>JAJTTW010000006.1:0-600000 GCA_036971245.1 Arthrobotrys sphaeroides | reverse complement strand
ACGTTGATTACGTTTGATACCAGCAATTGACCTCCACACCTCGCTAAGCTAGGCTACGTAGAAGTCTCCCATGGATCAGAGAGAAGAGAGCTAATCGCCAAAACATACCCCGTTCGCCGGTTCGTTCGAGTTAGACTCGAGCTTGAGCAAACCGTACATGGTGTAGGTTGCACACCGTCGATAGGCTGTTCCTGCCCCATGCATGACATAACCATGCAGAATAGGCTCCTCTGACACTCGTCGACGAAATAATAATAGGCTAACTTATATTTCCGCTATCCTCCTAAACGGTCGTCAGAAAGTTGTGCCCATCTGCACAATGTCATCATCGTGTCATATATTTGGCACTACTGTGCTTCGAACCGCTGCTCAGCGCACCCTTGTTCGGACACACAACCCCTACCTCGTAAACCCGCACCCTCTTAGCTCCTCAGGTTCCCGGTTTTTCTTGGTGACGAAGTTCTATTAATTGTCACGATAGCATCGTGGCATCCGCTTGCAGTGAACGTGCCGTGGTGTTTCCCTTGTTTTTTGTGAAACTTCCTCATCATCTCAAGGGATTTTCGTCGATGGGATCCACATAGTTCCGACGCAGGGTGTCGTTTCTCGTGTCATAGTTTCAACGGTCGAGAAACGGTAGCGAAGCAGCCCACAATCAGGAGTTTCATCCCACCTATCGTCACTGTGAGATAAGGGTACACTGTCCCCAAACGATGCGGCCAACTTGGCGGCTTGAAAGGAATAAGGTAGCGTGGCCGGAAACGTGTTCGACCAACGGTATTCCTTGTCCGAAGTCACATCGTAATGATCATCCGCCCGCCTATACCATATGCCATTAGAGATATCATTGCAGTGCCCCATAGTTGATTCCGTCAACTTATAGTATCATTGTGACTTCACCTGCATGGAAACCATAAGCCTTTCCGTCCAGCGAAATACGGGTCTGAGTTGACGCTGCGGTTAGGGTCATGAGATATCCCGGGCAGTGCACCCTGAATCCGAACTGACGCAGGGCTACCGGGCCACGGCCACGGCCACGGGAGCCCGTGTGAGCGAACTGAGCTGTTGCACCCTGTAATACATCCCCTTGCAAGTTGAAGCTTATAAACTTACACTGTCCAGCATCGTCGGAGCTCCAAAGCAAGCATCATTACTCGTATCATCTCATTACTCAGCTCCGCAGCGCATGCTCAGCGCAGTGCAGCCAAAAGACCGAAGTTGCGCGACCTGTCCAGTTGACAACGTTACTGAGTGTGGGGGTTCCCACGCTGTCTCGCAGGGGCCGTTGTCAATCGAACCCTTCGCAACGCAGAACAACGACGATGTCGAAAATGCGATATCACATTCATTGCCGAACCAGCCACTTCCAAAAGTAAACCCCTCAGGATCAGATGGGTCTTATTCCTCCACCCAACCGAATAGCAGTTCTATTAATACGTTGCCGTCAAAGCCGTGCTGCCTGCCCTTCCCTCCCGTCGGCATTTTTTGTAAGGGAAAACGTAAGAACCTCTGCTCCACTTGTCGGGATCGCCTACCCTTTTCTCCACATTTTCAATATATTATCGATGCGAACCCAGGGAAAAAGGCTGAACATCATGCCAGCTTCCCCAACCTCGCTTCACATTTGGATCCATGATACATATATGCGTCTGACAGGAAATATAAGGCGATAGATGCATCTCATCCCCAGAAGACGTACGGGTTACCCCATACGGTTGTTTAGCCGTAATTGCATTGCAAGGCTAGTAGACAGCGGTCACATGTTTCCCGCGTCTTGCATAAATCACTCAGATGGGGGAGAAAAAAGCGGAAGGCTTGCGAATCCGCGGACGTCGATGTCTAAGGCCTAAATGTGGAGTCTGTAAATACTTACATACGGATGTACGTTTCGTACATCCATCGATGCAGGCTATGTGATCCGTCGACGGCCGACAGCCCTTGCGTTCGGATTCCTATTTCTAAGGTTTCCCCGAATATGGATCGAGCAACCCTCACTAACTAAACCCCTTTGCGAAATTCAATCGTATCAGTATGTCTTGATATATACCGCATCATGCAACAACCATTGACGGGCATGACTCGCGTCTAGCGTAGTCTCGTAGCGCCATCTCGGGTAGCTTGCTTGTTCATTCTCTGCATAATCAAGCGTCTTTAGGGCAAGATAATTGACAGCTGTAACTGTCTAAACCCCAGACTTGGCTACCACACCCTCAAGCAAGATCTACTCGGTAATCTCCCGTGGCTTTGGTACTAGTAAAAGCTTAAAAACCTTATTTCGAGGTTCGTGAAACAATAGGAATGCTTTGTTCGGTATATATTAGTGATATCCATTAAATCTGATATCCCGTGGCAATGCACCATCTAATCAATACCAATTTCTGTTCCCTCGCTGACCGTAGAAAAAATCTCCTTCGTGATATATATATCACAATAATAATAAGACGCCAGATACAACGGTTGCAAGAGCAATCACATTGATAGACCTCAAAGCCTCAAAGCCCATGCCGGAGTTTGGGGTATCATCCTTGCCAGGCCCGTCCTCGTCCTTGGTTCCACCCTCCCCACGACTCCTCTCTGGCAGCTCCTGATACTGCGGACAAGAGAAGTCACCTACAATAGTGCCGTTTCCCTTGAAACCTTGAAGACCCGCGCAGTCGAACCCATCTTCATCATTCCCCAATGAAAAGGCACCACCAACCCTTTCCAACCCAGGGAACCCTACACTTTCAAAGGTGCCTTCGAGGCCAACGTGACCCGTGACCCTCTTCAGCGCTGGGAAAGAAACCTCCCGAAGAGCGGAATTATTCCTGATTATCAAATCCAACTGAACGGCCTCCAAAACGGGGAACGAGAGACTCGTCAGGTCTCCCGAGTTTTGAACGATCAACCCCCCGTTGTCGGTAATGATAAGTGAAGGGTCGTACCAAAATCCCACGGACCGTAGCCTCGGCGCCTCTAGGCTCCTCAATAAACTCTGGTTCACGATGAAGTGTCCAATAGCACTCTCCAATAGCGGAATTTCAAGGCTGGCTATCCTCTGCAGGTCGAAGTACCAGACCTCAGTAAGCGCAGGAAGAGAAACTTGAAGCCCCGGCCTATTCCTCCTCAGTGCGATGTTATAAGAAGCATTCTTTAACGCCGTGAGTTCAAGTCTTTCCAACCTGGGGTTATCAAATATCTCCACGAAAATAGCGAATGGTAGTTTGTCATTCTTAATCTCTCTTAGTGAGGTATTCGTAACCTCGTAATTATTGTTGATGCTCTCCAGCGTCGACAGGAAATTCGCCGAGGTCAACGAAGGTAGATTGTTGAGCCGTACCCTGTCTATGCTGGTAAGAACCGGCATGTTGATCGTGGTCAGGTTTACCCATCGGGAGATATAGAGATCTCCTACGATGTTGGTAAGTTTCGGAGCGGAGAGCCGGGTGGCACCAATCTTTGCATCGAAGTCAATCGATAGAAAGCTTCCGTTGACTGACTCGAGGTTTGGAAACTCGACAGTGGAAGGGAGGTCGCCAGCATTTTCAATTACAATATCACCAGGGACAGTGATGCATTCTTGCGCCGCCGTGAGGGCTTCACGGGAGTCAATAAGCACGGTCGACCTGTCGCATAAGGGGCGAGTAGATTGGGATTGTGTGAGAGGAGCACTGCTGAGGCCGATGATAACGAGTAATATAATATTCGGAAGCATCTTGGTGCCGCAATTATAATATTCGAATATTCAGGGAATTTAGTAAGAAAAACAGCAATCAAGAACTGAATTCTAAACTTCCTGATCCTAGCGCATTTATAAAATCGAATTTCGATTCGCGCGAAAGGAAACCCACCTCAGCCCGTAATCGCATCATTCTCCAAGCTTTTCTTGAGCCTCAGCCTTCCCAACTCCTTGAACTCGCATCCGACCGAACCATGAAAGTTTGTCGTGATATTCCCCGCTCTAAGTCTTGGCTGGGCGACCACATTCTCAAATGCTCGTTGGTGGTCCTATTGGAGCATTACCAAATTTTTTGCTGGCCCACAGCTTGGCGGTTGGGATTCACGTTAAGCTTCTTTGGAATGCCGCTAACAATAGCCTAATTTCGGACACGAGAATAATGTATATGTCGGATCTAATCGATGCCGGATCGAAGCCTCGCGGCCTCGTTGTGGAGGCGAAATCATGAACTATAGCATATGCGACGCTATTTTTCGCGGAGGCGATAGAAGACTAGCTAGATCTGTACCACGCAGATCCACAGGCCGGTAGCTACATAGGCTGTATACTACACCCTCGATATCCTTCAATTGCTACTCGTTCGGATCCGTCTTTAACGACGATATTAGGACACTCTTTGACTGCAGGGGTTTTAAGTAGAGGCTGCGATGTTAACATGTTCTTATATTATAGCTTCCCGCGGGTATCAAATTGTAGATAGACAGCTAAATACGTAGGTGGCCAGAATCGATAAGAAAGCAAGCTAAATAGTACAAAGAGTGGGCAATGGAAAGACCCTGAACGGACAGCCAAGAGTACGGGCGGGTATTAGACTAGTCCTGAGATTCTGAAAACATTCATACGCGTGAGCAAAGATTTCGAAATTTCCTGATCAGTGAACTGAAGGAATATAAGAAGGATAGTAGATGGCTATACAACTTTAAGTAGGTGACGAGAGGCATTCGGGATATACTTAAGGTGTAACTGGGTTAAAAAGGCTGCCGTGAAGGGATAGATAGAATAAAAAAGATTACCACGAAAAAGGATTACTGCTCGTCAATGGCCGTCGTCGGTTTCAAAAGATAAAAAAAAAGAAAGATTTTGGCCACCCCAGAAATCATAAATGTACTTTGGTTCACTTCCAACGCCGGAAAATGCATAGAAGGTGCATCCGATCATGCAAATACTTTTCTGCTTCCCCTTCCTGTTCCTTGGAACATTTTCTCCAAATCTCCCACCTTTTCTCCCCTTTGTTGTATCGACTTTTGTGAACCGCTCCCAACGTGAAGCGAGATCCCACTTTTAGTGCTTTTGTTCGTCAACTTTATGGTGAATATATGGTAGTGGACTGACTACGACTTTCTAGTCCGTAGTTTTGGTCGTCTAGATGATTTCGCGGGCTTTTTTGACGCCGGCTTTTGTTTCATTTTGAGTCCTTCATCCTCAGATTCATCCTCGAACCCGTCGTTTGCTTGAACGTTTTCTTCCGGTATGACCTCGGGAGGGGGGCTAACCGTCTGTGAGGCTGATGGTTGGGCAGCGGCTGCTTGGGTCGATATGGCTCCGTCGGGGTCTCGCTTCGCTTGCTCGATCATCAAGGACAGCTGAGATTTTGTTCTCTGAAATACTGGTCTCTCGAAAGTTCCCTTTTCTATCGGCGGGACTGCCTCGGAGACTGGTGCGAAGGCACTGTCGACCACGGGAACGGATGGGCCGGCTTCGTCTTCGTCGTCAGCGGATTTGAGCGGTGCGACGGAGTCGACCACAAGGACGCTCCTACCCCGTCCTCGTTTCGTCCTCGGTATCGCCACAGCTGTCGTGGAGGCCGTAGCGATCGTTGCGTTTGTTTTCAGGGGGCCTTGGACGATAGGGTTTCCCACGATAGCCGAGAATCGTTTCCTATTTCGCTGTTCGATGAAGGCTGCCCTGAACCCCGGCTCTACCAACCAGTCCTCTTTGCTTTTTGTCGAACCTGCCTCGCTGGTCTTGATAGAGCTTCCTCCAGATCGTTCGCTTGTCAAACTATGGTCGGTTTCCTTCCCACTTTGCGAAGCTGCATCCTGGAAATTCGTCGGTTCCGTTACGGTTGTAACTGTTGTTGATATTCCGGACGACACGGTAGTAGTTGAAGATTCCGATGTCGTTCGACTGAGTGTTGCATGGCCGCTTCTTCGCTTCCTACGCCCCTTCTCCTCTCGCAGGATTCCTTTGGGATGTATTTTCTTAGAGCTCCTCGCTTTAGAAGATACCATCTCACGACCGATTTGGACCTGCGCGTCACTTGTCGATAGAGGGTATGATTGGTGCACTCTAGTTAATGCCGGCCTAACTGGTGTTTCAGGGAGGACCGCCGGGGATGGCGGTGGAACCTTTGGTGGCATTGCCGGAGATGGTGGTGTGTTGGGATAGGCCTGTAATAACGACGCGCTCAGGGCTGTCTGTGATGGTTGGTACAAAACATTGTTCGAAGGAGAGATTCTCGAATATGGACTGGGCGGTGGAGTAGGTGGGACGGAGATATCAATCGGGACTTGTTTGATGATGGATTTCGATGGTGGTGGGATTTTGAAGTCGTTTGTTATGGCTTCTTCACCTTGGTCTATCATCAAGAAGATTCTCGCAACCGTGCTTCCGGAGATGGTTTCCTGGATCCGAGTAGAGCCCCATATTCGCCAGAAGAGGTTTTCCAGGCGCCGACCAGTCGCGATGATGTTTTTGTTTGTCGTGTACACTATTATCCATCCCGGTTTGTATCAGTATCAGAGTTTTCATTGCAACTTTGAAAGGGTTGCAGAGCAGGTTAAGAAGCAAGGTTCCAGCATCTTCAATCCCTGGGTCCAGTCCAGGTTGTATCGGCTCGGCTCGGTAGGGTCGTAATCGTCCAGGCCATAGAAAAGAAGTGTCGATTTAGGAGAGGAAGATGTGGTCCCAATACCCTGTAGTTGTACTTGCTTTGTGTTTGTGTGGGCGGGACAGCTGCTAAGACTTACCCTTCCATAGTCGTGTGAGTTCCTCGACATGCACTCTATCAATCTTGCGTATATCATCCGTCAACGAATGTCGGCTGTCGACTATCTGGGGCAACCCGTGGTTCATCATGGTATATGCTGGTAGTCAAGCCGCGGCTGCTTGGCTAGGAAGCAGACGAAGCTTGGCTAGAAGTAGAGCTACCAGAGACTCAGGTGCTAGTAAAAGATAATAATGCGAAGGGGAAAAACAAAAAGAGTTTCGTCCCGCGCAGGTATTGTAGCCGCAGGGTCCTAAGGTCCGTGGGCGGGCAATATAAAAAAAGAGCGATAGAAGAACCGGGTAAGTTTTGATGGTTCGAGGAAAGACGAAAGAGGAACTCAGGGCTGGACAACAAGATGGATCAAGGAATGAACGAAAGAGAAGAAAGAGAAGTAGCCAGGAAAGTTGGACCGGCGATGGAGGGGTTTCAGCGGCCCGACGAGATGGAACGACGCCGGGGGGCAGGAGGGAGGCGAAGTGGAGGCTGCAGATTATATGCAAGGTAAAACTTTGGGGAAGGGACCACGTGGACCCTCAGCTATGTCGCGATACAGTCAAATCCCCATTTGAGTAAGGCTTTGTCGGAAGGTTGTCAGATGATGGATAATTCAGAGGGTAGCGTGTACTGGATCGCCCGCTAAGATGGACCTCGTGAATGTCAGCCGGTTCCCCGCAATACGCGGCTTTTAGGTTTGAAAGAGGACCCTGGGAGAAGTGGTCTGTGTGTCCTATATATTCAGGAAGCGGAGTCCATGCTGCGGTGAGCTATTATAAATTATTACGAACTCCAAACTCCCGGGTTTTCCTTCGCAGTGGGCAGGATCCCAGCTCTGAGCGAGAAGGTTTGGAGCTCTGGCAAATCAGCTTTATAAATTTGGCTTTGCTGCTGCGAGATGTGTTGTCCCTGTCGACAATTGTCGTCCTCCCCAGCTGCCTTTATGCAGGGTTCACCGTTAGGAACTCGACTCTGCGCGGTTGGGCATTTGGTTTTCCGGGCCGTCGGAGCTAATTTTGCGGGGAAGGGAGGCAGGCAGGAAGAAAGACGGAGGGGATGAGTCGATCTGTCCCCGTTCTAGCTTCCGCAAGGAAATGAGCAGGCGTGGGAGCAGACGATGGCCTGGGCCTCTGCGGATTATATTGGATTTGGGAGGCGAGAATCCGGACTGCCTGGGCGGGCTAGCAGCTAGCTGGCGGTGACGGGACGGAAGCAGGATACGTCCATTCAGCGTGCTGGGATGCACGGATTCCAGAGGCAAAAGCGGCGAGGATAGCAGTGGCTAATAAGGGTCAGTCGCCTGTATTACGAGGAAACATACCACTTCGCAGCGGGTACAATAGAAGCCGGGTCTCCTGAGCCCGATGGTGAGATATGCTGCCGATGTTGTGTCAGGACGGCGTGCTTCTGCGCCCCGGTGCAATGCAATGATGCCTTTGATATCGGCTACGGACGGTGATCTTCCCGCGACGATGTAGCTATGCCCTTGTCTACCGATCGTCTGCTGCGGGAGGGTACCTATTCGTGGTCGCAGAGGGCCTGCTGGCTTTTGCTTTGGCTGGTGGTGTACCGTGACGAAGAAAATATATCAGTGGTGAGGTAAGGTTTCAAGTTCTCCTCGAGGCTTCTTTTGCATGTGCTTGCTTGTTCCCCGCGTTCTCCAAGGGAGAAAACTTCCCACGCCTGACGAAGAGAAAATTTTTCTTCTTCTTCCCTTCGGAATCGTACGAGACAATCCTATGTGGAGGGTGCGGATATATTTTTGTTTCTGGCAATGTTCCGTCAATAATTATCGCTCTTAAAGGCTCTTTTGGCGTCATGGCCAGATGGGTATTCTCGTGAGAAGGGTTCCTCCCACGGATGTATTACACAACAACAACTGCTAAGCAGAAGACCTTTCTCGCCCTGCTCCCCGAAAAGAAAAAAGGATTCAAAGAGGAAGCGCTGTTGGAAATACCTGGTAAACGGCCTGCTGGGAACCATAAAATTTTCTGTGACCCCCGCGTTCAGGGAAACCGAAAAAGCTTTCCAAATCTCAGATGAGCATCTGATATGCCTTGCCTGCCCGTTTTTCGCTACTCCGCTTATTCTTCCAAGAATAGCTTGTGCCTGGAGGCAGCTGAAAATCTCACTGGGGACTTGCTCTTATAAGAGTTAGATGTGGCGACGCTTCGACTGGAGATCCCGTCCCCTGCTGACTGGAAGACGGTGGCTCTCCTTGTGGACTCTGGCTTTGGTTTAGCTGGAATGCTTGCACAAAAGGGGTGCTTCCAAATGGCGGGCCTCCAGTCGCTGCTTTGAAATGTTGGGCAGCAACCACGTTCAGTCTGCCGCTTTAATAACTGGTTAAAGGCCACTCCGTGCCAGCTTTCGGGCGGGTGAGGGTATCTGCAAGTCTCGAGAAACCTATAAATGGCTTGGGCGTGGAACCTGTCAACAAACTGCTTCCCATGAACTCCGCTGCATACCGTAGATTATACTACGGTGCAGCGGAGAAAAGCAATTAATAATCCGTCCTCGAAACATGATTCGGCCAGCGAAACGAGGATAGAATAGGTGGAGAGGCCGAGGAAGGGGAATTGGAAAGGCAAAAAAAGCTTGAACCTTTTGATCAAGTGATACATGATGAAGGAAAGGATTTTAGACTTTTAGGTCGTTTTCGGTGCGGAAACGCACACCTTCGAGTTGGACAGAGGGAGCTTGGCGGTGCGCGGCCATGTCGACCGGATCCCGTGGCCATGCAAGGACTATGCACGGCAGCTCTCGAACCTTTAAAACCCCCCATACAGCCGTCCACCTTGCAGGGGAGGAAAATCCCCAGATCCTGGGTTGCAAGGTCAAGGAAGAATAGCCCTGTCATGCAGCGAAGCAGCAAACTAAGATCTGGATGGTGAGGTTCTGGATGCTTTGAAAACATCCAGTGGTAGACCTCGAAAGCGGTGGTCGTAACATCGACGGGAAATGTTGTAACTTCTCTCTTTGGGCTTTTTCCGTCTTAGCCTTGGAATGCGTTCGGGCAAGCAATTCGCTCTGATAAATATCGATTGCAGCGCAATTCGTCTTTCGAAAAGATATGCAGGCTTGTTCAACATATCAGTGCGGTGTGGGGTATAGAACCTCGATGCGGATTGCCTCTTCGCCAGCGGAACAGTGCATTTCGTTTCAACATTGCGACGGCGGGTTTTGAGACTTAGGGTTCCCGTCCACGGATATGCTTCTAAACGCGGCGTCATGTACCACTAGTACTGCAGTCCCTATCCGATCCCGAAGCCATCGCCGCCTCGAATCTAGGGCCTGTTCTTTCAGGGCAATGAACCATTCGGAAGCCTCGATGGTGTCCTTTGTGCGGGGGAAAAAGAAACTCGAAGGTCACAGGACCTATCGAGAGATTGATGACAGGTACAGGCATTTTGGTGTCCCGTCGCCCCATTCCAACCAAGATTGATTAAGCCTGGTGAGTGGTCAGGTGGACTTCTGTGCAAGTCAACGATGCCGACGAGCTCGAGGCTATGTGATATTCGATTGTTAGATGCCGTTAGTGCGATGCCTAGACTCCATCGAGGGACTTCGAATGCATTGCAGAAATGCACGCAATGTAATAACTCTGATATCTTATCTCTTGAAAGGGGGCCGAGATATCTAGCTTACCAAAACAGTCAATGTCCGACTATAACCGGACCATATCTGCATATTAAGGGCCTTCGTGCTTGGTCTGAAGTTGCGACTATGACTTGATAGTGCATCGATGTAGTATGTTCGAGAGGGAGTGGGGCTTATGATCTCTGGCGTGTGCACCGCCACACTATTCCGCGATATGTGTTGAAGTGGCTGGTGCCTGGCGACAGCACAACTTCCGACGTCAATGTGAACGGTGTCTTGAGTAGTGTAGCGCGGTATACGAAAACACCCCACTCCAACTACCATCCAACTTCCACCCCGCCCCTCTGCACGGTATCGTCGTCGTTAGTGGTATCGTCGAAACCGTTGCTACCACCATGCGGTTGCGGCACAATCCGCTCCACTACCTCCTGCTTGCAGGGTCTTTCCTGAGCTCGTCGTGTCGGGCGGTATTCAGCGACGAGGCCTTCCATACGGACTTCCAGGTCCAGCTCTTCGGCACGGCGTTAGACCCCTCAAGTACCTTCTTCCATCAGGCTACGGCTGGTAAAGCAGGGTCTTTACTATATACGCTATCAAACCGGCTGGTAATCGGCGCGATCAATCCTAAGGATGGGACGCAAGTTTGGAGACAGCGTCTCGCGGAGGCAGCTGTATCTGAGTCTGAAAAACTAAGTAAATTAGCCTGGCTAAGGAAGTCTAAGGATGGAAGGGTAGTGTCGGTTTTCGATAAGGTAATAGCGCTGTGGGATGCGGCGACTGGGCGGGCCGTCTGGGAGTATACTGCTGGTGCCACTGTCGCGGACGTGATTACGCTCGAGCCGGAGAACCTGCTGGTGGTTGCCCTAAAGGGAGGAGAGGTCCTAGCTATCAAACTGGAGTCTGGAGAGGTTGCATGGGAGACGCTTGTGGGAGAAGGGTGAGTGCTAGACTACCAGACCTACCCTACGCATGGTACCAGTCTAATATAATACTGCTGCTAGTCGCGATGTGGCCTCGAACTTCAATCTCGTTGGCGACCGTCTGTTCCTGACCTTGAGCGAAGCTGCGGCCAAGGCATTGAAAACTGTGGTTATATCACCGGCAACCGGAGCTCAGCTCGAAGCGTTCATCGATGGCGTGTTTGGGCCATCTGATGTCCACGTTTTGACCCCTCAGATGCTTCCGCTCACGGCCTTCAGGGACTCTGACCATCTCAAGCTGAATACTCTGGGAACGAAGCACACGAAATCCCTAGCCGTGGATAGCAATGTTCACGACTACAGACTGCATGCTGTCAACAAGGACACTCTCTTCATCGAATACTGGGCAAAATCGCCGGATTCAACCACTTCATGGGCAGACTTCTATACCATCAAGGACGGCGTTGTTACGAAGAAGGTCGACATCCCCTATGAGAACGCTGTCAGCGTTTTTTCATTGTCAGACACCGGTTCCGGAGTTTTCGCGGCACGGATTAACCGCGTCGAAATACGGCTTTACGATACTGAGTCTGAGAACCAAGTGAAGGCGTTTGAACTTCCCAAGATGTTACCAGCTGAACCGCTCCACGCTGTCGCTGAGGTTGTTAAGAGAACCGACGGTGCAATTGCCGTTCGGGCGGCTGTCACGCTTGCAGATGGAAATTTGATCCTGATCCGAAACGATCAGGTCGTCTGGACCCGTCAAGAAGCTTTGGCTTCTGCCGTTGCTGCTGAGTTTGTAGATGTACATGAAGTTGAGGATACTCTTGAGAAGACCTTACACGCCGAGGAAGCGAGCAATCTTGTTACGGCTTATCTGAAGCGGGTTACACGACACATCGGGGAGCTCAAGTATCTCCCGGGATGGATAGCTGGCTTTCAACAAAGCATTATGGGGATACTCGGACCTACAACCCCGACGGACGCTGTGCTAACTAAAGACCCGTTCGGCTACCGCAAATTCGTGGTATTCGTCACCCGTTTTGGTTGGGTTACCGCTGTTGATACTGCCAATCGTGGCGCGGTCGTATGGACCATCTCCTTGGGCAAAACCCAAATCTTGGAGAAGGATATCAAGGGTATCTTCCATTTTGGCAAAGGAGTCGTTTTGGTCGTTCTTTCGTCGGGAGATATCTTCAAGATTGACGCCATCACCGGGAAGGGTCTCAAAAAGACTGCCTTCCAAATTCTCCCATCCGCAAGCGTTATGGTCGTCGAATCCCCAACCACGGACGACCGATGGATCATTGCTGTCCCAGTCAAAGAAGGCGTAAAAGGGTGGTTCTGGCCCGACGAAAAGGATGAAGAGCTTACTGGAGCTCTATCTAAAACTACCCTTTCCCGGAAATGCGAAGGCTCGAGTGGTATCTGCGGTTACACTGCTAAACCTACCGTCGGCGGCCGTCTGATACTCACACCGACCTGGTCCTTCCGCGTTCCCCCGAACCAAAAGACCGTTTCAATTACCACGAGGCCCGCTCACGACCCTATTGCTTCAATCGGTAAAGTCCTTGGCGACCGCTCCGTGATGTACAAATACGTCAACCCTCATCTGGCCCTCTTAATAACCTCCGTCCCATCTACCTCTACAATCTACCTCTACCTGCTCGACACCGTCTCCGGCACCGTCCTCCACACATCAGTTCAGACAGACGCGGATACAACCCGCCCCATCGTCGCCACCATAGCGGAAAATTGGTACGTATACTCCTACTACTCCAACTCCGCCGCAAGGGGTACCCAAATCGTCGTCACCGACTTCTACGTCTCAGCGACAAAGAACGACCCAGGCCGTCTTCTGCAAGCCAATATCTCGTCCTACGACCAGCAGCGTTCCGCATCACCATATGGAATCTCACAGGCCTTCATCTTCCCACACCCGATCACTTCTCTCGCCACAACCACAACCAGACAGGGAATAACCACCCGCTCCATCCTCCTCTCAGTCCCCAAACTCGGGTCTCTACTATCAATCAACAAGCGAACGCTCGAACCCCGCCGCCCGGTAGGCCGTGAACCCACAGCGGAAGAAAAAGAAGAAGGGCTTTTCAAGTATGAACCTTTCTTAGGTGTTGACCACGGTCGTGGTTCGCTATCGCATATTAGAGATCTGGTGGGTATTGAGAAGGTGATTACTACGCCAAGTCTGCTGGAGAGCACGAGTATTGTTGTCGGATGGGGTATTGATATCTTCGGGACACGGACGAGCCCTAGCGAGGCGTTCGATGTCCTTGGAAGAGGGTTCAATAAGTTGGCGTTGATTGGTAGTGTGCTTGCTGTTGGGGTTGGAACCATGTTTTTGAGGCCTATGGTAAGTCTCTTCCCGTTTGCTCTCTAGTCCGATTATACATATTAGGGAGATAAAGAGCTAACTGAAATAAAATTATAGGTTCGAAAGAAGCAAATTGGACAACGGTGGGCACAGTAGAGTAAGTTTACGTTTTTGGGGACTACGTTGGCAGGTCATATGATATGATCCGGCTTGTGCATAATCGTAATTCCCACTGCCTTTTATAATTAAAGAATTGTTCGTACAAGAGTCGTGGCATTTCGCAACACGTAGTGTATAAAAGTAAGATGTGTCAAGCGGGCGTTTTAAATCTTGATATCTCCTCAAAGCGTTTCTAGACCACCTCAAAGCATGCCTTCCCAGGCCTGGCTAGCTAGCATTTGCAGAATACCTGTCTGAAAGTTTTGATTAATCCGGGCTGCCGTTAATATTACGCCCACGGGACTAGGTTAGCGTATCCCAGCCATGGTCTCGTTCCCAGTCCAGCCTCACGGTTCCCTTTAAATTGGGAATATTGTTAGCAAAACCAAGGGTTTACATGGCCGGCATCATTGAAGAGATTACCTGGCGGTTACCCAACTTGGTAGTATCCCTCCTCTCCAAGCCGACTACCTGCGCGTCATTCGAATGCCGCTCAACCACTGAAACGTCGAGAGTGAAAATTCACGGTCAATACCTGACCAACTGCTATAATAGATATAATCCTCCAAAACCCCGTATCACAATAGGCCCATAACTTCCCCTCGATCACCCTCTCCCAAACGCCAACTTCCTCTGACCTTTCTCCAAGACTGGCCCATTCTCTCCTTGTACGTGTACAATAGCATGCTTTGGAGGTCTCCCTCGACCCCTTTTGACCGATACAACCGTTGGTTGTGAGCTCGTCTCTTGTTTTTCTTCCCTTTTCCCGGGTTTACCGGATGTCGATGTTGATGCTGTTGGGTTATTGGGATTACCAGCTGTAGCGGAGGTGGCGTGCGAACTCCCCGGTCTTACTATTCTATCTTCTGTCATTAGATCCTTCGCAAAATGCCAATCTGAGTGTTCATCCAGCTTGTCGAGAGGTATTAGTTTGTTGTTGCATCGGGAGCAAGGGAACGCTATTTCCATATCCTCTGCTTCCTTTTCTTTTGTGGTTGATTTTGTGGTTTCTGTTGTACTCGGTGTAGTCTCCTTTGAAAAGAATCTGATTCGACTTGTAGAGCTGGTGCGTAGAGTGGGAGGTGGAGGGCTGTCTTTTTCTAGGTGCTTATGGTGGTGGGTGGAATCACTGGTGTAGTTGTCGTCGAGAGGGATATCCTTCAGCGGATCGTTGTATATGTCTTCCTCAAACTGATTTTCGAATCCAATTTCCTCTTTTTCGTTCCCATCGGAATGGAAGAAGAACCCGTCGTCTTCTTCCTCTACTTCTTGCTTATTCTCAAATCCTAAATCTCTGGCATGGACCTCCTCAGGGACTCTTCCACGACTGAAAAACGTATCAATCCCAACTTTCCGTTTCTTCGTCGTTCCCGCCCTCCCCTCTTCAATCGCTGCCGCTCTTTTTAAACTCTCCTCTCTCACAGCTTTCGCCTCTTCTCCTCTCACCAACCATCCACCGATACCCTTGTTCGATCCTCTCCCAATATCATCGAACCCACCTACACTCAGCGAAAGATTTCCGCAAGGCCAACATCTCCCTTCTTGCTCTATCTGTTTTAACAGGTTCCGAGCAATCGGAAGCAAAAGTTCCTCATCGAACAGTTTCCCAACCGGAATCCCCGCCTGTCGTGACTTCGTAACTTTCCCAGTTCTGTGGTGTAGTGTCATGGTTCTCGGCCTCCGCAGCGATACCGGTTGGCTTCCTGGCACATCATTATTGTCGTCTTGTTGATAATCAACCGGTTCATCGGCTTCTTCGTTAACCCTGCTCACGATGTCCGCGCAGAATACCTTTAACCAACTTTCGCCTTGCTTGTACCGTGTAATCGCAGGATTAAAGCTTTTTGCACTGAGCATGCTTTTTATCTCCGTCCTGGTAATTACTTCAGTGGTATCAATCCCTCTGACAGTTTTATAAAGCCATGTACCCGTATCATCGCCCAGTTTACCCTTGAAAGTCTCAAGAGGCACGGATAAGACGTCGGATACGTTTTCGGTACCAAATGCCGCGGCGACTTCGGATCCAAGTTTCCCGCCGAGGTTACGGATGCTAGTAAATTTCATTGCGGAGAGGAAGGTTGATACTGCCCGGTTGCGGACGACGGTTTGCTGATTTGGTTTCTTGTATCCGCTGCCGAGCTTGGCCAGCATTTTGTTACGGGCGATGCCTGCTGAACTGTGGATTTGCTCGTTAGTTTGAGTTTATACGCGAGATCAGTTTCGATGAGAGGGCGTACCATGTATACCCTAATCTCCTCCTCACTTCCCCTCGTATCTCCGCTACGATTTCCGCCGCAACTCCCATGGCAATGTCATCCCAGTCAATGGGCTCCTCTTCACCATCGTCACCGTCATCCAAATCAATCAAATGACTATCCCTCCACTCCACCCCAGCGACCTCAGGCATCCTCAACCTCTCAGTCGTATCCCCATACGGCGGCACAACCTCACCGTCGACAACTCCAAGCTCCTCCTCAAACCTCTCTATAAGCCTCCCAAACACCAACCCAGACAGATCTAAAAAGCTTTCATCCACACTCGCCTTCTCAACCTTCGGACAATTCTCCCTGAATATCGACAGAATCTTCTTTGACTCCCGTCTGTAATGATCCAGCGAGACTTTATCGGTTGATATAGACCCGTTCGTCATATCGTGGTAACCCATCACGGCGGTATCGTTCTGGACTCGCCAGGTGGCGACGTGGACGGCCATCAGTGATGGGCATTTACGCTTTGCGTCGGCGACGTTACGCATGCGGGTTATCCCGAAGGCGCGGGCGGGGTAGTTGACCGCTATCAGGGCTGTATATGTGTAACAATAATATCTATTAGAATTTGATATTCAAGAAGTTGGAGAAGGAAGGAACGTACCATCCCACTGCTGGACTGCGAGCGGTTGGTCCTCGGGAACACCTAGGCGGACCATTTCGCATTGTGCCTGGTGAAAAATATTAGGCTACGGTGCTTATTTGAAGTGCATATGTAGTAATGTATAATCAGGTATACACATATACAGTAAAACATACGTAGAATGCATCTAGATCTCTGGATAACCGAGTAAAAAAATTAGAGGAGAGACAGATATTATATTTGAGGGGAAAAGCTGGGCATACATATGAGCAATGACACGTAAAGGCGAATTGACATTGTACTTTGCCATCTGCAGCAAGTCTTTGTATGAGAACCTGGACTTGGGCCGCTGTGCAGCCGTCGGAGAGGGCCAGTCCGTGTAGCCGTCCATGGTTGAGGAGGAACTTATATTATGAGGGCACGAAAAATATAGTCTATCAAGGTGAGATTAAAGAAATAAGGAAACAGAAGGGAAAGAGAGGGGGGGAAGATTGCACTGTCATGAGGCCGTCAGCAGATGCACAGTGTATTAAAGGAGCAGGTGAGCGGTTAATAGCCATAGACACTGCACTACATGACCGAACCCCCCTGTCGAAGCTGAAGGATGCGAAGGGATGGCGAGGAGGGGAAGCTGGGATACTCGACGAGACAGGCGGGAGGGAAGGCGGGATTGCGCAAAGGCTGCGCACACGGAGACTCCACCGACACCCGGTTACTCGGACAGGGCTCTGTTTGACGCGACGGGCAAACAACAGACAAACAACGCAGCGCGGCGGCACGTGAGACGGAATCGGGCCAATCAGAAGTCTTATCGTGATGATCGAGATGAACGGGCAGGTCGACTCGGCTTTCCCTCCGTTGCCGGTTGTGTTTACATAATTTGCAGACGAGGTCTTGTTCGGTACAAGACTGGTTGAAGGATGTATTACACGCTCAGCGCACCCTTTTTCCTACATATCCGTGCATCGACTGCGCAGTGCCTCGTACGTCTCCGGACGGTACATCTGGTGCACTTGTACGGGCGTGTTCAAGGGAAGAAGGGCAGCTCTTCCGGCAGGTCAGCGTCGAGTGTGTATACCAGCGTCTACCTCCATTGCCGGCTATCTCATACTGTCCAGCCATGTACCGAGCTGTATCAAAATATATTCGCGCAGGAAGAGTCCAAAATCACGTTGCCTGCACTCCATGCGCCTGGTGCATTAGCCCGTCCTCCTCCGCCCACTCCCTTCAACGGCGCCCACACCCACCGTTCCTTTCCATGGACCCCCCAACCAGCCTGTGATAAGTTGGGAGTTACTTAGGCCCTGTAGGCACTCGTGCATTGCATATCTGCTCGCATCGAACTGAAAAAGAACGCGGAGACGTCGAAACAATACTAGCTGCAGATTTGCCAACGAATACATACAGCTGTTTGAAACAGCAGCCTCCCCCAACCTCTCTCCCTCGCCATATCATAAAGTTAGCTCCCACGCGGTCACTGGATTGACTGACGATGTTTACTTCCCTCTATCTTCTTCCAGCAAATCCACGAAGTACTGGTATAATCAAGTGACCTCGCTCATCATCTCACAACCTCCTAGCTTCTTTTCTAAAAAAAAAATCTAAGTTCCAAGTCTAAATTCTCCGACTCGAGGTCCAGTCCGATCTGTTCAGCGAGCACCCGCAAACGGGATATCAATTCCGACGTCCAATTCGATCCATCACACAGACGACCGTATACTAGTACCACCTAAGCCTTCCTACTCCGTCCCACCCGCGGTAGTATCTCGAGCTCTCGTTTTTCCTTTTTGATTTATAGTAGCACACGGCAGATAGATGTATACATACCCAGGATCCTGCAGGCCCTTCGTCTTCTAGCCCATTGTCTTCCTTGCTCCGTAGCAGCCTTATTTCTTGAAACAAAAGGACCCTTCCACGGCAGCAGAAGCTACTGCATTGTAGAACACCCGCCATCGATATCAGATACTTCCATTTTTACCTTCCGCGGCATTCAGCAAGGGGAAAGGCCAAAAAAAAAAAGAGGGTTCTCTGCAGCCCAGATTTGTGTGAGAGATCCAATTGCGTACTACGGAGACGATAAAACAGCGGCGGAGTAAAGAAAGCACTGGGCAGAGAAGGGAAGAGGAGAGAAGAGCTCTCTGAGAAACGAACAAATTGCCTGACCAGATTGATCCTGCCGACCAAATCGCTGTCCTCCCGCTCTTCGAAACCGATTGCACCAACATAAAACCACTTAAACGAACCAATTGGCCCTTCCAATCGCTCAATTGATTCCCTCTCATCTCCATCCCATCGATAACCTCCTCATCTCTTCGGATTTTCAGGCTTGACGATAGTTCCTAGCTGCATCCGTTGGTGTCGACTCCAGGTCGTCACCTTGTCAATTACCACCGCCGAAATAGGAAATATCCACGCGGGCAAACATACCAGCTTGAAAGCTTCCCGCCGGCCACACACCGATCACACCCCAACCTTCCCAGACCACCATACTACATACGATCACCACATTCCGCCGGTGATAACTCTACAATCGCTTTCATGAACGGAAGCAGGATATCATGTCTCGACTTTGGATACAGAGAAGATGTTAGTCAACCTCTTGTCGTCGACATTCTGTCGTCTTAGATCACCTGATCAATGCTAACAGGTGGTGGCGTGTGTGTATAGGACATCCTCAAGCTCGCATCCTCGATTGCATACCATGATAACACCACCTCTACCACCAAGGTACACTCTGCTCCTGTCATCGTTTCGCATCTCCAAACCTTCAATCTCTGACGTGGCCGCTGTATGATTTATAGCAAACCCTAGAAACGCTCTTCCTAGCCTCCAACCAGCTCCGTGTCCACGCCGAGGAATTCATCGAGAGCCTATCATGCCTACCCAGAGCTTACAGTGCTATTGAGCAGGCCATGGTGAAAAGGTCACGGAGGAGACGGTTTTATTGATCGTCATTATACCTCTCCCTGTGAGGCTGGTTGCAGTACAACCGCTTGATGAATCGGGACAGTCGGTGGTTCAATAGCCAGCCCCCTGCTCCTCTTGCTAAGATACCATGATACTTTTATCTCCACTGTACTTTTTATGAACGAGTTTCTTTGGAATACATCTCATTGGCCGGAGTTTTCTTCACATTTTCTTTTTCCTCTATTTCTTTCTCTTTTTCTCCACACAAGGGAGTCAACTTTGGCTTTTTGACTGGTACTCGGATATCAGCACGTTCAACAAACCCCCGAAAAGCACTCCTCATTGCCATTTAACATCAATATTTTCCCTTTGCTATCCTCCACTTTGCTATTCACATGGGCAACATTTCACGAATATTAACGACATCACAAACGAAAAAACCTAGGACGACCAAACTCACGAACGACCCAATGACATAAACTCTAAGGCTTCCCTTACAGAAAAAGGCAACTTTTCAACGGAAACTAACGACCTCATCATACCTAACGACCAATCATATCTCCACATTTTCCTTTCTGACGAAATTCAATCTCACCCAAACCTTTGTTGCTAATCTATTTGCTTATTTACATTCCTTTTATCTGCTTTTCTTCCATTCGAAATGTCTTGGATGCTACAGCGATGACCATACTTAGCGAGCGATCTCTGCTATTACTGCTGCTGCTCTCTTTATGATTTAGGTACTTCTTTTATATGGGAATTGTATAACTGACAATATTGCGACTGGTTACTTGATATATTGAGTACTTTTATGTATTTTTACTACTATTATTGCTACAAACATGCTACTCTATTCTCTATAACAGAGAAAGAATGATTTTGAGAGGGGAATTTATGGGTCCATACCTAGGTATTTACCGCTTTCAAGTTTCCACCCGCATATTCATGCACAATGGGTATACCCCGAATGCCAACCTCAAACTTAAGCACCCCACGACACATGCATTGATCATATCCATTACATTGCACGGCCCGAAACCACCGGCTCTACTTGGATGATGTATCGCCATAAAGGTCCCAAGAAGAATAGTGGTTACGTTCTAGGTACTTATATTCGGTGGATGTGTGTTCTGCGGCATGCTTATATGATAATAAATATGTGGCTTTCCCGGTCTTCCTATCATAACCTATGCCGTTTAAATCTAATATTCCTATGTACATATGTACTTGTCTATATCAATTGCTATATCATTAAATATGAGAGCGTAGAAGCTACATTGATTATACATGTATACACTACACCAGGGGATTTAGCTTGCTCTGGAAGTTCAAGATTTCATAATCGCAACTTGGATGAAATAAATTCAAGGGGCGTGCTGCATTAGGTGGTATAATGACGCTCGTGAACATTCTTTCTTAGGTAGAATGTTTTTGGCTTAGCTAGGGCCACCGCGGAGGATATTTGGTCCTGTAGGTCTCGTTTGTTAGACGAATTTCCGGGAACGCCGGGTTAAATCAACTACCTTTGAAAACTATGTATATCCTCTTGCGTACTCAACAACTGAGCTGCCTAGATCTAGAGTACATCCTGATTGATATTAGTTTTGTCGATCGGATATATACTTAATATAGCGGAACTAGTATTGTGAGTAGGATTCAAAATATCTCGGAAGGCCTGGCCGTGGATCGATATCGGCCGGATCTCGTATATTCGGCTAGTAATATCAAGACTTCTTCGGATGTTGAATTTTTATTCTTATAATACAATATATATCGTGATAGGAATACCTGTCAGATATCGTTGCTAATATTACTTGTCTCATGCATTCTCAAGGCATCTCCGGTGGTATCAATTCTTCAGCTTTGGGTCTCTAGACGGAACATATGGCCATTGATTTCATCAACTCGGTCAGCTGAATTATTACTAGGTGTCACGGTTACGCGTGTAAATTACGCCTTGCAAGCTTGATAAGAGGTAAACCTTGCATGAAACGTTGACTACTTATATTTATGCTCGAAGCTATCGATATCGATCGTTTCTGGGTCGGGCCTTTGCATGCTTCGTACTCGATCAGATGTACAGGCCTCATAGTTAAGCTTAAGTCTATAGAATATTGTAGGTTATGCTCTATGATGCTATAACGGATTAAGTGTTTAAAAATGCACTCGCATTCTCACTGAGTTCAATGTCAGGTTATCTCGTAAACCAGCTGATGTCAGGCCGATTAAGAGCCGAGTTAAATTGGAGTGAGCCTGGGCCACAGAACTGGGTAATTTAGCCATAGGTCGTTGGGGACGCCCAGCACTTGAGCTTAGAGAAACGTAGAAATGAAATTCAAAGAGCCGCTCCAAATATTAAATCAGATGCAGCTGTGTACAGGGGCCCTCCCCGGGGCTTCTAAACTACACATATACAATTAATACGGACAGGTTGTTATATGTTGCAAGGTGTCATTCCCTGGAATACAAGACGTAGGAGGATCAGACCTTATGTGCTGTCTGCCTAGCCAAGCTACTGTAAATATTCCCATCGACAATATAATAGGCGTCGCTGGCTATCTTGTGGCTATATAGGGAGCAACGAACACTGTTTGTTATATGGCGGCCATTGCATATGGCCATGCTATTCATATGCATATTCGGAATCATAAGGCAGCTGCACAGCCATCCGCGCCTGCATACATACCTAGGTATATACCATATAAACAAAATCCTCGTTTCAGGATATAACAGCTATCGTTGTCACCGAGATGGGTATACACAGTCTCGTAAACTAGTCTTGAAGATAAGTTTATAAAGAACAAATTCGACCGTTCAGTTATATAGGATGTATACCTAGGTAATCATCCCCCTTCGATCCCACCTAGATATACTAACGAATCGGGTTCTAGATTATTGAGTACGTTTATTTGACGTCTTGATCATTCATATACGAGCACAATCCGGTTGTCCATCTTGGTAGCAGCTCTTTTGAATTTTTGGGATATACGATTTCCCACCCTCTAGGGAGGTAAGCTCTCCCTATGTGTGTGTGGGAGGGTGGAAAAGGATCCCTTTGACATTGATCATGAAAATCTTACAAAAGAAAGGTATGGAATGGAATGCATGGCCCACCGATTGTTTCATGGCCCGAGAGCATACTAAAGTGAAGGTATCGTATTTAATTTCATTGCTATTCAGTACTTTTAAGCTATACCGATGTGAAAAAAGCAGTCCAAAACGTGAAAGGCTCAGGCTATACAACTCAGACCATATATTGATTACACACTACCAATATTGCAAAATAAAACCCCGGCTGGAATAATACGCAGCCCCCGTATAGGTACTTGAGTATATAAAAGATATTCCAGCTGGTCAGCACCGTAAGAAAGATCTACTGCTTCTTCTTTCCCTTCCCCTCCGCAACAACGGGTTTACTCCACAGCCACAACCCCACAAATCCGATCCACCCAGCAACTACGACCCAGATACCGGCAATCCACGGCCAACTGCCGCTGATGCCCCAACTCCTTGTCCACTCGTTGTGCGCAAAGTGCCTGACTGTTACGGCGCGCTTCTCGTGGACGTTGCTTAAAAATGGTCGTTTGTAGTTTACGGCGAAGGTAAATACTCCGTGTTGGTCGGGAGTCTTGAAGGTGGTCGAGTAAGTTGTCGAGTTCTTATGTTGTGTGAGTGGTGAAGAGGAGGCGGAAAGAGGAATGCGGTAGTATGGGTCCAGCATTGTAAACTCGAGTTGAACGGCATCGTCTGCTGGAGCGGTGAAGGGTTCGAAATGATCATATGAGTACTCGGAGAGGGCAATCGAGAAGGTCTATACCAATAAGTTAGCAAAATACCTCCGAATGACGATAGCTACGAGGACTGGTACGTACCACATCGTGCTTAATCCGATAAACATCTCCGTTGACTAACCCCTGTCCGAATTCTTCACCCCAATGCTCGATGCCGTCGACTCTGAGCACACCTGTCTCTTTGAAAGTCCATGCTGTCAGGTCTTTCGCGAAAGCTCTGTTACCACTCATCTTGTCAGTCTTGGCGACCTTGGTGAAGCTCTTATCGGCGAGCAAATCCGCCCCAGCGACGAAGGTGATACGGGCATTGTTCCGGGTCTGGACACCAGCGACGAGAACGAGCTGTTTTCCGGCGGAGAATACGTTCTCATCATCAGCGAAGGCGGCCGATTCTTTGATATCATATGAATAAGCGAATCGTGGGGCCTTGAGAATCGGTTGGACTAGAGGAGAGTTGCCGAGGGCAAGGCCGGCGCCACGGTATAGCAATTTCGCAGACTTGTCTTCGCCACTGTTGAAATAATTCTTGGTATCCGACGGGAAGGTCGGGAGGTCCACTAGCAGGGTATCGTGTTCCGGCTCAATATCATCGGCGGGCTCAAAATGGTTCACCACGGCGAATCCCTTGGGCGGTAGAAAGATGTCGACTTGAGTTGCAAGCTCAGTGATAGCGGTTGGGACATTATCGTCTGACGAGGAAGGGAGGAGGATGAGGATGTTTCCGCCGGCAGTGGCATGTTTAAGAAAGGAAGAAGATGGAAGGTTTGGTCCGAGGCCTTTGAGTTTGGTAGGGAAAAGGATGATATTATCGTAAACGCGCTCTTCGTGCTGGAAGAGGGCTAGGGTCGTGGATTTGGGTGAATGGACAGTGGTTGTAAAACCGCGGGCTGATATCGGATGTTAGCCAATCCACAATATGGTCAAGAGCAACCGATTGAACAGGATAGTAATCAATTGATGGAAGTTTGAAATAAGTCCGCGGTATAATACCTTCTAGATCGCTAATTAATGTCTCGAATTGTGCTTTCACATCATCTTCGAGCACGAGGAGGGTTCTCGGACCGGTCAGCGAGATACCCTGCGATAGCGAAACAAGCGAAACAAGCGCCGTAAGGACGCTACGAAGGGTGAACCCCATGATTGAGATTCTAGAGGATTCAATTACCCAGTCAATGGGTCCTGAATCGGCCGGTGGTGGTGATGGATGAAGTTGGTGGTCGTGGTGGAGGATGAGATACGTAATGTTGGCCGCTGTGGTTTGGGGAAACGTGTTTTCTTGAGGACGCTCCAGCCACACTCTTTGGCTGCCGCGCCACAATACGCCATTCCGCTTCCGTCCAAGGATCAACCAATACGAGGCGGTGCTCAAGTCCTCACGAGGACGAGGAGACGGAACTCGATCAACTTCGACAAGCCTGCGGGACGAGCTGAAATCTACCGGGTCAAGAACTGAGATCTGACGAGGGTATAGGTAGCCGAGTTCTAACTGCAGTGCTCTTTCTAGCACATGGAGGATACAGTATATTTGATCATGTCGACATGGGTTGATATCAGTTATTCCTTAAGATCTCGGTGCAGTCGGCTCTATAGCTCTAACTCAAGTCTGATAGCAGCCTTCCTTTCCTTTTCCACCAGTTTTCGCAGAAATATTTAGTTCACCTGCTTGGTATTTTGCTTCTTCTTTCTCGTCCCGTTAGAATTTTAATCCATGTGCGACGGCTGTATCGGAAGGCGGGAGAAATTTGTAAAACATAGACCACATGAACCCCTCATACGGCTCTCCCAATCTCCACAGGGCTTATATATATCATGCGGGAAAGGTTATGAGTAATACTTCGGGACGACTGATACTCCTGTTCCTGCATGTGCAGCCTTTTCTGTTTCTTTCTTTCTTTCTTTTTTTTTTGTACCCGCTTGAGCTCAGCCTCGAATCCGATTTTTCACAAAAGACTGTGTCCTCTTTGTCGACTCTAGCTCCGGCTTTGATATTGATGTTAGTGGCTGTCGGTGATGCAGGTACGGAGCTTCCCGAGATTTTGTACTCGTCGAGGAGTCTATAAGCTATTCTATCTACTGAAGGGATTAAGGGCCCGCTGTGTCTTTTCAAACTTTTCATAAATTCATTCTCGGTTCTAGAGGAAATGAAATTCGTTACATGACAGGGAAAAGACATTCAATATAGCGCCCCCAAAGAAAACAACAAACTCATCAGGACTGTGGTTGCCAAAAAGAACCCGATTCGGAAGCTTAATGATAAGACTGTATGAAGAAAAGGAAAGCAAGTAAAAGTATATATATGGCGAAAAGGATAGAAGACACAGACAAGGAATCAATACAACAATCAACAGCCGTCATGAATAAAGCATTTGCAAACTTGGTATATCCGTCATTAGATCATGTCATTAGTTGAGCGGAGGGAAAGAAAATACATGATAGTGAAAGTATATCAAAGAAGAATAGAGGGGTAGTGAAAGGAGAGCGAAAGGATTATTAATATATAGTATCACTCGTCAACGTCTAATATCTAATAGTAGACGGCCTCACGTGTGTCCCTGACCCGGTCACGCTCACCATAGGGGGTGTAGTCACGCTTCTCGGTAAACCGTTCGTAGAAGCCGCCGCTATCTCTCGGACGGCTTTGAGAGCGCTCGTAGCGGGAGTCTCTCTCGATTTGCCGAACATGTTCTAATACGGGAAAACGTTAGACCGAGGACGATAAAATATACTCTTTGATCCTAGTGAGATAGCTAGGGGGAGTCGTTGACTTACCACGCCGGATATCCTTTGTAAGCTCAATCAGGTCCTGGATCTGATCGCGGTGGAGGTAGTCAAAGACGTAGACAAAGTTATCTGTTTCCTCAAAGTTGTAACCGAACTCGTCGAGAGCCTCGGCGCAGACTAGGTCCTTGGTGATTTCGGTCCAGAGTTCGCCCTTAGCTGTTCGCTCACGGTGCTTGCTAGAGCGGCGGATTCCGGCATTGGCATTGAAGGATGAAGAGTTCCAAGAAACATCGGCGTTGCCTTCGAGAGTGATCCGACGCCCGGAGCCGGGAACATCAATCACGGTCCAGCCTTCCTGTTCAGCCTTGAAGTCCTTGAAGAAACCGGATCCTCTTGGGGAGGCGGGGACGAGGGCACCAGAAGAATTTCGGGGAGACGAAAAACGTTGCTCGCCCTCAGAGCGTTCTCTATAGCGACCGTATCCGATGGTGCGCTTAACCTCACGGTCTCGGGATTCGCTTCTGCTCCTGGAGTGCTCTTCATGGTGATGGTGGTGGTGATCATCGTGATCGTGGAAGTGGTGGTGGTCAATGTGGTAGTCCTTCCCGATACTTAGTCTTCCAGTGGCATTCCATTTCCCACCGTATCGTCGCTCCCGGACCTGCATCAACGTCTCACGCTCAGCGATAACCTCGCGGCGTGGTGGTGGAGGTGGGGGTGCTGGTGGCTCAGCGACAATGTGGATGGCGGCATGGTCGATATGAATGTGATTATGATGGTGAACATGCTCATGCTCATGCTCTGTAACCTTGATAACGTTATCAATTTCAACCTCACGGATTGGAATGATCGGTTCAGGCTCTGGCGGAACTTCGTAGAGGTCGCGCTCGATAATCTTCTCCTGGCGGACGGGGACCAAAGCACCGGATGACCGATTCTCACGCTCATAGAATCGGGTCAGTTCGCCGCCCCGCTCACGACCACGCTCGCGATCAGGGTTGTAGACGTCGACTTCACGGTATTCGTGGTCGTGCTCATAGAAACCCGGACCATGGTAGTCTCTGTCTCGGTGGTCGAATTCGACGTCGACAGATCCCCGGCGGAATCTACCACTTTCGTGACGGGTAGTCATTTTGATATGTAGTTACGTTGCAACTTAAAAGGTTTTCCAAGAGAATAGGTCGCTGATAGGAAGAATGAATAAGATTAGAACGTGGGACTCGGAAGAAACGATGGCAGGATCTCAATATATAGGCGGGGCCACTAGCAGGATCGAGCCCTCGAGCTCCCCAGCCGCTCTGGTGGCACGGGTGACACACCAAATTTGCAGACATGGAAGAGGGGAAATGCCGGCTCAGACGGCAGGGTACCAAATACAGCCACAGGCATGCGCCTGGGAGTACGTCGAACGTAGAATACGCACCTTCACCAAATCTGTGTTGGAGCTGTCGTTAGGGCTGGTAGGATTAAACTAGTCGCAAGACTCAACACCACTAAGCAGAGCTGACGAAGGATCGATATCTCAGGGAGGAAGTCGCTGGAAGAGTTGATGTAAGAAGAGATTGGGAAGCCTGAAGCCTCGGAGGAGCGGCATTGCACTTTATATCTCCTCTCCTCCCTGTGGACACTACCCAGGATTCTACTTTCTCTGGGTGTGGTCCAGGACCCATTTTTGCTTTACCCTCCCATTTCCATGATCACAAATGACCGCCGACGTGGAAAGCAAAAAAAATAAAAGAAAAATACCTCCGGAAAGCACACCAAAATTGTATCTTCGCATACATTTTCTATGGCGGTTGACTTCGACAGAGCTTTTCTTGCTCCGTTGCATCAGCTTGCATGGGGTTGGATGGGAGGAGAATGATGAGGTCGTATGACGTATTGCGGTTGAGAGGGGATGACTAGATCCAACCGCCATCCCTGTTTCCTATTGGTGGCTGTCCCACTAAGCTTGACCAGGCACTTGGGAAAAACCGTTCGAGGACTTGCGTGCGACAGCCATCCTTCAGGACGAAGAAAACTCCTTCAAGTAGATCGAATCACACGGTGTTACTGTTTTTATGCGATCGGGTCCTGCGCCTGGCCTTTACGATAGCCCTATCTCCCAAATTAGCCTTAGAATGGGTTCCGTCGAGGTCACCCGTTAGTTACACCAGATGATGATATGAATCAGTATCGGTGTCGCATAGGTTTCCCGGATCCTCAAGAAAGTCTTGTTGTATCTATCGGGCTAGACTCGACTGTACTTCCTGAGTTAATCGAAAGTTGGAAGTACCCGCCTCAATCAAACGTTGCTCGTGGCGTCTCATGGCTGGAAGCTTAAGGTTGAATGTCCTCTTCTCGAGAAGCTTGAGCTTGAGCGAAAGGTTGAATTTTGTGAATGCGTCATCGTGCAGGGCTATTCTCAGCGTGGCTAGCAAATCAGGATTTTGCCCGCGATATACCGAAACAACGATTCTCCCGGGTCGGTTCAGCGATATCGCCGCTCGTCGCCAAAAAGGTCCCGAGTCTGATTTGGCTCCAGACGAAACTTGGGCTGCAGGATGACGATAGGGCTCCTTTCCTGCCCTTGTCGCATTACATAGCCACGAACATTCTCGAGCTTCTAAAAATTGCGGGAAAATTTGTAAGAAGATGCCAGATCGTTTCACAGGCTCCACTCTCGAATCTCGAAATATGGTTTGATAGGTGCACTGCATCTTCGATTCCCTTCGATCAACTTGCACTGCAGGGTAATGGACCCTGTCGTCATTGTTGGGTCATGAAAGTTATGCAGGATGAGAGAACTGCGATTCCTGCAAGGACGCTTTGGCGCATAAGGTTTCCTGCTTAACCGATATGCATGGGAAACTAGAACGCCGGACCACAGCCCTTCCTTCGGCTTGGAAAAGCTGGTATCCATTTCAACGATATCTTTGAAATGTTGTTTCTTCAAAATCGTTAGATTTGAAGTTAACTTTAAGTTTTCGCCGTCGATAGACATCTTGGATGGGAATAAGGTGTGTCCAAATACCTACAGATCCGGATGTTCCTGAAACTCTCATAGTAATCCCCGCAATTGCCGCCAGAAAACCCGGACAAGGAGGCGAAAACGGTGGCGATAGTAGCCAAGTCGCGTCCGTCGGCCCTTCGCAGTGAAGCTAAGATATTTGGCCGGTCGCCACAGCGGTAGCCCGTATATACCCTTGTTATAGAGGGGTATATTTAATATTTTTGGTGGAGGGTGTCGAACTTAGCACGGCAGCAACTTGATGTGTTGTGGGTTCACAGCTCGAAAGGCAATTCCTAAAGAGGAAATGTGGATGGTTTGTGTAACATCGATGCTTTCGTCCAGCCTTGCTGCCCAGCGCGCTGCAGTGTTGGATTTCGGAGGGCGACGCAAACGGAGGCTGTAGCTTGATAGCTATGGCGCTGGTAGAACCTTCTTTTAACCATCGCTGTCACCTGTAGTTTAAAGATTTTTCTATTTCAATAGTCTCTAGATCTCTGGTTTCAGTTCCACAACCACTGGCTTATAACGTCACTTATAATTATAATAAAATATCACGCCTACAACTAGTTCGGCCCGGCTGGATCGACTGCAGCTAGATCTTGGCCTCAGCGTTTCATGAAATCGAATCCTAACCTTATAACCTTTATCCGAATATACTCAAACCTGAAGAGCATTATATATACTACTTCCGTGATCTACGACTCATAAGCTACCGGGCTCACACTTCGGCCCTCGAACAGCCACAGGCCTTATGCTGGACTTTAATACGGTCAGTTCCATAATATTGGGCCAGCTCTAGAGAGATCGTTCGAGTTATATATGTATAGGCCGCTTTTCTCGGCAGATCGTAGCTGATCGGTATCCTCGGCTTCCCACGTTTTTATACCAATTCCCTACGGGACAGACCTTTATTATACTAATGCCGAGAGCCCCCAATATTTAGGTACAAAGAAAACTGTCGATGAAAATCGCTTATAAATTTGGTTTATAACGTTTACCATCCATTATTGAAGCATATTCCAGTGTCTCACTTCATCTTTAACTCTCAATCTTTATTTACGCATTATTTTATTTTTGGGGGACTATATATCAATTTCTATCATCACTCAACCTTGAACCTCCGAAGCCCACCGACGTACGCTAGACAACATGACAGCTGATCGAAAAGGGAGCCGTTCGTCCCGCCGACTTCAGGGCGCAGAGCCGGAACCCCTATCCCCCCCGCAATCCGAAGCCGGAGACTGGTCTCCGGGTGCGCGATCTCGGAAAACGAGTACTCAAAGAGTTTCTATCCGAGACTTAACAGGGCTGGTGTCACCGGCGTTGTCCGCTCGCGAGGTTGCACCGGGTACGGGGACGCTTGGGGGATCTAGTTTAGGCAGAAGAATAACCCGAAGACAAGCGTCGACAACAAAGCAGGGTCGGGTTTTCCCCTGTTCATTTTGTTCTACCTGGGGAGTCTCAGGCTAACGGACTCCTGTAGACCTGGCGACTACTGCTGTCATAACGAACACAAACCTAGAGTCTGCCGCGGTTCCTTCTACTCCTCAACGGCGCTCTGGACGCAATTCCCAAGTTGCAGGCACGGAAGTCAATGCTGAGCCTTTTCTTCCAACTCCAGAGGCTAGTGTTAAAAGGAGAGGGTAAGTTGCTACCACGAAAGTCCTCTTGGGAGGGAGTCTAAAAGTATACGCTAGAGATCGCTAATTGTCTTGACCCAAGACGCCCTAGAATAAACACGCAGATAGCACACGATGTTCGAACAGAAGGCGCTCCAATCCCTTTTCCTCTTCCTTTACGCGGGGTAATCACCAAACGAAGCTCTGTGAAACCGTTATTAGCTCCTGAAGATAAATCTCCCGCCAGCGGGTCAGGGGACACTCGTCAGACTCGTGCGTCTAAGAGAAAGGCAGACGGTTCTACCTCAGAGGCCAAGTCTGAGGCGCTCCCACCGACCGAGCCGATCCAAAATCCTCAATTGAAACGGCAAAAAGTCGGACTAAGCGTCGATACTTCTAATTTGGAAACCGGAGACTCAATCAAAGGTGCAAATCTGAAATCAGAGGATAAGCAAGTCGAAGATACTCCTGCCGCCCAAAAAGCTTCCGGTCTCGTTGTTGAGAAGCCGAAGGTGACCGCTCGTAAAAACTCAAAGCTTTCTCAAATATCGATTCCCAGTACACCAGTGAAGCCGCCAGCTATTAGAAAGCCGGCTGTATGGTGTGATGTAAGTATCCGCATATGTATTAAACATCGGATGCATTACGCTAACTTTTATTCAGACCCGTCAGGAGCTCTGTGAAAGTTTACCTTCCTTCCGCTCATACCAAGGTGGATGCTATGCATCTAAGGGGTTTGGGCGCGGTTACTTAATTGATGGTCATGCGTCTGAGCGAGACTACATGGACGCTAGCATCATTATCTCTCATGCGGGTGGTAATAGTGAGGAAGTTGAAGGTGAAAGACGCTTGGTCCGTGACCAAACCTGGGATAAGGGCGTTATTGCATACCTTCGGAACAACTACGAGCAGATGGTGCCTCTAACGGTTATCATTGGTGAAAGATGCCCCACTGCTCCTGCGCAACTTGAGCATAGGTATTCAGTTATGGACTGGTTCAAGGTGACACATTGTTGGCCGGAAAAAGATAGCAAATCCGGCAACATTAGATGCAAGTTCCGGCTGGAGAAGCTCGACTCTTCTGAGAAAGGCTGGTGGGCGGCTTCGGATACCCCTGGGGTGTGTGAGAGTACAGCAATTGAGTACATCAATTGTCCAGGTTGCAGACAGAATAGCCCATGGATTTATGATAAAGAGCCTATGTGCTTGAACAAAGACTGCAACAGATTTTGGACAGTGAGTACATAATAAACCATGACTATATTCCGCTAAGGGTGGAACTGACAGTTGTCTCTAGGTCCATTCTGGGCGAGGTGGTAAGGCCCCTGAGCGTTTTATATACCGGAAATCTTTCCTTCATGGAAAAACAGTTTGGCCAGATGCGGCAGCGATTCCACCCGGTCCACTTGGTCCCGGCCTTCCAATTGAAGACGAAGTTACCGAAAGTCACGGACGAGACGTCAAAAGGAAATTCTGGAAGGGCATGTGGTGTCAAGGCTGCGGGAAACTAAACTGTCGAGAACTGTGGAAAAGTTGGAAGTGTACCAACTGCAGCTGGGAGTTCGTACCCAAACGGTCGCATTTTCTCCCCGCCGACCTCTCAGACCAACATCGGCCCGAGTATACTGGCCCGGCCATTCCTGAGAATGTGGTTGATCCGTCGATTCGATCGGAGTCTATGGTTCTGCCAGACGGGAGGAGGGCGATGATTTACGACGTTTATCAATGTGGAAAGGTCATACATATTCTGGCGAACAAGAACTGGAATGCGCTTCCCGGTGGGTCGGATTGGCTTCTTGACCACTACCAAGATGTTGACATGCCGTTTAAGAGGCACGAGCTGAAGACGCATAAACGTATGTTCCAAAAATCTCCCCAGGAAAACTGATAAGCAAAATGCTGACACCGCTCTCCAGTCACTGGAAGGCTTCTAACTCAACAATTCTCCTTTAACTCTGGAGCCCCCTATAAATATATCGTTGAGGTCGATAGCCTATCATTTGAGGAGTCACCGAGAGTGGTTCAAAAGGCTTTGGAGATTCTGCAAACAGATGTCACACAAATGATTCCTGACGCGCTGCCGATGAACGAAGTTCTGAATGTGGCATATTTCGAGGAGCAAAAGATGGATGTAGGTGTCTGTTAAGGTACTTCGTTGCGGTATGAGTGAACTTGCTTTTGCTAACATCCTCCTGCTGCGACCATAGTTCCATGATGATGGCGAAGAAGATCTTGGCCCTTGTGTCTCCTCGATCTCACTTGGGTCTCCAGCCATGATGTACTTTCGTGTCAAAGCCAAGTACTGTAACGGATCCCCCTCCACCGCCGATAAAGCGCTCCTCCAGCCTTCCAATCCCTCGAGGACTGACTCATCCACCCCTGATGAGAATAAACGTCCTTCAAAGCGAAATATCCTTGAACTTCGCCTTCACCATGGGGATGTTATAATCATGAATGGCCGTGCCATCCAGAGATTGTTAGAGCACGCGGTTACCCCAGAGGGCTTTAGGATTGCCGCTACCGCTCGTAATATCAGTTCATATAATGCGGTAGTAAACTCGAAGGGCTCGAAGGCAAAGAAAGTTGGAACCCGGGTTAAACACAATATGGCGAAACAATCGATCGAAGGAAATGATGGTATTTTCGATCCCGAGAATGTTACTATCATGCCCGAATCAGCGGAAGAATTTTGTGACAGTACCGAACACGTCCCGACTCTCCTACCAACGGAGGAACAAGCTGCGCGTCAGCAAATGAATAACTCAAGCGATGAATACCCTCGAACGAGAAACATATTACCCCTCCAGGAACCTTTGAACAAACTGATAGAAGTCGCTACGCCAATAAAAGGTATCACTTTTGGCAGCCACCAAACACCAATCGGGGAACTCTTTAACGGATATGGATCGAACGGCGCCTTAACGACCCGCAACTCTATTGGGACAGCGTTCGAGCACGGGCACCAAGCTAATACTCATGATAGGCAGGCCCAGATGCCGCCGGTCGATGGAGATACCACTCCTTCCGTCATGGCTCCCTCCCCCACGTCCATGTTGAGCACTCCTGACTTCAGGTACTACAACATCAATGCCGCCTCAGCTACCCCAATTCAGTCTCCTCACAATGCCAATAGCATCGTTGGTCCGCCTCGGGTCCCAGAGGAGTCCATATCACCCTTGACAATTACTTCCACCTCAGCTGGCAACTATTCAATTCAAAATATAACAGGAAAATTGGCGCCAACTGAGTCAACCGATCCGAGAACGCCAATGGGGCTGATGGCGGGAGCTGGGCTTCAAATGGGTCTTGGGTCTCCTCAAATATCCGGACTTAGCTTGTCAGCTCAGGAGTTTGTGGGGTCTGAATTGATTGATTGGAGGCGACATGAGGGTATAGGAACGCCGGCTTCACGGCCATGGCCAAGACCGAACTGGAATGGGTACGGAAATCAGGGTCTTTCCGTTCCGCAGCAACCCGGGGTACACACGATGGAGGGGAATGTGAATGAGGACCGCGAGATGCCAGGATGGAGTAATGAGCAGTTTAAGAGATTACAAGATATGTTCTTGTCTGGTATGATTTCGCGTTTATAAGACCTATACAAATAGGAAAAATAGTACTAACGCAGCATATGGTTTCTAGATGTTCAACAAGAAGACGCCGGGGGGGATCCCGGGATATAGATTATCGTGGAATGACTGACCTTGGGGATGATGTGTTCTGACAGATGTGTGGGAGGCAAGTCAGATACCTGAATCATCAAGGTAATTGTAATGGTAAAGAAGGCTTTGGAATTACAAGCACAGTCATTGTAAAAATAGCTCTTGTAGTCATGCGCATGTCCAAATGAGCAATTCAACCAATGATTGGCTTTGACGCTGCTGGTCACGGAAATTTCGGTTTCCTGAGGAAATTTTACTTCTGGTCCGGAGGAGTTCCTGGACCGGCGGTGATATTCGAGTCACCAGTCTAAGTAGGTGTGTGTATACGTCCCATATAGTAAACTCCTGTTTAAATTGAAACCTTAGAAAAATCTCAACTACTAGCTACATTATTATGTGATGAATCTGCCCCTGCTTCGAGCGTCTTTTGAGGCTCCCTGGCTCGGTAGTTAAATTTATCTTTCCAGTACCACCCGAAAACATCATATAATGTATCGTTGTATCGTCCCTTCTCAAGGTCTTCGATATAAAGCATCGGGCTGAATTCATCCTTGAGCAAAAGCTTCATTGCCCAAGCTATGTTCCCCATCAAACCCATCTCCTTCTCCGGTCCTTTGTATACAACTGACCATATAGTATCCCGTCCATTCGGCAATCTCATATCCTTAATCTTCATAATATCTCCCCTCCGCACTAAGGTTTTGGATATGGGCTCATACAAAGCGACGATGGCCTTTATGAACGTGCTTCTGATGAAGAAGTCGAAAACTTTGGGGTCAGATTCACAGTACTCGACCTGGACTTCTTGGGGGTCATTGTTGATGTCATCGAATGCGAGCTCGGGGAAGCCCCAGTAATTCCGTATTCGGGTGTACCGTAGAGGGAAATAAAGTATATCTTTTTTCTCCGGTGGGTCTAGGGGCTTTGATTCTTCCGAGGATGAGGCGCCGACAAGGGGCGCCTCGGGAGCCGGGTCTTCAGAACGGGGTCCGTTTTCCATGATGGTTGGTTGGGAGTTAAACGTAGGTACGGCACATCATAGGGCCACGTAAACGTAAAGCACATCATATGGTAGCGGGCTCGAGGGGGTCAGCTCAAAAATAATATGCCTCAAAATCCAACAGATGCACAACGCAAAAAATAAGATTTTCGTTTTGAAAACCAACTCTGAGAGTCTCGTCATCACAAAGTTTTAACTCTGAAATGTGGCTAGGTTCCAGAAACTGATCTAATAATCTACGGCTTGTTGAATAAATAAAAACGCAGTATATTTGGAAGTCAAAGCTTTAATTTAGAATACAATGTACCCCAAGACCGATACGAAAACAATTTGTCTTTTGATTGATGAAATGCATGTTACCAATCTGATTTACCATCCCATGCAAAGCTGGAAGAATCCGATTTCATCTCATTGATCTACCTTTTAACAGTACAGTCTGTTCCTTTGATCCTGCGCAACAAATCCCGACACACCAAACTTGTCAGGTCTGGTATTTGCCGCGTCCAGGAAAGTCAACGGCGCTAGAGCTCCCGCCTGCGGGTTATTGGTAGCCTGTAATGGTATAAATCCAGTGCTACCATTCAAATTGTAGGCGAGCGTCACGCCGGTGGGAAGATTGGGGCTGCTATATATAGTGCAGGACCTCTTTCCCTGGTCCTTGTCGGGCATGAAAGTGTGTTTCCAGACCCAGTTTGTGCAAATATCCGATCGTTCCAAGCACTTCGCGGCGCAATCGCAGGCGCTCCTAAAGCCATCGCTGAAATAGAAGTGGAGCTCGGTGACGACGCCTGTCATATCAATGCCCCGGAAGTAACGGACGCAACCGCCACAATTATTGGGGGCCTGCAGCTTTGGGAAGCGGGTTTTGGTGATTCTTCCCTTGCAAATCGCCCAATCAGAGTAGTGGTCAAAGTTGGGGAAAATATCAGCGCCTCGATCGATGATGTGGCATCGGCGAGATGAGTGGCCATTCGCCGCTCCAACCAAGAAGGCTGAGGCGAGGAGAGAGATGGCGGCAGTAGTGAAATGCATCTTGGTAAAAAGAAGGGAGTAGTTATAGCGAGGCGATAACGTCAGATAATTCTGTGAATGAATAGGCAATGATGCGAGTTCTGGTTATGACTGTTGCGTCTTGGCTTAGAAGGGACGCCTTTTGGGCAGATGAGCCTCGCTTTATATAGTCTCAACAGCGAATTGGCATTGTTACACTCAAAGAATATTTCATATATATCTGAACTTTAGACTCTTTAGCCGTGCCATCTCAGCTGAAGGGATTGAATCAAACCTCCATTAGCGTCAAATGTTGGGCCGTTGACACCTGCGTCCTAAAACATTGGGGGACACGCAAAATTCCCTAAAATAGTCCACTTGAAATTTCTCGGTCGGTTGGCAGACCCCGGTCTCAACAAAAAGCTTGAATCAACGTCAGGTCAGGATCCCAAGCTAAAAATTACAGGGTTAGTTAAAAGTCTGTGAACATATTTCAGGCACACTTTTGTCACAACACCACCAGTGATCTCTTGGGTATGTTCCGAGACAATTTGAATAAGTGACGAGGATAGGAGAACTCTACATTGATCGTTGACATATTTGCCAACAAAGACATCTATCCCGCAATAGCAGGCCGACTAGGTCTCATCATGATATATACTCTAACAGTTTACAAAAGATATTTTTTACCCTCCTATATGCCTTATGTACCGCCAAGATCCATTATCGGGCCGCTTGTCGCAATTGGCCCTGATAATAGCACCCTGATGAGCCGTGCTACCGCCTTGTCCTTGACTTGATGGTATCGCTTTTTTGAACCTTAATCATATTTTAGCCTTACTAGAAACCTCAAGGCTCATGGTCGGTATACAAATGCATCACAAGCACTTTCTTTTGGGCTAATTTCTAAGTTTAAGAGGGAAGGCGTGTCGTGGAAAACCGGTTTAGCATCGCTCAGAATATCTCTCTAACTCTCTAGCTCATAATAAGCGGGATCTCTGGAACTTCGGCCACTTCCGTAAACGGCTCAGAAGTGAAAAAAACGTTGCACTTGGATCCAAGATATGAGACGAGATGTAAACTTTTTGGACTAAAAGTAGTCAGGATGACAGAATATGCATGGCATCCAGGATTTCGGTTACAAGCCGTTGCAACGTTATGGTTGGTTCTCAGCCCTGCTTGGGCACTCTAATCCGGGGGCCCAAGCGTTTGTGGGCCGTAATATAGCTTCACGCTGAGACAGGACAGGGCCGATGACTAGTTACGTAATCCCGTGTAATCGTACCAAAACTCATATAGGTGACGAGCTCTCGCCGGGCAGTTTCCCAACGTGTTAACGAGGCAGCTCGAATACCAGCGGAATCAGGGACAAATTTCGTTTGGCGTCTACTCTCCAAAATGTTAATAGAGACGCATGTTGCTAATTTAACATCTATAAATCTATAGACCTAGGCCGCAATCTAGACGGTTAGGGTTCGGAGCCTACGTTATACGCTATAGTGCGCATGCTGTACGTACGTACTTGTCTCATAAACCAGCTCTGGACCTCTCATTAGATATACACGTCAGCAGGCGTTGTGACAGCTATATTTGCACGAAAAAGTAAGATATGTATCGATTCCTAGATTCGGCACGTATCAATGATACATCTGTTGCAACGATGAACCCAATCAAGGAATTTATTTGATGACTACATCGTGACAGGTATAACAGAATTGTGAGAGATTCATGAAATAATTCTTACTTAATTCTAAATTGAAGTATTTCTTGCTCGAGCGCTGAGGCTGCCTAACTCTTCGATTGAAAACGCCGTCTAACTTGTCAGCATCGTAGTTATAAGCTAATTTTCTAGACCGACAGGTCCCTATTCAAAGAAACTAATGTGATATCGCTATCCTTCGCATCAATCATCTTAATGCCAACCGGAGGCCCCATCCTACATCCTCTATCACACGCCAATCGGGTTTTGTTTGTCCAAATTGAAATAGGTTGGTTTCGGACTAGTGGGCTCAGGATTTAAGACTTTATCCTGAGAGAACTGAGTTTGGGGCTGGTAGATATCTCGATGGTTAGGTTGGTTTGCGATCCAATGAAGTATTAGAATGTTTTTTGGACCCCCCTCCATCTTCTTTAAATACAAATTCTTGTGCTCACTGTTTGAACGCTTCCCGCTTTTCGTAATCGTGCTTTTGCATCTCCTTAGTTACGGAAGGTGCCGGTTTACTAGAGAAATTTAAGCTCGCTATAACGTTATGGGTGAGCTGGTTAGTTATGATATTAGCAGAATTATGTGGGTGTGTGATTTATTCTTGCTGGCAGAAGGTGCTCTATTTCAAGCCTGTGTCTTTGTGTTGATTGTGTATTTTTTTCTTCTAATTATAGCAAGGTTTGAACTTCCCCGATAATTATCCGTAGGGGTTTCCGGCCCCTGCTGCTTCTGTCTTAGTTGCTTGCGAAGTTGCAATTGGATACCAAATGGGTTCCAGGGGTTCGACGTACCCATGTCGTAAGCCCAAAAGAAACAGCCCCCGGAGGTTGGCGACAGACAGCAGCTGGACTAGGGGCAGACAAACACAAGCATCGTCTTGTGTTACGGAGGGTCATAGGTACATCCTCATGACCCTCACGTATGTTGTTGATCTACGTACTTGGGCTGCGTGTTGCGAATCGGGCTTTCTCGCTGGACAGTAGTCTGGAGAAGACGCCCCCCCGCAAAAAGGAGTGTCGCAAACGAAACGAGGATTGTATGTATTGATGAATACAGAATCTTCTTTGAAAAAAAAAAAAAAAAATGGACGGGGGAGAGACTGAGCCTCTACAGTGTAACGTTTGTTTCAAGGGATGATGTATTGCAAAGAATGAATGTATTCCTTAAGCGAGAATCGAATTACAGAGGGTTAAACAGGTGAACTTCACCTCTTAAAATCCAAAATGTCAAAAATAGGATTAGCCTGCCCAGTCCATGGCCTATTCACCAGCCCGGCAGCCATACCACTATGGGCCACACGCTACAGCTAGAGTACATAATATGCAAACTATGGGGTGGAAAGGTAAATATGTGGGCCAGATATTATGTAAACAGGCCGTTCTGTATAATGCGCAGGCCGGACCGGCTATGGTGGCCGGACTGGTATCGCCTTTTAAGATTTTAATTTAAACAAGTGAAGTTCGCTCGTTTACTCTTTTGTAATTCTTGTTTAATATGTAATACATTCATCTTCTGCGATACATGGCGTTTTGGAACATTTGGTTACTCATAAGCTTCGCCTCACTTTGATGAGCAACCATCAAGCGCCAGCATGTTATGCAGCATCTCGGCACTCTTCTTACAACCCGGCACTAGATCGGGTCAAAAACAGAAGATATACTGAGGGGGGCTAGAGGCAGTAGTGTCGGGGAATGTGTAAAGTTTAGCGTTCGACCTTATGACGAGGCGGCGGTTCGAGATCATTGCAAAGAAGAAAAAGGATGGAAAAGAGGGAATGGAACTAAAGGGAGAAGGGAACAAGGCAAAGGGGCGTCTGCAAAGTCTGCATTGCTGGCATCGTTCTCCGTTTTTACTTTACTCAAGCCGCCAAGTTGCCGTCTTCAGGTTAGTTAAAAAAATCATAATTAATCCCAATTGTCATGAAAGAGTTGAACTTGCGCTGTTGGATTTCTTCTGTGTAACCCGCCAAATTGCCAAGAGCTGTCAAGAGCCAGTGCTCTGTTTTTTTTTTTTTTGTTTTTTTTTGCCCAAAATCACGCCTGGCCTCGTTAGGTACTCGCATTATAAAAACTAGAGGGTTCCAAATCGTACACAACCAGGATATTCATTTAGAGCGGCGTTTCGAAACCCAGCCTTCTCGTTTGATAGCGTGTCGGAACATTCACAACTTTTAGAGTCAAAAGCCGCCTATTCACTACTAATATATATATATCGAGATAAGACTAGTAGACTTGTAGCGGGGAGGAGACAGGTGCGTGTAAATAAACGAACTAGAAGAACTTAGTAGAAAGGCGCCTGTAGATTGGATATACATATAAACAACCAGAGAGTGCAAAGGAAGAGAGAAAGAGAGAAAATGAACGGAACAATATACTCATGACTGATATTGATGACACTATTAGTCCCGTTCGTACGTCTGCATTCTAGAATCTTTTGCGCGAGAAAGATTATCCCAACCAAAACAATCGTCCTTCCGTAGCCAGCTCCCTAGGGACAAGCCCGTAACACCCTTTATCAAAACGGTTTCACCGTCAGGTACTATACCGCTTCCACTCCAATTCCAATGTATACCGTCTAACACATACTGCAATTGTCAATACAGCATTGATTACAAGCCGTGCGACGTTCGCCAATCCATTGACAAGTTGGGTTGGTACAGTTGCCGAATGGCCACTTGCTTTGGCAGGCTTGAGAGCAGTACGAATACCCGACACTGCCGACGGGACACCCACGCTTTTCGAGATTGTCTGGAAGTTCGGTTAGCTTAGCAGCGAATCCGGTAATCTGGAGATAACTTAAGAGGACTTCCCACCTTTCGCGATAGGGGAGGCAGTGACAGTGGCAGCGATGGCCAGGGAAAGGACAAATAGGTTCTTCATAGTGTTTAAGAAGGTTCGCGAGGTCTAGACGTCTTTCGATAACAACAGTGATTTCGGTTGACCGGTTAGAGGGAGATAGAGATTTTGAGGTATGATGTATTCCGCAATATAAAGTAATGCTTCTTGATCGTATCGCTGTATCCCATAGCGTTTATATATTCAACGGGAGGACTGCGGGGAGTTGATTGATTGCATGGGAAAGCGAGGTCGCTAAGGGAATCCTAATCTGGATATGTCAATTGACCCATGTCTACGTGCCTGCATAACCGTCGGATCATGTCAATATAATCCCGCATGAAAGCACAATCTGCCTACCACTCTTGCAGCTGTGGCTTCCGCGGAATTCCTATTAAACCGGCCCTGTGTTCTCGTGTATGATGTCGATTCGTTGTTTTCTGCCGTTCTCTCATATAACTTGATGCTAATTTTGTTGGATCGGAATTAAGCCTCAGCTGAACTCTGTTTAGATTTTTCTCGCGTAAAAATTTGAAACTAGACTAAAACTAGATGATTGGACGCCCTCGAAACTGAGTTCATCGCCATTTTATAAATTTAATGGAGTTTGCGGGACGGAAGACCGCTCCGCTATTGCGATAGTCTTCGAAAATACCACACTGTCAACTCAATTTAATCGCCGACCGTCTTTTATGCTACATTTTGGGAGCTGAAGGCTATTTTTATCTTGCATCGTCAAGCTGCCAGAACTAAAAGGTATCCGGGATTTATCTATGGTTTCTCATAAGGCGAGAGTAAATATTGCGGGGAAAAGGTCGCATCCCCATGCTATAGGACCCTTCTGTTCAAGGATCATTCCAACTTTGTATTGGTTGTAACAAAACACATGCACGATGCTTAATTTATTACTAATACTTCAAACCCAGCGGTCACCACCCGCTAATCTCGCGCATGTCCAAATCCCGTTGCTCTCCGACAAGATTGCGGAAGGTATCATTTGTAATTGCTGTCCTCTGGGCGCGGCCATGGCAGTTTTACATATTTCAAATCCTTCAACATGCCGATTTGGTGGTAGTCATCAATCGCCGTTGAGTGAATACCAGGAACTCCTCCGCGAGCTCCCCAGAGACCACCCCGAGCGATGCCTCCAAATTCCAAGTATTATAAGTGAGGAAACCTGGCAATTAGCCTTCCAATATACCATTCTTGAAGTCGATTATTTATAATCCGAAGATCTTTGATCCGCGGGAAAACATCAGCCAGAAATCGGGAGTCCAGTCGGCCCTTTCTGTGATCATAGTGTGCCGTACAGTTTTCGGTCTCGACGCATAACTTTTGTAGATTGGGTGCGAATGCCAAGGGGATGTAATAGCATCCAGTCTCCTCAAACTGCACATCGCTGAAGCCGTCAAGCGGCGTGGGTAAATCGTAGCTACAATTCTCATCTCTGTGAGTGCTGGTAGCCTTGGTACAATTGAGTCGATTGCACAGTTTATCGTGTCGTTGTCATAGTACTTTCCAGCACCAAGGATTTCCAGTTTTCCAGTGACGTCGTGACAGTGTGGAATAAACCTGTTGAAACGACAGCACATTCGGTCTAGACCAGCAGAACGAACCTAACGATTCCGGAAATTCTTCGATGTTTCCTTCCCGGCGGATTTGAAGCTCCAGACGCTGAAGTGTATTGCAAATTGGATGTCCGACCATGCCGCGGAGTATGGAAACAAGGATATTACATTCACAATCTCGAGGCGCTTCATATGATATAAAGAGCTCCTCGACATTTGGAAACAGACTGAGGGCCCCTGTGGAAACACGAATCTGAGTGATGAGGTAGTTATCTAAATTGTCTTGGTAGAGGTGAGTGCTCATTATATATCCCGGTAACATTGCATTGATGTTGACAGCCCATTCTTTTGGAGACTCGAACCTTAGAGAGCTATTTGAACCATACCATTAGTTGAGTCCGCCCTTCAGTATGTAGCGAATCTTTTAAAAGGCCGTCTTTCGGGACGAGAGTTTTAGCGACAGTCAGCTGCAGGTTATTTGAAGACGAACCGGATTTGACCGCGAAGATTCGCACAGTCGCCCCATGTCGGAACCGCGCGACCAGTTCCTCTGTAAGGACCAGACTCTTGCGCGCTGCGAGTTTGTAACAGATGATTGAGCACTGGGAGAAACTGTCCCGGTCTGCACCGTTCATTTGGTTGATGACTAGGATAATTATTTCATTCGGAAGCAGGCTCAATATGCTCTTTGCGGGTGGGAGGCGCATGAGTGGCCTCGTCTGACCACGCTCGGGATTGGGACCAGACTTGGATGGTTTTTTGATTCGGGTTTTGGCTTTCAACAGAAAGGAATTTTTGATGAACTGAACGGCGGACATGGCGGCTTTGGTTGATTCGATCGAGGGAATCCGAATGGAGTGTATCTACTGGATATTTTGGCTTTCGAAGAGGTAGAATCGGGCAACATATCGTATATACGTATATATATACACCCAACCCGGGCCTGAGGAATGGATATTTGGGGACGCGCAGCCATAAATAGAGTGTCGCACGTGGGACGTTATGAAGTTCTGGCGTGCAGCGTTTTCATAGCGTGAGATCAATGGTTTGGGTTGGCCGATGCGGATTTGGGTGGTCAAGCGTCTACAAAAAGACGAGACGTGTTCTACAAACCTAACCAACTGAATTTCAAATTTAAACTAACAACTTCCTCCTCCTCAAATAATTCTAGTATATAACTACTTACGTATATTAAAATGGTATTCAGGGTGATAAATTTCTATCAATTGATATTGGATTGGTATTCAAAATATACCCTTTTCCAGCACAGTATCCATTCAGATTCCACACATTGACGGTTGGAGTCGGCTATTGACAACACAGGTGACATGTGGGCTGTGCTGAGCTCGAATTTAACAGAAGACTAATTTAGAGAGTATTGCGACGTTAGTTTAAACTCACCGTTTCCTTGATTGAGATTACGGATGGTAATGGCGTTGACTGATTATTTAATGGTCGTTTAACCATATTTGCTCGAAGACTTCACTAAAACAGAATGTACTGAGCACTCTCAGGCTTCTTCCGATATGCAGGAAGGAGCTATATATACTTAAGTATGTAAGTATCGTTGATATTTGGTCGATGACCCAAGATAACTAGTACTGGGGAGTATACCTGGCTGTCGACGAATGTATCTTATTTATCTACAGGAAATACCTAAGACTGGACCCAAAGCACGTCGACACTGAATAGCTGAAGGTGGAGACATTGCCGCCACGAGTGACAGTAGTCACGCGACCGCGCTAACGTACATAACTAAGTCTTGATACTTAGTTAGATCGCGGTGCTCATCTCGCTCATTTCTAATTCTCTATATCAAGTTTTTAAAAGCCGTGGAAAGAATCGTATTCGCATCGGATTCGTCGATTGGTTTCCATATGCAACTTTCATGCTCTAACTAGCACCGGTCATTGCTCAAGTGCTTAAGCTTACTGCTTCCTTAGAAAAGGTTTACCACGCCGATGCGCTAGGTAACGCAACCCCATTCCAGCTTCCGAATTTATAAAAAGATCAATCGATCACAAAAAATCGGTATAACTGAGTTCGAATTCGTGACCTACGATATTGCTACAGTTAGCTTGAATTCAGCCATAGTTCCAATCATTACAAGTACAAACAGGTCTTCCGTCGATGTTTCGTTAAAAATGACCACCTTGAGAATTTAGATTAAAGGCCATGTATACTACCTTCTCTCGATCTCCGGCAGCGGAACTCGATTCATCAATTCATTTAATTCGGATCTTTGAATGCTGTGGTCACCGGCGAATGTATGTCGATGTTTGATCAAGGAAAGAGATTCGAATCGATTCGTGTGCGTGTGTTGTTATCTTTGAGGCTGTTTGTCATGCTACCTTCAACGAGACCGATTCTACCCCCCAACAACAATCTCGGAATACCACCGGGGCCGTTAGCCAACATTCAAGATCCGATCGAATAAATGACCTTCCAAAGGGGCAACTGCTGGAATCAAGATATGTATTATGTTCTGAGGGTCTGTTCCTCGATTTTCAGATGATATAAAGGATAGTTGGGCGAGCTTTGAATGAGGCTTTCTGCCACCCAGCATGGAAAGAGGGCTATATATCGAATGTCTGTCCCACTGCACTGAAGCCAGAATTCTATCAAACAAAGGCTAGAGGATGAACCTTGCCATATCTTGAGCATACCTAAATATCGGGTTTCTAAGCTGTGTATAAAAATTTTAGATGACAATCTGGGAAGGGCTTTCGGTACGAGCTTCGTACAGCGGTCTTTTGCGGGTCAAACTCCAGAACGAGTACAGATGCTACGAGTGCTTAGCCAATTCATTGTGCCTTCGGCGTTGATCTGTGGACCCCTCCCGGCCGCGTGATAGAGAAGAATGTGGAATAACAGGGATAGTGCGTCATAGTGCGTCTGAATTCGAAGCCTCAGATGACCCAAATGTCTAGCCTGTGACTGATTCCCCCGCAGAAAACAATATGCCGGTATCCGAACTCTATCTGCACTGTACCATATGTGCCAAGCATCAACCCCAGAATATGCAGCTAAGCAATTTATACATCATTCAAGTTGGGACGATTCTCGGAACCTCGGAATAGTCCGATAATTTTGAATAGTATACGCCCGAGTATTTAAAACTACCATGGGGCCTCAAATCTCTCGCTTCCTAGGCTGCGAATTAATTGTTCACCTTACCTATCTCGAATACAATGGACCATACGCAGGCGTTGGAGATCCGATCCGCAACACCTGTTGTAGCTAGGCGGTCGCATTTGGGAATACTCAGCGACCCTAAAAGTGGGGAAGAAGTTCCGGGTATATCTCCAACTTTATCAAAAATACCTCCACTCGCGTGTCCACCTACTCATTTTATTCTGTGAAGGCTCTGTGTTATTCATCGGCAACGAGAATGAACCACTCGGTCTAGACCAGCTGGAGAAGGGCAAATCCGTTGAAGGCTTAAAGAGGGGACCCAATGGAGTCATTCTCGATCCTCAACCAGGTACTGACCAATCCTGAATTTCCGCACTTGAGAGTTTATACAAGCAGTTTCTGACGACATTCACAGATGATCATGAAAGCGACCCGTATGTTCTGCACTGCCAAACAAAGGGTATACTTCATTGAATCAGGACTGACAGATTCCAGATTAAACTGGCCTCGGTGGCGCCGCGAATGTGCTCTTTGGACAATTGGTTTGTACAGTTTGATAGGTGGGGGTCAGACCCCAATTCTAGCTGCCGGGTTCAACGATGTTGCGGAGACATACGATGTAACGATTCCGGAGATAGCTTTGACAACAGGGTATTCTTCCCCCCCCCCCCCAATATTCACAGGCGTAACACTAATAAATTAATAGTATATACATGTTAGGCCTTGCAATTGGTGCTATGATCGTGTCGCCCTTCGCCATCATATATGGGAAACGGCCGCTCTACCTGGCGGGAGCCATAATCTTTTGTGCCGCATCGGTATGGTCAGCAGCCTCGCCATCATACGTCAGCCTGATCATTGCCAGAATTGTCATGGGTATAGGAGTTAGCCCTTGCGAATGCCTTCCCAGCTCATATCTCTCCGAAATATTTTATCTTCACGAAAGAGGTTTCCGGTTAGGCATCTACACGCTATTGCTATTAGGTGGCAAAAACCTAGTACCGTAAGTTACCCTACAGTCAATAATTTATTAGAATATATCTAAGACTATATATAGGCTCGTGAGTGGTGTGATCATTGAAAGCAAAGGATGGCGGTGGGTCTTTTGGATCGTGGCCATCATTATTGGGGCTCTGGTTTTTCTCCTGTTCATCTTTGTTCCGGAAACGTACTGGGTCCGATACGCACACCCTCCACACAGGCCAAGCCTTATTCATCGAATTAGCGGTATCACTAAAAGCACCCTGAGTATTCTTTCGCGCGAACACGGGAGAGGTGGGGCATCGTCAGCAAGAGATGGCATCGAAGGCGATGAGGATGAGCTGGCGGTTCGAGACGATTCGCAGACGCAAGAAAGAATTCATGAAGGGGCGGAGGCAGAGAGCGCAGCACAAGACAAGGACTCGGGGTTAAATAATACGAAAGAAGAAATAGAGAGTTGCCCCAATATCTCAACTACATCACCGGCAACCCAGAGTGGCACTGGAAATCACTTACAAATAGCTCTCCCACCACCAACGGTGCACTCTGGAGTGAAATCGAAGAACTTGCCGCCTAATCCCCATCCCCCTAAACAAAAAGCGAAAAAGTCAACTCTCGCTGACCTTCCTGGGCACAAGTCTCCGAATGTTCGATATACTCGCCATGGCCCCAAAGCATCTTTTCGGTCTCAGCTCACCATCTGGAACGGCCGGTTACGAGAAGATAACTTTTGGAAAGTTATGATAAGACCGCTAATACTTTTTTCGTATCCTGCGATCTTATGGTCGACTGTCGTATATTCACTGAGTGTCGTCTGGCTAATTGTCCTCTCTGAGACGGTGGCACACATTTACCAGGTAAGCTCGCTGGGGAGTAATTAGTGAGGGCAATGCTAACGCAATGCATAGAGCAACCCGTACAACTTTACTCAGTTACAGACAGGAATGGTTTACATCTCCCCATTTGTTGGCGGAGTTCTGGGGTCCGCTGTTGCAGGGAGATTATCAGATGTAATTGTGAAACTTATGGCTAAGAGAAATGACGGACTTTACGAACCGTATGTGCTGGCCTCTTTCCTGGACTTTGGGGCGCTGATTGACATCGTCGTAGGGAGTTTCGCTTGGTAATGAGTATTGGTGTAGCACTCGCGACGTCAGCCGGGTTAATGGGGTAAGTGAAAATCGAAGGGCATCTAGCTACCCAATCTTAAACTCTAACGAGAATCAAACGGGCTTTACCACTGTTAGCTTTGGTTGGTCCGCGTATGAACACGACTCCTGGATTATACCCACCGTATTCTTCGGTATCATAAGCTTTGGATGTTCTCTCGGAAGTACCACCGCTATAACATTCGCAGTCGACTCGTATAGACAATACGCTGCGGAGGCACTGGTTACTTTGAATTTCTCCAAGAGTAAGCCGCAGTTATCCTAAATCATTACACCGGGTTCTAATCATAATCTTGATATAGATATCCTGGGTCTCGCTTTCTCACTGTTCTGGAACGATTGGCTCGAAGCGTCAAACTCGAAAGCATGCTTTTTGGCATTGGGTGGTATTCAGCTCTTTTGTCTATTATGGACCGTGCCGATGTACATTTTCGGTAAGAGGATGCGGGCCTGGACGGTTAGGAAGAACTTGATGGGGCGCCTTGAATGAGATCGAAAAGAACGTTAAAGGGCCAAGCAATATATATGTATTGAAGACAGACTAGCCTCCAGATGCCTAGGGATATATATATATAGCGCTATATCGATCTCAAGAAACAGGAGGAGTTGCGAACAGGATGGTTTAAGAGACAAGATCCTTGAACCAGAAAATTGTCCAAGTTATAATATATCTAGTATATACCGTACGGGTTTTGGGTGGGTTTTCCGGAACAGCTTTAGGTCCTCAAGACGATTTATATTACCTTTAAGACGTCTTAATTCAGTCGTCAGGCGGGTTTGCTGTTCTAAAAAAAAGCACTATTAATTTCCCCTACGGTATCTAGAGGTGCGGTTACCCGACACGCTAACTCTTCTCTTCTTCCCCGTTGTCGCCTCCTTTCATCGTCCGTACGCGCACTGTACTGGTTCAAAAATTGACTCCTTATGCACAGGACTAGACAAATACGATAATCCCAAAAGGATGAAGCGACGGATTTGTCTGAGGTGCCACCCTCTTCCGTAAGTTCGCCGAAATGCGTATCTAGAAGGTGTTGAAGTGAAGGTCTACTAAAATCCGGTCGACCCAGTGACCAAATGATCTAACTTTCGGTAATATTACTCTGTCACTCTAACTTGGAATGAATTGTATTCGGCGACGACCTGGCGATCTCGACATCGGATGGGCAATCCCCAATCAACAATAAATAAAATAAAGTAAAATACGCAAGAAGACAGCACCGCCATCTCGTGACCATTTTTACTTAGAGATAGAGGAGGACATCGAAGTTGTTTTAGTAACAGATTTATTGTCCACTAAGAATCCACTCTGGTAAGCTTAAATGTTTATGAATACTGGAGTATACGTAAACGAAGAGAAAAACATTGAAGGTTAATATCTGAGGGAACTTACAACCCGCCGCAGGTGTGCCAGATGATGCAATTGCGCAATGGTCTAATGGCAAATACATTGGATGAAAATCGACTTAACATAAGTTATAAGTTAACAGGCCAATGCTGGAATCTAGGTGTAGCCGACTGGACCAATTAAAAGGAGACGAATATGGTAGAATGCCGAAGGAAACCTCCCGCAACACACAAAATACCACGGCTGATCTCGAGATCTCAAGTCTATCTTCAGCCGTCATGCGAGTGGAGGTGGACCGGTCTTTTAATGAGAATTTCGCGAACTTAAACGTCTCAATATCGAGCTCGGATAATGACTTAAGCACTTTGAAGCTTCATAGTATTAAAAAAAGAAATTAGTCTCATTGGAATGCAATTTCTAACAGGATTACAAAAATGTGGAAAATGAAAAGTGAACAGGGAAAACGTAAAACCAACGAGAAATATGAAAAGTAGTGCTTTTTTTTGGATTTTAATTGAATTTACAATGAGTATTCGGATCCGAGAAGTGGGGAAACTTGCGATGTAGTGTCATGAGTAGTCACTTTATCTATAACAAAAGGAGGGATATGATTTTTGTTTGGCGGGTTGAGGATGCGACCGAGGCATAGAAGTACCAAGGTTCGGCTTCCTAGTTTCCAGCAAGCGTAACTCTAAGATGGCCGTTACCGCCAGCATAGTTGTAACCTCCAATCTTGTCGCCGAGTCTGCATTGCCGGTTAACAACGTTACCACCATGGGCGACGTCGCGACTATGAGGATTGGAAATCGCGTTAGCAGATCGATCCTCCAAGCTTACCACCCAGTAATTCGGCGTCGAAATAATAGCCGGACTCCGATACTATGAGCTAGTGAGGGCATGACTTACCAATAAGAAGAAGCGGAGTTTGCATTTTCAGCTTGTCCAATCCAACTGCAGCGGCCCATACGGCAGAACTGAGTGGGTCTTCTAGTAGCCCTGCAGTTCCTCTCGTTAAGGCGGAGGAGATAGTTAAAGCAGGCGGTTGAGTCAGAAAGAGTGCAGACATCCGTGAATCGACACCTGTAGCGTTTCTGGATGATATTGTCTCTCTCGGAAATGCCTAAGACCAAAACACCTTTCAATGAGCCCACATTGGCCCGCTATTGAAGTTCCAATTGAACTTACCATTTGGCATTGGCTTCGTAAGGTCTTCGTTTGTCAAGCCAAGCTCTTTCGGTGATGGTAAACCTTCACCAGGTACAAGGGCGTTGACGTAGTCGATCTCTGGTGCTGGAATAGCACTGACGGCCCCGAGGAAGCCAAGGACGGAAATGAGGGCTACTTTGATGGAAACCATTCTGAGCTTTGTTCGAGATGTTTATAAATATGATTCTAAAAGTCTCGTAGTCTTATAGTTTGATCGAGAGTATGACTGTTTAGCTGGGTGCTTGCGTGATACTGAATAAAGGTTTGTTAAAGTTTCGATGGGCAACCCATATTTATAGACTTTCCGCAATGCATTGACTAGGTATAGGCTTTGATGGAGAGTAAAGATACCATGCTGATAGACGCACTCGTACGAAGTATCACTAAACACGCCTAAAGTTGGCCGAGGGAAGAAATCGATTGTGGGCATGCATTTCAATCAGCATCCCCAGCAATGATGTATTGATAGACGAGGCTTAGTGATTCTATCTTCGAAAACTATAGCATCGGGACCAATGAACTAGCCCGACGTTCACAACTGTGTCTCGCATGAAGTTCGACGTTCATAAAATTCTGCATCATCGCAATCCGGGCGGTAAGCACCAGCTTCAGAATGGCAAGTCGAAGTTTATAACTTTCACTTCGGCAGATACCCTGGAACTAGCGGTATTGGCATCCGCAGCGGGATCTTAGGAGATTTTATTTTCGGGATTCCCCCCCCAGCTAAGAGAACTTGTCGCCTATCAACTGCAAGGCACCAACTTCTTGGGTGGGCTCTTGGCGCTTATTTTCCCGACGCACAAGTGCCGCACAATAGGGAGCAGGCGAGTGCCAAGCGAGAATGCCCAATAGCTTACCGGGAACGATGGCTGCGGTATAGCTTAGTGATCGGCCCGGCGGTTACGCTAAGCTGGATCGTCAATAATCATCAGGTCTTGGTATTTACATAGCCAATTGCTCTGATTATGAATACGCTAGTGGTGCTTATCAACCACAGCTTAAGTGCGTTGCGAGAACCCCTCTGAAATATCATGACGACTTATCTCGTTGTACTAGACAGGACGGAACCAATGACGGATGAATTTTCGTTCACATAATCGAAGAGTGTCCTATATCCTAGTATTTGATTGTTCTGAATTCATCTTGATGATATCTACTCCGTACTACAAAGGTCCGCTTGGCCAAGGACAGAATTGAGCTGACTTCTGCTAACCTAGTGGGAGTATCCGTTTAATTTTCAGTCCAAAAATGGTAATGCCTTCCTAAATGACTCATTAAGTATCAGGAATTTTCAAGAGGGTTAAGTGGATTTTAATACTTGAATAAAACATACTAAATTTGGGACTGTGGAGGGGCATTCCTGTATACTGCGAATAGATTGGCTGCTTTAGCTAGGGTATATAGCCTTTTCGTAGAGTTCTCCCATCTGTTATGTTCTCGAATTATACGCCAACCCCAATTATCATCAAGTTATAGAATATATTAATATTCCCGGGCATTGCAAGCTTCAGTCTCATGCTCACATTCCAAACCTCAACCAAATCGAGCCCGCTATTTGCTAAAATTCATTCCTTGATCGTTATTGGAGACGAAAAAAGCATTATGTTGGCCTTCTCGGTCTACTAAGAGCCTATTTCATGGCTTAACGATTTGGAGTTGGTGGCAATTACCAAGATCGAAGTATTCAGTGGCATTCTAACCCTTTTTCTATAGCCACTTCTACAGGAATATTCGAATATATACATTAATTTTTAATTTAATAAATAAGTCCTCGGGCAAGATTCTCGAGGGTCTCAGCCGGTCACAACATCATACGGAGAGTGCTGATTTCCCATGCTTTTCAGTAGTCAAACTCTTGCTAACTTCTTATTGTTAAAGTTTAGGCTAAATATTTCTAATTGGATAAAGAAGGATCCTCTTACTCTGTAATCCGATATTTGTGTATTGAGATTTTGCCGAACATTTTTCACAATTTTCCAACCCGCACACTAGCTAACGACACTACGCGCAACAAGAAACACTTAAAACGGTTGATATCATTGAGCCTCTCCAGCGATAAATATTGGCTTTGGCCTCACAAAAGTCTATGATGCCATTCAATAGGAAGTAACTTCTCGTGGCCATGTCTAGATGAGGTTACGGACTTGAAAGACCGGGATATCTCCTAGTTACTCCTGTGTGTCGGCGTCACGCGAGATACCTCAAGCTGTCCCAACCCGACCTGGCATGTATGTACGTATACTAGGAAAGGTTTTCTAGAGAATTTTTCCGGCTAAAAACTCCCGGTCTCACTAGTCTCGGAACCGCCTTTTCAGCAACAGACGAGTACCTGGGGCCCAGCTTTTCTCTATGGAACCCGGACTGGGACCATGAGCCGAATCATCGCTAATTGCGTTGTCAGTGTCGTATGTTGGGGTACCCCGTTTGAAAATTCGCTTCCGGTTGGCCAGAGCATATTACCCATCCAAGGTTACTTTCCCCATTCGCATAAAGATGTGTCGATCTGAGGCATGCCGCTAGTGTCACAGTTCCCAACACAACCAGTTAAAACCCCCGTTTCAGATTCAAACCCCTTCTAGAACGTATCGTGCATACTCTGTTCAGCAGGTAGCCTAGTTTTAAAGGCCCTAGGAGGTTCAATATTCCTCCTTCGCCTCAGCAATTGCAACCCTAAGCTGCCGCATTTCCCGGATCAGGCCGCTTCTGCAACTTATAGGCCGCTTGAGAAAGTTCCGACGGGATGCGGAAGTAGATCCCGCCTTCTGGAAGAGTGGTAGCGGTAACGAAGAACCTGAACTCGGTATGCATGTTTCGGCCTCACGGATCTGGAGCTTCTACATGCGGCTCGCTCTGGCGTGCATTATCGATCAGTCGATGTTTGAGGTTGCGATACGGCGTATGGCAAAAGAGAGTAAGAATAGTGGACTCAACTTGACTATTATCACAATGGCCCTCTACTCTCTCGCGGATGAAGTCTATAAATTTAGGCCGTTTTCCTACTGTATCCCACTCTTTTTTTCCTCCATCACAATCACAATCAATAATCCACAGCCTTCATATTCAATTCTCAAGTTTGAAACTTGCTTCTTAAACAATTAATCGATTGATTCGATATTTACATCTTCTGATCTACAATCTCTTCACTAAAACACCTTCTCCCAACCTTTTAAACCACCAATCTTCCAAAATGCAGCTCTTCAACACCATCATCCTCGCCGCTCCAGCTTTCATGACCGTTGCCATGGCCAATCCGGGCGCATATGGTTCATATAATGCCAACTCCAATGCCAACGGCTATGCCTCGGTTTCCAACACCTATAGCGCGTACGACGCTAAGGCCTCCGGCACCAACCAGGGGTACGATAACGGCTACTACAATGGTCAAGACACCAAGGCCGCCGGAAATAACTACTATGGCGCCAAAAGTGCCGATAGCAACTACTACACCTCCAGCGCTACTAATGCCTATCAAGCCGACACACGCAGTACGTATAACCTCGTCCCGCCTCGGGCCACATGATCTCGACTCTAACTTTCTATTTTAATAGAGCACTGCATTCAAGAATGGTTCGGCACTGCCCCAATTTGCAGGGGAGAATGTCCAAAGGGTTGGAAGACCATCCGCACCGCCAAATTGGCCGATAAGTGCGAGCAGTCAAGCACTACAAAGATTGTCGAGTCCTGCGAGATGATCTCGAAGAATATCTGTATCAGCGGGATTAAGACTTTGTGCGAAAAGTGCTACTAGATAGGGTGATCAGTTCTATACCGCCTTGAAGGCGGGGGCTTTGAATTCATGAATCCTATTGCATATGAAGGGCCGGTATACTCAATGAAGTTTTGTATATGATGGAAGGTATACGACCGCTTTGTACATGAATAACAGCATACCTTGTTTTTGTTTCTTGGCGCAATATATATTATAGATATCCGATTTGGGGAATAGAAAGTTTTCACATCAACATAATGCTAATAAAATACCATTATGGATAAGCAATCGATTGCAATTGAGATGTTACCACACTCTATGAGTTCGAGGCTAGCTGGTGGCATTTGGTATGCATGTCCACTTAATACAAGGTGCAACGATCTCTGCGCACTGATATTCTCGGATCTTAATCATTTCGGACATAAAATATACTTAATTATGTGCGAAACGGTGATTATGCGGCGGGCCATGTTAATGTTACAAGTATTCATAACAGGTGGTGATATACTGGTGCCGATATGTGATGCGCTCGCTATCATGCCACGTGTCCTTAACTCAATAGTTTATTGAAAACCCATCCTTCAATCTGCACACCGTATACATCCATCTACAAGCAGCGTAATAACCGTGGTCTAAGATATTCCGATAAGATATAGCGTGGCCTATAGATATCGTGCTGACCAACTAGGGTGATAAGTTAAACTTATAAAAGGGACGTGTCCGAGTCCACTATGGTGGTTGGTTGTGAGCTGTCGTGATGAAGTAGTTATACACACGGTACTTGCAGGGTACATCGCAGGATCTTGGTAGGATGCCAAGAAGCTGCCTTTGCTGCGGGGTCAGCGAAGTATAAAAACCAGGCCTCCTCCCACTTTTCCCAAATATTTTCTTTTTCTTTTTTTTTTTGAATGGGAAGGCTGAGAAAAAAAGAAGTTCTTGGCGTGAATCTATCTCAAAATTTTAAAAGCACTCGCCTTCACAATGCGCGAGTGCTTTCGGCACAATAGTGCCTTCGCCCTCTCACATGATTTTGCGGAACAAATCCACCATCGTGAGACTTGACTCGACTCCACACTAGAATCATCTTTTTATCCCCATGGGCCCCACCCCTCCCTATATATACGGGATATCCTGAAAAGATCTCGCGCCGAACACAATGAGTATACTTACATCAGAACCTTGGTTGTGATATCAATGATGTAGTTTATTCCGAGCCATTCCTAATGTCGCTAGTACTAGAACAAGTTGTCGGGAATCGGGAGTTGAATCGGGGGTTTAGGCCTGTCATGTTGTTCGACACAGCAAACCTTCCTAAATAGGACAATAACCAAATCTGGAGACAAAATGCACGAAGCCTTGGCATTTATTCGTCAACATTGGCTTCGACCACTAGCTCAAGACGGAATTTCAGCCATACCACCAAGACAACGCAAATGATACAGCTTCATTCGACATTTTTGAATCACTTTGTATGTATTTTGATTTGATTATAAGTTTTATTTTGTTTTGAAGATAGCTTTTGTTGTGGCCTTGGCGGGGAGCCTGGGCGAGGTCTAAATACCGCATAGCTCGTATTCGGTATATTTCATTCCGATGTGTCGCTAAGAACGATGCTTTGAAGGCGCGGCTTAGCGAAGTAGAGGGGCTAGGTCGCAGCTCGTCGGCATATTTATTGAACGGCAAATGCACAATTCATCTAAACGTGCAGCCAGAGGTCCAAGCACTAACAAAACGGGATTTCAAGTTCTCAACGTGATAATGAGCTTTCCACCTTTGACCCCGGAAAGGAATCCTTCAGCCAGGCAATAATCAATTTCATATGGCCATGAGCAGCTTGGGGGCCGTTTCGTGACTCCAGTTTTCTTTTAAGCATAATTAAATGCCCAATGTTATTTAGGCTCTGCCACTCCACAGAAATGCGTTCCGCGTCTTTGAGGTTTCGAGCCAAGGTACTGTAACCTGTATCAGTATAGCTTGTGCTCAAAACTTCCGTTTCTTTATCCTCATTGACTCTCTCCTTTCCGTGATTTCTAATACTCAATTATGAGAATGTAATATAATTTCCGCCATTATGATCATAATATCAAAGATCTAACAATGAAGTTTCTACCACCGCGCCTAGGCGCCTGTGTATAAACGTACTTGCAGAACCATACTATATATCTTGGCGTCTAGGCACTGGGGCTACTCCAACTAATGACCACCTGCGATAGACAGAAACGATAAATAAAAGTGTCCAATCATGTCTATCTGAGTTACGAATATCAACTATGGTTAGATTGCCCCTGTAAATCCCATCCGGTATCCATCATCAAAGTTCTTAGCTCTTGTTAAGAAGTCGTCTGAAGCAATATTTTCAGGTTATATAAGTCCATTATTGACTATCGCAATTGTTAAAATGTCGTTAATATGATTACTCACCACCCTGCGCATGCACATTCAAAGGCATGGCGTTTCGAACCCGCAGAAAACCCTAGGCCCTAGCGAAAGAGCCACAGATGCTCGGACTCACAGGCGAAGTTTATCCGGATAGGGATACCAATTATTCCGGAGCTGATCGAGAGACACATGCTTCGACCTTACAGCCTGAATGTATGTGATATTTGAACAAAAACTAGGATCAACGAGCGACTATATATAAGAAAGGGGAGCCTTCACGATATGCTCTTCGTTCAGCAGGATAAACTTTAGTGTTCCTCAATAGCCCTCGGCCGGTTTTGTATAGGAAACAAAGCGAGATACTCGCAAGAAATTCCTCCTGACTTTTTCAACGATTGTTGTCTCTGGCTGTCTAGCCCATCTACTTAGTCTCTAGAGCAATGGAACGGTTCCTGAGGAAAGCGCATTGGTTGCTTATAGGCATATGGCTCACCGGCTTCCAGAGTAAGAGAGTGTAATCAAGTTCGAAAACTTAGTAGATTTATGCTAACAGTAAATTCTAATTCAAGTCGCCAACTCCGCCGAAGTAATGCATATTGGAGGCAACATAGCAGGCCACGAGGCCAACTACGCAAACCTCCTTCAAATCATTGTACAACTTAGAGAGCGGCCGGACGACTTCACCGTAACATGTATCCACCCGGGTGGAAGTATTGTTAAAACTTGGTCAAACAATGCGGCTCTGAAACTCAAAGCAGACTACTCGCCTACCGGCACCATTGTCTAAGCACACTTACACTGTATGTCATTTGGGAAGAGTTACTTATGGCGTATGCGCCCGAAGCAAGCTTCTACGATGGTGGATCGGCCTACGTTATATGGAGCAATGGTATTGTAACATCCTTTGCCTTCGGTAAATACGACTGGCAGCTAGCCAAACGATCGGATGGTCCTCCCCGAAAGCCCCACGGAAAGCCTGATGAATGGAAGGATAAGAGTTTTACTATGACGAGATCGGAGTTTAATGAAGCCTCAAAGAACTCTACCTATGTCTTATTGGATATTGATAAAGAATTTCCTAGAGTAAAGGTTAATAAGGGGGGCGTACCTCTTCGCAAGTCATTACAGGTGAAACGAAAGGAGACTCGTGCGGTGTCGCGAGCAGTCTATTCTGAACAATCTTCGGAGCCGCACTCTGTTCTTGAGAAAAGGGCAACTATCAGTGCTTGCGGTGAGTTTACGGTTCGACTGGGGTTCGCCATCCATACGGAGTGCTTTTGTACCGACACAGGCCAGTGGTACGACATCGAATGTTCAACACGAACCGTTGGTAGCGGTGTCGTATGGACCATTACGATGATGAACGCAGCTCTTTTGAATGTTATCGGCAATATAGCTAACAATCGCCCCGACCCAGGTACGTAAGCGTTCATAATGGTACCCATTAATTATTTAGGCAAACCGTTGGATATTATTACGGGCCTACGAAAACGTGATTTGGGCAGTACTAATAACATCGATAGGAGAGATTGTCTGGTCGAATCCAAGGGGTGCGGCCCTTCTAAACGGCTGGAACGGGGAGACGAATTACAAGGCGAGGGGCGATCGTAGACATGCCGACTGCTGCCGGAGCGCCATCCAGATGGCTATACGATTTGGGGTCAGTATATACGACTGCATATCAAAATGGGAGTTAGTTACTGATATTTTACACGGTACTCAGCAAGGACAAGGCCTCCCGCCTGTCCCAGCAAGCTGCAATTGCAGTCCGAGGGGCAATTCTAATTGGATGCTGGATACTAGCGCTATGTTGTATCATAATTCTTTCACCGTAGTCGGTTAGACATATGTAGAAGAGTATAACGGGTGGGGTAGCGGATCCGGAGCAGCGGCCATGCATGGTACGAGATAACTCGTTGTTCACGCGCTGGCGCCATGGCCATAACGTCAAATTTAAATGGAAGTATTTCTCGAAATTTCGTGAGGGCCATTGCGAAACTGAAATGTTGTGAGCCTTGCCCCCAACATTAAAAACAATCAACTATTATTTGGACCGGAGCAGACTATCCTCTTGACCTGGGGAAAGTATGCCCTTGATATAACCTGAGCTATGTGCAGAGCTTTATGGTATGAAGGGAAAGCTGAGCTAGTATATACTCTGAGTTGCTGACCTGCCTTACATAATTGCTATGGTCGCTCGTGAATACAACGTGCGATAGCCTCTGAATACACACAAGCTTAATATTCCAGGCCATTACATATACAAGCTTACCAAACGATGCATATCAGGCGGGTCATGCCAAGATTTCGGTAAGATATAATCCAAATGTTCTTTGTCGATTAACCGGTCGTCTAAAAGAGAAAACGATGAGTAGGCCTAGGTATACGGATAGGTGGTGACATGCCGGCGCTGATATGTGCTGGCTATCGATCATGCCACGTGTCCTTAACTCAATATATATATAGAGTGAGTGAGGGTCTGGCAAACCACACCAAAAGATTGAGGATCTCATAATATAGCTGTACATATGTGCACGTGGGGCTCACGATATATAATATAAATACCATACGAGGTTTTAGGAGATTTGAGGATCAGGTCAGCTGAGAGGGTCCAAGTTCGCCTATGGTTTAGCTAGAATCATGTACTCGAGTTATAAACTGTTTACAAGGAGTCCGTGCCATCTCGAAAGTTTATGCGAAAACATGTGTGGTACCTGGTAGGTATTCTGTCTACATCCATGTACAAGCTGCGTAGTCACCCCAATTCCACATATTCTCATAAGATACATAGTACAACTTACAGACACAGAACTTGCTAGGTGCAGTCACGATTTAAAATCGGGAAATTAGGAGGCCCCCGGGTTCTTCGAAGTCGCCTGTGATGGCTGGTTATGAAGCTGTAGGAAATCAAGCACACATGGTACTTGCAGGTACATAGCAGGATCAGGCGACTGGCGGGATGCCAAGAGGCTGGCTGCTAGCTGCTGTGCATAAATTTATAAATACTGGCACCTCCCACCCAACATGGGCAGCCATCGACTGAAACCTCCGCGTCCTGTTTTCATTCCTCCCTCGTAGTCTACATGGCCCGTCCCGAAGATTGAAATTAACGGAGCGTCGCGCTTCGAATCGAATTTACCACCATAATATGGCCTTAAACGACAACCTTTTTGTTATACCCATGCTTCTCTATATATACTACATAATACACATTTATGAGATTGGGCTCACGCCCGACCACAAAAACTGACGCTTCTAGGTAGGTATTTTGGTTCGATGTAATACCATACTCCATATCAAACGTTGTGAAGTCGCACATCCCGAAGTGAGCATCGAAGAGTTCATTCCGAGCCATTCCCAATGTCGCTAGCTCTTCGGCTAGCACCAAGACGAGACTAGCCTTTGGCCTTTACAACAATCAACACCAGACCATCACAGAATCAGGAGCTGGATCGGGGGCTTCTGAGGCCAGTCGTGTTGCTCAGCGCGGCAAACCTTCCTAAACAGGGCCACAGCAAACATCGCCGAAATTTTCCCCTGCCAAGAAGTCACGGGGTATAAAAAGGCAGTCTTCCCTGGACCCTCTTCCCTCTGCATACTTACCTTGTGGGGAAACGGCGAGCTCAAGAATTCGTTATTTCGCATTCGTGAGTCTGCATTGCACAACGCGGTACCTTCACAATGCGCGAGTGCTTTCGGGTACTCGCCTCGCGTTATTTTTGCTTTCATCCTGATGGATCTCCATCAACTTTTTTCCTTGATGGTATAGACTTTGCTTCTATGCCTTGAAGAAAAAAATTTCGGAGGAGGATGCGGAGACGATGGGTCAACGCACCACGTCTGACGCGTCACCGCCGAAGTCCCTTCACCGAGTTCATCAGGATGGATGGTTTAGTTACACTTCAGAAGGGCATGCTGGCTGTCTTCCGAAATCGACCTGAAAACCGTCCACGAGACTAATCGAGGGCTTCGGGCTGTTTCCAAAGCATGGTTGCGAGGATCCTAGGTTTTTGGTGTTTACGGGCTTACTGATGTCCACAGGAGTTCACGGAGGTGTAAATATCGAGCCATGTTCAGAATCTAGAGGCTGGAACAGTGGAACGCTTCCGTACCCCTCAAATCCATGCTCCGAGCAGCAGGCTGCTCCACGACCGTGTCGGGGAAGGGGGATATTAATACGGTGTCAACAAGGCGGCATCCGCCGCTATGGGATCACAACCAGTCTCTGGATCCCGTAACCTACATGCTACAACGGTATTGAGAGTAAAAATTGCCAAATAATTTGGATTAGAACGGTATTCAAAATCACACTCTGTGGAGTACCTAAATACTGAGCCTACCTAACGGTGGGGGGCCTGGGGGCTCAGAAACGCTCTGGGGACCGCTTGTAAACTCGAAGCCATTTTATATGATCTCTATGGCCTGAATCCAGACGCAGGACCGGATCGTTGACCCGTCGGAGCCCTTTGATCATATCGATATCACCGACTCAGGACAGTGACACAAGCTACTTGTCTACCCTGGTATTATAGCTGGCCATTTCGTAGGTCCTCTATTCCAAATCTATACTTTGCAAATCGATTTTATCTAAGCTAAACTTGTAAATCCGACGTTTGAGGGATAAAAATTCGAGCTCCCATCAGGACGTTTACTTCGTCTGGTGGGCAGCCATTAGTTTTCTTACAACCCAATAATATACCTGCAATGAACGTGGCACACATTATCGATCTCCCAAGTCACAAGAAACTTGATGATTGGTCACGACCGTTCTACTGCAGCATTCCTGGCGCCCCTATGCCGTGGTATCGATAAACTAGTGTCACAGGACGTTCATACAACAGAACGTCCTATAGCATATATAAGTAAGTACTTAAGTACTTAAGTAAATTTTGGAATGACAGGTAGAATATAAATAACAGGAACTCTCTGAATACCTCCTACTCTTCACTTATCACACTTCCCCGGACCCAAGAGAAATTAAGTAACCATCATCCACCTTTGAGAACTAAGTAATTTCCAATTGAAGTATATACTCTATGCACTCAATTCCTGGCACATATTTTGAATATTTTGCTGTCGCAGGAGATCTGGGGGATTACTTCTACCATTGGAACCATCGATATCTCCGCAAAACCATTGTTAAACTCAAAGACACCGCACTAGTTTCCTTCCCTTCGCCTTTAAATAATCACTGTCTCGCCCACAATAGCTTAATAGCAATCAAGGTGCTAGTCCAACCTATCTGGTCCGATGTCATACAACTTCAAGGTCGGAATATCACCATATCATGTCAGACTTGCTTGTTCAATATCACCCACCGACGCTACAGGGAAACTACTCAGCCGAAGGAGCCGACCAGCTGCTAATAACAATTAGGGAAACATAAACATGATGTTTGCATATCGTGAACATGTACAGAACTGTGGTCTAGAAATAAGACGGGTGCTGAGCTAGTCGCAAACTGGGTAAATTAGTTCAGCCTTCGACACAAAGTTGGAAATTTCAACCGCAGATCCCGGTGGTAGGCTAGGGATTTGTAGTCACGGTGTCGGGACTTACGATCCGCGACGCTGAGTCCACGGCTCCTGCTACCTTCGCAGGAGGTGGCTCGTTTGACAGAAGTATATCGGGTACCGGTGCAGCTTCAGGGGCACCCTTGCGATTCCTCTTTGTTCGAACTTGGCTGACCCCCAAAAAAACAGCCATTTGTCCCGTTTCTGCAGTTTCTCCTCTGAATCCGAGGCAAATTCGGTTGACTCCACCATGTCGCGTAATGAGGATAACATGTTCAAGGGTATCTCGTCGCTCTTCTCGATCTTCTCAAAAAAATCTGGCATGGATGCTCTTTATCGTGCTCTCGCCGTGTCGCTGCAATGGGCCGAGAGCTGGGATGATTTTTGATCGCTCGTCATCTAGCGCTTCTTCACAGAATCTCTAGGTAAGTTTATAAAAGGCGGGCGTTAGTATACTACCAGGAAGGAATGTGGGAGTATACTAGTATTTCGGCGCCTCTCCAAAAAAAATCGTGAGCTAGAACTGAAAGCAGAACATATAGGCATAGCAAAGCGTGTAGTTCACACAGTAAGGAGAAAAATAAAGAAAGAACAAAAAGAATATTCTATGGTTTTCTTACTCTGAGAAGCATGAGCATAGTCTCGAACTTGATGTCTGTCCAATTGTTTGTTCGATCTCGATAGTAGTTAATATTGAATTGCCATCAAAGGAACGCCGAAATTCTCGCCCTCTTTAGATTTTCTAGAGGGGTATGAAACCTTTGGAGGCCGCTCCCAGGACATCGTAGAAGGGAATGGTATAGTGGGGTGGAGTGGTGGTTAACATCAATGACCTGTTAGCGAGTTGCTCCATCGTGGGGTAATACCCACTAAAGTAAGTGCTTATCAGCCGCGTTGGTCCGTTGCTTCTTCTACAAAGTACGGCACAACCCCCTCACCTGCCACGTCAACTGCAGAACCCAACCAACATTTTGGCAGAGCAAGCGCATGTGGTACGTTTCAGTTCCCTAGGCTACCCGGTGGGTACCTTGGTAAATAGTGACTACTACCTCCTCAAAGGTTTGCACTTACGCGGTAACTAAGTACTACTTAGCTGGTGGTCCGTCCCTGCCAGTCCAGTAACTAGGTACCTAGAATTACTTAAGTAGCGATTCCTCGAGTTCATAGGTAACCAGTTCATCATTACAGTTCACAGACGAAAGAGAAAGTACTTATATGCGTGGCCAGACCTGAAAGGGAGCAACCGGGAAGAACGTTAACAGCCGCTGAGCTGCATCTGCATCAAAGTAGGAAGGGAAAACATTCTGTGGTTATATAGCCCCAAATCCAGTGGTTGTGTGCGATTTGAAGGCTGCTGAGAGCCAGGTTTAATTATCTTTTTATATGCGTTTTGGCGTCTCTATATGGCCTATAGGAAACTCTTTCAAGGGGAGTCAGATCATGTCATCTGGGTCGTATATCCAATATCTTGTGAAGGGCCTAGACACCTATCTTTCGACTCTTCTTCTTTTTCATCCCTGTTGTGGATACTTGTGGCTGACTAAGCTCTTGAGTACTAGTAGAATATAGTTTGAGATAATCTCTGATTTTCCCATTTGCACCTTCTCAAAAAATGTCGTATTCCCGCGAATATTTCCGTGAGTATTGTTGGATCCATATCTATCAGTTCCAATTCTGATTCTAGATCTTCAGGTTCCGATTCTGATTCTAGATCTTGAGATCCCATCAAAACTGCCCTTAAAGCATTAATTAAAATAAATAGATCTAGCGATATTTGTAAAGAGTATAGATATTTATGTCCTGGTTCCGGTGTAGATCCCATTTTTTAACGCTTGAGAGCTAGCTTGGTCGAGAGGATATTGATATGCCAGCGGGATCCAGAGTTAGGTTCGAGTGATGACAAAAGGGATGAAGTTGTGGTCTACACGTATTATCTTCATGCAATCAGGTGGGTCGGCTGATTACTTGATCGACACGCAAGTCCGGGAGTACGGCGTGGGCCAACCAACGGCGGCGAAAACGGTTGTATTGGTGATAGGTCCCTCAGGTGTGGCGTTGGTGGGTTCTTGTTTCCCGTTGGCTACTGTGACCTGGGGAACAACTCAGCGTGCAGCTGCGCAGGTCTCGAAATTCCGGCCACCAGAATCCGGCCTTCCCCACTGAGGTCCAATAAGTGTACTGTTTCGCCAGTGGATTCCGAATGATCGGAGGAAACTCATCTCGGTCTGAGGTTGTACCGCTTCCGAACCCTTTGGCGAAGTGTGGATGGTCTGAGATTGTATTCGTGTCGGGAATTTGTTCGGGTTCGAATTCGGGAACCTCTTCTTCTATAATTCTCTGGGACCGAGACTATACAATCCTCTGAAACTTCCTGAGTATTAGGATCAGGCTCGATCGATAAAGATTCTACCCTTCGAAGATTGACCCAAGGTTTTCGAGTTGCCCAAAAGTTTGAATTCTCGGGGTCTAAAAAGCTTAAACGATCGATAAGATCATTTGGATCGAAAGGTAACGGTCGAAAGCTTTAGCGGTCGAAAACCGAAGACTAGGAGTTCCTGCGCGTGTTCCGGGGTAGTCCCCATTTTGTAACTCGTGGGAGGTGGAGTATGGAAGATGGTAGAAAAGGAATCAAGCTTTGGTCCGCGTGTGTCCTCCTGAGAATCTCAGCTAGGAAGAGCCGGGCGGGGATTTCTATAGCTATAGTTACAGATCAATATAGAAAAGGATAATAAAGTTAAAAAGAAATGATATCAGAAAGATCCGGGACGCCTGAAGGGACGCACTATGGGTCAACCCTGGTCTGAAAACCCTGTCTATGTGTCCTCCCAATTCGGAAGAACACGCTTTTTGGGACAAGCCAAAAAGAAAGAAAGAAAGAAAACCTACGCGCTGCTAAAACAGTTTTGGGGAGCGAGTGGTTGCGAAGGTTATTCGGGTTTAATGTGCAGCGCATCCTGGAACAATGTTGAAGATCAAAACCTCATCAATTATATCACACGAGGGCAACCCTTCCATATTGAAAATACAACAGTTCCAAATCGGGGTCAAGCCCTGTTTGGTCCCGCCAGTATATATAATCACACATAAGAGCCTCCGAACCTGCCATCCGTACATTTACTTTATCCATTCGCTAGTGACAAGCTCAATACTTGCACCCGAGAACAGCAACAAATATGGCGTCCATCGCGCAACTCGCCACCACACCAGAAATTCTCGATGCTGTTTTCCAACACCTCGAGAAATCTGAAGTCTGGAACCTGGCGTTAACTTGCAAGGCTCTTCTCCCCGCTTGTCTCCGCTCGATGTGGACAAACTTGACGGTATCCTGCGAGAGTCCATTGGGAGGGTTTTCCCTATTCACGCTTGGCCGCTACCGAAAGCCCGAGAATAACCTGGCGAACGTTATAGAGAGGTACTGGGCAGATTCTAGCTGGCTTCAATACACCAAATTCGTCAGATTGGGATGCCATCTAAATTCGGATACGGAAGCGGCTCGCGCTTTACTCCGACTGCTAGAGAGTGGGAAATTAGTGCCGACCCGCGTAGACCTCACAGTGGAATCGCCGAGTAAGTAAAGTACGCCTTAGCCTTCCATAACATCCTCCGATGCTTACTGTATTTTCTTATAACATAAAGCTTCAACGGAATCACTGCTGCGCTTCAAGGAATACTCTGAGGCTAGGCCATTGCAGAGCTTCAGCATCTATTTAATCACTACCGCTCCGCTTATCAAAAATGTGGATCTGCCTAAAATCACGCGACTCACGCTCCGCGAGCGAGTGGAGTTGTCTCCATCCCTCCTTGAGTCTGACGCGGAATTCGAGTCCACTCTCAAAGCCGATGTGAAGGATTTGTCAATGATACTAAGGCAGTCAAAAAATCTCACTCATTTCAGGTGGCATGGGAAATGGGAGTTACCAGAGTAGAAGAGATACGACCTTTCCTTTATATCAGATCTCTTGGAGGATCTTCAGGCGGCTATTTTGGATCTTCGGGCTCTCAGAGAACTAGTTGTTAACGGGTATCTTTTCCATCCATCGTTTTTCGCCGTTCCACCCCCGGGTGTTTTGAGATGCTACTGGACCGGTTTGGCTTCCTCCGAGTGGTGGAGAAAATTTGCAGCGTGTCCTCTACCTGGTGTAGAGATGGTACTCTTAAACATGAATCGGAACCTGGAAAGTGACCTACGGGGTTTTGTTGATGTTACGCAGGATGTATCAGTTTCCGATCTAAGATTGAACGATGTAGCCATTTGCAGCCTCAGGAAGTCTATCTGCCGGCCTGATACCAGCCCCTCTGACCTTCTAGAGTGCTTGGTTCGAAAGAACCCGAATATTGACTATAATACCAAGGGGCTTTCAAAGCTACCCCAGGCAGAAGTCATCACAAAGGAGTGTTCCAAGCTCTATCGCAGAAACCTGGGCAGATTCAAACTAGCAGCGACTATGATATACGCAAAAAGATTGGAGGAAGGTCACAGATTACCCACCGAAATGGAGTTCTTGGAAGATTTCGCGAAACTGGTTTTGAGAGTCGCCACCTGCGAGGATGACGTACCGGAGTTAATTACTCTAAAGGGCCAGTTAGTAGATGTCGAGGATAGATGTCGAAAGCTGCTTCGGGACCATCTTGAAGACTCTATTAATGAGCTAGTTGTGCGACTTTCCAAGCGGGAGCCTGAGGTAGAGCGGATGGCTTTTGGGGATACGCAGTTCATTGAGGATTGTTTGCAGGAGTTTACACGTCGGACCAAGGAGTCGCTTGGCAGTTCAGGACAGACGCAGGGAGAGATTTGTTCAGCGCGGGCCATGAAATTTGTATCAAGCTGCGCCCCCAGGTTCAGCGCCGCATTGGAGTCAACTGAATACAGAGCCCCGCATGCTATCGCCGGAGAACTGGTAGTCGAGGACGGAGTTACGGTTTTGAGGGCTTTGGATATATGGATGCAGATGGCAGTAGCGAGGTGCCGCGAGCTTAACGCTAGTTGGTTATCGTAGTGATGCTTCTCTTCCATACATAGTTGCGAGTTCTTCGTCATTTACGTCTATTTACTATATTTGCTCATGAGGGCGCATCCGTGTATGTGGGCATGAGCAGGGAGCCCGTGGCTTCGAGGCCTCATTTATTGATCATATGGAACCACTTCGTTTAGTGAAACCACTTAAAGTCGATATCCTAGTCATCTATACGGCTTGGTATACGTACCTGAACTCCGAATAGCAAAGTCAGAATTGCCTGGTTAATTTCAGGAATGTTATACGGAGCTAGGTAATGGGCCGATAAATACCGAGCCAGAAGCGGTGTGTTCTTGGGTGCCATTCTAGTCCAAACTATCTGGCACTCGGTGTGCTCAATACCGTTGTGGTTTGTCTCGTAAACCAGCCAGCCTAACCTTTAATACGTTGTAATCCACATTATTACATTATAGCAATATAGGACTGTATTGATACTGTACTGGTAACTTCATTTTCTGGCACGGTATATCGTTTGCGAGCGAAAAGGTTCCAGAAACAACCGAGGGAGCCAGGCCATGCGAACGTACAGGGCGTTTCACGTTAATTAACGGTTGTGACGGGGATAGATAGGTATCGATATGGCATGGCCAGCTTCAATGGCGAAAAGCTTAGCTTCAGAGAACATGCCGACCAGTTCCAAAATTAACACCAAGCGGACTATGTTGAACAACCAATGCAATGATCGCATTCCGCGTAGATTCAGCCCGACGGCTGCCTTGAGGCCGGTCGCACGCTTGGATCAATGATACTCATAAACTACAGATATGTTTGTTCCGGCCACTCTAAAAATACTTCGTGCTTGCGCGAATTCAGAGGTTGAACAAGCCACGGACAAGCATGCCCTACGGATCCTTGAGGTATGGCGTCGGTTTTCCCCGGACCTTTCCTTCCTCCGCCAAACTGGTGGAGCGTCGGCTGGAAAAACTGCCCCGATCGGGTTACATTCCGCGAACCTGGCGACTGGGATTTAGGCGACGTTACCTCGCACAACGCACTTTTCCCACCAGTGCCCGCTCGACCCTGGCCAGTTGTCTGGTTACTGCGCGCTGCAGCCCCGCCAGGATGGGGTTCCGAGGAAAAGCCCCGGACTGCATGGAACTCGAACAAATCCGAGTAAACGGCTTTGTTAAGAATTCCCCCTGCACAATGACATAGGCTGCGAAATGGGCTGGCGTGTGTCTGAACCCACCTCGCTTGGGAGCATACTCTCAGCTTAACTTCAACACCAGGCCATGGGTACTCGTGATAATCGTATATATACCGCCCGAACCTGCCTCGATATTCTCGAGATCACTCTTCACTCCACAGTCGCACATTGCTTCACTTAGTAGATATTAATAACCAGATCATTTTTTTTCTACCTATTTTCTCTTGATATATATCTTTTGTAATAAACCTTCTATTCAACTTTTGAAGATGAAATTATTGGCGGCCTTCAGCGCAGCGGCTTGTGTCGCCCCTCTGGCGTTTGCGAAGCCCCTCACCAACAGTTGGGATTTGATCTCGAAACGCGGCTCCAATGCCAATGTCTGCAAAGACGTTCAGCTGGTCGTTAGCATTTTGAAGCTCAATAAAGCCACTCCTTTTTGCAGCTCCTTCTTGAGCATCAAGACCCAGACGGTCCCCCCTACGAAAGTGTCCACGGTGTTTACGACCACAACTGTTACTGAAAGCCTCTCTCTCTCCACCACGGAGACAGTTCAGACGCAGTAAGTAGTTGATCAGTCATCGCGTTCCTCAGGACAAGCCCGAGTCTAACTGTTGCTTCAATAGGGTTTTAACCTTCACCAATACGGTCACCGACGCTACCGTGCCTACCACCGTAGCCACCGTAGTAGTCCCTGTCACCACGGTCCTCACGGTCACGGTCACTCCCGCTCCTTCCACCGTCTACACCACCACCTACACAACCCCAGCCGGTGTCAATGCTCGATCGGTTGCCGTCGAGGAAAGAGGAATCAACTTCGTACTTCCACCGTACGTGACCAAGTACGCATCCTCTGCGATCTCTAAGGCGTGCAACTGCCTCTCTCTCAGCACCCCAACGACTACTTCCACCGTCAACGTTGTTCAGACTAGCACGGTAACCTCCACTGTTACCGAAACACACATCAATACCATTCCCGCCACCCTTACCCTCAGCACAACCGAGGAAGCCAAGGCCACCGCATATGACCCCAAGACGTTGACTACCACCAGCACCACTACTCTCTACTCAACAAGCTATCTCCCCACCGTGACGGTCACCCAGACAGTTTCTATCCCATTCAAGACGCCTTACTGCGTCAATATCCTGAAGGATAAGAAACTGTATTACTACAAGAATATCATCAGTTCCCGAACCTACGGCGGACTCGGCAGACCTGCCATGCCACGGGGTGAGGAAGGTCTTAGCTTGTGCTGCCAGACTTGTTATAACACTCCAAACTGCAACCTGTGGAAGTAAGTTCTTTTTTACCCCTCCCTTCCCCCCTGACTTGAATACTATCGCACCACCGGAAGTCGAGTATTTTTGAAAACTAATCGGTTTTTACTCGGTAGTTACTTTGATTATCCCAGCGGCGCATTCTGCGAGCTCGTCGGTGCCTATTCGCCCGTCGGAACCGGTGTCAGCGCGTCCTGCCCGAATGGAATCGATCCGGCGTCGGCGGTCGTTGGTGAGGGAACTGATAGGTTCAACACCGAGAGTGGCTATTATAGTAGCGGTATCGGTCCCTGCTTCAAAGGCGACTTCTAAACTTATCGTTGACGGAGGGGGTATTATTTGGATGCTGGTTTTGTCGGACTCCAGTTGGATGTGTATTTCTATAGTTTGATTAATTAAGATGTAATGCTAGAATTCTAATCGATGGTTGACGTTTATTATATCTGTTAGCGCGGATAAAAAACGATGGTTGAAGCTTTTTCGCCCGGCCCCTGATTATTTTTGTTTTTACTACCTGTGAGGTTAAGTCAGAGTCGGAGAAAATGAATACCTGTTTTCGAGCTTGAAGCTGGTTGCGAAGTGTTGTGTGTGGTATATTCGGTAGGAGGCTAGCGTTAGGAGTGCCACATAGGGACTGCCAAGAGGGCCGCATTACCATGATGGGAGCGCATGTGCGGCGAGGGGTTGTGGCGTTGACCTAGTACCAGAACGCTCGAAGGTATTCCGTATCCCCTTGACATTAACGCGAAGAGATTAATCCACTACGAAATGAGAATGTGAGATAACTAGCCGAGCGGCTTCAACTGTGATGTCGATGCAAGCCGAAAGGGGATCTTACCAGGTAACTTTTCGAAGATGAAGCCTCCGATTTCGTTCCTCTGCCTTATCTTCCCCGACACCCCCAGTAAACCCAGACTGGCGACCCCCGGACTATTAGTGTGGTGGTGAAGACTATTAGCCCGGGGTCCAGCCGCAGACTAGCAGCCGAATTGAACCGAAAGTTGGGCGAACCCCGGACTACAGAAGTTGGTCGTCTGGGGTGGAAGTTGGTAGTCCGGGGTAGAAGTCTCGAATTTCCTTATATGGTTAGAGAAAAGATGATCCAACACATGGTTGACCCAGACACTCAAAAGCGGTTGGCGAACCCAGCTGGCCGTATCCTGCTGTCTAAGGGCTCGGGTGACACCTTAGCCTAGGAGACGTGACTGGGTGAGCGAGTGACACAGGAAGCTCTCCGCTACCGACACGACCTCATCCAATGCAAGGCAAGTCCACGGCTACAGGGCATGTATGCTCAAGTGCACCTCCGTTGGCCCCGTTTCGGGTGCCGCTCTAGCAGCGACGGGTCTGTTAGCAACTGCTAGCGGGAAACTGTGTTATACTTCTCAAAGGATGAATGTTTCGACGGTTCAACACTATTCCAACCAGTGCAACTTGAACCGACGTTGCACAACGTCAGCCACCTGTCTCGGCTGTGGATACCCTACAAGACTGTGGATACCCCTCCAACACAACAGGACAACACTTTTTGCGTCAGGCTGAATAGATCGTGTCGGTAGACGCCAGCGAAGGTGAGGGGTACACGCCAGAGTGGCGTCTTTGGACCGGCGCTATAGGATGGGGACCGGGGGGTTCAACATATGCAACCCCTTGCTAATTTTACTTTACTATATTTTTATCTGCGGGTCTCGATCTCACATTCTTCCGATCGGGACCTATGGAAATTGGGTGGGAATCAGTATTTTATTGAATGAGAAGGATAAATCAGCGGAACGCCGGAAAATGCTAAGTCAGCAGAACGCCGGAAAATGATAGCAACCTTGACGCCAGGTTCTCTAACTAACCGAAGGATATCATATCTATATTTAAACAGAAACCGGGAAATGTAAACGATAAGGAAAAGAAAGACAAGATTGAATGAAAATGGAAGACAACCTGAAGGGAGGAGGCTTAGGTGTGACGTGGAGTGGGAAGCAAACATAGATCTAAACATAATTTGAAGATTCCCACCGGAAGAATAGATTGGTAAGGATTAATCCTTTCCATGTATGAATGATAGATTGCCGACCGTAGGTAAATTGCGTGGACGCGGGCGTGGACGAAGTGGAACGCTGGAGGAGACGGGGAAACAGTAGTGAAAAGTATTGGGAGGCACCGTGGTATTTTAGACGTCGGAGTCGGCTTCGAGGCCACAGTCGAGGTCGGTTTCGGGGCCACAGTCGAGGTCGGCTTCGGGGCCATCATCGAATTCGATGGCTTCTTGATCAAGTGGCTGTGTATCTGCCTGATTGTTGGCGTCGATTTGACGGTAGAATCTGTGCTCGGGCCTTGCTCCGGGTTGGATTTTGCTCCCAGGCATGGCTCCGATTTGGGCTCGAGCCCAACTGATGGCTTCGATTTGGATGACAGCACCAGCGCCAGCTCCGACTTGAGCTCTAGCTCCTGCTTCAGTCCCAGGTTGGACCCCAGCCCTAGCCGTGGTTTGAGCGTGGGCACAAGCCTCTACACGCGATGTGTTTGGCGTGGAAGGGTATGCGTTATTGTTTGGGCCGAGTATTCCGAGCTCTAATCCGTCGGTTAGTATGAGTGAGGGGCAGTTGGGTTAAAGGGGGTGGTGGGGGTAGATAAACGCACCAACGTCCTGAATTTTAGGTCTATTGAAGCACCACCCACATAGAAACTTCACCGCGGACGACAAGACGGAGGCTATAATGGAAACTAGAATAACAAAGGCGAAGGAAGCCAGCCACTTAGGACTCTGCCCTGAAATATATCGCTGGTAAGAGCATCCTGAGGGGCCTCAGTGAGGCTCGTGAGGAGGGGGTTTGTGTTGTTCATGCTGTTAGGGGGTAAGTGGGTGTTTCGAGGGAGCTGTGAGAGGGGCTTCCGGGTAAGAGGATTAGAAAGAGGATCAGGGTAAGAGAATTCTTGTTGGGTTACGCAGTAAAACTGAAGTGTTTGGTCTTAGAGTGTGTTTTTTCTTTGCTGATGAGATGAACTTGGAGCAGGAGCAGAATCCACGGAGCAAGATATAGGGACCCTTCTAGGCACCTAGATCCGATATCGGGGCCCCATTCAGTGATCCAAGGACTGATTGCCAAATCCCTTTCTTCCCAGGTCCTCCATCTGAGTATGCCCAAAAATCATCCCCGATGGGATCTCATGGGCGCAGCCTCGGGTAGCGGCATGTTTGTCTGTTTCAAATGGAGGACCAGGAAGGACCTTCATACCACTTGTAGCCCAGACACACCGTTTGCTGTATAGACTTCGTGTGCTTTTTTTCACCTGGACGACATGTTTTATCCTTTTCCGAGACACAAACAGGCCAAAAATTGAGGTTCCAGAATGTGGTGGAATGTGGGCTGCGTCATGCCGTAGGGAGGAAAATGATAATCGTGGTTATGTGAAAAAACTGGGGGGCTATGGGTCTTTCGATCTGACAGAACTAGAATCGTTGAGCGGAGGAGTAACAGCAGCCTTTGAGATACAATGAGAGAGTATCAACTAAGGCTTAATATATTCCCAGAATCCGGCGCTCAATATATTAACTGCGATCGATACCACGTCCCTTCTTGATATATCAACATGGTATGGTGGCCCTGACGCTCCAGCTGCGTGATATCAGCCTCGAGTCCAGGCGGTTATCGAGGCCATGCAGTACTGCAGTTGCTTGGATATGGGATTAGAACGATTGCACATGTACAAGATCGCCGCCCTCCTGCAAACTTGGCTGTCCGAGGACATCGAAGATCTCGACCAATCACATTGCGCAAATTTTGTTTAGTGGCGCCTTCCCTTTTTTTTCGTTGGCCGAGGAGATGTCGAGACACTCTGGGCTGTGCATACCATGTTGTGTTTGCGTTAAGGATCAAGCAATCCGCTTTCACCTCAGATCCGCAGCTCTATTTTGAGACATCTCCATGAACGCGCCCTCTCGAAGCCGGGCAGGAGGCTATTTGGTCAAATTTCAAAAATATTTCCCTTGAAAAAATAATTAAAAAAAACCAGAGAATAAAAATATAAGAAAATACGGGACGCCACCAATATAGCATTGGGAATTAATCCAAGTACACAGCTGGTTAACGAGATAAATTGCCGGTACACAAGCAATGCAAATTGCAAATAACATATGTACATGATAACGCCACAAGAAGGCTTTGAAACAACGTTAACGCTTGTGTAACACGACTGGGGTCCCCATTATTGCTATTATTACTGGCCTGTTTCGTGTGGGAGCCTGCATACGGCGCCAAAATACAGAGCATTTCATGCCACGTACACCCAAATTTGGACTGTGGCGGCGCCTGGATTCGAGGCCACAGCCACTATCACAGACTTTCCCCTTTTCAGGTGTACGTGGCATTCATGAAATGCTCTGTACCAGGCCCCCATCTCCGTCTCGGCGCTGGCAATCTCTGTGCATTGGAGACGGGGATGATGGAAAAGAGCTCTATGAATTAAATCCTTCCTCTGTATGCCGACCCTGAAATCCAAAGCCGACTACTCACACATACCAAAGCCGATTGATTACGTCACGCGGGCACGGCGGCGGCGACCACACTTATTGCTAGAATCGATCCCTAACTAGCGGGCTCCGCTCCATATAGCACACAACAGACACTGATCCTACAACATCTTCAGTTGCATACCCCATTTCATAGTCGAAGACTCATTGTGCGTGAAAAGGCACCTAGCCAGGTAGATCACAATACTGCCGCCAGGATATCATCATTTGCGTTCGGCATAGGATTAGAACCTCTCGTGAGAGGTCAATGATCGGAGCTAACTCAGAGATCCGGGCGCAGTCTGGGTGCAGGTGACCCAGAATTAGGATTGAGACCAGACGGTGTGTCCGAGGAAGAATATATTCCAACTCGAAGAATAACACCCTGGATTCCTCGATCTCCAAAGATTACTTTTAGCTCCCGAGGATGATGTTTAAGCAGCTGGCGTGGCGATGACACTGTTTGAAAAGTTCGTTATAGTTTTCCAGCGTTACCCGCCGTAGCTCACTTAACCTATATAACCTAAACTGGCAGTACCAACATACAACGCCTGTGCGTAGCATCTATCGTCGGCCATACCCTATAATACTCTTCCTTCGTTTCATTAAACGTCGACCAACTCTCCCAGTAGCCGCCATAGGAAATTTCGAAAGAAGCCAGATGACCCGCCCGGTATTCCACATATCTAAGTTGCATCTGGTATGGCGGAGTGATGGTACCCTTAGCATTTCCGTCACTACGATGTCCAAATACCCAACAGTCCACACTGGCCTACTCTCCGAATCTATCGAAATTCCGCCGTGCATAAAGCTTAAGGCCCCTCCTTGGACTCGAGGGTCGGGCCAAATACCCTATCCTCACAATAGCTAAGTTGACGGAATTTATTCGCGCTTGTAGCCCAAAATCACTCTATTGCCATCTGAGGAGGAATCTCAGCGTTGTCTCGAGATCAGCCTCAGCGCAAAGGATTGAAGATGTTACTTAAAATCAGCACCTTGTTCCTCCTCTTGTCGATGCCAAAAACCTTTTCAGCCCCTCTAGAAACGCCCACGTGCACGCTGGAGCTAGCTCAGGGAAACGCTATCGGAGAACCATTACATGCACTATCAGTCCCTGAATCCCAGATCGCATCCACTGCCCCGCTGCGGAGGCGTATCGTTAGCAGCCAAGACACGGAGCCTGAGCTGCTGGCACTCTTCCGCCCGGACAAGGCGGTGCAGAATCCCAGCCCACCATCTCGCGATTCGAATTTCGTCGCAGCCGATTTGGAGAGGAGAGGAGCCGTCGACAGCAGCATATTTTATAAATGGTCGGTCGTATGCCCTCCCTATCGCAGACACCTCGCCGTGAATCCGCACCCGAGCAATTATCCAAGTGTCGGCAATCTCCTGAGGCCCGATCTTACTAAGGATTGGGCGGTAAGCAAAGCTTGTCGCGCAACCAGGATGTGCGAGCGTTGTAAGTGCGACGATAAGGGCAAAATTATACCGACCACCAAAAGGCTCGGGTGGGGCGTCGTTTCAGACAACTGCATGACCGATGCAGCTGCTGAAAAGTGCCGAGTCTGGTGGGGTGAGTAAGCCCGAAACCCAAATCTACAGTCCTGGTTCGGTTTATTCGAATATTCGCTAACAGGGAACGGGCTCAAGGCTGTAGCTGTTCTGCCGAAATGCATCAACCAAAAATCGTGCCAGGGTCTAGCATAAGCGATCACCAAGACGCTTTAAATGATATCCCGTATCAGGTCAAATTACGACATCCCGGATATGAATGGGGGATAACCCCACGTTTCTCTATGACGTGGCAATATTTAGGTAAAGATTCGAACACGCCGCCCCCCGATCGGCCCGAACGATACCTTGTACCCGACCCAGAGGGACCATATTATCTCGAAGGGCCGGACCCAAAGCCTTCCCGGAAGGATATACCGATAGATAACCCGCTCCGCGAGTTCGGGTCAAATCTCCTAGGTGGTGCCACCTCTCATCACGGAAAACCCTTCGCGTTCAAAGAATAGTTCGGCGCAGATATATTGTGGAGCCCTGATGGCAGCCATTGGAGACCTAATGGTAAGCCGGGTGTTGTTTGACCTCCCGTTTGCGAGCGGGGCCAGCTGGATCAATGAAGTGGGCGAGCGCGGGTTTGGGCATCGGGCTTGTACCCTTGCAAAGCTTTGTATGCAGGCCGAAGAGCCGTGGGCTATGCATATGGTACTACGGTACAGACGCTTGATACTAAGCTAGGGTCCACAGATGGTACCTATGCCCTGGCCGAGATTGTCATTGTTATTTGTATAGTTCTGCTTAACCATGTTTTCAACTCTGGATCTATGTACTCATGCCTTGTACTTAAAGCTTTTGTAGAATCGAATCTATGTATCTAACTGTACTTAACGTTTGGGTCGACTCTGCCTTCGAAGTTTGTTCTAGATAGATCATCCGGCCATTCACCGTACCCGAATACTTTTGGCAAATTCAAAGGCATCGATGATAACTACCTTGGTAAATCGAACTGTACACCGGCAAGTCAATTAGCTGCGACGCAGGCGCCATCATCTTTTACAGATCGACCTAGGTATCTACACCACTATAGCCAAGCATGAAGGATAATCTTGCCTTGTTGATCACCAATGCAGTAGATTGTTTTCCTGACATCTGTCAATTCGACTGTAGCTCTGTCCACACCCACATGTCATGTTCTCTCCGCCGCAGCAAAAACCAAGAAATTCGGAATCACACCCATCCCCTTCATGCGTAACCTAAACGAGAAATTGATATCTGGCCTCAATATGCAAAACATGCATTGAACAGCAATCAAATTCTATTAATATCTAGAGCCAGAAGCGTGCCTAGTTGTAAATTGGGGGTTTGGTAAATATTAAGATTTTTGTTTTGTTGCTAGGGGTCTAAAAAGGGTTTCAAAAGTTGGTACTCTTTCAGTGCGAGGTTCGTGGTTAGAGTTATGATGTAGGTTTTGAAGGAGGGGCACGGGTTGCAAAGTAGTCTCGAGCGGTTTGATTGGGAAGTGTTTTAAATTTTATTACCCACTGCCTACTACTTACAGCTGGAGATGGTTGGGCAGGTGTGGCTATAGACCCCCCGAGTTTTTGACCAAGCCATACCATCGATTCATGCGTCATGCACAGGTTGGAAGTTGGAACAGTAATTGAGTGCACCTACCAACCCCAAAGGTTTGCTACGTGACAGCGTTGTGTTGTCGAAAGCACCAGCGGCTGGCGCCGAGACTGTCGAGACAGTCGAAGAACTAGTTCTAGAGTCCGGAAACAAACCGGATTTCCAAGCATAATCCATATAATTCTGGATACGCAAGGGATAAATATAAAATCTGGACCAAAGATGTATGGTTACGGAGCAAACCAACAATACAACAGCGCTGTTCAACTTCACACACACTTGTTCAGTACTACCTAGGCTGAGACGCGCGCACGACCACTTCGTAAGACGTTGAACGACCGAGAACGCAACTGTGCAATGAAGGCTGTAACATAACCGCTTCTGAGGCGTCTATAAAAAGTGGCCTCGAGTGCCAAAAGGTTGGCGTCCTTAGCTCCGATCACCTAGAGTTTGAAGCAGATGCCTAAAATCTAGCTATAGCGCCCTATGGTGGGGTATACCGGTACCGTACCCGTACAGAATTCTAGAATTCTTCCCTTCGACATTTGCTCGATAGGCCAACTGGATCAATTTGCCCTTCGACCGCGACCGATTGCACCAAATCTGGATTTGGCCTTTGCTCGCTCGCTATTGATATTTGATATATTTCCGGCGATACTGAAACGCCCATGATATCATGGCTCCACACCAGCTCTGATGTCGTCCACGCTCTCCGTCCCCAAACCATAATTTTGGGACGTGATTGACGGAGATGTAGTATTCGGTAACTTTAAGCGAGTGCTTGGAAGTAACACCAACAGTATTAACGTTCACGTTTCGAAATGCAACCCGTTTTATTATTCGAAGCACTTGCTGTTGAAATATCAGCAGCATGAAATTGGTTGGCAGCCAACTAACCAAATAAAACCATCGCCCAAGTGCAGTCTCGGCAACCCAGATGATCCATGTGTGTTGATTTCCCGAAATGCAACACGGTTACAGGGCATAGACCAATGCCCCTTGTTACGTTCCCGACGTTACGATAATATTATCGGCAAGATTAGTTCATAACCTTTGGAGTACCGGTCCGAGTCACGTTCTCTCTTCAAGATGCCGGCCTACATGATGGTCGTTGGCGGGCGCTCTAAAACCCTTGTTGGTAGTCTTGGTACGTATGCACATGCGCACAGGGGAGTTACTCCTTCTTGGCTTATATTCTGAAGCCCATTCTTCGACGGTTAGAGCAGTCTTTGCCAGCGTCTCGATATACATCAGGCGTTGACTGTAAGACCAATCAATCGATCGAGCCTATCCCCGTCTATTTTGTTTTCTCACATCCATCCAAGACGCCGCACATTTAGTGTCGTATAGATCGAGAAATCGCAGTCATAATTAAGTAATTGGTCAGGGATTTTGATTTAGTATGTGATAATTACATCGAAAATATCGCTTAGAGCCTGCCAGGCATCTTTTCCAAGTTAGATATACATGTACATTGATATTAAAATGCAGTTTTTAGAAGGAAATTGAAAGTGTTTTCAGGGCTGTAAGGCCTTTATCCCGCATTCTTAAGGAGCCTGAGAAGAATCAAAACCTTAGAACCGAAGTACAGGCGATATTTAACCTAGGCTGTGACTGTCACGGTAACAGTGACGGTAGGAGCGCATGCGGAAGTTGTGGTCGGAGTAGCGGTAGTGGTGGCAGCTGAAGTAGTAGAGGTCGTAGGCGACAAACGATTCTTGACTGCATTTCTGGCTTTGATGGCCTCAAGGAGAGATTCGTAGCTCCAAGTCAGATCCTTAGCGCCTTCCTGTTGTCCATTGCCTCTGTTGAACTGTTCACTCAAGTTTCCAGCCGGCTTGGCGTATTGCTTCACAACCCCGAGAAAGGTGTCAGCATAGTTGAGGAGGCCTGTGAAAAGATTTTTTCCCGCGGTAGTTGTGAGAGAGTAGGTTCCGGCAGCGGCGTTAGGGTCAAAGCGTTTGAAGAGAGCGAGAGAGGTAGAATCAATGGTTATGGCACCGGCGTCAGCGAATTCGGCAAGGGCTTTGTAGATGATGTGGGCGGATGTCGCGGTGCAGATAAACCATGGGTGGGCTTGGGAGGTACCAACGCCGTCGTATCTACCGATAGTATTATGTCAATATGACTCGGTCCAGCTACTTTGTGGCGTGGTTAAGGAAGGTAACTTACACATCCTCTGGGTATCGACCAATAGCCCATCCGACCTTGTTTGCCGACTGATTGATACCATAAAGACTCTGGAAAGAGGAAATCAACCCGTGAAGAGTAGCGAGGACCTTGGAGTTCGACGGAGAGAAGATGTAACCGCCGCTTTTCAAGGAACCGAGTAATGTGCCACAATCAATACCGCTTCTTCCACCATTGATTAATCTGTCCCAGTCGGAAATCATCGTTAGTATAAAAAACCTGTTATTCAGGTTTTAAGACATACGCAATCAGGTAGTTTTTGCTTGAGCTCCAGAAACTGTTGATGGTCGAAATCTGCGAAGGGCGATTCAAAGTCAGTTTCTAGCTCAGGTTTCGTATGAGTGCGTCTAATAACTCACCATGTTGGCTTGGGGCGCAGTATAAGTATTCTTTGCAGCTGTATCTCCCAATGAGTCTGCGAAAGCAGCACCCTCGACCAAAGAACGATCTGTAAGGAAAAGTAAGCATTGAGGCAGCCAAAAACGGATAATCCGAGAAGTTTACATTGTACAATCGTAGTGAAGAACTGAGTTCCGCTCGTTTCTTCCCTATTTGAGAGTTAGCTCTGTGTCGCAGGATACAAAGTTGAAATTACTTCCGAATCCAAAGAGCCGAAAAGCAAAGCACACATACCAAAGATCAAATCCTCCTTGATTCCAAGATCCGGCAACGTAGTTGAGATCGGGCTTAATTACTATTCGACACGCATCAAAATTAGATATATGTATTTCGGTGTGGCCCTCCTCCACTCGGAGCCCCCAGGTTCTTCAAGCTTACTAGGCCAAAGCGTATTGGTAACGTAGTTGTTGTCGACCGCTTTATACTTTTGAGCAAATTTGATGAGGGTGATGGCACGAAGCGCTGGGCCGTCCTATTGTATAATTATAATCAGTCATTGGTACATATTAGTCAAAATCAAGTGAGATTGATAAGTACTCTTTGTGGCCTTCCCCAAGCCGCAGTATAAGCAGAGTTATCCACGTTGAACTTTGGTTCACCGAGACCTACCCACAGAATATTAGTGGAATTTTCCCCGTTTCTTGTTGAGCAAATACGGACCTCCAGTGCTGAATCCACCGCTGGGGTTGTTCGTATATTGCAGGATCTTCTGGACATTGACCCAATCTTTGATATATTGCAGATAAGCACCATTCGCTATATATTCGTTCACCAGGTGTTCCATGACAATAGAGCCATCTCTCGTCCATTGGTAAAAATAGTTCGGGTTGCTGGTCGAAGGAGATGCAATAATGACACCGGGATTGACAATAGTATTGTTGCTGCTACCAATATTCTTTAGCAACGCCGATTGAGCGAATGAGGCCTCAGTTTCGAGCCATGCATCAAGACCGCTGATTGCGGCAAAGGTATCAGGACCCGTTGGAGTGACCGTGATCTGGTAATTAACGTTGTTTCCAGGGTCATAATAGCTAGAAAGGCAAGGTCAATATCGCTTTTTCGGTGGGCCATGGAGCTTTGATATCTATCTATGGGGCATACTTTTGGTTATTGACCTTGTAAGTTATGTAGAACTGGGTGGCTCCCTGCGCGTTGCCTGAGAATCCCCATACTTCATAACCGGAGGAGTCGGGGCCCGAGACGTATGTGGCTGCAATCGTGTTTCCGGAGTTCCAGTTGTTCCCGTTTGCCCAGGTAATCGTCACAACCTTGCTGTAAGCTAGATTTTGAACCTGTTTTTTGTTTTCGAGTTGATGACAGTCGATATATATCAGTAACTGCTGATACCGTCGCGAAAGATCGCAGGCCGGTTGAGGGTGTAATTTTGCAATGGAAAGCCTTCGCTTACCTTAACGGTGCCAGATAAAGTACTCCCACTGTAAGATTGGCTAATCAACGAGACCTATTGTAATACCAAGGCAGTGAGTTTCCGTTTACAAAGTGATATATATATCGATAGAATAGGATTTCTTACCTGCGTCGAGCGCTTCGAAAGCGGAGTCGCCCATGCGAGGGTGACAGAGAACGCGGTAAAGATTAGGGCGAATGCACGCATTTTGCTTCAACAGTACACTAAAGTACTAAGCTACGAGTCGAAAACCAGATGTGGAGGGGTTCCAAAGGTCGAGATATCTACTGCGGTGTGATGCTATAGAGATCGCTCTTGTTGTTCTTAGATCATGGAGGCTTCCATGGGGGCTATTTATAAGAGTGTTTTCACACAGCGAAGATCTCACTTATTCTTGTATAACGACATATCCAGGAACGATGAAGGATTTCTAGACTGCTGCCGGTATCCCAGATCCTCCCGCCGGCCGGCCCTGCAAAATCTAGGCGTCGGTGAAGATTTCGCCTGGCCGACTCTCCAATATTCGAAGACGGAAGCTCGACGGCGAAGCGGGTAAGTTACATGTGCTCGAGCGCGAAATGAACCCGGGTTCAGCAAAGTTTGGCGATCATAAGAACAACCTGCCACCATGTCTATAGCTTGGCACAAACCTAGCTCATTGTGTATCCGCGGATATATACATACGGATTGTGTCATTTACCCGGTTACCATTGAAAAACTACAAAATTCCGGACGATGGTTGGCAGCTGATGCATCGGTGAACACCTTGCATGTGGTACCTTCCAAACATGTGCATATGGGCCGACGAAACATCGGCAAGATGGTATCGACGCACGATCTAGTCAGGGGCACTGATTGTCGGTTGAATGAGTCGAGCAAGGTCTTACGCAATGAAATTAGGGTAGAATCCTCAGTTCAGTGTTCGAGAAATGTTTTTGAAACTTCTGTGCGTCGGTCCCATGTTATTTTTGTGGAGAAAGACAAACCGGGGTCCGTGTGTGGCGACGCCGTGTGGAGAATCTTGCATGCAGGATTCCCCGCAGTCGATACACCACCCCCGCAATTAATTCGTCCCAACTATTTCTCTCGATTTTGCCGACAAAATGCGTTTTTTTTTTTAGTCAGCAGTTTCGCGTACCAGAGTGCTGTGGGGAGGCGGGTTCGGCTAAGGACCGGCCGGCCGGAATACCGTTGACGTCGCTCCGACGAAGCGTTGGGAGCCCGACTCCTTCGACGGCCCACACCTCTTCAAATTTCGAAACCCCTTGCAGCGTAAATATGGCCTAAGGTTGACGGGATTTCCCGGTATTCTAATTTTCTCAAGCCGGATCTTGTAATCTGTGCCTGCGTAAGTGCGCTTAGATATAAGTGGCTAGCAAATATAAAAATTAATATGTTTCGTCCCAAAAATTGGCCGCTGATGCAGCTACAAGAATAGCTTGCAGGGTTCCCACCACTCCGTTTAAAATTCAGCAATTCATGGATATAACGGGCTAAGTGAAGAAAGAAGGGGGCACCTAAGCTTACGAACTAAAAAGGATATAAAAATGGTAAAAGATATAGGTCTGTTCATTGTAAAGAATCGAATTCTCGGTGTGCCACGCCATAGGAGCTACCGGACCTGAGAGCAATATCAAATCGTCTGGTTACGAGACTGGATATCACTGACAATATCAATCGGCCAACGCCACTAAATTCGAACACTTGTGTTGTGGGTTCCTGCAATATGGTAACGTTGTATGATCAAATTCTGTGGGCAGTTGGACTGTGCCGTCGCCAAATCACCGGAGCACCAATAGCTTAGTAAAGAGATTGTACGAGGCCGCGGTATCTGAGTACGTACATACTAAAAAACTGCCATGAAGTCCAGATCTCGGGTCCGCGGGTCCTGAAGAAAATTTCGAAAAGCAGGTGCAGAGCTGCGGCACTAATGTGTTGTTTGGATGTTGCATTTTATACGAGTCGATTCGATAGGTTACGTAACGAGCCGCCGAGACTGGTTACGAGCAGTCTCGCGATCTCGATGCTTACGTTACGAGACTGCGATTCGATCGGCATTCGACTCCAGCCTCGTAACATTATAACCTCCATTCAGGTCACGGGACTGGTGTGAAGCTCGATAGATTTAAGCTTACGAGCTTCTTCCGTTGTTTTCTCTTTCGACTCATAGATATATTGACGACATGACACTGGCTATTCGCTGAGGCGTTCAATTATGACTAACCGCTTATTTCTTTAGCGGCAGTTAGCCGACCTGCTTCGAATCCTTCACAGTAAATTTCACTTGGCAATTTTTGGGGATGTGAGAATGAAGAGTCTTTATATGAGTCAAGAACTCGAGATCCTCAATATATATTCGCCCATTTATAGTTTTACATAACAGTACATGTGAATTTGCATAGCCTTATATTACTGGGCAAAATGGCATCAATTACAACACTAGCAACGGTTCCTGAGATCCTCCTTGACATCGTCAAATATCTCCCAACTAGGGATACCCTGCATTTGGGACTGACCTGCAAAGCTCTTCTACCTGCTTGCTACAGGTTCTTGTGGACAAATTTAAGCTTGGTTCCAGACCCGCGCACAAAAATTGGTCCCCCATGGCCGGGTCTCCGAATTGGACAGAAATATCAGTCCGAGGTTTACAGAGTCCTCTGGCGTTACTGGATCGACGCTCCCGGGCTTCGATACACTCGGAGAGTTGATTTCGGTCGCCTCCTCAATCGCAACCACGTGGAGTCGGAGCTGTTGATAGGGCTTTTGGAAGCCGACAAATTACAACTTGTCAGTATCGACGTCACACTTACACTTCAAGGTAGGATTAATTTCCTTTTAAATTACATGTCACTGTGAAGCATGCGGCGTGTTCTCTACTCAAACCATATCTCAATGCATTAAACTATATATTCCCCAGATGAAGTCCCCATCTAACCATATCTCCTTGCAGATGTACAAGCAGGGGACTGTCTAGCAACATATGAGCGCATAAGGAAACACGGCGAGTCCAAGAGCCTCAATTCGTTCCGAATACACCTTTTCTCTGATGTCGTGCATTCGTTCCCGGAGCTCGTCGATCTCGCGAAAATAACGAAGCTTACACTCGACATCCCTTTCGGGCCCTCTGACCATCGCTGGGTGGCGCCTAACGCATCTACTGGAGAGAAAATAAGAGAGCTTACATCAATCCTGGAGAGATCTATCAATCTGACCTACTTTGCTTGGAAGGGAACTACAGTACGGCAGAGACGGTGTCAGATTTCGACAATTTCCCAACACCTGAACGGCCTTCAGCTGGCATTCAACAATCTTCGACGGCTCAGGTCGATTAAAATTGAGGGTTACTTGTTCCACCCGTCATTTTTCCTCGTTCCGCCTCAGGGTATCAAGAACTTGGTTCTAAATTGCGTGACATCTGCTAAATGGTGGGAAAGTTTTGCAGCTTGCCCACTAACTAACGTCAAAGACTTGAGGTTTCACAGGATCCGCGGCCGCTGGGACTACTCCACCGAGCTAGATGGGTTTCTGAGTGCAGACGATAAGCCCCCAGGGTCTCTAACCTTAGGTGATGTCACCGCTCACGGATTAGAGGTATCCTTATGCCAGTTGAATAAGGATATTACACCCCCGGATCTGAGTATCTGCCTACTAAAGGGGAATCCGAACTTGAAAAGGCAATATAAGGAGGAACTTTCACGTCGGCACGTTAAACAACTCCTCAAAACGTACTACAAACGTTTCGAAGGGAACTGGGGGATAAGAACATCGTTTACCGAAGACCACTACGTTAAAAAGTTTCTCGTTCATTCCGAGCCCAAGAGTGATCTTGTCATCATCCAGGAATACTGCCGGGTCGTTATTTTGGGAGATATCGAAAGCGACCGCGTACAGAAGTGGGATCGGGCTCGACAGCGCGCAAGCGATCTCGGGTCTAGGTGCAAGGCGAAACTTGACCCGCAGTTTGCGGATAGTGTCGACCAAGCTATTCATCATTACACCCACGTATTCATCGAAGAGCGAGAAGACGTTTCAGACGAACAGTTTATCGAGGAGTGCATCCGTATTCACAAAACAGAGGTCCCAGTGGGACGGGATTACGCGAGTGGGGTCAGGAAGGCGGGAGGGGCTGTGTGGTCGGTGAACCTCTTCCGTCATGTATTTGACGGCCTTCGGAAAACTATCCTGAAAGAGCTGACGGAAAAAAACCTACATGGTTCCGAAATGGACGAGATGAGTGTCATGACCTATTGGACCCAAAAGGCACTGATAAAATTCCGGGCTCCCAAATCCGATCAATGAAGCCTTACGCGGCCTAAGAACGGGTGAGTAGCCGCTCTTAAATAAGATCCTGCGAACCAGCTAACCGTTCTAGGTAACTACTTTGCTACCCAAGTCGTATTGTAATTCAATCGCATTCTAACCTAGTGAGGTGGTCATCGTCTACGCCTAGGATGACGAGGAAGTCCCCCAAATTACACCCAATTTTGATGACAAATCTCTTCCACATGCTTAGGCGCAGTATATTGCTTTCGTATCGTTTTATGGAGCCTCTGGCTTTGTAGATTTAGTTCACACTCTAGTCCATATCAGACTAGTTCTGCCTTCACACAGTACCCTAGAAATTACCGGACGGTTCATCATTTGTAACTTAGCGTCCCAAATTGCAAAGCTCAATTAAAGCATTGATATTATATATATATGAATAGGTTGATTTTCAGCCGATGATGCTCGCATGCTTACGTAAACGTCCATAATTAAGATTTTCTCCTTAGATTGGCCAGCACGGCATCGCTTGAGGGCCTACCTATGTTTTGCGTATTTGTAGTTTCCAGGATTAGAAAAAATACTTTGCTCTGTTAAACATATTGAAATGATCTATAGTGGGAGTTCAAAATTTAAGGTTGCTCACTATTTCTGGTACCGCTTGCCATCTCAGATGTAGTTCCAGGGCCGAGCGGTCCGTGAATCCAAGCCATATAAGGTCGATAACACGTATGAAACTTCCATTCACGGAATATATATTAGTATGAATCAGAGACAGCGACTTCAGCCAATCATCGATGGTGACTTTGGTTTGGACAAGATATATTTCGGACCTCTCTCGACAAAATCGATGAGATCGAGATAACACCCTTTTTTAAACTTTCTTTCTGCACAAACATATTATAATTCCGATTTGAATAAATGCGATTTTTTCCGAGGAGGTAAGCATCTCCTTCGCGACGGTTTTCAACTAGAGCGTATATTATGAAGCAAAGTCGGAACTCCTTTAGCATCGCCTCCGGCCCCAACGCCCAAACACAATACGGCCTTTCGCACCAACCCGTTGCTCTCCGGATCCGCAGGATTAATATTGTTACCTGGAGGATCATGCAATTCGCAGAACCCATATGCGTATACGTAGTAGATTACGTGCACGTCGACGAGTTCAGGCCCTAAGTATCTCTGTTTATCGCCGCTCTGTCTTTTTCCTAGTCAAATTTAGAGTCCTGAAGCTGTGGACGTCATGAATCCATGCAGTTTAAGCCGCACGATTGACGCATTTCAGCAAATTCGAATCTTATAAACGTGTGTATGTCAAAGAGGAATTCAAAGGATTCATCGAAGAGATTATATTACTGGGAACGGGAACGCGGACGGGTAATGAGAGGACGTAAAAATTTAGATGGTGGTCGACTTGCGGTGCCTCAAGACAGAATAACCCGCAAGGAAACAAAAATTTGGTCGGAAAGTTGGTGTCGAGCTAGTGAAGCGGTCCAGATAGGATCGCGTGAATGAAAGTAATGTATGGGGTTTGGTGATAGCGAAAACTGCCTGACCGATCGGGAGCGACGATCGACGGGCTAGAGCTAACGCCAGGCTAACATCCTTGCGACGCACCTGCACGGCCTGTGTTACAGATTCTAGATCCTTGGGGCTGAAAAACTCACATTGCGATCATGGCAATTGCTATCGAATAGCATGCGCGATTCCCAAAGAAGTGATTTCTCGGCAATCTTGGCGTTTAGTTCGCTTAATCCTTCGATCGATTGGCATGTACGGTATGGGGCTTGTTTTTAGGTTTGAAAGCTTCACCCTGCATTGGCATCGGGCGCGTTAGCCATTTGCAGAGGTGCGAAATATTGGGGGCGATGAAACTAATCAAAATCCCGTGGGATCAAAGGGTTGGCTTGTGGCGGCTGAAAGTGAGTCGACGTTCGGGCTTTGTGTGACTCGACTTAGCTTAGGTTGGTTCCGTAGGGGGCATTTGATTTGCGTGTGTATAAATACGGGCTTTGGGCTTGTGGAACGTCGGAGTCTTTTTTGCAACGGCCTTCAGTGGTGCTTTACATATCGCGATATCAATCTGTTGCATTTCTTCTTTTCTTTCCTTAATCTTAAATTTCATACTTGGATAGAAGGCTTAATACATAAAGATGCATACATCAATCCTCCTCCTCCTCCCTGTCCTCTCGACTCTAGCAAACGCCGCCGTATATCAAATCCAAGACCCTATACTCGGCTGTGCAGGGAATTCATACTGCACAGGCTTCGAAGCCTGCGGCAACGGCCACTGTCACCGCCGAGACAGCTGCGGAAACTGGGCAGAGGGGAAACCAAACACCTGCTGCTACGCAGAGGATGGCACGGAGACCTGCAAGGGCGTCACGTCCCTCGAAGGTTTCAATTTCGGGTCCTCGGGCGTCGAACCCACGATTGCGAGGTCATGCCCATCTGGTACGGGTTCCGTGACGGTCAATTCTGGGGGTGAAGGGTTTATCTGTTGCCCCGGCGTAGTGGACATTGTGGTCGAGCTTTCAACGTTTAATATTACGTTTTTGGAACCTGATACGCCTTTGTCGGAGAAGGTTCAGTCGGTGCTTATGGCGAGGTGTCTGGGTGCCAGTGGGGCTTCGGAAACTACGTCGGGCACACCGACGGAGACTGGGGAGTCCACTGGGGGAAGGACGTCTACTGGGCAGTCCACTGGAGGGAGCACGTCCACGGATGCGTCTACAGGCGCGTCGAGTACGACAACGCCCAATGCGGCTGGTGGTCTCGTCACTGTTTCTGGAGGTTATGTTTTCGGGCTGTCGGTCTTTGCAATGGCCTTGGGAATCGTCTAATAACCAAGGGGATAGTTAACCTAGTCTAGTCATGTTAAACTAGCCTATTAAAGTATCAATAGGTGGAAGTTTGCAGACACAAATACAGGGTGGCAGTTTTGACGGCTTGCACTACTATATACAACAGGGGCTACATAGTTCGTACGAATATAATACTACTTAAGTAGTTATAATACCAACCAACTGTAGCAGGCCTGCAGGATGTAATCATCCCAAATAATGGATGGGTATTTGAGTGGGAGCTAGTGCTGCACCACGGCGCGTGGCCCCTGTGAGATTAAATCCACCGTCTACCTCTGACTTTGTGAGTCTGCGCATCTATAAAAGCAATGTTTAAACATAGGATGTAGTTCCGTGGGTCTATAGATCTGTAGCAATTATCTATCGGACAGATAGCCCGATACCTTATTTATCTCCAAAACCCCTACTCCGGAAGCTAGGACATCCTATAATCCATACAAAACGACGGAATTTTCCCCTTCCGGGCACCCCGTCAAAACAATACCACCCGCCACCCGCCCCAATGTAACGATAATGAGGATATTAAATAGACTTGGAAGGAAAACAAACGACTCGGAAACGATCCAATACGGTCAAACGGGAGGCTCCATTATGTTGCTACTCCAAAGAAAGCAAAACCAAAGTAAGCACAAAAATCAAGGGTAAGACAGTCTGGGATCATAGGCCCATGGTGTAGTCATGTTCGATGCCTGGTGTTACGCTCGCCATGAACTTGAGGAAGACAACAAGGTATTGGTCAGCCTAGAGAGCTTTGTTAGTTTTATATTTCTTTCAGCGTATTTGGGGTAGGATCTGGACGCACCCTGATTGCCTCATCGTCTGGGTTTCCGGCCTTCCCTTCGGCCTTGCCTTGCTGATCGCTCTCTTCCTCTTTGGCTTCCGCCAGCGTCTTCGAATAATCAATTTCTTCCCACTCTCGCTCCTCCTTGCTTTCACCCCCGCTCTCGGCACCTTTGTCAGCCTCTGCTTCCCGTCTCTTCTTTGCTTTCGCGGCGGCATTCGCTCTGTCTAACAGCAGCCTCATTACGCTGGCGTGTTTGCAAGGGTGAACAGAGGGCATTTTGAGGTTTCCGTCGAGGAAGGGGAATTCTTCGAGTGTGACGGTTTTGTCTTGATAGTCGCCGACGATGTCTTGCATCATCTCCTGGTGAGTGAGCGGGGATGATGTAGAGCCGTGTTGGCCGGTGAGATAGAGGCGGGGGGTGGAGTAGTATGTTGAGTAGGTTATATAAAGAGTGTATGTCCGTAAGGGTCTGTAATGCAATAAGGGTAGTCACAGGCATTAGCATACGGGTTATCGAGGCGGTTTGGTGGGTGTGGATGAAGGTATTCATACGTTTTGGTGTTATCGCCGTCTCTGATGATTGCTTCGGAATCATCCTCCTCTTCCTCCATGTCGCCTATGCTCTCGGTGTCATCGTTCTCCTCGACTCTACCTTTATCGTCGACGGTTCTGACATCTTTGGCGGTGGAGGCTCCTTCCTCTTCGTTCTTCGTGACGCCAGTGCTGAGCCAGCCTTCGTCGTCACCGTCTTCGCCGGATGCGCCCTCGACAACCCGATCGTTCAAACCAGCCGATCCAGCGAAGTTATCGTCCAATCTGCGATGGCAAGGGACGCCCTTTGTGACGAGGAACTGCTTGTCGAGAGGTAGGAAGCCTTTGGCCTTTCCGGCGGCGGCGGGGGACCACGACCATGTTGGGAACTTGTAAACCAGGTAGTCGCCGGCTGAGACGAATTCCTCCGGGGTGAGTTTTCCCGTTGTGAGGAAGCTTGAAACGTGGGTCGGAGGGGTTATCCGATCGCGGAGGTCGGAGAAGATGGAGCGGACGGCGGCGGCCATGGTTTCGTAGCCCTTTTGGTTCCTTTCTTGGTAGCTGTAGTGGCTGTAGGCGGGGACTGTCTAGCTGTAGTTTGGGATGATGGGTAAGCTTGTTAGATAAGATTCGGTAGGGTATAGAACTGGAAGGATGTAGGATGATGATGATAAGTTAAGTTAAGGTGCTTACTAGGTACGGGTAAGTACTTGGTTGACTAGTAGTACGTAGTTTGGTGGTGATGAATAGATGATGCGGGCAGGATCAGGATGAGATGAGTGGGATGGATGGGTGTTTGGAGGGGATGTTTGGAGGGGCAGACCTGGGCTGGGCTGGATGGCGGCATCACGTGGCCGAGCCACACGCCGGGTCCGGCCACAGAACACCGCCACACGCCGTCCGGGGTTGGGTATAGATAGTATTGAGCGCCCAGTTAAGTCGAGACCGGGCTTTGGGAAGAGAAAACGTTCCGCGAGAGATCGGTATTAGGGGATATAGCACAGGACAGTATGCTCGATAATGGCCGCCAATGCAAGGACAGGGAATGGGATGTGTTGGCGTGTTGAGGTGTTTGTCGCATGACCGGCCTGGGCTCTGTGTGCATGGAGACTGACTTGCCTCTGTTCTGTCGCGTTTTCCCGGCAGCAACAGGGCAACGCGGGCAACGGGCAACACAACACGGGCAACGGGCAACCTCAAAACACCATCCGTTCCATCCAATCCAATTCAAACCTGCCCTCCAACATCATCCGCCAACCTCATCGTCACCACCATCCATCTCGACCTCTCGCCATCCACATACACATCAGCTTCACTCGATAGGTGTTCCCCCTATCACCGACCTTCTCATCCTCCCGCTCATAATCATCTCCACATCGCTCTCGTCTCTCGATATCCTTTTGATCCCTTCCCCTGCTCTCTTATCTTGGCTTCTCTTCCCATCCGCGATTGCTCACGCAACCACTATCGCAACTGTTTGGTTCGTCGACCTCCCATCCAATCCAATTCAATCCAATCATCATCATCACCTCGTCCGTCCACGCGGGAACGATATGTGGCTGACGACCTGGTCTTCTTTCTTTACAGTCCCCCCTTCCTCCTCCTCCCTTGGTTCCGATCCCGATCTTGATTTCGCTCTGGTCCTGGCGGCTCCTTCTATTTTCTCACCTTTTTTTCTTTACGCTCCTTCACCATCACCTTCATCATCATCACTCGATTCCTTTCGGTACCAACTAACGGTCTGGGACCTCCCTTCTTCAATTCCTCGGAATGTTATAGACTCATTGCATTCGCATACGCTCCGTATTTGCTTTCATCCTTCAATCCGCTGAGATACCCAGACTTTTTGCCTTTGTTTTCTTGCTTCACCTGCGACGAGCAGCAGCGCCGCGAGACGACGTCATCTTCAAAGAAAAACAATAGTCCCTTGCAACGGTTCCCTCGGAGAGCCCTCTGCTGAGCTCTCGGGAAAGGCTACGATCTAATCACTAGTATCCACAAGATGGCACCTGGTGGCGGTAAGAGAAAGCGAGGCCATAGTGGAGGCGACCACTATCAATCCTCACCGAACCACGACAGGCGGCAACCTCCTCCGAGAGATCAGGACAACAATCAGAATCGCCGCAACCCGAACAACAACAGTAATAACGGTAACAGAGGCCGAGGCGGCTCGAACTTTGGTGACCGGGGCGCGCCATCCGGCAGGGCACAACTGCCGAGGCCGGGTTCGTCCCAGTCCAATGCTCAATCGCCTCGATCCGGCCAGCAACCATTCCAACAACCTTCGACACCCACACCCGTCTCGGCACCGGCACCTTCGCGTATCACGGCGCAACCGCCCGCTATGCACATGGCTCCTCCTACCCCTGCTGTGCCCGAGGTCAACCCCTCCGCTGGAGTCCAACGTGGATACCTTTGGATTACCCCTGCCAGATTAGAAGCTTGGTCTGCAGCCGGCCACGCGGAGGTTGTCAGTGAGATACTCGCGGCGATAGCGACTAACATCTACGAAGAGCCTACTATGATCATCCAAGAAGTCCTGTACGCTGGTATCGACGGAAGAATCTCTCCTATTTTGGCTGCTCACGTCCTTATCGACTCAATCAAAGCCAATCGTGACGCTGTTGCGAATGGAACCGCCCAACTCAAGATAACAGATATCCTCCTTGACACACTTCCTCTCTATGACCAGCATCCCAACCTGACAGCAATGGTCGCTCCTCTAATCCCGGACTATATCGGCATTGGTGAAGCCCGACTGCAGCTCCAAGACACACTTTTGATGGCACTTGGTTTGGTTAGTTCTTCTTTCAAGGGCAGACAGGTCAAGGTTCACACGAACATCCTATATCGAGTTCAGAAGTACAATTTATCGCGTGAAGAAACCGAGGGTTTTGCTAAGCTAATCACCGAAGTTTTCATGGCCGAGTACGGACCCGGACCTCTCAACCGTGTTGGGGAAACCCTCGATAAAGTCAGGTCGCTGATAGGGTGCTTCGATCTCGATCCAAATCGCGCCCTCGATGTCATCCTCGATATATTCGCTAACGGTGTCGTTGCCAACTGGCGTTTCTTCGTTCAATTGCTTCGCGAGAGCGAGTGGTGGCCGAAAGACGCTCCCTCTATCGATGGCCCTCTCTACCAGGAAGACGACTTCTTCGATCGACTCGAGCGAGATGGGTTCAAAGCGCTCTGCCAACTCCCAGACGGTTCAGATATTCTTCTCCGAAGAGGTGGAAACAAGGTTGCAGCACAGGTCATCGGTTACAAGTTCAAGTTTTATATGATGAAGGACCTCGATTTGGACAGTCCTTCGCACCAGCTTCCCGATAATCTTGTCGCCATGACAGCCATTCTACTCAAAATTGGATTTATTTCGTTCAGGGATCTGTACCCTCATCTGGCCCCCGACGATGCGGCCATGAAGGAAGATTACGACGAGTGGCAGAAGGAGAATGATTCGAAAGGTCGATCTGGAGCTATGAATGCGCTTATGATGGCTAGCGCCCTCCCTGACGATACTGTTCCTCCCCCGAGACCTGGTCAAGGGCCAGCTCCGGCGGCTGAGACAAAAAAATCTGAGGAAGAAGCTAAGTCGGAAGAGCCTCCCGCACCTCCTATGAAGCCGAGAAACCAGAAGTTGGCCCTCCTCAACGCCCTCCTCGCGGCTGGTTCTTTGCCTGAAATAGCTTTCTTGTTTGGCAACTACCCCAAAATCGCCTACCCCCACCCCGAAGTCGCCGATGGTCTTCATCGCATCGTTCATCATTGCATCGATGATGTCTACAAACCGCTTGAGCCTGCCAAAACTGCTGAAGTGGGCGCTAAGAAGGTCCTTTCAACCGATCCAGCGCTCAGGCAAGCATTTGCTCCACGCCAACCTCTCGTCCCAGCACCTCCCGTCAAGGTCACTAAATATCTCCTCCCGTTCTTCCCCAATAAAGAACCAGATCCTAGTCGCGAGTACCGCTACTTCTGGGATCCTGAATGGACGACTGACCTTCCTATATGCAAAACCGAGCGCGATGTTCGAGTCCTATGTTTGACCTTATTGAAGGGTTTCTCCGGCACCCGACTTGCCAACGATGTCAAACTCATGTCCAAGCTCATCCGCATCGGCGTTACCGCCGTCAAACAGCACGGTCCTAACTCGGACATCGGCAGCGGTTGGGCCAATGTTATCAACTACCTCCTCCTTCCCGCATTGTCCGTTTGTGGATCCAACTCCTCCATTGGTAACGACATCTATAGCCTGATGGAGCTGTACTCTCTAGAAGCACGTTGGGGGATGTACACTTTCTGGACGAAGAATGCCCCATTTATTTTCCCAGAGGTCAAATCCAAAGCAGCAGAGGCAACCAAGGAGACCAAGAATATTTTGAAGCGACTTTCAACAACCAACATGCGCGAGATGGCCCGCCGAATGTCTAAGATCAGTTACAGCAACCCAGTCACCGCATTCATGGTCACCATCAGTCAGATCGAGTCGTACGACAACCTCATTGAATGTGTCGTTGACTCTGCTAAACACTTTTCCAAGCTTGGATTTGACGCTTTTACGTATGCCATCCTCAACAAGATGAGCGAAGACAGAGGCAGGATGCAACAAGACGGCCTGTTAGTGAGCAAATGGCTGCAGGGTAAGCAATACCAAACATTCTTGTAGTGGAAGAGAGTAGCTAATCTGGCACACAGCCCTGGCAACCTTTTGTGGGCGACTGTACAAACGCTATTCTGAACTAGACCCGACGCCCATCATTATTTATATTATGAAGAAATTGATGCAGGCGAACTCCTCAGATCTCATCGTTTTGCAGGAAATGATCAAGTCGATGGCCGGTATCGTAAGCGAATCGAATTTGAGCGACGTCCAGATAATGGGCCTATACGGCAGTGAAAACTTGAGAGCAAAAATCCTGGGACAGCTAGGAGACAAGAGATACTCTTCTCGAGAATCTGCAAAACGGCTCGCCTCCGCACTCGTGAACAACCAGCTTGCAGGCGAACTACTCATCCTGCTCGGCCGTGAATACAAGCAATGTATTTACAGGAGCGAACTTGACCGTGTTCCCACGAAGGTCATTGGCAATATGTTCGACGAAATCAGCTCAGTGATCAACATGTATATGGACATGTTGAACTACACGCTGGACTTCGATCAGTGGGCTAAAGCTGTTCCTACCGTTAACGAATTCATTATCGACTACAACCTCGACCCGGAAATCGCTTGGTTCTTTTCCCGCGGCCACATCCGCGAAATGCTTAAAAGAGAGGGAATGCTCTTCCCGGAAGACGACAAAAAGGCTCTACCTGCAACCCAAGAAACGAAGAAAAAGAACGCTCCCCAGGAGAAGCCCAAGTCCGACAAGAACGTTGATGCAGATGGTGAGGTTGTGATGGCTGATGCTAATGGCGAGACAGCAACCACCACCACCACCACCACCACCACTACTACTAAAGATGAAGACGTCGCGATGACCGACGATCCCAGCCCCCCTGCTGAGGAAGAGAAGACTTCACCTTTCTCCCCTATCATGTTAGATCTGATGGAACGTCTTCGTCCTTCGTTGCCTGAAGAAACGTGGAATAAGATCAGCGTTTCCTTCTACGCCACCTTTTGGCAGTTGTCAATGTACGAACTCCATTGTCCGATAACACCGTACGACGAGGAGATCAAGCTATTGAACAACGAAATCGTCCGAGTCATCCCCGACAAGAATATGTCGGCACATAGCCGCAAGCGTGAGACCGACCGCCTTCGCAGCCAATCTGACAGACTGTCTCAAGACATGAAAATGCAAATAAGATTGCAAATGAGCACTGTCAAGAGAATTAACCGGGAGAGCCAGCATTGGTTCGCAGCCGATAACTTCCACCCCACGAAGCTCCCAATGCAGATCATCCAACACTGCATCCTTCCTCGCTCTGTACTTAGCCCACACGACGCCAGCTTTTGCGCAAAGTTTATCAAAAGGATGCATGTCTCCGGCACCCCCAAGTTTTGGACTTTCTTACTCTACGACCACCTATTCGCCAAAACAATTCTACAAGCAACAATTTTCATGTCTACCGAACGCGAAGTCGAGAACTATGGTCGTTTCCTTGCCGAGATCATGGCAGATTTCACATCTTGGCACAGAAGCAAGGCCACCTTCGAAAAGGAATGTCATGGTAAAGGCAACCTACCCGGATTCGCGAAAACATGGGGTGGTGCTCTACTCGACTATGAGGACTTCCGTCGAGTTTTATACAAGTGGCACAAACAACTCCACGCGGCCCTTCGTCAATTGTTGCACAGCACCTCTTATATGCATGTGAGAAATGCGACAATTGTTCTGAAGCATCTGAACAAGAGCTTCCCTGCCGTTGACTGGATGGGAAAGAACTTGGTTGAGCGCGTGCAGTTCTTAAGTAAGAACGAAAAGCGGGAGGACCTGAAGATCACGACAACGGCTCTGTTGAGTTTGCTGAAGAAGAAAGAGAAAGAATGGGTCCCTGTCCAGCAATTCCAATTGGTAAGCCTCACCATGCCGACACGGGACTCCAAGTCTTCTACTAACAAATTTTGATCCAGTCTGTCGCGGATGGTAGCGCTAAGAGCCCCGCCAACCCAGCCACCAGCCAGACCGGAACACCTGCTCCCAATACGTCCCAGGAAGGCGGGCAGTCATCGTCTGCACTGAATCCATCAGTGACCCCGTTCAAACCTGGTCAATCTGCGAAGTACGTACCGCCCTCACTTCCCAAATTTCCCTCGGAATTCGCTAACCCGGATGGTAGCAATGGACTTTCCCAGATCACCGTACATACTAAGTCTAGTAAAGAGGTTGAAGACGGGGAGATTGACGATCTTCCATCCGCTAAGGATAACAAACCTGATATCGCCTCCAATATTGCTGGGCTTGCCCCACTACAGCCGAAAGCAGTTAAGGAGATTTCGAGCTCCGGCCCTGGACGAAGCCCTACCCCCCAACCGCGCTCGCAAACGCCTGGCCGAGATTCACGTGGCCGAAGTGATAGTCGGGCTCCACTCCCACGAGGCAACGAATTGACACCATCTAATAGTCAAGAGCAACGACGAGGTACTTCACCAAGACCTCCGGTTGAGTTGTTCCCCTCGAAAGATCCTCGTGACAGCAGAGACAGTCGACGAGACGAGCAATCTCGTAATTCTGGACAAGGCAAACACGATGACCGTCGCGAACGAGGTGATTCCCGAACTGAAACGAGGAATGTTTTGCCTCAGCCACCGAGTAGCCTGCCAGCAAAGCCAAATACTCCTATGCCACCTATGCCAAGGCCTGGCTCTCATCGCCCTGAGTCTGATAACCGCGGCAGACAGGACAACCGTGATCCTAGACTAGACAGGCGGCATGCAGGAGGGACTTCCCCACGTAGAGATAGCCGTGCGACGGCGCGCGATCTTCCCGATCTTATTGACGAGCTAAATGCTAAGCAACAGCAACAAAGAGGTGGCAGACGACCCGGTAGTGATTACCGCTCGAGATCCCCCGATCCAGGTCGCAAGCGTGAAGGCACTGTCCAAGAACAGCGAATGGACAATCACGGAGATTATCCACGGCCACCAGCAGGGCCCCGTAGCGAGGTTGATCGCAGCAGACAAAGTCATGGTAGAGACTCATTTGGTGGAAATCGACCCCCAGCAGGGCCTTCCGATCACGGCAGATTAAATCAAGATCCTAACCATGGCAGGCTTAATCAACCGGACACAGCAAATATCCCAAGCGGCCCTAGAAGCGGTCGCTCATCAGGGCCCAGTGGTGGAACAGGCCAGAATGCTAACTTCCCTGCCAACTCGAACGTTCCCAACGGTCCTAGAACCGGGCGTACCAGTCTCACTCTCAATAACCGGGCTCCAGGAGGTGCACCGTCCGCTCCTGCTGCCGCAGGGTCTTCATCATCCGGCCCACAACAACAGCAGTCCAGACAATCTAGTGCTGCCATCCCCATGCATCCAGATCGCGCCAGAGGATTTGCTGACGATGGCAAGAATAATTTGCCACCTGTTAACACCAACTTCCCTCAACCGTCCTCCGCAAACGCTCAGAATAACCATGGAAGGTCCAATTCGGCCACTTCTCCAACCGGCAACGTGCACCCAAGCAGATTAGCAGTTATCGGTCTTGAGAATACGGCACCAAGCGGCCCTCGCAACGAACTACCGTCGCCGACTGGACCAAGCGGTTCCCGGGCACAGGGGACACCGAGCGGCCGTGATAACAGACGCGAAAGCCTCGACCACCACCACGAACGACGTAGGGCCAGAGGACTACAAGACATCCTAGCCAGCGGCAGTGGCGTCGCATCACCAAGTGGCAATGTCCCCTCCGAGCCAGGGCAAGGGGGAAGACGGCGTGGCAGAGGAAACACACAAGGGCAACAAGGTTCTGGACAAGGGCAGCCCAACCCTTCTTCGTCAGCAACCGGATCCCAACAGCAAGGTGCAAGCGGATCGGCCGGTGGGAGTGACGACGGACGTCGTCGCGACCGAGAACGAGAACGGGAAAGCGGCCGTGACACCCGAGACCGGGATAGAGACCGGGACCGTGAACGTGAACCACGAGACCGAGAGCGCGAGCGTGAGCGAGACCGAGAACGCGAAAACAGGGACCAGAGGAAGACTGGTGGGGGCTCTGGCCAACAAGCTGGCCAACCCAGCCGCGAGAGAGACCGCGAGCGCGACAGGGATAGAGATAGGGACAGGGGCCGGGACAGAGACCGCGAGAGGGAGAGGGAGGGGCGAGATCATGGGCGTGAGACCCGTGACCGCGGGGGGGAAAGAGACCGTGGAGAGAGGAGGGGGAGGGGAGAGTGGGCCCAGGGCCCGAATAACAACACCGCCGGGACCGGCAACGGGCCCCAAAAGCGCCCCCATAGGGACGGGGGCGACTCGAGGGGCCGGGAAGATGCGAAGCGCCCGCGGACGGACTAGGGCCCCGTCCGCGGCAAAGGTTCCTCGAATGGCAAGGAACAGGGGGCGGAGGTAGAGAAAGAGGGGGCATGTAGATGGGGAGGGGGTGGGGGCCCCTGCCCCTAAAAAAATCAAGCAGGCAGTTCAATCTGCCCCCCAACCGGCAGCAGTGGCAGGGCCCTCCTCCGCGGGGCTTGATATTGTCTCTGCTGGCCAGAGTCAGGCCCTCTCGCGCGCGTCTAAGCGGAGGCATAGACGTGCCCGAGCAAGGGCCGAGGCTCAGGCCGCAGGGACAGCTCAAGCTGCCGCGGAGGCCCGTAAGGCCCGTGATGCTGCCGGCGCTCAATAAGGCGCCACTTTCTTTTCCTTTTCTTTCTTTTCTTTTTCTTTTTTTCTTTTCATCTTTCTTTTTCGTTTTCTGTTTTTCTTTCGTTCTCTTCCCTTTTTCCCTTTCCTTCTTATTGTTATTTATTTTTATTTATTGTATATATTTTTTTAATTGTTTTTCTTTTTTTTTTCCTTTCTTACCCACTTCGATAGCTACACGCCGAAAATAGCTAAATTAAATCGAAGTGGTGTTCCGTCCTTGCAGAAAGCAGTTCCTTTATGATTGTTGTAGGGAGTGCCTTGGGTTTTTTCTTCTGTAGCGCATGTTTGGCCCTCATGCATTCGGCGTTTCTGCTTTTAAGTTAATAATCTCCCATGTGAATGTTGTATTTCCCCTGACTGATGGACAGGAGGGGACTGGCCAGGTAGTTGGTGCTATTTAGGGTTATATAGAAGATAGGATACATATACGCAATGACGAATTGACCCTTCTGATGTAGTATTATATCTCAAGCACAGAGATGCTCTACGAGTCGAAAGACGGTGTTTTAAATTTTTTTACTTCTAGAACTTTACGCTTGGTCCCGTATTAAAACCCCTTACGCATACCCAGTACCCGTCGACTCTGCCCTACGGGGGAATGAAGGCGTATCGTTTGAAGACCTATAGTATATATAAGCACCTATCTACACGCCGACTTGTCCGCGTGTGTATCGATCCGCTCAGGACTACCAGCATACATGCACAGTCAAATATCGATATTGAAATCTAATCCACACAATCCATAACCACCGGTCGCATTCACGATAATCCCTGTACTTTACATTAGATAGCCTAGAATTTATTCGTGGCCCTGCCGGCGCCGTTTGCCCGCCCAATATAATCCAGAATATCTTCAGGAAGCCACAGGTCAAGATCCTCCGGCAGAGCTGCACCCGAAACCACATAGTCATCAATCGGTTCCCCGTGTTTAACGCTATCACTGTCATACCCCAATCCGCCCTGTTCTTTAGACAGCCAAATGCGGATCTTGAATGCCGCAGGGGACTCGAACTCTTCGTAGGGCGGTTGGGACTCCAGGCCGTCTCTTGGGTACGGCAGCAGCCCTGGCACGCCAGTGTCGGGTACGACTATCTTAGAGGCTTGATCACCTCCATTGCCGCCTGCGCCGCCAGAGGGGCCGGGAGGGGGGTTTTCTGTGCCCGTTGGGCTGAGGACCCGTTTGCGTAGACGTTTCGGGGGCTCCGGTGATGCCAACTCGGGGGACTCTTCTACAGCGCGGGTCTCAACCTTAAGCCTGCGGGCTTTCCCCTCGCCACTCAGCTCATCGCGTTTTCTCAGCCTAGGAGATTCCAGGTTGGATCCTGGGTTAGATCCGTCCTCAGGCGGGGGGAAGTTCCCTTGCATGTTGGGAGGTGAGTCGTAGTCTGGGTCACCACTCTCCCCGGTCAAGTTGTCTTCTAACGAATATTCTATTTCGTTTCTACCCGCGGCGTCGTTCAGTGCGGGCATAAGGTTCCTGTTCAACGGTGCGCTTTCATCAAAGATTTCTTCATCCTCTTCCTTTTCCGACGCTTCTCGTATCAAGTCCTGGAGCGAGATACGTTTCCTTTGTGCGGGAGAGTTGAAAGGCAACGAGTCCACTTTTTTGAGGACAGGACGACGTTGGAGTTGCAGAGGATCTCTATAGTATACTGGTGACGAATAATATCGTCCGTCGTTATCGTTTTTCTCTTCCTCTTCAGATTCGGATTCTCGTTTTTCTTCTTCTTCTTCTTTCCTTACAGGTGAATTACCGCGTTCGATCCACTCGATACCTCGGCCATCTGGACCCGATTTCATGACCTTTGAGCGAGAAAGTGTTAAGGGGCCCTTGTTCAGCATCCCCAACCAGTCGTCATCGTCGTTATCGTCGTTATCATCGTCATCTCTATCCCAACTGCTAAAGGGATCCTCCCATATTTTGTCCATCTCTTCAATTGCTTTTTTCTCTTCATTCTTTCTGTTCCGTTCCTGTTCGTATGCCTGCTCCTCCTCCTCTGTCCATATTACATTCCCGTCCTCGTCTTCCACCAAACCTTCACTGCTGTCACGCAGCCAATTCCGTTTCATCCTCTCTTCCCTCTCAGCCTCCATCATATTATTCCACCCGAAACCGGGTGCAAGATACGGCGGTGTGAGGTTGGAGGCACTCGTGCCATTATAGCACCCCAGGGCATCCTGATCCCAGTACATCGTAAAATCCAGACGACGCACCTCGTATGGCAGGTAAATTTCAGGATCGGCTTTCACACCGTATATTCTGGGCAAGAAAGTGGCACCTGGCTTTTTACGGAAGGGAATCCAATAGCAATCCGATTCTTGCTCCCCTTCCCTTTCGATTATGGGTATTTGGACTTGATGTATTGTCTGGTCGGTGAAGTAGATTTTTACGGCTATCTGGGGTGGAGCGTCGGCCGTAGTTAGAGGGAGCTTGAAGGTGAAGAAGGGGAGAAGGGGGAGAAGGGTTGAGAAGAGCATCTTTTAGGGAGTGTGGGAAGGGATTAATTGAGCGTGATTTGCCGGGCAAAGACCCCTCGATGTTCCGTCTGAAAGATTGATGCCTCTGCAGTGGTACCGGGAGTAGATATCACAGGATCATAGAAGAAGACCCTAGGTCCATCTTGACTTTATGTCAAGCAAGAGAAATTGCGTTGAGTATGTCGTATTTTTGATTGCATGCGGGCGTGGATCTCTCATACGTGCTCAAAATATTTAAAATGCATGGCGAAGAAAGCGCTCTTATGCTGTAGGGGAGGTCTGGTTCCGGCTTATCCTCCGTGCCTTAATTACAATTTGGGAAATAATCCCGTTCGAAGTCACGTTGTAAGTTCAATTCTCAATAATTACTAGCTCAGCGCTGCGATCATATGATCATTCGAAAGATATCGATACCGGCCCAGGTGCTCTTGCAATTTTCAGACACCCTACAGTTTACTTGATATACGTATATCGATATCTAATGAATGTACACAGGACGCCGAATTCCCCTGGTTCATGCACCCCGTATGATTTTCGAACTAGCGTGTCCGAATTATGCATCCAAGGACAGAAATATTGAGAAGAATCACGGACGCATGTTCGCCCATATATATAGGTCGATATCATCGTACTCGGATCCACAATAACGAATACCCAGGATAGTTACAAAGAATAGCCTCGATGAACAGGATAATTATAACTCAGACACTGCCGAAGTATGAAAATGAGACGATAGTAAACAAATTGTCAAATTGTGCGACGAGTCCCACGCGGGTGCAAACGTGAGATATATATAGAACGGAGCTGAGCAGTGACTTTTCGGTGTATTGGTTCTACCCAGGCCCCGGGCTTCTCGGGCGACCCCCCCCTGAGACTTCCCAGAGTGCCTCCTCCCGGAGTACCCCCTTGAGTACCGCCTTGATTACCCGTACCCCCCTGTGTGCCTCCTTGCGTACCCCCCTGTGTGCTTCCCCCGGGATTGAAGCCACTGCGTCCCCGTTGCAACATGCTCGCGTACTTGTTTCTGTCGTTCATATTCATCACATGCCCAAAGCTCAAAATGTTAAAAATCCTTTCATCGGAGGGCATCACCCCGCCCTGGCCGATGGTCCCTGTACTGCCGCCCTGCACCTGCCCGCCTGGACCGGGTGCTTGGATCTGGTCCGGGTTTGATACTTGGATCTGGTTCGGATTCGATACTTGGATCTGATTCGGATTGGAACCTTGTATCTGCGCCAGATCGGTTTCTTCCTGCACCTGAACCAGTTCGGGTTCCTCTTGTATCTGAGCCAGATTGAGTTCCTCCTGCCCTTGAACCAGATTGGATTCTTCCTGCACCTGAACCAGATCAGGCTGCTGCATCTGAACCAGATTGGGTTCTTGGATCTGGGCCGGATTCTGGCGTAAGAGCGAAGGACTTTCATACTCCATGTTTCCCAACCCCCCCGCGCGGGGCTCCTCCGCAAGTAGGCCACCTTGCTGCTGGAACGTACGGCTGCCTCGCAACGATTCGTCTTGATTCTTTTCTTCTTCTTCTTCTTCTTCTGCTTCTCCTCCTCCCCCTCTTATTCCTTCTTCTTCTTCTTCTTCTTCTTCTTCTTCTTCTTCTTCTTCTTCTTCCTCCCCCTCAACCTCCGGTATAGCGTCGCGAATTCCCCGAATGCTTTCTTCCCCGCTGCCGGCCCGTGATCCCGCCGCATTATCACCACCAGAGTCAGCGCTCGGAACAATGACAGACTCCCTGAGATCTGGCAGGACGTTCTCCCCGAGGTTACCTTCAGGAACTTCTTCCTCCTCCGCCGGTACCGTGAAGCTCTCGTACACGTTAGCCGCGTATTCCTCGGCTCTCCGGTCCCGGGCTTTGGCTTCGAGTACATAGAGCCATTTCTCGGCCTCCTCCTGAGCTACGGTTTGGGTCCCCCAGTCTCCTACTACATCGGTAGACAGCGATGGAATCCATTTCTGCAGCTCGTCGTCCAAGATTACCGCGATTCTCAGAGCGTCCCGAAATTCACGACCCCAATATACCCATTCCTGTGACGGGTAGCGATGGTAGACAGGCATTATGAACCCCTTGTCCTCTAGACTCTTCAGATAGCTGATTGTGGCGAGGGGTGGCCAATCATAACGCAGAGGGACGATGAGTTCGTTCTCTTCATTGAGAAGCGGCAGCCCCATGAACGCCTCGGCAAAATCATTGAGCTCGTCCATGTTCTCTCGAAGCTCTCGCTGCGTGATAAGGCCGGTTTCCATATCCCTGGCGAATTGGGCTAAAACGAGGATGGGTCTGATGGCCTCCATTAGGGGTCGAGAATCTCGGAATGGGTATGTTCCGGGATACGCTACGTATCCGTCGTCTTCCTCGTCATTAATTCCTTCCGCTGCCGCCATATCCCCCGCTGCCGCCCTGTTCGCCGGTGCATCGTCTTGGGTACGTCTCGCAGGCCTGACCATTTTAAACTTGTCTTTCCTCGTATTACCCGCGGGCCCAGTAATCCTAAGCTGCGTGGGAGAGTAATTCCGAATAAGACGACTGAACGGATCCAAATCCTCAGAACCTCGAAATAGCTGACGGAGCTCGTCGTCCTCGAATCGCGTCCGGATATGTTGGCTCGGGATTTCCGTATTCTGCCCCACGAGCGAGAAAGGTAGGTCATTCGTGTGGCTTCCCTCCCCGGGATTGAAAAGCTCCGTATTGATGAGGAGACGGAAACTGGCAGGTACCGGAAATTGAGAGAACGGGCCGGAGGTCTGCGTGAACCCGAACCTCGCCTGGGCAAGACTCAATACAACCCTCTCCGCCTGCATCGGATCATCCGGTGCCAAACCGGCGAAGCAAGTTCTGCTTCCCGGATACATAACCCAACCGAAGACCTGGCTCCAGCCTTCTTCGCCCAGCGGCTGACCTAGGTCCAGTTCTTGAGGGATGGCTATAAGACGGAGCGAATTCGCTCCCGGGAAAACCTGGACGCACCCGCCTCCTCCGACAGTGTTCGCCGTCAGAAACTCGTAGTCTACGAGGACAGCATTCCCCTCATCATTAACAATCAGATCCCCTGTGTTCGGGTCGTACTGTTTGATGGTTTCGTTACTATAACCAATTCTGTATGCGTATTCGGGACTTTTTGTGTAAGCAGGAGGGTCCGCCGCCGCCAGAAGGGCGAGTTGAAGCAGCGCGAGATACCTCATGGTCCTCTGCGTACGAAGCTGTCTCTTATTTTCGGTGGAAGGTTTCAGAATCTAGACCAAGACGGTCACGATCTTTCAGAAGATTCCAAAAATCCCCAGGGCTAAGGTTCCAGGATACTTACAGGGAAGATAACTAATTTCTATTCAGAACAGGAAAATCATACGTGGTAGCCACGTACTTTCGCACGGGTCTCCCATGAGCCCGAGTGGCCGAGGCGTTTTGAGCGTGAAAGGTCAGTAAAATACTCTCTCATTCCGTAGCGCCTTTCTTACTCGATATCTTCTCAATTAGTTCTCGCTTTCCAATCCTCACATAGAAAATACGTTACGCCAGGTAATACCAAACTACCTAGTATATGGCACCGATCAGATATCCCCTACCCGAGGAATCAGCTGCGAACAGACCGCCATAGCGCTAATACGTAAACTAATACCAGTAGGTGCTAGCTAATTCGCAGCGCTACCTCGCCTACCCGACTAATCTACAGATACATGCCTAGTCCGCCTGCAGTCTACCTAGGCAATCACCCGTCTACCTACCGCTTACGTTCACGTTCACATAATTTGGCCAGTACGGTTGGTTTCACAATATAATTTTATCCGGCCTGCGGCCGCCCATAATAATTAAAACAAAAGAAAAAAAAGAAATAAAAGAAAAAAAAAAAAAAAAAGTAAAAAAAGAGAAAAAGAAAAAAGAAAAAAGAAAAAAAAAAGAAAGAAAGAAAGAAAACAGGCCGAGGTCGCCCCAAAAAATCCAACACGGTCAACACATGATGATATGTTGTGTTGACCATGTTGGATTTTTTGGGGTTTCCCTTTTGGGCCCGCACATAATATCTCTCCAGACGCACAACCACAGAACCATGGTGATGGTGACGGTGATGGCTGAGGAAGCTACATTCAACACGGCGCAGTGGTTCTTCCGGAACACATTAAATTTTTTGAGCCTCCTAACAGGTGCCTAGGTAACTGACATGTACAGGCCCGATTGCAGTGCGAACCGAGTTGGCTGGGCACGATTCTTCCTTTCTATCAATACTCCTTCCCCGCTACAACCTAATATGTGGGTTCTGCGTAGCGCAGCAGAGCCGCCGGAAGAACAAAGGGCATCAGGAGCACCAGACCACCGGCCAGCAACCGGTTGCAGGCCGCGCGGCCACCCCCACGAATCCCAAGATTAGCTCCTAAGAAACAGGCAACCACCATAACCAGCGGTATACGCGCTAAACGTTCTAAGCCTGCTATTTCGTGGCCGGCCATAGCACCGATAAATAGCACCAAATAGGTCGTAATGAGCGACACCCAGGTGTTGAATTTAATAGCGACCACCGCAGCTGTGAATCATCACTCGTCAGTTATCTAATTGCAATCCCACGGCCCTGCAGAACGTAGACTTACCTTCTTCAGCCGCTGCTCTTTCCCGCGCGGCACCGGTGCCCGCTGGCTCCGATATTGGCGTCAAGCCCTTGACCTGCGTGCTAATTTTCGCCGCCAGCGCGGCGTCCGCACCGTTGGGCCTCTCCGCGATCACAACTAACATTGTAGTATATATTTTAACCGACGTATAGACGAGTATAGGTAAACTGGCCTGGTAGACTCGGTCCAATGGGTTGGGGCTCAATCGTTCAGGGCGTTATTAAAAGTCTTGTATCGATGTCGGCTCCGTCAGAGCTGTCTGGGGTCGAAAAGCCTTCGCAAAGCAATTCGCATCCGTTTGGCCGGTATATAAATAGTCTGCATTGCGAGAGAGAGAAATTCGACAAGCACCTCAGACCATGCGCACGTATTGGTATACCCCGCGCGGATCTAAAACAAGCGCACACCCAAGGAATATGTTTACCACGAACATGGTATCGATCTATATTGATATCGATATCTGCTCAGTGCAGTGTATATCACGCGAAATCCCAAATGTTTAAATCCAACAAGGTCAACAAATTGCGTGGGAGTCGTATCCGATATTGATACAAGGCCGGAATTAATGATATACCCCTTCCGGAATGATTCATGATGTATTCATTCGTACAAGGCCGGTCGAATTTATCCCTCCGATTTCCTCATCAATCCATTGCGTTCGTAAGCCACACCTTCGGTCCCAAAGGTATGGTTCAAAGATCGCGGTCAGCGAACTCCAATCTCGTGGGATCCAGCCAGTCGCAATGCAGATTCCCTCGCTAAACCCCTGCGGGCCTGTCCCCGTCTTATCCTATCAGCTCCTAATTTTGGGAGCTCTTGACCATGGATCCGTAGATTTTTGAACCGTCTGCATCGACGCTTTAATTTGTATTCGATCCAGGATACTGACAAAAGTTTATTCCCTATCATCGATCGCGCATCGGAGAACACTGCAGAACTTGGAAATGGGCTGATTACATATTACAATACAATCAGACAATTAAGTCGGCTGAACCAAATCATCAAAAGAAAGCAAAAAATAAGAAGCTGTCAAATACCCACCACGCTTTTGACGCACTGCTGATATAATACCGGTTCTCCACCCACGAGCTGGGCATGTTTCGAAACGTCGGGGTAGCCGGACGTTTTTATCTGTTTCGGGCTTAGGTATCGCGCAGCACGTTTATTGTGCCGGTCTGGTCTCACTTTCGCCTGAGGACTATTTTTCTATATCTTCTTCGCTTTTCGGCACACTACAGTCTATACCATCCGTATACTCGCCACAGACGCACGACCAACCATGATACTTACACCGCGATAATTCGATAAGAACCTGTACGATCCTGGCTTCTCAGGTGCAATACCTATTCAACTCTATAGGTCTACGCTTATAAATTTCGTTCCATCCTGTCAACGTCACAGTTCACCCATTATAATTAATATTATGCATCGATACCTCGCCGAAATTATAGACGCTTTCTTCTTTTCATTTCGCCTATTGAAAATATGAATTCACGATCGTTCTTCTTTCTTTCCCTTCTATCGTTAGTCCTACTTTTCGGCGGCGATACGGCCGCGGGAACAACCGCAACCGCACCACAGCGGGCGCACAGGGTCGTCAGTGTCGATCTCGTGCGACGGAATGATAAGGTACGTAGAACGATACCGTACGTCGGTTCACAGGTAGACACCTGCCGATGTACTCAAATCCCGATTCCACAGACCACCCGCGACTAACGCCACTTCGGTCCCTCTCAGGTTCAGACAGCCGTAAAATTCGGCAGTGACTCGCCTATAACATGGGTCGACATCGACTATTGGTCGAGTTTCTCCTGGGTACCCTCGTCCAGGTATACATTCGGACCGTCTTCTATATCCCAGCCTGCGCCGGAGGATATAGATCGAATAACCCTCACCACCCCGAACGGTGATAATGTACGGGGTACAATACTCAACGACGATGTTTTCATAAACGGGTTCAACGTCTCGTCGTTCTCGTTTGGATCCGTCAATTCAACCGGTTCGACAGGAGTTCTGGGACTCGGAACCGGTTCTTCGGTTTTCCTACGCAATAATGTCGACGTTGACACCGGAGTTCTTAAAAAACTGGTCACGAAAAAGGTCATAAACGACGAACTCTACAGCGTCCGCTGGGACCCCGACGGGTCCTCTAAATCCAACGGAACCCTCCTCTTGGGAGGCATAGACACAAACGCCTACCGCGGCAGATTAACCCCAGTACCACTCTCCCACATGGGGACCCTCTACACCGCCAACCTCTCAGAAATCACCTTCTCCTCCTCCTCCAAAAAAATCTTCTCCCTCGACCTCCTATCCCCCGCAGTCTTCAGCACCGCATCCTCAGCAATCCAAATCCCCGAAAAGATCTTCAACCGAACAATCTACGCCTTCGACGCGCGGAAATCCAACGAAACGAACAAATACACCATCCCATGCAACCTCCCGCCGGAAACCTTCCTATCCTTCTCATTCAACAGGGATAAAAACCTCACCATCGAAATCCCGTTTACCCAGCTAATATCCCCATACCGCAACAGCACCCGCAGGTGCACCCTCGACCTACAGATCTCACCGAATGATAATACTTACTTGGGCACAATCTTCCACCGGAACGCTTACACCGTCTTCGACCTCCCCGGACAACAACTATTCATCGCCCCTTCATCGCTGAAAAGTATAATAGATGCACCACCGATCCTCGTAGAGGCTCTGCGGAGCCCTGACGGTATAAATAACTCACCAGTTCCAGACCTAGGAGGCGGCTCACCTGCCCCGGCACCCATGGATCCTGAAATAGACAATCTGAATCCGCCTCCGCTATCAACCGGGGCAATAATCGGTATCATTATCGCTGTAGTTGGCGTAACGGTTACAACAGCCCTCGGTATTCTATTTTATAGAAGAAAAAATTGGGAAGACGTGGAAGAGAAGAGTTTGTTAACGCTGGGTTATCCAGGTTACGCGAATCCGACGTTTAGAGATTCGGATACAGGGATGAATACCAGTGTTCGAAGTCTTGAAGATTACATCGCTACTGGGACGCAAGGCACCGGCTGGGTAGTGGAAACCAGGGACGGCGTTAGACACGCGAGTTGGGTTAAGAAAGGGAAGTTTAAACTTGACAGGTGATATATAGCTTGCTCATGAATTATTTTATTCGGTTTTACGTTTTTATGAGATTTGTAGATACTTCAGATCCCGACTCGCGAGATCGATGCGTCGTGTTATGTCATGGCAAGTTAGCCATGTATCGTGAATGTCAAGAACTCATCCGCTATTTCGTTGACCACAATAGCCAGCCATATGATCATGCCGATACAAAAGTGAAGCACTCATCCGTTCTTTAATCAGACGAGCCGCCAGGATGCGCCTCAAAATCCGCGGAATATGGCGTCTACCCACTCCTCACGATATCATTCGCCAGTCATCTTTATGAGACCACTCTCACTCTCCAGAAGAAAATTACTGGTCCCTATAAATTAACTCCTCAGACCCATTCAACACCACAGAACCAGCAGAATGCCACACGCACAAAACACACAAAAGCCCGTCAAAAGACATCATCCATTAATCAATGGTTTTTTTTTTGTCGTCATTTCCAAAAATTAATATACACGAGAGAGAAAGCTTGAAGCGCACTCAGGAGGTGAGAAAAATATGATAGAGCGGGTAAAAAAAAATGAGGGTACGCTGTTAGGGAGTGAGGGGGGGGATTTCGAGCGAAGTTAGTGAGTGTGTGTACAGGCTTGCGCGAATGGTGTTTTGACGAGATAATTTATGGGCAGGAAGTGTACAAAGCAGTTATCGCCTGTCGAGAACCAAAACTCTGCCTCTCCTGCTCGCTATTCTTTCTGTCTTCTTCCTCTCCGACCGCCGGGAGAGTGATTGAGGTCGAGGATTTTGCCAATATTTGGTCAAAGCCCTCGAAACCTCCCTTCATTACAATATAAAGAAAAGGGTAGTCCCAAAAAACTCTAGAGGAATCAAGGGGAACATATGAAATTTTGATACCAGTGGAAAGCCACGCCAAGTGAAGACACAGAATTCGAGAGCTAAGAAGGAAACGCCAATGAAACGCCGTGAGAATGAGGGTCTTGTAGACATGCGTGTACGTTTTGGAATGTGTGAGAGGTCGTAAAATCAAATGCTGAAACGTCAAGTGCACAAAAACACGGTCGCTGGAAAAACAAAGCAAGAGGAAAGTGAGAAGCGGAAAGAAGAAATATTTGGGGGGAGCAAGAAACGAACAGTGCTCGGACTTTGAGCGAGGCGGAGATTTCAAAATATTGCTTCGTCGCCACCTTGATTAGGATTAGGTGTATTTGGAGCCGTGCAAAAGCGAATGCCGGGTGTCGAGAGTGTCGAATCAGTCAAAAGGTCCAAAGGGGTGTTCGAGGTTCAAACGAGGGCACGCAACAACGCCAATGCCAGATAACTGACGAAAAATCGAGTCAAGGATAATCGGTGAATAGATGGGTTGATCGAGGGTTCATTGTATTAATGATGATCAGGATTCGTGAGCTATATTAAATAATGCCAGATTAGAATAAATCCAATCTCTCGAAGGGGAACTATCTATGAACGATGGAGAAAGAACGAAAGGATAGAAAGGAAGAAAAGGTTTAGTAATCCTCCTCGGGGACGGTATGTACCTTGAGCACTCTCCGGGAATAATCCTGATTGTCTTGCAGAGACCTCAAACTCACGCGACTACCGTTGTCGTTGTCGAACCGCATCCAGATCTGGTTTGGATCCAGTCTTTGGTCGGTTACACGGTCTGTCTCGGTGAAGCCGGTTGTCGTTATCACCGGTGCCTTGTCCTGGAAGCCACCAACGAGGCCGAGAGTACTAGTCGAGCGTGGTCGGCCGGTGGGACTGGAACTACCAGTTAGATGCGGCGATCCCGCCCCCGACATTCCCATCTCAGGGTGATTCGATGAGTCGACAGATTTCCGCCGGTCATTCTTACGCTTCCGGAGAAATATTATCGCGGCAAGGAAGATTAGTAGGGCTGCTCCTACACCAACGAATACACCAGCCACTCGACCAGCGTCGGAGAAGAAATTGTCGCTGCCACCGGAGTTCATCGGGAAACTGCTGCCGCTCGGGCCGGTAGCGGCTGGCGTAACCGTCACCGTCCTCTGAGAACCCTGTACTGTGATAACAGAGACAATAGGAGTGCTCGGTGGGTTCGATGTTGGAGGGTCGGTGGTCGAGGAGTCCACCGGGTCAGTCGTCTTAGCCGGATCCGACTAATCACACGCACCAAATTAGCTTCATGTCACATCGCGCAGACTGCGTTATACATCCACCTGGTATCACCAAACGAGTCCAATAAGGGGAGGAAGGGAGAACGCAGACGTCGACATCTACGATGTAAATGCAACACGCGTGACTGGAAGGATGGTCATGGGTCATACAGGTGAGATGTAAACAGTCACAGGAACCGACACTGACACGGTGACCGGTTTCAACGTGGTTTTCAACCGGGTGGTAGAAGAACGTACACTGGTGGAGGTTGAGGAGGGTAGATCCGTCCTGGAACTGGGCAAGTGCTGGTCGAGTTCAATGTAGTTGTAGTAGTTTTCCGTTCGGTTCCCACACCTATCATCCGGGTATCCAGGGCATGGGTCTCGGCAGTCGTCCAGATTCTTCAAATCGATAGGCGGGTAGTTTGAGCACCAGCAGTTTTGCCAAAGTACGATACCGAAAGCGTAGTCTTTGACGCAATGGTCACGGCACTCCCCATTCGACTGGTATATGTTGAAGTCTGCGAGATGATTAGAACCACCTTCCCAAACACACTAGCGTGCATCACCGAGTACTTACAAACTTCATAATCCCTCCCCGTGTTCTCCGGCGAACAGTATACGAGACTGAGGGCTGCGGTTGACACCTGTGCGAAGAATACCGAGCCGAGAAGGAGCGGTAACCAGACTGTGTGTACAAAGCCCGTTGGCTTTGGTATCCTCCTGTGTCTTGTAATGGATGTGGTTGGCAGCCAGGCAGAGCCTGGGTTGGCTATCGACGAGGCAGGCATATTGCCTAGGAAGGGAAAAGAGTCGAAAACCGAGGGTCGATTTTCGCTCCACTGATTAAGTATTACGAAGGATTCGTGATTTCGAGTTTAACCAGATTCGAAAAAGCGATTACTAGAGGTTGCTTTGCAGAGACAGCAAGGAACAGACGAGAAGCGAATCGGTCCGTCCAGCGATATTGCGCACAGCGGTCGAAAGTGACAGAGAAGCAAGGGCGGTCTCGACTCGGATGGAAGCTCCCGTCAGTCAAACGAACTGGACTTTTGTCAACAGGTGGGCCGGAGTGGAGATATATGTCCTAAGCAAGGGAGAAACACCGTCCGTGAAAGAGGTAGTCAGCATGTGTGTACGTTTCGGCCTTGGAAGGAATGGCATGCAATTGTATGAGAACAAACGCCCCGTAGGGAGCGAGGGATGAGAGCAATCAAGGGACCTGGAGCGAGATTATTGGTCTCATCGGACCTGGCGATCGCCCAAGCCTCGAGAATGCAGGTACGCCAGAAATAGGCGGAAATATGAACAGGCCGGCCGTATGCGGTAACTCCACCAACGCATAACAGTGGGATGTAGCAGGAGGGTATCAGCCTACTCACCGGGTGCTGTTCCTGGAGGATTTCCTGTGCGGTTCCGTCCAGCGCTGAGACTTCGATGCAAAGGGATCCCGGGGGGTTCGGTCTGGGAGCCTGGACCGAATTGAGAGTCCAGTCCAGTCCGTGGCCGTTAACGTTGACGTTGGCGGTGGAGCGAGTCGGGATGTCTGAACGAGGACAGCAGAAGCAGACAGGCCGGCCAGGCAGGGACGAAAGTTATTTTATTATAAGACGAACAAAGGCGGTTTCTTTCTTTCTCTCTATTGATTTTTTTCTTCGGTTCGTCTCCCTTGTTGCTTGCGAAGCAACCGTCGTTAAAGGAATCGTCGGCAAGTAAGATTTGATCCGTTTCCTATCGGAATTCCGCCTCAGACGCCAAGTGCCAAATAAGTCGTAGGTGATCCAAGTTGTGACGGAAGTTTTCGGCCCAAGAATAGCGATGGTGTGATATAGAAGATGGGACGAAATTCCAATGCGAGCGGACGTTTTGACAGGACAAACAAACGGCTATGGAAATTCAAAGGAAAAGGCGAGAAAGGAAACAAGAAGAGAGAGAGAGAAGCCACAGGGATATATATGATATATAACACAATACACAGCAGCCAAAGACGGAGAATCGTGGCTGGTTCTTGCAAAGCTTAAGACCTGAGGTTGGTGGAGAGGATGTTGTGATGTTGACGTTGTGGTGGTTCTACCTTTTTTCCGGTTCCGTTCCAACAGGGCAAATGCAGAGTGCAAAGCGAGAGAGCTAAAGGACAACAGAAGCGAAGGAAGTGACAGTCAATTGGAAGCTGGCTGACTGGATGCTAGAGAGGAAGCATTGTAGTGGGAGCCATCTACACGGTGTGAGACGGATGTCGATGTAGATGGCTGGCTAAAGAGCGGGTGGAGGAGGAGGAGAGTGATGGAAGACGGTGATGGTTGTTGGACAGGCAATGGCGGTGGTTAAAGGGGACCCGGGACATCCACGCTTCCACACTTTCCACCCAGACACATCCAACGACACCATCAACCACCGTGCATGCTACGCTAACACGACAAGTTTACTGCAGGCCCCACTCGCTGAAGAAAGAATCAGAAGAAACAAAAAAAAAAGTGTGGGTTACAACTGCAATCGGGTGGCATTCGCACTGATTGGCAATTAAAATTGGACCCGCCGCCGATTGACAGAATCCGGCCAAGTCGAACTCCCATGGCACGCTCGGGCAAGGCGAGCTGGCAATCCCCGTGGGAGACGAAGACGATGGAAAAAAGAAAGGAAGGGACGGAGGAATCATCGTCTCTTCCAAATCCTGGATCTCGGGCAGGCAATCGGGTGTCCCATTCTATGTATCCGGAGCATCCCAGGCCAGGCACCGTACATACATACAATCATCAGCATCGCTTTGCACAGGTACTTCTTATATAATGCTCGCTCAATGACGACAAAGTACGAGCGCTATCAAAGGAAGGCCTTGTCATGGACATATTAACTCGACACCATCCTGCCAATATCGATACCCCCAATGCAAATTTCTCAATTCCCCATTCCCATCCGGAGACAAATCCCCCCATCGCATACAAAAAAAAAAAAAAAAGATGTCTGTACCGCGAACGCCTCAATCGTCAGGAAACAAATTTCCCCAAAGGACGTCTGCTCTAGTTTGGACTTTTAAACTGCGTGTCGCCACGCTAATTGAAGCGAAAGAGCAGGCAAAAACGTGGGCCTTCCGGAGTTTGTGACGATAACAGGAATGGTCTGGATATAAACCATTTCCCGACGACGACGGACACCAGATGGGAAAAGAAACGAGCCCGCATGCCGTGTACCAAAGCGTACCCAGATGGCCCATCTGGCCCAGGTGATACACGGTCCCACTGATAGCATGAATTGACAGTCCTGTTATCAATCACACACGCTTCATCAGTCCTGACAGCTGCAAGGCTTTTTGGAATTATAAACTGCGAATATTCCCTCCGCCTTGGTTTCGACATCATTATAAACGTTGCTATTGCAACTTGTCAGAAACCCTCCGCCGTAGAAGTCATCACGGTCAATAGGCATCCCATCATCCCTATTAGACCGGATCAGAATTAATTTGGACAGTCCTTCATGGTATCAAGACCCAAACCTTCACGATGTTTCCTTACGAAGGCAGGGCTGAAGTACGGAGCACACCCAACCTCTTCGCAAAAACCCTTTAACTCCATACCATCTCTGGAAACCGCACATAACAACCTGCATCTATCAATCGGCTCCCATGCCATGCAGAAAAAAAACAGCTCGCACAACAGAAATCGTCACGGAACAGGCATAGTGCAGAGCGTTTAGACGAAACGTCCGGGACACGCAGTACCTGTTCGATTGGTATCGCTGCCATGCCTAGGCGCCATCTGATCGACCGATCTCAGAAGTATCGAGGAATCCGAACTGGAAAGGAAAAAAAAGCCCTCCCACACTTTTTCCTGCTTTGCATTTCTGAAATATCCAATACCCCCATGCAGGGTAGCATCCTAAACCTGAATGATCCCCAAACCCCGAAAAAAACCACAAACCGAAACCGCTGACCCCAATGGTCCGGCAGAGACGGCTAGTAAGATTTGAACAGATTAGAACCCCGAGATCCTAATCAGAACCCGTTTCCCCCTCATGAGGCTGGCGACTAAGCCTAAGAACTCCGTACGTTGCGCTGGTTTTACGCCCAGTTATCGCTCTCCTGTCGACTAATCCAAGCCTTTCGTCATCACCCACTCAGTCTAAAAGGGGTAACTTTTTAGTCCAAAATTCCGTGCCTAGACCTTAGGCGAAGTCTAAAAGGTCCAGGAACAACCAAAGCCCGACAGGACAGGGGACTCGAAAAAGTCCACCACACTTTTTGACACGATGCTTTTCACGGCCCCGAAGTTCCTTCGATGCCGAACCCAGTTCCCCCCATGCCCATTTTTACAATGGTTGCCTCCCCACGTCCACCGTCGATCAAATCTCCCGCCCCGGGTTTCATCTGCCACAGTTATCGGCGGTGCAGTTCACACATTTCATTGTGTCAAGTACTTGAGTAGGCAGTGGTGGTGCATTTGCAAAATGACGTTGGACGGAATTCCCATATTTTCCGCACCCACAGTAAAATATTCCAGTTACTCAAGATGCAATGATCCTTTGGTCCTCAGATCCTGCCGTGCCTGAATGCCCTTTGTAGATCGTATTTTACAGCGTGGCTAACAAAGTCTAACATTGGCACTCAGCCCGACAGTGGCGCGCCCCGCTAGCTCTTAACCTCTCTTTTTGTCGTCATCGGTTATTACGGACCTGACATATCCGGCCGAAACTCCACCAAATCGACAGCCGTCGCTCAAGACTTCCCACTTTTGAAATGCCAACCCGTCGATCAGACGGCATGGCAGCGGTTTACTTTTCGATCAGATGTTTCGTGTTTTTCAGGACAAGGTCGTGGGTACACATGTTCACCAGATCAAGTTACCGTGATCCGTCCCTGGGACCTTTTCGGTTCCGAGTTAGATTCCGAATTATAAACAAATAGTATCTGAAATGGAGAAAGCTCTCCGGCGTGCCGGCCGCGGGAACTGACCATTTGTTCCCATACTCCCGAACTTACGACTTTGGTCCTGAATCCTCGATATAAATTAGGTGAATAAAAGATAAAATATATCCTGATATCCCTTCCACCGTCCAATTCAACGACAATATGCAACATCACCTCGTAAGGTTCAGAGTACTAACACCGTCTCAAATGTGCAGCTGAGAAATAACCCTATAGCCACCCAAAATCACCCGACTATAAGACCATCTAGAAACTTATCACTAGGAACAATCCGTAGACGTCTACAACCAGCCTCGAGGCACACCCAGCCGCCTCGGTATTCTCCAAGCGAGAATTCTCACCAAGTCGCTCTATGACAAAGCAACCGGTTAGCCGGATATCACGCTCCAGCGTTCGTTCTTAAGCCCCGGTTGCAATATATCCAAATAATAATACGTCGAACTCGAGCTCAAGAATCCGTATCGAACGTCAAAGCAAATCACCACCTGACCTATACAAAGGTTCTAAACATATAACTCTGTAGATACTGAAGCAGATATATATAACATCACAAAGCTTAGCCATAACATACCACCTTCCGTAAACTACCATAATATCAAAGAAAAATAAGGGTCCAAAATCCAAAAAAAAATCATACGATTAAAAAAGTCGTCTGACAACTCCCACCTGTCGTGCCCTTGTTCGCCAGAACCTCAGAGCGGTGCAATGAAACCCCAGCCTCCCAAATAGCAAAAAGGCAACCATCGAGTACCGTATCCACCACGTTAAAATCGACCAGGTACCATGTTCCAGATCCCCATGTATCAACAAGGTATTCCCGCCGCCCAACGGTTAATCGTAAGTCCGTATACGCAATTCGATCGCGATGTCTGGGGAAGACTCAGACAAACGTGGAGGCTCCGGGGTAGACACATCCAGGGGGTGTAAAGCTTGAACTTGAGCTTCGGGAGGTTCCACGGGTGTGGAGGTGTGTATAAGATATGTTTTGAAGCTAATCATGAATGTTAGTGACAATTGTTTCGTGGTGATCGTGAACTATAGCTAGCTAAGCTTTTTTCCTTCAGCCTGTATCGGTTTAAGGCTGTGTATCTGCGCCGGAGATATCTGTAACTGTAGCGTTTTAATGTATCTATCCGTGGATACCCACAGCCCTTTTCTACTATCAAAGATTAATTCGTCGTGAATCCGATGTTAATTCCGTGTTTTAAGGTCTTTGTTTCGAAAGATTTCTCATTTTATATTCCTTCCAAAACTCAACATCGTACGAGTCCCAAACGTCCAGAAACACCGTTCAAAATACTCGAAACGATGCAAATGTAGAATTGGCACACTCGAAACCCCATCATGAACTTACTCCGGCGTCTCCGGACCGATTGAAACAACATGTTAACAATCCGCGAGTATTCCAACTTTTTCCCTCTCGATTCTAACAGCCGGACCAGGCATCCCGAACAAAATCGCCATCAATCGATCGAGCTGACCCAAAACACTCACAGGAAGAAAATAAACCGCCACAGAAAAAAAAAACCTTGATCCTTATCTCGAACCGACATACGCACATGTATGTATATCCAACAATGAACTTACCAGTATCTCCCATACTAATCAACCGTTATAAAACTTTCTTGAACAACGATATACCCACCCCTGCAGTACCAGAACCAGAGGCGAAGAAAGTTCCCACTAGCACTTCAGCACCATAGCTAACTCACAGGCCACCACAAAAATCTGACCTCCAAAATGAATAAAACAACGAGCTTCTTTTCCGCCCGGACCCACCGAATGGCTGTTTTCACACCGGACATACGTATTCCCAAACATGCATTCGCATATCCGCATCCAGACATTCTCTTAGCTCCCCTCTCTCACACTTGTCGAAAAAACCTGTCAGAGCGAACTAGCGAGTTCGAAAAGGCGAGAACCTATCTGCCGTTTCGTTTGCAATGTCTCTCTTAAACTAGGCGAACCGGGAAGATTTGTGAGACTTGCATTCGAGCTCGCAGAAAACGCTCAAAGGTTTTTTTAGTTCGAAAGAGGCTGAAATGTTAACGTGTATATACGGATTAATTGACCGAAAAATTTTTCAGTCTTTATAATCATCTTAGTTAACACTTCTAGCCTCTCAACGACCCGGTTGGGGGTCAAAAAACGTTTAAAACCGTAGACACCTACAAAGCCGCCATAGACACAATAGCCAAGCTAACGAAAAGCCAAGCCAACATATTCACATGAAATAGCTACAACCCCACGATACCCAGGTCAAAACAGCTGGTAAACTGGGGACTCCCACGCTCCAGCTCCAAGGAAAAAAGAGTTAACAGAAAAGAAAAAAAAGAGAAAGAAGTAGCAAACGCCATTGCGAATGCGGGGGTTCCCATACGCCATTACCTTCCCCATCACAAGTTCTCCGTCACCGACACCTTCACAAACTCCGTAGACGGCAGGTCAAAAGGTTTCAGCAACCAAGCGAACAAGAGAGAAGCTGCAAGTCCGACGTCCCGGTTCAATAAGAAAAAAAGAAAACTGCTATTTTGTTAAAAATAGTACCAAAGAGAAAAGAACCAATTGCACACCCAAAAGCCAAGGCAGGACCCGAATGCCGAATACGTACCTACAGCCCTTCGAAGGTGCGTGTACGTATTCAAACTCCAACCATTTCTTTCCGTTAGAAAAACACCCCAAATGGCGCCACTGATAGGACGGGATGACATGAGGTGGTACCCAACTTATCGATAGTGGAGAAAAAAAAAACGACAAGCGCATGCAGCAGAGAACAAAAAGGTTATACAACCAAGCATAGAAATCATAGCGCGGGGGCAGATATAGCCTCGTCGCGAACTCCTACCCATTGGCCGGATGCTACATTGATTACATATACGAACGGCCGGGAGAAGACCCCCGGGGCATGTGATCATTTATTTTTCTTTCCTTCTTTCTTTCTTTTTCTATGGGTTACATGAATATGGTAGACGGATGCACCTTAGAATGATATCAGCGATATCGCGCGATAACGATATCGCGTCGTCCAATTCCATAGAATTCGAAAAGGGAGCGGGGGTAAATCGCCAGCTCTGTGAAATTGTCGCAAGAAATGAATTATAGTTTGTGAGCTCAAAGATGCCTGATCGATGCTCTTATCAAGTTGTATATATAAAAGATGATATCAGGTGACGTACACTGCAGCGATTGACGTCTTTTCCTGTCTTCCCCGTCTCCCGTCTCCCGGTTTTTTTTCTGGACAAACTCGCGACCACCGGCTGCGAAAACCGGAGTTCCAAGAAGGTTCGAATTCTGGAAAGTGAGTTGATCCTTCGTAATAGGCTAAATTCTGATCCAGGAACAGGATTCCTCTATTATTTACATGTATCCGTAGCTATAGATCCAAAAACCGTTTGGAAGATGAGATCTTCTTGAAGATATACCAGTATCCTGGTCTTTGCCCTTTGGGAAACCCATAGATCGCAATGACATTGGTTGGGTATCCGGATATCAACTGTGTACCATATCTAAAATTTACTCGAGGCAACATTTGGGCGGAGATGTAGGTGATATGTACCTGTCTGTATATGACGAACTGTGGACGGCGTCGGCGTGACAAGCCGAATGTGAATTTTCGATGTCAATCATGATACAATAGACTAAGTTTACATACTCGAGTATAAAATAGGTATTATACTATCGCCTGCATGCAAAACCACACCAGGCTCCAAGAATCACCTTATGAAGTCACGAACTCACGGGGACCCTTCGACGCCTCATAAATAGGACCAATGACCTGCTTCCACATACCTACACGCTGATCTAAAGTCGCAGATCCACTTCAATACATTCGTCACCCGCGAAAGTTCGAGCCACAGATCACAGCTTTAAATAATATATACGCGTAGGGTCCGACGAACCCCGACAGGTTATACATACCCCTAAATACCGTTGCAGTTGTACTGGGTAAGAATAGTAGCATCAATTTGCCCGCTATTAAAGGTACCAAAGGAATACCCTATCGATAAACCCCCCCATCCATCCCCTGAAGTTATCCAAGAAATCCAAGCCTGGCTATACTAGTTGAAAATAGTGAAAAATATCCAAAAGGAATGACATGAAATGGAGAGGAAATATGCACGAGTGAGTGAGAAAAAAAGGAATGAAAGGGGGTCAGGTAGGGTAACCGTGCTGTACGATACCAGGTACTGTTCGAGATGATTACAAGCCACACATAGCTAGACAAGAGACTGCTGAATAAAAACTCCATGGAAATGCCAAACATCCCTTCTCCCCTCGCCAAAGGAAAACCAAAATCGATATAAGGTTCATCTCATGTTCCGTTCGTATCAAGGCATACAATGCCATAAAAGTCAAATAGAACGTGCCGTAAATGGATTTGAGGCTAGCCGTCAGTCCTCACTCCTCATGTAGTAGAAGTAGTAGAAGTTCCAATCTTTTACATCCCCTCCCAAGCAACCTTCCCCCCGGCGGCACCGAATAGCCCACCGGCCCCGGCCCCGTAAACTCCTCCTTGAACCCGTTCGTTGACAACCTTCCCCCAGACTCTTCGGGCGTTGTCGAATTCTGTGCCGCCGCCAGCCATTCCCTTAGCCACAACCTCAACAATTTCCCACCTACTGACCGCGATGCCAAAAGCACTGCCTTCGTCTCCTCCTCTCCCCGCTGCGATATTTACCCTCTGCGGCACCGTGACCAAAAACTCCATTACGTTCGTAGTCCCTATAATATCCCTTAACCCGAATTCCGTCCCGGCCAATCCCTTCAACATCCTCAAGCTCGCCTGCGCGTTTTCCTTTAATGCGATAACGCTTGCATATTCAACCAACTTCTTAAAGAAACTAGGATTCTTTCTCAGGTATTCCCGATACAATTTCTCGTCGGATGGCAATATCGTCGCTAAAGTTTTGAGATAATCCGGATGCGGTGGTGCTAGCGGAATATCCATCACGATACCCAAGACCTGAGATGGCGGTAAACTTGAGAGCAAATGCAGACTTCGCGAGTGGGGGCCTTGTCCGGTAGGGCCGGGGATGTATGTTGATAAGGCCTTTAGAATCTTCGGTAACAGATCCTTTGAGTCTCGAAGATGAGCCGGGAAATGTGTCGCGTATGTAGCGATATAGCTGGCTGATCTGGATGTCAGGAATGATGCTGTAAACTGGTCGGATTGTTCGCCAGGTGGCGTGGTATAGAGGGCGATTGTGCTTTGGTGTCTGTTATTAGCCATGAGGTATTCAAGACCTTTCGAGGTAGAGTATATTTTATCTCCGGCGGAGGTTCCTCGTTCCTGGGTCGGACAAACGAGCAGGAATTCGGAGTAGAATTCGATAACGGTCATGTACATTAGTACATCGAACTCCATTTCCACCATTGCTGTCGCGAACCCGAGCAGGCCGTCCAATGTCCCCTCGCCCTCAAATCGGGCCTCGACCTGTGGGAAATGTGAGCGGGAAACGACTTCCCAGTTCATACCAGCCATCTTGGATATCATGGAGAGCAGACGAGCCTGCGCAAGCGTTTTCTCGGCCCGCGACATGGATGCGGACTTATTCCTCCACGAGCAGTTGTCGAAGAAAGACTGGTAGATATCCTTGTCGCCGAAGACGCGACGCCAGATTAAGCCTTCACCGACTCCACCGGGGCCGACCAGGTCAATGGATAACAGCTCAAGCAGCGTTCTGGCGGCGAGATCGGCCACCTCCGTATTGGAAGCAACTAGCGAGAGGTTAACAATCGAAGCGACGAGCTCTGGGTGGCTGGCGAGAGAACGAGCCTCCGCTGGCGAAGCAGTGGATTTCTGGAGCAGTTTAAGCCCCATCTGCTGTATGTGAGCATTCGGGAAGCTAAGGGTCGGGAGGATTTCCGCGGGTGTTGTCAATGTGAGCAGCTCGCTGAAGCGGATTGGCTCCAGGAGTGATATGAGAAGGGCGCATAGCGGCTGGGGGCTACTGGTGAGCGGCAGGGTCTTTGTGAGAAGCGGAAGGAAAATGGGGAGAGCAGCCTTGCGACTTTCCTCTGTTCACGTCTGTTAGCTACCCTTGGTCGGTCCACGGCTATCGATAAGGAGGGGTAAGAACGGGGCGGTTAGGACCCACCATTTAGCTGTAACCGGAAGGTGTCGACGAGCTTGACGTCCAAATCTGTGGCATTTGTGAAGCCTTCCAGGTGTGCCTGGAGGGATTTCGCGGTGTCAGGCATTCCTGCCATGGTGGCGATGGGGCAGCCGTGTTTTTAGGACGATGGAGCGGTTACGGCGGTTAGCGACGACCCAACCGGACGGTAGAGAGTATTTGCTCGGGGAAGGGTCGAATGCGCTTTTCGATGGGCGTCGGACGGGATTCGAGATAAAAGCTGTCGGTGTCCTGAAGCTGAAGCAACCAAGCTGACAATGGCGATGGGGAAAGGAGAACAGCGATGGTGTCGAGGAGGAAGAAAGAAGCAAGGCAATTTAGCTGGCTGAGGTTGCAGTTGGCTGCATTTGAAATCAAGCCAGGGCGTTTAAAAATTAATTTAAATTTCCGCATCCGGTAATTCTGTCTTGGACGTTGCCGCTCTTGGCAATTTTGGGCTCCAACTTTCAGGTCCAGACTGATTGCATTCGCTCGTATCATGCACAGCACTCTCGTGCATGATGTGGTCGAAGAGTAGGGGGAAGGTGAATATAGTATGTCTGTGGGGCAGTTGAGGTCGTTCGGGGTGACGGTGCTTTGGCTGTTATGACTATATGCATCGGCGCATAATATATAATATATACTGTACTCAGAGGTATATTATGGTAGTCCCACTTCGCGTCGGATTTAGGCCATCATCTGTGACTCTATGCCCTCGGGTACACTGTCTTCACCGTCTGACGCTTCGTCATCGGCCGGCTCGTCGTCGCTGAACTCGTCGCTGTCGATGGTGTAAAGCTCATCACCGGTCTCCGGATATTCCGAATCCCCACTGAATTCACTCTCGTCTTCATCTTCTCCAATTTCCCGCTCTTCATCTTCGTGAACACTTGAAGCCGTATCCTCTTCCTCGGAATCGACATAGTCAGGATCAGACAGTTGTGAGTACTGTAAACTGGTATCGAAGAGACCCTTCTCTTTCTCGTACTGCTCGACATCCAAGTCCCCCTCCCACTGGAACCCCAATTCCAACTCCTCTCCGTCTGCGTCGGCTACCTTGCGACTGCTTCTTGATATATTGCAAGTCGCCACTACTTCCCTCCTCTCGGTAACCGAATCAACCTTTCCAACGAACGAGCACTCTCTGAGACCCCCAAAACTCCCCTTGTAAAATGAAGAGCGTAAAAACTCCTCCAACTCGTGAAGCTTTTTCATACCACGACTTCCCGGCCAAGGTATAGTCAACTGTACGAGCTTCGGAAGATCCGGTATCCAAAATACCGGGTCTGTAGGTTCGTTCCATGTCGCATTTCTGATTGTTAAGTACCTCAGATTCGGAAACTTCTCCCCCAAAGATCCAAAGTCCTCTTCGCGGGTAACCGCCTGGTTATCCAGACTCAGAGTCAAAATGTAGATCGTTGGAAGGGTGAATTTGGGCGTGAAGCGCGAGTAGACTCTGCAGACGTGCAGGTCTATAATGCTCGTAGAGTTTAGTATCGGGATGAGGTAGTCATCGCTGACCCCCATATCGGCTCGAAAAGACCGAAGATTCTTGGGAAAACGTATTTCTCGCGCCCGTTCAGGGAACTCCTCTTCTGAGATAAACCCTCCTAGCAGCTCGCGTGCTTTCAGATGCTTTCTGATGGTCCACTCGTAGAGTTCGGCCAGGCTTTGCTCAGACTCCGGTAGGAGACGGCGATAGTCTTCGATATCATTGAACCATCTTTCGTCGGTGCCCGCCCAGACGAAAGCGAAATGTGTGATTTCGTCATAAAAGGGTAGACTGTAGAGAAGTGGGAATATGGAAATGTAGATATTCCTCTCGAGGATATTGAAGCTGAATACCCTGATGGTCAAGCTTCTGAGATTTGGGAAAACGGAGGCTGCGCGGCGGAAGGCACGCAATGCATCGATGTTGAAGATGCAAAAATCCAGAGATCTATACGAAGGATAAATTGATATAGTTAGCTTATACTTCGACTGTATCTTTAGATCGATATCATATAGAATAAATACATGGACCGAATACAATCCAATAGCCGGGTATATAAGTTTTGATACTGCTGAGAGAAAACAATATAGAGTATGCATACCGAATATACTGCTTCAACGGCGCCAACCAGCTCTCACCGGCAAACGGCCTGATGAGGCGCACGTAATTGTCTTCGTGCAACTTGATGCCACGGATTCTGCTCGGGAACGACACGAGATAGGAGTGTCTCGAGCATCTCGCAAACGCCGCAGCGCTGTCCGAATCCATATATGTTACAATAGAACAGCATACCTCCGTCGGCAGAACCGATAGCACCCCGTTTGAAGACATACCCGGCATCCCATACCAATCCTCTGACTCTCTGCTGGGTTTTTTGTACTTGATGGTTTCGGATCCTTTCAGCCTGGTCAATATATCATATCGGTGTGTCGAAGGTCGAATGTGCGGTGTGGAGCTTTAGTGGTGTTGGGTTGGGTTAAATGTCTTGGCGCGGTCACACCGGCGCACTGGAATTCCTTCCTCGCCATTTCGACATCAACTTTACACTTACCCTCCCCACACTACGCACAGCACCACCACCACTCTCCATCCATAAAGCGTACCCAACCTCACCACCGATCGCAATGGCCTTCCGAGGGGGTAGAGGTGGCTTTCGCGGCGGCCGGGGCGGCGGCTCCAACGGCGCTCCCATGATGCCTCGAGAATTCGATGTCAAACCGGACTTCGGTCCCACAGAGCGATTCCCAGTATGTCGCATACTCTCTCTCAAAATCCTCATTCATCATCAATTGCACACGCTAACTTTCACCAGGACTACACAATCCCCTTCCAAGACCCCTTAACATCCACCGAACGAATCCACATCGCCCGTTTCCGCGACCACCGTGAAAAAGTGCACAGCGGACCTCTATACACCGTTCTCGGCAAGCGAAAGGGCCTCGAAGACCCCTTCGAAGATGTTGTCACCTATTCCGCGAAAAAGTATCATAGACAGAAGAGAAAGGTACCGAAACTGGATTCGCGGCCGTATGTGTTCGAGTTTTTCCCCGTGGAGCTGTGGGAGACGATGGACTCGAGTTATGCGGCGACTGGGGATCGGAGTGTCGTCATCAGTGGGCGGAAGGAGAAGAAGAGACTGCTGATATCGAGTTTGAATACCGATTTACCGAATGGGGGTCATCACGACGATAACTCCGACGGATCGGAAGATGAGGATGAGGAGAAGGAGAAGAAATCGGTCCTGGCGAAACTGATGAGTCATAAGGATGAGGAGGATGATGGGCTGGGAGACGACGACGAAGATGAGGATGAGGATAAGGAGGACGAAGGGGAGGAAGAAGACGACTACCAGGACGACGAAGATGGAGATTACAATGCAGAGCAGTACTTTGACGACGGCGACGGAGATGTGGATTACGGTGACGACGACGGTGGAGGAGCGGGCACGTGGTACGACTAACACAACCGAAGAACCTCGCGATTATCTGACAGCGACTGTACATACATACTATCCAACCCTCATGGCATGATACTGCTTCATCTCGATGCTGCCATGCCAGGCGCTTTGCCTTCTACATTTCAATCTGTCCATCCCCATAATAACTTCAAAACCCCTGCTGCCTCCTCCACTTCCCCTCCCACCCCCTATAAAACGGACTCTCTTCAAGCGTCCTAACCTCCCTCCCCTCCTCCCACAGCCCCATATCAACCTGCTCCCGTCTCATCCTCTCCAACATCGGCACCGCCACATGTTCGACATGCCAGATCCCCTTATACTCCATAATACTCCTATTACCTTCCTTTAACACCTTCTCCACCAACGCCGGTACCCCCGGTTCATCCCTTAATTCCTCCAACGGCGTAAAAAGAGCTTTGTAATTGAACACTATCGCACCGGAAAGCGGTAGTCGGCGTAGGGTCTGCCAATCGACTCGTAACGTCAAATCCCCTTCTTTTATACTCTGATCTTGAGCACCGCGGATACGATTAATATCCTCCCCGGCAGGCATGAACAACGGTTCTCCGATCACAATATCCCACGAACCCCTTTGAATCGGCTTATCCGTCGTCAACTTTGAGAAGTACCTAGTTTGCCTCAAAACGTCACGTCAGTCTAAACCCATAAAAAGCAAGAGAATAGAAAAATTACAAAAGGAAAACCCACCGATCCATACTCATCCCCATCTTCTCCTTATACTCCGGCACACCGCCATGAATCTCCCCCAATACCTTCCCAATCTTCTCCTTCAAATCCCACCCCACGCTGCTACATATCACCCCAGCCACAAACACATACTTCCCACCCTTCCCCTCATCCGGCATCATAACCGCAAAGTCTTCCGGTACGTTCTCAAAACCCACCATCAGCGGGTCCACATCCTCCCTCTTCAAATCAAACTCCCTCCCCAATATCCCATTCCAAAACACCAATCTCTCCACATCTAAACTAAAATACCGCGGATACCTAGCACAAAGAAACTGCACCACCATCTCCATGAGCTCCTTACACGCCACCTCAACCCTCCAATCGGGATTAGGCACCGTATCCATAATCTGCTTCCCATACCTCTCATACAACTCCCTTCGTTGAGATAGCCGTGATGTGTATGTACTCTCGAGTTCTAACCACCAATCAGGTTCAAGTCTCGTCAAAGCCATGGTTTGGTGATATGCCCACCGGAACGGACGGTATGGCCGTGGCTTTGCGGTGGTGATGTCGAAGGCTTGGTAGGATGTTGGGAGGGGTACGCCGGTTAGTGTGGCGTATGAGGGGAAACGGCCGAGGGCGGTGATTGAGGGGAGGGTCATGTAAGGTTTTGACGGGTATAATTGTGAGGGTAGAGGGTGTTTCTCTTTGATATTAGTAGGATTGGATTTCAATGATCTCTGTCGATTGGTGCGGAGGTATGTGAAGACCAGAGCGGCGGCCAGGGAGGCCAGCAGGATGTTGAATAGCATATCATCCATGGTGATTTCTTGTGATATATATATCTTGGCTTGTAACTTTGATCGGAGTCTATTGATTGAGGGCCCGGATACTATTGATTCTTCATATCCCCCATGTTAACAGAGAGTTGGACGAGCGTGTGCATGTTAACTTTACGGAATGAAACCACCCAAAACTCCATTACAACCACCTCGATTGACATGTGTACACAGCGATATCCTTAACGAGGAAATCCTCATACTTGGTCGTGACATGTACAGCGGGTTTATCCGTACCTTAATGTATGTCGAATTAATTCTCGAGGCACTTTAATTGTGGTCGACCCCGCACTGGTCCAAACCATCTACCGCGTTGTTAATGTTGCATATTTTCCACGGCTATAGGTTACGAGACTGAATGTCGATACCTATCGGATCCCCTCAGCCTGATGCGTGGTGGTATACATACCAGTTACTTGTCTAAATTGCAGCCCAGTCTTCTCCCACAGGTGTATATAGGTAATATAGTATCTCCAAAATAATAAGTTCGAAGAAGCGCCATTACATAGTCGGGCACCGTTATATATTATCGAAACCCTGATACGATACGAACCGATAGCTTAGCTTAGCTAATCGAAATCAAGATCGATCGATGCATCTACCCAATTAATCCGATCCGTCCTCGGGTCTTATCGGTGTACTTACACGCCCGTCGTATTATGACCATTTCCCGTACACCACAATCACAGGACCAAAATATTAATGCCGTGCCGGCTAAGAGTAAAACCTCAGACTGGATACCCACCCGTGTAACGCGAGCAGGCAGTCAGCACCGTCATGCGCATGCATATACTACACAATCCTGAATTCGAAACCTCATCTTCGGCATCCAGTCAGAGAATACGTATACATCTGCACATGCACAGATTATTAATTAACACCAATCCTCAACCAGCCAGCCCTGTAAATGTACCCGTCCCGAAATAGATATTAAGCCAAAAGCCAGGGGTCCCTCGCAGCACTAAAATGTGGGCAACTCCCATACAGGAATCCACGGCAAAGAGTCTAGACCGATACCCCTCAATAAGCAGCAAGGGTCAAGCTTGCAAGTCCCCAAGATCCGGATCCAGATCTATATCCATAGATCTCGTGACGAAAGCGGACGTGTCTCAGTATGATACCATCCTAGACTGACCATTCATATATTTCTGACCATCTACATACTTAAGTACATACATACCAGCTAGTCTCTAACAAAGCACGGTCTAAAATTTAAACCTCCCAACATTTTCATCGTCTATTCATTCGATAAGCTGAGAGAGAAAGGCCCCCCTCATATCATCAACTAATATGATAAAAGGGCAGACCGTGATTAACATTCAGTCGAAAGCAAAAGCGAGTAGGGTTCAAATGCAAGCGCAAGCCAGGTAAACGATCAAAAAAGGTGTATACAGCATAAAAAGACGAGGACAGCTTTCAAAGTAACACTCCCAAAAAAAAGAACACCCATCTTTTTTCCTTGGTAAAAAACCGACTAAAACGACAAGACGGCAGCAGCGGTAATGAACAGGTTTTTCTTGCGTGGGAAAGACGAAAAAGAGAAAGGAAGAAAGGAAAAACTCCGTCCCAACACCGATGTATATATGAACAGAACGTGAACCAAAAAGTACCCCAGCGCAGTATTCTGATTTCCCCAACGGTTAAAAACGAAAAAGAAAAGAACACGAAGAAGTGAGACGTCTTTCGTTGTCAATGCAATGTCGTGGAGCGTACGAGTGAGTAGGAACGGGAACCAAGAAGAGGCCACTCTGGGTGTGTGGTAAGAAAGAGAGGTGAGAGAGAGAAGTATGAGCATTCCAACGATGCCGGTCAAACCAGTCCATTCGAAAAAAACCCGACCGGATACCAGCCTTTACCTATGGATCGAAGAAAGAAAAAAAAAGAGGGAACGAAAAACCGGCGATTTATGTAATTAAGAGTTCCTCCGCTGCTGAAAACGAGCATACCATATCGCAAAAAAGGAAAACGAGATACGCCTCTTTAAAGTGAGGTTCTATCTCCAGACTGGACGGCCGTCGCTGCCCTTCCGGGCGTCGGCTTCGTTGTTAACGCTTCTTTGCCGACTCGCGAAAGTGCTATTCGCGTAGGAACCGACATCGTCTGGGACGGTTGTACCTTTTTTCCATCCTCTGCTGGATCCGCTGGTGACCGAACTGGGACCACCTCGGTCCCCACCGGAACGGCTGCGGATCGAGGATGTGGAGGTGGTTGTGGCGGCAGGAGAGATCATTGAGTTGTTATTGCTTGAGGATTCGGCAGCACGACGGGAGGAGGAAGAAGTGGAGGCTGCAAAGGAAGGAGGTTTGGTGGTGGTGAGGTGCTGTGGGCGACGAGGATTGCTGGTGGACCCGGAAGCAGGCTCTTCTGGGGTTTTTGCTTCAGAATCGGAAGGAGGAGGTGATGGAGGAGCAAGCTGTGGAATGGCGACGGCAGAGGTAAGTAAAGGAAGAGGAAACGGGTGTTATATACGCGGTCAGGGATGTGCAAGGGCATGGAAGAAACCGGGAGGTGATGGAAAATAGAATGGATGATTAAACAAGTACCTCTGTAGCTTCTTCCTGTGGTAGTTCCTGTAGACAGCCCGCGTTAGTCGGGGATGAAACAGGCGACCAGCCACTGCCATCATGTCGCCACCCGATCGGTAGACAGCTGCAGTGCAACAGACAAACGCATTGGAGAGGAAGCGACCGATGGATGGACAGATGGGTGGATAAGAGGGGACTGGAGACCTACCGACTGCTGTTCTTGCATCTGCTCCTCGACAGCCGGTGCTGTGCTTTCTTGTGACGCCATGGTGGAATGTTACGCGAAAAGGGACCGGGAGGAAAGACTGAGGGATATAACCGGCTTTCTCGAGTCGGGTGATCTGAAGGGTGCTGGTTTGGGTATATACCTGTACGTAGATTCTGCTTCGATTGCGAGCAGGAATTCAGAAAAGCGAGTCGGACGAGGGTGAGGATGAGCTGGAGTCTCGATGGCGGTGGTAATGTGATGATGATGGAAGTTGGTGACGATGGAGGTTGGTGGAGGAGGTTAGGAGGAGGAGAGGAAGGAACGGGAGATTATTATTGCCCTTATTTTGCGGGTCCAGCCAGACCGGGGCCAACCCGTCCTGTTAATTTGGCCGCTGCACGGTTTCCGCTCGTTAGCGAAAGACACGGCGCCAGAAAGGGACGGCCGCCAGGGGTTAAGGTTTGGATGCTGGTTCTGTTCTTCAAGTAATTGCGGTATGCAACGATCAAGCCATAGTCGTCTCTTCTCGGTATGCGGTGCTAACTTGACTGACAGGGAAAAAAAAATCACAGCGGACTTCGGACGGTTGCAGGGACAGGAGGGGTCCTCTGCACTTTATACGGACATGCACTGTATACCTCGCATGCACGACCAAGCACTGCACTGCGCTGCACTGGCACTGGCACTGGCACTTCGAGGACCTGGCTCGAATGGGAACTGGGAATGCACACGAAGAGCTCGAGCTGAGGGGCATCCTCATCCCCATCATTCATACATCTATCACGTCCCATGCCTCGTCGGCCAGCGCACCTTCTCCCATTGGCACCGGAAAAAAATGAGATGTGCTGGCAAGGGACCACGAGATGCGCTGCCAGGATCCAATCGAACGCTTCCGTCGGCCTGCATGATGCACCCAATTGGCCGGTACGGTGGCCCCACACCGTCCGACTAGTCTGGTTTCGGTCCACCACCAACGACGCCTCGTCCCTTGCAACGTTGAGGACCCCGCAGTATGGGACGAAACCGTGATGGATGTCACATCCGCCTCGTTCGAATTCAAACCGTCACTATCACTTCAAACGCGAACGTGTATGGGGATTCGATTCTGATCCTGTTCTGAGGGAGACCGGTGCCCTTCGAACGCCAATCTGTCGGCACACGCGTCCGTGACTGGAGTCGCGGGACCAGCAAAGACCATGCATACTTGTACATTGGATTCTTTCGATATTAATTATCGGCACCAATATATAAGGGAATATCACCACGGCGGATTTCCGCTGCAAAAACAACCAGCCAGTACCTATATACCAGCAACTTAACCGACCCAGGCATTATAAAGATGTTATTGTGCATGGCGCGGATTGGACCAGCCTCTGGCCTCAGGACATATCGACACCTGCGGTATCCGGCGTTAATATGACTCTGCTTTACGATGTTTTACGACGTTTCCCGCCGGATTATCAGGCGATCTCGCGTGGCCAGCACGGCCAATATAATATAAAGAACGTGCGCCGTTCCCATAAATAATACGTAAGGGTACTTATAATTAGGATGGTTGTGAGTGCTAAAATAAGCTACTACCACGAACTTCAACTTATATAGATACGTATATACATACTACATAGGTGCTCGTTATAGAAATACCCAAATAGGTCCCAGCGATCGGTAGATTTTAAATATATATATATATTTATATTTAAGTTACCGACGCAGTCATATATTTTCACCTGGAGGTATAAATACCTGGGCACTTAAGTGTTAGCGGATACCCATCTATTGAGATGCTTGCTAGTAGACGATTCCGGAACCCAAACCCCTCCGCCGAGGAATGCATACTCAAGCTTATAATCCCTTGTTCACTACAGAGCATATGCTGAACAAACATGCTAGCATGTTCAGGAAGCATTGCGCAGAATCTACCTAGGTATAAACCTGCAACAGTCAGCCTTCTATAGTTCTACTGAGAACTCTTCCACGACAAGGTCCTCACTATTCCCTAGAACTCAACCATTTACCCTCGCCGGATCGATAACAATCACAACAGACTCCTGGGGTCAAGACACCCTAGATAATTCGTTTCCGAAGATGGCCACACATCAAGAAGCCAACGAGGATGAGTTTGAAAAAAGACAGGAACGTTACCTAACTTCCTGCAGGATTCTCAACAGCATTTCAAACGAACACTCCGGATCCCTAAGAGAACACAAACTCCGTGAACTGAGGCACTTGAGCAGAACTCATCCTCTCCCTCCAGGTCATGTTTACCGGCTCAACCGGTTACTGGACATCTTCGCAACCCTTTTGGTCGCTCATGGCGGAGGCGATTGCATTGCGGTTACCCTTGCCGGTCTTACAAAGAATAAAATTCACATGCTTGCGAGCTACGACACCTCTCGACAGGACAAGGGAGAAGGTAGTGACCTTGAAGATGTCGCTGAAAAGCATGGTAGGACGGACGCTTGGAAAATCGAAGCCGTTGGAAACTCGAGGGGACAAAAGTGAGCTCTGGTTTCCTACTTATCTATCAGGAGCCGAACCGTTCCGACACAGGATTTTGGTTAACAATATGTTTGATAGGACCCGGCCAGCGGAGGCGATAAAAAAGCATGGGCAAAGGATATTCAAATACCTTTCGCTCTACCATTCGACGAGAGACCCCGCTGAACAGTCGGGCGTCGCAACGAGATTCATAGTGAGACAGACGATATACTCTCTCAACAAGATTGCGACTCGCTATAAACTGCTGAAACGGAACCTTCGTGAGCTCGAGCGCAAGGATCTGAGGTTGTATGACCTCCTAGCACCGGAGACTTGGCAAACTTTGTATTATGTCGAAATGCCCTCTGTCAAAGACTACCAAGAGGACCAACTAGCGACGGAGCTACGGACGGCTTTCCTCTCGCAAGATCTAAGCGCATCCGATCTCAACCCCAAATACAACCAGCTCAGGGAGTATCTCGAGGCTCACCCCGTGCTACCAACTAGGGCACTTCTCAGGCAGGATTTCCTAGCCTGGCATGGACTCTTTATGTGGTTTTTTAACAGATTGGATCAGCAAATAAAGGTTTGCACCAAGTCCTCGAGAAATGGGCCTGCCGAGGAACTGAAAGCGGATGCAGAGCTTCTCGGAAATTGTCTCCTGGTGGTCACGAAGATGGTGAAGGGCTCGTGTGTTTTCCGCCTGTGGGCTGGCATCATGGAGATGATTCTGGGCGGCGAAGGGAAGAAGCGTCAAGCGTATACCGTTGGCGTCTTGGAGGTCCCCCATCCTCTTGGGGAACCTGCCTCCAGACCAGGAAGAGCACGAGATCAAGAGGCTGAGCCCTTAGCTGGGGGCACGCGGCGTGCCGGGCAAACGGTCAGCGGGGGGGACCCGCAGATGCAGACTGAAATCCGGCAACAGGAATCTCAAGAGGAACTACCCCCGCAGCTGGAGGATGAATCAGCCCCAATTGCGAGGCCATTGGAAGAGTCTGGACTGGAATCTCAGCAAGCAGACGAAAGCTTGCCGCGACAAAATAAAGCGAGCACACTCCGCAGGATTGTCAGGACAATCAAGGGACGCGGTAATCGTGAGAAGGAGGGACGGACCACAGGAACTTTCAAGCGCGTGGTTGGGGGGACGATTACATGGATCAAAGGGAAAAAACGGACCAGAAAGGGTCTTGGAGGCCTTGGTGGCTCTCAGGCCGCTGGGGGTCTTGGAAATTTGGATAGCCTGCAAGCTTCGTTGCCTACCCAACCTAGTGAGGTTCAGGACGACGGTGGAATCGCCGAAGGCCGGGGGGATGCGCAGGCTACAGTACCCCAAAACCCTGACAATAGAGCACAGTCTCTCGGGAAGAGCCGTGAGGACCGAACTGATATCCCTCCAATCATCCGTTCGGAGCCAGTATCAATCGATATCCCAGGATACGCCGGCGAGGGTTCTGGGAACCGCCTCCAAGAAGAAGCAGAGGACAACGAGAGTGTAGGAGATGACGACGAAGAGGACGAGATCGATGCCGATATAATGGCAAGACTAGTGGCGCCGGAAGGGGAGCAACCCGATACTTTGAACAGTCTTTTCAACCGTGCTCACGCCCTCGCGGACCATATAATCCCTATCCTTGCGGTTCTTAACGACAGGAACTTCTCAGCGGAAATCGGTAAACGGGGGTTTAAACTAGAAGTCATCCCACCGGCCGAGGCCACCATCATCCCGTTGAAGACCGAAAGACTCGAGGAGGCTCTGGGCCGACACCTCGGACCAGAGGGCGAAGAGGATCTAGAAAATCTAGAGACTAGGGGGAAGATTGATGCTTTCATTCAAGATCTTGAAACGATAATCCCAGCAGAGAGGCGCCGTACTCAGCTCACCGATCACATAGCGGACAACCACTCGGTCGAGGTGCCTGAACACGCAGAGCTCATCATGCTTGAGCGCATGCTAACACCCGGAACGAAATCGGCGCACCCATACATCGGTATTTCGAAGCCACCATGCCTGGTTTGCGAGATTGTATTGCTCAAGTATAGATCAAAAGTCCGAACGCGTGAAGGGCATGGCCACGTTTATGTGTCTGCGATCCCCAAGGGGTTTCCGGTTCACGTCAAACTGGACGCTTTCCGTGACGTCGAAGAATTGGCCAGAGAAGTCACCCGCAATGCCTTCGACAGCCAACTGAAGCCGTTATCCGGCGATTCAAGATTCAGCCACCACGCGGCCACGCAGGGGCAGATCCCTGCAGCAAAGGTAAATTTTGGGGGCAGGGGAGCCAAATGAGCGGATGGGCGCTGCAGCACACGATCAATTCGTTGAGAGAAGACGGGGGGGAGCAACTAACGGTAAGAAGCCTCAGCGGGATCGATGGGTCTCAAGAAGGATGAGAAAGGAAGATAGAAGAAAGAAAAGGCGGGGGAGCTTGGTTCTAGAGTGGAGGGAAACGAGCACCACGAGCCCTTTGTCCTCTCCGTTTATAATTAAACTGGTGTAATACCTCGATCATAGATTCTCTGCAAAGTTGAGGCCATACTACATATCATTCCTCTTTGGATGCCTCTGATATCATTTGTCAATCTAGCCGAGAAGCGTCTACTGTAAGCACTCACTTCGTCAAGCCCATTCTGCAGGTGGATTGTAATATCGGTATATCTTGAGGTTAGAGTGGATCGTGGGTACCATTAGCGATAAGTATCTTAAAATGATAATGCAACCTTTTTCGTACGTAGATATAGCATAAAACCTGTAAGGACATCTAATATTTCGTTAGAGACATAAACTATCGATATCGATCGTTGACGCGACGGCGTATACGCGTAGGTGACTAGAATATTCATATCCATATTATCAGATCGTCGAGCTAGCTGCCTCGCGGGGAAATCAAGGACCTTGAACTCGGGGTTTATATTTTGGGATTATAATTGGAGCGGAAAATGGTCCTGTAAAGCTTAATATAAAGCCACTGCGCCATTGTGTGATTTTAGTATGCACTACCATCATATGTTGTGAATACAAGTAATCTCGGGAACCAAAGAAAAGCCCCCGGCTATCCCCAAATCTGGGGTAAAAAACGCCAAAATACGTGACCAGGAATTATACAAAGGAGCCTATTGGGGTATAACTAACAAAAAAAAGAGAAGAGGGCGAAAGGGAAAAGAAGGGGGAGAAGGAAGAAGGAAAAAGATAAGGTGAAAAAAGGTATCGTAAACTGTTTTCTATACAATATGCCCACATCCACACCGCCGTATCGTCCAAGTGTCGTCGTCCTTCCAGTCCACCATTACCTTGGTATCGTGTATTTTTTTTTTTTTTTTTTTTTTATCGTATCTCGTCGGGTCATAGCATCCCCAAAACCAAGCCAAAAAAGCCGAACCCCGCTGCTGTCAGGACTGGCAACGAGGCTTTGTATGACTCCCCCCCCTGGTTTGTGAATATATTATCTAATCCCCCGTTTGGTGGAGGTAGTGGGCCGTTATTATTGTTATTTTGGCCACTCCCACCAGCGGAGGTTGATGATGCTGGTTCTGCTGCATCTGTGCTAGAAGGATCCGTCTCACTTGGCGTCTCTGTGGGATCTGGTGGAGCTGTCTCTGCAGTGGTAGTTTCGATTGTAGAGTTTAATGTTTCGGTAGCCGACTCCGCTGTAGATGAAGTTATCGGATCTCCGGTTGTTGTTTCGGATGTATTTTCTGATGAAGTAGTAGTAAATTCTATATCTGAAGAGGATGAATTGACTGCGGTGGTCGTTGAGGCTGGCGGGTCGGAGCTAGCCGTTATTGTTGTGATAATAGTTACTTTGCATCGACTGCGTCCGTTACTGTCGACGAAGCAGGTCGAGCCCCGGGGGCAGCAGAAATCATTACTTGGGCAGACGAAGAAATTTGGACTACAATGGCAGTATGTGTTAGTCATTTATCCAAACATTAGCGGTTCGTATGGGCAACTGTAGGACTACTTACTCTTCACAGACCCTTTCACAAGCAGCCCTTCCATCTGCATCTCTTAAACACTTCCTTCCGGAAGGACAACAGAACGTCCTGCTCGGACACACTCCGAACCCTTGATTTATGCAAGCACCACCATCGTTCGGATTCGCAACTCCCTCCACGGCGTTCACTAGATCCCCTGGGCCTTCACAATCCGTTCCTTCGAGACAACATCCGGAGTTGCCCCGAATTTGTACACAGTTATAACCATCAGGGCAGCAGCCACCCCCGGCTGTGCAACATGTCTGCCCTGCCGAGCAGCAAGAATTTCCAGCGCAACCGGTTTGCCCCCTCTGACAACACCCTAGTCCGCCATTGCAGAATGCAGTGGGACCACACGAGGGTCCGTCATTAACGCATATTAACCCCTCGGCACCGGTGCCGAGAGCTGCTACTTGTCGTACCTGTAACTTATTGTCCATGCTCCTAGGTATCCATCGAGGTAAAGGTTTATTTTCTGTTGACTGTGGGAAGTCGCGTTTCGAAGCTTCTAGTTTTGAAGGTGCAAGTTCACCCGGTAAGTCGGATAGTAGCTTTCCGGGCGCTATGTCGTAGCTGACATAGTCGGCGAGGACTGTGGGAAGGAGGGATATGGAGAGCAATGATAGCGAAAAACCGGGTATCCGCATTTTGAACGATATAACTGGTAGATAAAAGGTAGTTCCCTCTTGGACTTGGTGCTTTTTAATCGGACCAGGAGTCCCGGTGGCCAACAGGATCCGTCTATATATATAGAACTATGTCGCGACACCGAGAACTCGCCGGTGGCAAGAAGCCTTTCGAATCTCGAATTCGGACTGAGTCGTATCCAGATGTATCCAGAACCCTTGGAACTAGCCCTGCAGCCGTGAAAGTCGTCGATGTCGTCCGTCTACAGATCCAATCCAGGTACTATTGGGAGATGGTCGGAAGTTTGAATTTCTATCGACGGGACCCGACCCGATCAATTGCGATCAAATATCGTCCGCCGCCGCCGCAAATTACCTGGGCGACTGAGGCCAGCGGTCTTTTGCGTTGAAAATGTGGTTGTCGAGCCCGCAACACAGTTCCAACTTCAGTTGTCGTTGGTGAAGCTCCAAAGGGAAGGCGTCGAGCCAGTTACTAGGACGGTTGGGGGGAGCCTCCAAACCTGAAGGGACAAAAAGCGACGAGTGGGCGTAATATCTGTTCAACAGACAACCATCCAGATGGCAAGGAAGAGAAAGAGTAAAAAGCAAGGGAATGTCGCCAGCGAAAGGGAAAGACCGACTCCTCAAACGATGCGCGTATCAACCGGCATTGTGACCAGCAATTCGTCAGAAGGATCGGGAAAAGGAACAAAAGCTCGAAAGAGGGTTGAATCGGAGAAAAAGTGCGAAAGATGGGAAACAAATGGTCATACCACCATGGCAAATGTTTCTTGACCGACTCTGCTGCAAGGTACAGCCTTCGAAAGCGGCATAGTACCCCTCCCAAGGCGCTGGTCGAAGCTGAAACCTTCAGCGCGCGACAATCGTGGTTGATAACCGGTTCTTCAGCCGGGGAGAAAAGAAGAAAAGGCAATACACGGGTCCAGCAATCCGGCGTCACCACGTTGTTATTAGCTGCCGCCTTGAACAACTTGGGAAAGCTTCGAAAGTCGAGCGCCTTTTGGAAAAGTCATCAAGCTGGCAATTGACTATCGTCACTTTGGGACTTGGGTCCCCCTCATGACGCCCGCCAATACCATCTCGCGCACCGGAGGGAGAATCGAATCCCCAAGCCTCATCCGTCTATCTATAGCCTGTTTGAAGATGGTTCGCTGTCTGCCCACCCCTTGACCTTGTTTGTCAAGCTCAAACGCCGCACTAGTCCTGACAAGGCCGTCTGGGGCTTCTGCTGAGGATTCTATTGGCTGCATTCTGCACGACCCACCCCGTCAACGCTCTGGGTGTTTTAAGCTTCGCCGACCCTTGAACCTCGATTGGACCAGTTGAAGCGTCTATCAGACAGGTTTCCCTGAATCCTGGCAGGATTTTTACGTTGGCCCATTCGGCATGATGACCGACGGGTGGTCCCTGAATGCCTAGACCTCACAAGTCCGATGAACTTGACAAAAGATATTATTCTCCGTAATTAATCTGGTTAGTGTTCCTCCACAGCGATTCACTTGGAACAGGTTACAATGACATCAGTGCTTACTTGAGCATCATAGCTCACAGTGACTAACAATATCACAGATTATAAACGTCTTGAGTATATTAAGAACGGAACAAAAGCTTGTCATTTCTAGAACATATCCGATAGGATTTCTGCCTTTTAAATTTTCTATCGATACGCTCGGACTCACAATGCTTTGACTTTGCCTCGGCTCCCCACTTTTTACGAAGTTTCCGCGTTTCTTGATAGTTTCATGGCGTGGTCTTCGACCCGTCTTGAATTCTCACCGCATATAAAAATCGCTCGCATCAGCCTCAAGGCCTCGGTTAAAATCCTAGGCAGGGTCTAGACTAACGGCTCATCGAAGGACGGCCGCTGCGTGCCTAAAATGTGTATGCGAAATTCCTTGTAGATTTCCAATGGATATGATAATCATGTTTGCGCAGGTTAATGGGAAAGGCCATGCCAAAGTTTTAGCGTCCCGATATTCGACCTTTCGTACTTTTAGTGACTGGGAGCCTACGCTCGCTTATGCATTATGGTAGTCAGTCAAGTCTTCGCTTTTATCACCTCGTCGAAGTGTTGTTAACTTGCAGTGATGATAGCTCCATCCCTGCCAAAATCGCGTATTAGCTTCCGTTTCAAGTCGGTGGAAGCATTTAGTTTCCATGCTTACGCGGAGAGCTGCGAATTATCGAGATGACGTCTGAAGTGAAGGTGCATAGAGATGGATGTATAAAGGACGACCTGCTCGTCCTTCGCGACCCACATGCATCTATAAACCATCTTCAGGATCGGTTACTGGTACCCGTATTCTATTGACGCTGTGTACGAGCTTCGCAAACTGAGGATCATGGCCACCCCACCTTTCCCCGCAGATATCACCATTTTCCCAAGGTGCCTCGCGGAGAACAAAGACAAGCCTATCAGAGAACTACTCCGACCCTATCTTAACTATGAGGACCGCATCCGCGAGCTTTTCGCCCAAGACCCGGCGAATCCGGCATTGGGAGACAATCATCTCGGATTAGTGCCAGTCTATGCGGGGCACGAAGAGCACGTTGAGATTAGATCCCGAACTTTGGACTCCGGATATGATGGAAAGAAATCGAAATATATGATGCCGCTTAAGGACAGCGAGCGGAAGACCAACGGAGAGAAAGCTATCGTCGGGGCCGCGCAATTTAAGAAGAATTTCCGTATTTTCACCGAGAGTAAGCCATGGTTAACTCTAATGTGATAATAGTTTACACGAAGCCATAAATTTTAACATTTATACAATAGGCGCCCTCGAAAACCTGGATTGGAACAACGTCGTAGTAGCCGGAAACAGCGTCATGACATCCCTTCTACCAGTTCCCGAAGAAAACCGAGGCTCACTCAAAGCCTTACGAGACCACTACGAAAAAGTAACAGAGGAACCTCATATCTACATCGATATGTTCCTCCATGGCCTCGACTCATCCTCAGCCATAGAAAAGCTAGAGCACATTGAATCCACCATTAGAGATAACATTCTCTGGGAGATGACATGCGTCAGGACTAAGGATTCTCTCACAATCGTCTCACAGGCGCCTAACCGCCATATACGGATTAAACTGCATATATACGCCAGTATCAGCCATTTACTGCACACGTCCGATTTTGATATAGACTGCACCTGTGTCGCCTACGACGGGAAACAGGTCTATGCGACTCCACGGGCGATAGTATCTTGGATGCTTCAATCGAATGCGATTAATACCTCTCGGCTTAACTTACTTGGTAACTACGAGTCACGGCTTCAGCAGTACCGGAGCCGTGGGTTCGAGGTTTTTTATGAGAGTATGCGACGAGAGTCTATTGATCCTTCGATTCACAAGTTTTCGATAAACCAGCTGAATGGGCTGGCGAAGTTACTCGTCTATGAAAAGGCTTTGACTATCCCCAATCATTATGAACGAAGGATAAAGATAGAGGGAGCGGATAAGAAGGAGCCCGATCCGTGGGAGGTATCGCTTCCGTACGGTGAGGTTGACGGTAGTTATGCGGGTAAACCGATGTCGTGGACTGCGAAAGATACCGAGAGGGAACTTTACGAAAAGGATCAAAAGCTGAATGAATGGAAGGGCGAGGCGCAGAAGGATCGCGTTGCATATCTCCATCGTCATCCGGCGTTCATTGGGAGTTTTGAGTACGTCAAGGAGGATTGTTGCGGAAATTGTCCGGTTCCGGAGACGGCGGAAGAGATAAGTTTACAATCCAAAGATGATGTCAATTACGTCCGGGGGAAGATTTCGTTCCTAGATGTTCCTGCAGCCCCGGATACGGTGACGGAGGAAGCTTGGACAGATACCGCATATGCCCGTGCAGAAGATGAGATATTCCACCGAGCAATCGCAGACCTGGACACCGAAGCAGTGCGAAAGCTAATACAATCCTGGCCCGAGGAAACGCTGAAGAGGAACATCAATAAACGGAGCTACACTGGAAGAACCCCGCTTCAACTGGCTGTTCTATCCAGCTCCCCGGAAATCGTGGGTATTTTGATGGATGCAGGAGCAAGATTAACCGCACGCCTTCCAGACGGACGTAATTCATTACACATTGCAGCTGCGAGAGGAAATCCAGAGATCATGAAGCTCCTACTCTTAAAAAGTGAGCAGAACGAGGAACTGAAACTGGAAAGGGAAGACAGAGAACTAGACAAGAAACGTGCAGCAAGACGCCTCATCAGAAGGGAGTCTTCCGGGGACAGTACGGGAGGCTTCGTCGAAATGGAGTACGATGATGAAGATGATTTGGACATTATATCCACAGCACACGGCGCCACATCCGTTTCAGTTCATACCGGGGCATCTTCGTTCGTCGAGGTTACCAAGAAATCCGAGGATCCAGATGGCAACGAGTTAGACGATTCGGACGCCGTAGATGATGTTCTTGACATCAACATGGCAGATAAGACCTGGAGAATGGCACCATTGCACTACGCCATAGTACACGGCCATAACGAAGTCGTTACCATGCTCGTATCCGACTTTGGAGCAGATATCCTCCGCATGTATGTTCCCTTCCAGCGCTCAACGTTGTTGGAATACGACAGCTAATTTATGCCTCCTAATAGAGTCGCTCCCAACCCGCAGATGTACGACGACAGGGGCGGCCAAGAACCCGGTCTGCTACCGATGACTCTGGTTCAATACATCGTAGAAAAGGACCGACGCGAGGGCATGTTACGAACGCTATTAAAACTCGGAGCGCCATCAGCACAAACTGATACTCACGGCGTCCCGGCGGTGGTAAGAATGGTCCAAACGACAGATTTGGACTGTCTAAAGATCGTGTTCCAAGAGGACGGCGCATCCGCTATTGTAGCTGCGCAGTCTGCTGTTAAACACTCGCCCATGTCGACGAATGCACATAAGTTGGGGAATGCTCTGACTACCACGTGAGTTTGAAAAGTCGTAAAGTCGTCTTCAGTGGGAAGTAACTGACTTCAAAATTAAACAGCATATTCCGCCGCGAGGAGGATAAAGCTCTGTTTCTGTTGGAAAAGGGAGTATCACCCAAACTCAGCTCCGAAGGGTTCAAAGGGAAGTTACTGGGCGGCGACATGGAGAAGTTACACGACGACGAAGACAGCTGGTCCATGCAACCCTCAGAAATCGCGATCCGGATGGAACTACCTGAAGTCTTTGTGAAGTGTATCGAGTCCGGAGCGAATCCATCTCAGTACACTTATGAGAGCTGTAGGACCCAACGAGCTGGTAGCTATGGTACGGAGAGGTATGTCGACCCGTCAACTAATATAATCCTCAATGAACTAATAAGCACATTGTGGCTAAATATCAATTATTAGGGAGATGACATTGCTAAACCTGTTGCAAAAGAAAACATTCGAACTTGCTAGGAAGATTAAAGAACTACCAAAGCCGCCGGCTTTACTCCCCCATGGGCTTACAGAAGGCACTTACAACCACTGGCTTGCCTCCAGAGTTATCGAAAAAGAGAATGAAAAACGAGAGATCGAAAGTTTAAGAAACGCATTCGGCGGCAGTCTATACGAGCCCCACGCCTATAGACAAGAATGGCAAAGACTCGAAGGCTTACGGAAGAGGTTTAAGGAACTAGTGACCTGGCTAAGATCGAAGGGTGCTAAAACATACAAAGAACGCAAAGAGGAGACCGAAGGTACCATGGAGAGCCCTCGTGAGAAACCCTATCGTCAGCCCCACGGCCAAGAGTATGATGCGCCCAAGGAAAAAGTAATGCCTTGGGACGACATACAAGGTTCACAGGAAGATAAAGAACAGGAAAACGAACTGGAAACACTTTTGTCTGAGATTACGCCTTCGTATACGTACCCCGGGGTCGAGGATGAGACGATGCAAGCAGTCTACGACAGGATCTTCCGAGCCGCTTGGGATGGAGATCAAGATGTCTTGAAAAAGGAATTCCTGACAGATCTCCGGAGAACGCCGCCAGTAGTAAATACTAAAAACGAGACTGGAGACACCATACTATCAATCGCAAAGCACAGGAACCATTCAACGGAGCTTATGGACCTTATTTATACCATCGCCGCTTCTCAAGGTTTAACATTCGACACGGATATCAACAGTCGACAAAGTTCGGTAAATGAGGCATCCGTCCGTGTATCCCCAGCCAAAGGCCATGTCGCGATAGCTTCAAACTACATCGAAGACCAGAACATCACGTTATTGGAAGAAGCAATCAAAAAATACGGCCTGGACGTCTTAAAACATTCCGAGATGAATTTCCAAGACGGAGTAGACGACGATACAACAAAGAAATCAGACGAAAACAAGTACCTCGGTTTGAACATCAACGGTAAAAAACCGGGTAGCCCAGGATCAGAGAACCCCGAAATTTCGTTCTTTGGAAAGACCGCCGGATCACTCGTTAAATATGGCGAGAATCAAGACCAACCGATTGCACTGTACGCCGCATACTATGGATCTCTAAAAGTACTGGAATGGCTCGAAACCGATGGTCCAGAAAAGGCTTTGAGAGTGTATCAGCAAAACTTGGAAGAGAAGGAAAGATTGGAAAAGATAGAATTAGAGAATGAGGAAGCAGACGAGAAGGCCAAAGAATGGAATGGGTACACACAACCATGGGAACTCGAGGCCATAAAGCAAAGAAAGATCTTTCTGAGGATGCTTCAAAAGGCCGACGGAGATACTATCAAACGGTGGCTGGGAATCAACCACCCGATCCTCCCTCACGCCGCAATCATGAACATGAACCCGTCAAATGCAGAACACACATCAGACGAAAAAAAGGTTACATGGTATGAGAGTGTACTAAAATTTATCATCTCAAAGTCCGGCCCCGAATCCATCGATTGCGCCGACAACAGTGAAAAAATAACCCCCATCTTCCTCGCCGCCTCACTAAAGAATAAATGGGCACTCCAGGCGCTCCTCGACCTCGGCGCAAACTTACACGCCACCCGCGATTGCCACGAACTAAACCTCATCCACAATATTTTCTCCGAAAGAAAATCCAACTACGGCAAGAAATGCTTCCAAAACATCCAAGACTGTCTCTCCGTCCTCCCAGAAGACTTCAAAACCTGGGCGTTCACAAACACCCAAACCACACCTTTCCAGGAACTCCAATCCGACTATGCAGTCTACGGCTCCCCAGCCGCCAGAGCAGCAATGTCCCACCCAGGCTGCATCAACTTCAACACCCGAAACTCTCAGGGAAACCTCCCAATCCACCTAGCCTTCAAATCCGGAACCCTAGAAGAACTTCAATACATCCTCGAGAACGCAACCCCAACCCAACTCTTCACTGAAGACGCAGATGGTATGACAGTATCAGACCTCGCGGACGAAATTCTCTACGACAAAATCTCCCACGATGAAGTCCCAAAAATGAGCAACTTGCAAGATTACTCTGGTAGTTTATCACCCTGCTGGGCTCCAGATATAACCGCCTCCCGCCCTTCCAAACAAAACAAACGTCGAAAACTCGGCGCAAGCGCGTTCGATAGAACAAATAATAAACTTAAAACCGAGTACTGGGGATTAACGGAGTACGAGGCCTACCTGGAGACCGGAAGGCACAAAATGGTGGACAAGGTGTGGCGCCAAATGGTGGAAAAGAGCGAGAAGAGAAGGGTATTGGTTTCGTTGGCTGAGGTGAATAAAGTTACGAATCAAACGGAAAGTACGGACGCCAGTGAAGCTAGTAGATACATGATGGAAGCTTTTGATGGTCATGATATCATCGGTAAATGGGCCGGTCGACTTTGATCGGTACCGTTATAAGGGGTATTTCATAAAGTATCTGTGGTAATTTGTCTGTCGAGATGGACGTATCTGTCATCTATTCAATTGTGCGATTAAAGCGCTATCTAACAAACCTCTTACCATATATAAATACTGAGCCGTGCCCAGATAGAATCAAGCGAAGTATATTATATACCAGAATCCAAGAAAAAAAAAACTATATAGTGGTAACATATTAGAGGAGAAAGGAATCTAGAGAAAAGAAAAATAGATAAAATAAAAGATAAGAAACCAAAGAAACATTGTACACCGATAATACAAGCCCGCACAAAAGGAAACGAACTCTGAGGGAAAATACCACAAAACAAGGAGTGAATAACCTGTATACCCACAGTACACTGTAACAAATAATGACCGTAACCTCCCGAGGAATAAACCTAACCGTCAAAGCAACCAGCGAAAAGACCGCCGCCCCGGTAAAACCGAGAGAAAGCTCAACGTCCGAAGGGAAGGCCCGGAACATGACAGCCCATGAAGAAGAAGAGAGGCGAGGGAAGACAAGGAAAAGGGGTATATAACACAACGACGAAGGGCATACAAGGGAAAGGGGACACCGTGAGTACATCCAAACAAGCCGGCAATGCTAATATGCTACATGGTTTAGAGCGATAACACGAGAACAGAGAAGACCAGTAACAACTGTAACGCAGAAAACACCACCCGGACTAGCAAAAAACAACGAACTATTTCCCTCTTCCTTTTCTCAGCATTTATCAATTAAGCGATTAAATAATACTCTGCAACCCATCCTTCCCAATTACTCCATCCGCCGCGTTTGCAATCTCGATCCCATATTCTCTCCACCTTTGTTGGCTTCCACAGGTGGGTAAATTCTGATTTCTCTGGATTTCTTTCTAGTTCTCGTTCTCGGGCCTTGTCTGCATCAAATCCTTTCATAAATTCGTCATTGTCGACGTCCCTGTTGCTCCGTGCAGTATCCCACTCCGTAAGGGCAGCTTCAAGCTTCTCTGGTGTCAGTACGCCATTTTGAGGCACCGCGGCCCTCAGGACTGCGAGAAGCAATTTCATGCCTCCGGTGGCTACTAGATAAGCCACATATGCTCGAACCTCCTGCTCCGTGTAGGTGAGACTGTAAGGCGGTGTCTGCCAATCTTCACTCATAGTATCGGCCGACGACGAACTATCACGGCTGGAAGCGCCCGGCCAGTCTTGGTTGTTCGATAGCCAGTCGTTTCGCCTTTCTTCGCTTTCTGGGGCCTGGACATCTGCGGGCGAACTGGGCGTCGCATTCCTACTAGCTTTTCTCAGCGCCTTCGCCTTGAGTTCCAGAATTGCCTTGTTCTTTTCCCGAGGGCCCTCGATAAACGGCTTAAATACCACTCCGACGAATACCGCCTTGACTACCTCGAGTATCCATCTCATGTCTTTACTCTCAACTTTGCTCAAGTTGTCGGTGTCTTCCTTCCAGTATTCGTTGCGTAGGTCCCTGAGGCGTTTCCTCTCCCATACTAGGAATTGGTCGTGGGGGAACGGGCTATCCTTGGGGAGCTTCGATATACTCTTCTTCAGTTGTTCCGCCTTGGCGTCGTCCGCCGCAGACAATAGAGCGAAGGGCATGGTGGAGTCGTAGTACAGTTTCTGTTCACCGTGCGGGTAATACATCGGCACCTCGGTCCTAACTAACCTGTCCAGAGAGTAGTTCACAAATTCCCACAAGTGCATCAGGTCTCGGTCCACATCGTCTCGGTGGCTTAGGTCCTCCGGCTCGTGGCTTCCGTGGGCAGTTAGTCGAAGTTGCTTCCTCCCTTCTTCGGACAGGAGGAACGTCTTGTAGACCTCGGATTGGAGGATATCTGCAATATCCTTTACAATCTGGGATTGCGCCTTTAAATAGCGAAGATATCCGAAACTCGAGTCGATGGAGAACTCAGCATGAGCTTCGGGGGAGTCGGAAGGTCGGTTAAGGTATTGGAAAGCGAATATCGACCGTGTGAGAAGAGAATCGCCTCGTGGATTTGCCCCTGCTTTGGCGAGTTCCCTTTCGTAGTAGGCAGAATTGTTATCTCGTATTACACGGTTGAGACGGGAACAGGTGTCGTAGAGGGCGGTGTGTGAGCAGAAGGGGAGGTATTTGGAGACCTCGAGGACCAGTTCCGGGGGAAGTGACAGGATCGTGGAGGTGGGCTTTCGCTCGCCGGGTTGAGTCTGCGAGGTACTTTGGGTCGTTGGTTCGGCGGATAGATCGCTGTCGACCGGGGCTACTTGCGGTGGGAGTGCTACATTTTCCACGTGCTCTTCCTCAAAACGAACGTCCTCCATGATCACAGACTTCGAGGTCTTGAGCGGCATTTCCTCCCGTAGCTGTGCCTGTAACGACTCCATCTCATCATCGTAATCCCGCATGAATACTGACTCGACATCCTCCTGACCCTCGTCCAGCCGTGGCATAACATCGATGGTTAAGGATCTCTGGATTCTGAAGTCGACGTCGTTAGCCTCTGGTAATCTGGGGGGCACTCCGGCGGCCGTCTCGTCCGGCGGGGACGATGTCGTCGAACGTTTCTTCGCATAACCGGTGGGATATCCCGGAGTCCCGGACGACGGATTCTCCATCTTGAAAATCTCCTGGCTATCGGTTTCGGTTCCCTGGTGATGTCCCGAACACCTCGGATCGGGTAGCTGTGATTCGGACTGTGTAAACTGTACCGAGAATCCTAACGAAGATATGGCCATGCTGATGGTGGAAGCCTTCCTCATGGACCCGAGGGACACGGAACGTCGGTCTTTGGGATCGGGGACGACGTTCTTCCGAGGTTTCTTCTGTTTCCAGCCGAGGAGCTTCCGGAACTGACGCATCATGCGAGGGTTGCAAGAGCAGCGTTTGTAGAAGGCCGAGGGGAGGTGGTCTCCCGGTTTGGAGATCCTGTAGCTGAACATCGGAGCATTGAGAGGGGTAATGATTAGCCAGGCGGGTTCTTTGTTTCAGCTAGAGCAGTTAAAGTGTAATCGGTGGGGTTGCTTTGAGGTTGGTATCCCTCGGTGAGAGGAATAGTTGTGAATGTGAGTGTGTGTATGGTTCCGTGACGGTGGCAGTGGTTATGAAGTTTGAAAGGGTGAATCCTCCAGGGGAACAGATTCAAGGGTGGGTGAGGAATAGTATGATGATATGATGTCCGAAGCGCAAGCCTCGAACAAGGCAGCGAACAGCAGGGTGAACGAATCACGAAAGGAAATGAAACGAGATAAATGAAAGGTCTGACTAACAGGAGAGTGAGAAAATACCTAGGAAAACGACAGGCTGGCGAGGTGGCCTCTCTCCCTCTAAGAAATATAGTGGGATTAAGGACGGATGAACGTGGGTACGAGCGTATGAACGAACGTATGTATGTGTGTGTCTGTATGTGCAAGAGAGAGCAGTGTGAATGGGCGGATGTGTATGGCAGAGGGGGTCTGCAGAGGGGCAGCGGCCGGGCTGTCACCTGGTCGGTTTGGTCAGCGCAGGCCGTATGACGTCGACGCAGGCTGTCTCGACCGAGCGAGCGAGAGAGAGAGAGCGAGTGACGAGGGAGGGAAGGGAAGAGAGTAGGAGAAAGGGAGGTGATGGGAATCAGCCGAGAAGCGACAGAGTGGGAACGAGAGAGTGAACGCGAGAAGCGGTAGAACAGAGTGAAGATGAAGATGGAGATGAAGATGGATGAAAGATGAAGGTGAAGGTGAGGTGGTTAGCAGTTGGACTGTCTGTGGTGTTGGGCAATCGCCGAATCGGAAGTCGACAACGCAGCGCGGCGGGGCAGCTTCGGATATCTCGAGATTCAAGATTCGAGAGTCAGAAGATACGATGGCCTCGAGGGGAAGCCAGTTAAGGAGAGAGAGAGAGAAAGGAGGATGTGTCGGTATGATATAGCATCCGAATCGCTTCCCGGATCACTTCGAAGGCGATGGAGGAGCACAGAACAAGCATGCACACCGCCAGCCAACCAGGCACTCTCCAGCACTCCAACTGCAACTGCAACTGCAACTGCAAGAATATGTATCGACAAGCATCAAGTACTCTTGTTCAGAGGGAGGAAGGCCACGGCTGCAGGTCGCCCCTGTCGCTGGCTCGAGGTCAGTTCACCTGCATCGACGGGTCGAATCCCCCCTTCGATCTGTACAATTCATATATGCTCGAGACCTCGTTCTGACCTCTCCGACCAGCTTCGAAGCCCCGGGCCCGCAGGTTTATATATCCCAGCCCGTGAGGCCGCGATATCATCTTTCCTGAGTCAGGCGGGGCTGCTTCGGATTGATTGCTTCTGCTCGACCGGGGCTGAACGAATCACAGCCCGTCCAACCCCACCACGCCCGCCGAATCCCTCGGATTTGTCAACCACCCCGAATCCCATCTGTCTGTCCTCTCCTCCCAAAGATCCGGAGGACATTGGGGCCGTTCGACCCTCTCTCTCGGGTCAGAACGACCAGATTACGCCTCAAAACACTCACTGTCACCGAATTCATACGGGGAATCCATCCCCCCTTTCCTCGACTCATCTCTGACCGGTCTCCTCAGAGTATCACAGTGAAAGTGGTCTTTCCGACCCTGCCAGCCGGCTCGACCGCCGTGCACGAAAGCGGTCAATTACACTTCCTAATCCATCCAGACAATCAAATTGGACTCCAAAAGCAAGCCGGGTGGGTCCGGCGGATCGACTGCAGGCGGTCCTGGCTAACACCTTTCACCCCGACTAGCCTCCTGTTATCGTCATCTGAGCATGGGGTCACGAGTATCGTCATACGCTACCGACGCTACCGTCAAAGTGGCTAATGAAAGTAGACCCTGGCCGTAAAACGGCGCTAAACCTGCAGAAAAATACCTGAGCTATGCTCGAAATACTCGTAGCTCTGAAGCTTTTTCGTCCCATGTTCTTTCGAAAGACGACACAGGAAAAGACGACGACAACGGATTGAAGCGTGGATTGAACACCATTCTACTACCTTTTTTTTTTTTTTTTTTTTTTTTTTTTATGCTCTCCCGTTTCTTGCCGATCTCCTCTGCAGCTTAAGATTTCAGGATGTCGAACGACATGCACAGGCGGAAATATGCCTGCCAGACGATACTAGGGCAGGATCTCTTCGTGCCGCCTTGCTCCCTGCTGACTCATCACACTGCCGCAACCTCATTTACTAACGAAGGCTCCACCTCGAATTGAAACTCTGACTCCAAACATTCGATCCATAACATGGATAACCCAAAACCTCTCAGACTCAATGCAGCAGCTGCATTTTGGAAGCCTCGTCCTCCGACGCGAAAGTAGTGCGAACCGGACGCGTCCCGTCCAATCCTTCTCAAACCGTTCCAATGCATTCGCAATTTGCATTGCATGGCAGGGCCACGATGCCTTTGCATGGGTGAAATTACCTAATAGCGAGGCAACGCAGCCATGCCTCACAAAACCCTCGTCTCGAGAGGGACGGTTACTTTTATATCCTGCCGACTCGCGATCGTACCACATGTGCGACGGGGCCTTCGCAATATTATTCGGCAGTCCTTGAGCAAAATCTTTTAGCCTTGTCAAAAAAATATCCAATTATACGGTGCATGATTGCGACATTATATACCGTTATTTTTAAATTTATTTCCCGCAATACAACATGACGGAGGCTCAGTTCGAAGCCCAATATACGGAACCAATTGATTGTTGCTAATTCAAAGAACTTCGATCAAGACTACTTAATTAGAACCATCACCATGTAATAGGTATCTACCGTGACGAATTCGTCACTGATTTGAATACGTGTAAGCGTAGCCTCATAAATTATAAAATATTCGAATTATCCCATAAATTATATACGTATTAACATTATATTCCGTAACCAAGATTCGCAAACGCCGACGTGCTCTACTACTTGGTATATACACCTATGCAATAACTTCCTATCTCTATAATAGTATACAGCCCATAGCTACCGAAACCTTTAACTAGCATCTACACCTCTTTAGTCCCAACATACCCAAAATCCGCATCAAAAGCCGCCTCAAAATCATTAAAAAACCGACTCCCAGTGTTCAAATAAACCCTAGAAGTAGTACGCGTAGTCTTATACTCATCAGCCAAGTAATCCCCCCCGCTCCCAACACCGTTATAATCCAGCAGTCCCATCTCATGCCCCGAATCCGGAATATTCAACTTCACACTCGCCAACTGCGCCGTTCCGGGCACGGACTCCGATACTGGGATATCAGGCGAGGAGATGTAGGATTTAGTGATACCAGTGTCTGGGAGGAAGTTCCCGGCGCGGCAGGTTAGACTGTTGACTCTGAGACACATGGGGGCCATGGACCAGTCCATGTGTCTGGAGGAGTCCTTTGTCAGTCGGTGGAATTTGAAGCCGTTGGTGTTGGTTTGGGTTAGGCCCCAGTGGATGCCGGTTTTGGTGACGATGTAGCCTGGAGGATATCGTTAGTAATGCTTTTGTAGATGTGTGTTTATTTATGAGTGTAGGAGTAGGTGAGCGTACCATTACGATAAACACATGAAAGAGACGGCAGGGTAGTTTGATTCCCCCAGACGCCCCTGACGTTCAAGAAAGCATTGGTATCGGGCGTACACTGCGCCATACCGTCGCCGGTCCTTCCGTACCCGATACCCATATAAGCGCCAGTAAGACCTGAGATGGTAGTAGAAGTTCCAGTGCAAGCACCGGTCGCATTATCGATCTTGCTGCAGCTGTATTTTTCATCGAAGACTAGAACGGGAATTTCGGAGCGTATGAGGGGTTTCCAGTTGAGGTCTTTGAAGGTGACGTTGGCGTTGACCCAGTACCCTTTGTAGAGGATCTTGGATGAGGAGAGGTATTTGAAGCCTGGGGTGGATTTGTCGGTTGAAGACCAGGATTTGGCGAATTGCCCGGTCCAGGTGTCTTTGCCGATTGTGAAGCCGGTCTGTGGGGTTTGGGAGTGTTAGTGAGGGGAAATTAAACGGTGGGATAGGGGCAGTGTATAACGTACGGAACCGGTATCAATGCTTAATCCCTTTGGATTGCTGTAGATGTTCTTCCCGTCGAGGTCCATGTACACCCTTGGAGCGTACTGATCAGGGAACTCCCCGGAACCGGTACCAACATTCGTGAAAGGGACGAATACGGAACAACTATCTTGCGCGGTCAGGCCAATATCGTCCTGTACACCGGCGGGTCTGGCGGCGATGTCTGCATCGGAGATGGGTGTGTGGGTCGGCACGGCGAATTCAAGGCTGCCGGTGGGGAAGGTGATGGATGGGGGGAGAAGGTCCCGTTCTACGAGGGTTGGAGCTGGTCGTGCCTGTTCTTCCGGATCGGGGTCTGCGGCCTTTCTAGCCCGTCGTTCTATGACAGTAGGAGCAGGCTTAGCAGGCTTAGCTCGTCGTGCGACCCGGGTAGTAAGTTTATCATCAGGTCTAGCCCGTCTCGCAACCCGAGTAGTAAGCTTATCATCAGGCCTCGCCCTCCGAGCTACCCTAGTAGTAAGTTTATCATCAGGCCTTGCCTGCTCCTCCGGATCCGGATCAGCGGCCTTCCTAGCCCGTCGTTCAATAACCGTCGGTGCAGGTCTCCTTTGCTCCTCAGGATCAGGATCAGCGACCTTCTTCGCCCTCTCCCCGATCACAGTAGGTGCGGGCCTAGCATCCTGCTGGGTACTACAATCCTGTACCCCTACGATCGGAATACCCTTAATCGGCGTCACCACCACAGTATTAGGTTTGGTGATCGACAGACCGGTATGCTTCACCGCTCGAGTGGGTAAAGTGTACGTGATAGCTGGAATCCCTTCGTCGCGTTTCAAACCGGGGACGTGAGTAGGTCGAATACCCACCGTTGGTGCCGCGATCTGTTCTTCGGGATCTGGGTCGGCGACTTTGAGTTTTCGAGGGTTTAGGGTTGCCGCTTCGGTTGCGGCGTGGAATAGGAGGAGGGGGAGGATGGCTGTGAGCTTCATTGTGGAGCTCGGGTGGTATTAGGTAGATCGATAAAGGAAATCAATAGTTTGTATAGCTGAATTGAATTGTATTAAAAGGAATATCTATGTATTTATAGAAATGTAAATTGCTGATGATCGAAGTATGAGATGAAAAGTTAAGACGAAAGAGCGACAACGGGCTGTATTTATCATCCGACACCATATGCTTCACGACTCAATTCTCCAGTTGCAATAATGGTATATCCAATTCGGCGAATATTCACGACATGCATAATTCCCACGTGTAACAATTAATCATCCAAACCTCAATATCCCACCAAAAGTGAAATTTCTATAGATATACAAACCCCCCTAGAACCTCAAAGCTTTCCTTCTCGAAAACGGACTAACGCTCAAAACCGGTGGTGGCTGTTGTCCAGCAATCCAAAAATTTAAGCGACACTGCATGAGCTGCGCATTTTGCCATTGTGGTTTTTTTTTTTGCGCAGAAAACCCCAAAATATCTCCTTGCTATTCTATTCACCCTGTTGGATATTTCTTGCCGTTCTGCCCCGCCAAGCGGGTCCAAGCTTCCTCAGCCCTACAAGGCACAAGGGAAGGATTAACCGGACTGTGTCCTACCTGATGCATTTCTTACGAAAAAAAAAAAAAAAACAACTTAGCTTTTCTTTTCTTTCCATTACAAACCTCTAAAGAACCTCAGATGACGAAAAGCCCAACGATGCGGTAGTGCAGCGAAAACAAGGGTTGTGTTGGCCCTGTGGCTTTTTTTGCGCGTGTGTAACGATAAAATTGGGTTCACCAATCCCCCTCTAACTAGCCCCAGCCAAGGGGAGGGTTAGTTCGGAATACGCCTACATGAAAAACACGGCCTCTCAGGAAAACATATCCCCTTTCTACCCAAATCTTATGATCTCTTACAGACCACCGCATAAAATCACACGACCAATCGGTAACACCCCGCAGAACCTCACCGTAGTATAGTATGCATTGCCACGCGGGGAGCTCAGCGGGAATATATACCCCGGACCCACAGTTTTTTGAAGAGATGTGAGTGGATGTTGAGTTATTATTCATAATGAATTATTAGGCTGACTTAGCATTCTTTGAAACGGTTGTCGGGAACCGGCGCCGCGAGGTTTTAGTTCGATATTGTGGAATTGGAAGACTTCGTGCGGCACCCGAAACGAACGGGCTATAAAACACAACCCAACTTCTGAGAGCTGTTGTACAAAGCTGCAAACTGGGTGATAATCGGAGTAAGCGGGTCGAATTTGGGAATTTATTTCCTTTTCAGGTGATTTGTATTACTAACCTATATAACCCCGAGACCATTACTAACAGATATCGCGAAAGAGCGTGTATCCACTCGGGTAGCCTCAAAGCGAATACGGTAGGTTCCGGACTACGGGAAGCGAATGCATGGGTGTAATATTTAATCAACAAGAGCCCCATAGCCAGCGTCTGCCTAATTCTATACATCACCATTTTATAGAAGGTCGAGTACTCCTGAGTATATTTAGGAACGCCAACCGCAAAAACTTCAATCGATCAACGGCAGTAACGAAAGCGCAAAACTTCAAGACTCCTTGTGGTTATATATCATTGGTCGCTACCTCCGTAGCAATATTGTATATATCCTGCAGCCAAGTATTTACCCCTCCGTGCGCTGGTAACTATTAATATTCAACCGCTCGTTTGTGGGTACACACGAACCGCGATTCATGATCCAAAATTAAATCGTTTCCTTTGCATTGCTATTTGGTCGGACGCCGCGGGAGGGAGCACTCGATCAGGCCACTTGGGCTTGGGCCAAGGTGCCTCGGGGTTTCATGAGGTTACTTCGCTGTTTGCTGGCGGAAGGTGCGAGTAAAGGCGGTGTCCTCGTGAGGCGGAGGGTCGTTTGCTGGAGTGGATTGATATCCCGTCGTAGATCTTCTTCTTTTTGAAGTAGAAAGAGTGGGTTCGAATGTGGGTTCGGTGAACAGCCACGGCAGAACAAGGGGATGAAGGGACGGGAGACACGATGAGGGCCACAAAGGCCAGATCTTATCACGTAAATCATGGCATGCGGCAGCTGCGTACTTGAATTAATTCTGCTTTATGGAACTACGGATGGATTGTATTGTCTGGAGGCACAGTGAAGATGGATTAAGTCGGATTGGCCCGACCCTAATGAGGATTTCCGCAAAAGGTCCACATACTCTTCGTTGTCAAGTTCACTAGAGGAAATTACAATGGCAACTTCGGTACTGGTTGTTTAACCTCGACTCTAGATCACAATCTCGACAAATTCGCTACGAAAGCCATCAATTAGTACCCTCGGAAACGAGAGAAGCACGTATAACAATGCTCGTAAGTACGTCAATTAGTCCTAATATACAATGAAAAAGTACCCCAAAGGCACCAGTTAATACCCGCACCGCAAAGAAGCCGTATTAACATTCAAACCCACGCGACCACCTCACGAAAATAGAGAGAAAATTCACCCTCACAACTTCGCCCTCTGACTCTTCTCCCACCTAACCGCCAACTCCTTCGCCTCCTCCTCCTCCCTCTCCGCATCACCAACGGTCTCCTTAACCCACTTATCACCATCATAACACTCCTTATTATCACCCTTCACAAACCCAAACGTCTCCCTCCAAGCCTCACGTCTAATGACGCTATAAATCCCACTCTGACCCTTCTTATCCAACTTCTTCTCCTCAATGAGTTTGTACGTCTCATCCAACCCTCCCAGGGCATCTACAATATCCTCCTTCAAAGCTTGAGGACCGGGAAACCTATGAGCCTCCAGAACGACGGAGCGGTAGGTTTTTGCGGATAACTTGTTACGGAAGATGGAGGTCAATGGTGGGATTAATGGTGCGCCGAAGTCGAGTTCGTTCATGCAGACGAATCCCTTGGAGGGGTTCATGACTCTGTAGTCGTGGCACATGGAGGTTATGAATCCTCCAGCGAAGGCGTGGCCGTTGATTAATGCGACGGTGGGCATGGGGTACGTCAGAAGGTTCTTCATGAAGGGCCAGAAGATCTTGGACCACCATAGGTCTTGGGAGGCGACGTGTTCGAGGTTTAGGCCATTGCTGTAGAATTTGGGGTTTGAGGAGGTGGTGATTAGGACGCCCTTTGGGTGGTTCGTGCGGAGGAGGGCGAGGGCGAGGGTGAAGGTTTCGAGGAAGGGTGTGAGGAGGCGGTTGTCCGGTGGGGAGTCGAAGGTTAGGAGGTAGACTGTTGGGTGGGTTTGGGGACGGGGGATCGTGAGGGTTATGGTGCCGTTGGAGGAGGAGGGGATGGGGAGGGTGTAGAGGGTTTTCGGGTCGTTCGCCATGTTTTTATTATATTGACGGTGGTGATGAATAGAGAAGTAGACTGAGAGGACGAGTGGATACTAATGAACTTGGAACTGCGGCGACAGCGATATCGAAGTCGAGGGTGAAGCTGGCGATGGGGGATGTTGGAGGGTGAGAGCGGTCATGGCGGAGGGCGACGAGGTTGAAATAAACGCCCAAATCCGGGGAAGACGAGACCGAAAGATGCCGAGGCACATTTCCTTTCATTCTTCACGTTCCTGTTTCTCCAACGCAAAAACTACCACACTCCTCCACATCCACCTGGAATTTGCCGTTCCGGGAAAGGCGCAGACACTTCCAAGTGATATGATATTCTGGGCGGTGTGGAGTACCGGTGGATTTATAGTCCGGCGGTCGAGCCGTCTATCTGCCGTGCCGCTGGTACACGTATCTCGAGCCAAAGTTGCACCATTCGCGAACATGCATACCATGATTCGATACCGACTACATGTTATGGATACTATTACATAGGCCTTGAATAGCATGTCTACGCTATTAACATATTGAATAGATGTCGTGACTGTCTGCAGCTCAATGCATTGGTCGGTACAGTTATCTCCTTTATCGATATTGTAGATAAATTCAGTATACAGACGTGACATGTGAATGAATGTTCGAACCCGCCAGTTCAGAACCCATACGGTCCCATTATAATGTATTGAGCGTGGAGATACTATACTATCATGCCAAAAATAGTACGGAATGAAATCTCCAATCTACTCACGATCAGAGAGCGCACGATCAATATTGTATATCCAGTAGAGATTCCAACAAACTACACTATCTACTCCATCATTCTAGATAGACCCCTCCCCCTATCAGTCTCCAAACCCCACAGCCAATTAACCCCCCCTCAAACCCCTTACTTAGGTAGGTACTTAAGTATGTAAGTAAGTGAGCAAGTAAGTATCTAACACCCACACCCCCTCTCCGCCGCCACCACACTCTCATCGAGCACACAAGTATCCATCCCAAACAAAAAATTCCCCAACCAAGCCCCGATGACCAAACAAAAGAATATATACCCATTATAATACATCGCCAGCAACATAAGTATGTACCCCACACCGAGTAACACCGCGTAAATAAGTGATTTTAGAAGGTGTTGTAGCATCGTTGGTCTCGGTGTCGCCGTTGAGGAAGGGTAAGGGCATAGACGGGATAGGAATGATTTCTTGGCTGTAACTGGGGGGTTTTGAGCGGCGGTGGGGGGTGTAACTGAAGTCTTTTCACTGGTGGATGATGCGGACGATGGGTTTACGGCTTCTCCGGTACAGCACGCTGCAGAAGTAGCAGCGGGTGTAGCGGGTTTTACGGCAACATCCACACCCCTCGCGGCCTCAACAGCTCGCTTCTTCCAGTCTCGAACGATATGTCTATCCCACTCCCTCGCGCAGCGTCTAAGCGCCTCGACTAGGACGACAAGTAACACGATTCCGATGCAGGAGCCAGCGAACATAGCCGCTGAAGTGATATGCCACGATTTGGACAGGAAGCAGGCATCGATCGTGTACCAGTTCCAGTACATCTGTTCATACCGTTTATTAATATCAATATCGGTATTATAAGGGAAAGTTAAGGGGGGCTGTAATACGTACGTCCATCTTGCACATGTTTTGTCCGGCGGCGTGCATCATTTGGGTGTGGTTGTGACCTCCGGAGGTACTACTGCTGTGGTCCATTGAGGCGTGATTGTGATGGGAGTGGTCCGTGACAGAGTGGTCTCCGGTGCAGTTTAGGGCCTTGTAGTTCCCGTTGGTGGTGTGCTTGACGTGGTTTTGCATTTTTGTGGATGTAGTTTATATGTATAGGGTGATTTGGGGATAATTTTGGATACACACATCATGGATCGGAGGTTGTGGGTCTATATATATATATATACTATTCATGCGATGCTCAACGATTTCACCCTCACCGGAGCGATGAGAAAATTTTCGTGAGCTCGTGGAGCGCATTTTGTCTGCGTGGTGATCGCGATGGTTTTATGGGGTGATGATGGTTTTTTGTGGTTAGTGAGGATACGGTTTTGGATGGTCGTTGGCGAAATTTTCGAAGGTAGGCCGTCTACACGGATTATATAGACTTTCGGACGGGGGCACACCGCGCAAATGTTCTCACTTCTCTCACTTTCCCCTGGTATGAAAATTCGATTTTTTTTTTTTTTTTTTTTTTTTACAGTTCCGGGGATGGTATTCCGGGGATATTAAAATCCCCAATGCAAAGTATACACAAGGAAGCAATATGAAAAAGACTTCCCTCGAAGGAAAGGGAATAAAGAAATATGTACTGAACTGAACTTACCGCATAGCATTCCTCACCCTCACATCGCTCATCCTCTCGAACCGATCCATACTCATAACAAAAGTCCCCCTCCCCTTCGTCATGCTCTTCAAATGTTTCACATACCCCATCATCTTCGCCAACGGCACCCGACACCTAACCAATTTCGTCCTAACATGCGCTCCTTCCTCAAACTCCTCCGCGTTCGCCCCTCTTGACCTATAACTCTGCGGTGGAGCGTAGACTTTACTGACGTCTATGTATTCCCTTTCTTGAATTTCCTGGATTCCATCTGTTTCTGATATTGAGGACGAAGAGGATGAAGTATCGTATGTTCCGCCGGTGTGATTCCCAGCACTAGTATTGGCGGCTGTGATTCCCTCTCCCTCATCATCGAGCGATAACACGCTACCCCCACCGGCACCACTGGTAATATCCGCCACCACGTTACCCACATCACCTTCCTCACAGCTAACAACCACATTCATAAACGGCTCCATCATGGCTGTCCCGCACTCTCTCACCGCCTTCTCAACACCCATCCTAGCGGCGACCATAAACGCGTTCGGCGTGGACTCCGTCGAGTTTCTGAAGTGACTTGGTTCTAACGTCAACACCACCCTCGTGGAGTGGAGTTCGAAGTTCTGTGGTCCGCGGGATAATGCCGCTATAGCGCCGTTCATAAGATTATCGACCAACGCCTCAGGATCCATCCACCCCGGAATCTTCAACGTCGGATCCTCAAGCTCCTGCGTCGTATGGACGTTGATAATAACCTCATTCCCCGAAATCGTTGATTTCGCCAGAACCCCCAGGTATTGCTCCTCCGCGCCGGTTTCGTAAGCAGGTATAGCCTCAACATAAGCCGTTACCCCCGCATAACTTCTTTTCCCCAGGAGCTCCCGTTCGTATATCTCATTCACCGTCGTGGACCCAGTTACTACCTCTCTATATCCTATGCGAATATGACCCATGCTGCATTTGGCTTTTAGGTCGGAGACTAGTCTGTTACGTGAGATTTCCAGGTGTAACTCCCCCATCCCCGATAGTACCATCTGTCCGCTTTCCTCGTCGGTGGAGATGTGTAATGACGGATCCTCGCGTTCTATGATTGATAAAGCGTCCTGCATACCGCGTTCATCGGATGCGGAGTTTGGTTCCAGACTGGCGAAGAATACTGGAGGGGGTACATCGATCGGACGGAGTTGTAAAGTGGCATCGGTTAGTATATCGACGTGTTTTCCTGACTTTTCTAGTTTCTTCTTGAATTTTTTCTCCCGTTTTTGGTGTTTGAAGGATTGGATTGAGGATGGCGATGAGGATGGTGGGAGGTTTGTAACGTGGTCGGCGTGGATTAGTGTATCCCCCGTGCGTGAGTTCTTGTAGTTGACTATTACCCCGATGTGACCGGTGCGGATTGATGGGATGTCTACTGCTTCGTTGGCGTACATGCGTAGGAGCTTTAGAGCGCGTTCGCGGGTTTGAAGGGTCGTGTTGAAGAGTTGGTCGCCGGCGCGGAGGGTGCCTGGGTAATAACTATTAGACTCTATATATCGTATGTGTACGGTGGAGAGGGGTAGATACCGGAGTAGACTCTGACATAGGATAACATCCCACGCTTGGGATCATGCATCACCTTGAACACCAAAGCGCACACTTTACTCGCCTCCTTCGCGTCCAACAGTGCCTTCTCACCGTGAACAGTTGCGGGAATCTTATTCTTCCCGCATTCCGTCGGGTCGGGGAGGTAATCTAGCACCGCATCCAGCACAGGCTGCACGCCCATATTAACCCTCGAGGCACCGAGGAGTACCGGTACTACCCGGGTGTGCGGGTGAAGTGTGCAGAATCTCAACGCCCGCTTCAGGTCTTCCGCGGTGATGGAGGCTTGATCTTCCGTTTCCACGAATTTGGAGAGAATAGCTTCATCCCATTCCGCCAGGAGCTCCACGAGTGCTGTGCGGGCTTTAATCGCTTCATCGTAAAGTCCCGAATATTTCTCCTTAACTGATTCTAAAGGCGTAAGCGTCATCACTCTACCCTCTGTTTCTGATTTCCAAGTTATGAGGTTCATATGAACCAAATCCACCACTCCACCAAGTAACCCTTCCTTCACACTCCCATGCACGGGGATCTGGGTAACAGCGGGCCAGACGTTAAGTCTAGCCGCTATATCCTTCACAACTCTTCCGAACACTGCGCCTTCGCGGTCCATCTTGTTAACGTAGATGATACGCGGAATGTGGTATCTATCCGCCTGACGCCATACAGTTTCAGTCTGCGCTTCCACTCCGGCAACACCGTCTAAAATCGTGACGGCACCGTCTAACACACGGATCGAACGTTCGACTTCGAATGTGAAGTCTGCGTGGCCGGGGGTGTCGATTAGGTTTATGGTGTGAATGGGTGATGAGAGGATATCCGGTGTCGTCGTGTGGGGCGGGGATGGAGGCCATTCGATGGTTATGGCGGCTGAGGTGATGGTTATGCCTCGTTGTTTTTCTTCGGGGAGGTAGTCCATTACTGTGGAGCCTTCGTCGACGTCTGGTTTGGGAGTATCGAGGAAAGAGAGAGGAAGGGCGTCAGTTGGATGTTTATGAGGGGTTATTTACGTTTTTTATAGTGGACTGGGGGGTACACTTGGTCGGAACTGGCGTGGTGGTTAGGTACCTCCTATCCGGTTTGTGGTGCCGCTGTAGAAGAGCATTCGCTCCGTGGTTGTAGTTTTACCCTGGTGTATTTATCGTATTAGTATGCTATATAACTACTAGATCTTTAGATTTATATAAGATGGGTGGAGGGGTGGAGTTACAGCGTCAATATGAGCAATGATACCGATGTTTCGGACATGCTTGAGGTCGACCTTTGCATCCTGAAGGGCGGCAAGAAGTCTCGGACTCGTAGAGAACGACCGGAGACAGTCAATTGGACGTCTGAGCAGGCGTATGCGGGTGTATGAGGGATACGGGAACCGCGGGGAGGCCTGTCTTGCGACGGCCCGGACCGTTGTGGTGCGAAGAACGGTCAACCCCATTGTATTTGTATGGGAGAAAATGGTATGCACTGATAGAGCGGGAGATGGAGAGTCGGATTGAATGGTTTCTACATCGGTTGCAGTAGAACCTGTACTGGTACCGTCGATTGGAGCGCCGCAGACGGTGGAGTGAAGTCGGGATGAAGTCGGAGAGAAGAAGAGAATGTGCTTTGTGTTGGGTGTCGTCGGAGCCAAGCGGGTGGCCTGTCGCCGGTCGAGCTTGGACTCCTCTTCTTCTTCTTCTCTTCTCTTCGTCCCGTCACAGCGTCATCGGACATCGCCAGCTGACGACGACTCCATCCGACAGCATCATATCGTATTCCTCCTCGAAGAGAGAGAGAGATAGAGATACAGACATCCGGATAGATACGCACAAGAGACGAGAGATATCAGGTCTGCGAGAACAGCCAGTCCACCCGGATAGCTGCCGGAAGCATTCTTTAGCTCCACCCCCCGCATCGGCGCACCTTCCAACCGCACACCGGCGAGGGACAGAATAAAGAGAGCCATGGACTACTCCGCAATCAACCGTGGAGGCTTCGGCGACCCGGACGAGCACGATGGATTCCACCGTCCTATCACTCCGACCGACCCTACTCCCATCACCGTTGAACCTACGTCACCTCCTCCGTTCAGCCCGACACCCAGCTCGCCGCCTCTGTTTGGACCTGAGCAAGTCCCCGAGTCGCCCGAGGTGCCTAGTTCTGCAGCTAGACCGGCCGGGTTCAGACCTGAACCTCAGGTCAGGAGCAGTTCCAAGCAGGCCGGCCAGCAGCAGCAGCAGAGGCCGTCGGTGCAGTATAAGCTGCGAGCGAAGGTGACTGGGTTGGAGAGGACGGGCAGGAAGGATCCCATTCTCAGATTCGATGTTCACGTATGTTCCTCTATCATCGGTTTACAGGATGCCAGCTAACAGTGGACCGGACAGACCAACCTACCCAAATTCCGGACTACCCAATTCCGCGACGTCCGCCGCACGCACTCCGAATTCACCAAGCTCGCCAACCACCTCGTCTCTTCCAACCCGGAGTGTCTCGTCCCTGCTGTTCCACCGCCGTCGACATCGGCCGGTGTGGGCACCGAGGAGGACGAAGCGCGGGTCCGCGCCAGCATTCAAAGATGGTTAAACTACGTCTGCGGTAACGAAGTACTGATGCGAGATGAGGAGGTCGTTTACTTTGTCGAGGCGGACTTCGGGTACTCTCCCGTGGTCAGAAAGAGCCAGCCTGCGACAGGAGTGAGGAGAAAGATGCTGAAGCAGTTCGCACCGCCGCCGGATGATACGCTGGAGCTGGCGGATGCCAGGCCGATTGTTAAGGCGTTTTACTTGGGTACTATGGAGGGCGGGCAGAAGGTGGACAAGGTTGTTAAGGCGAGGAGAGGTACGTTCTAGTCTCTCTCTCTCTCTCAACTCTTTTTTATTCTTATCCTAACGATGATGATTGTGAGTAGGCCTTGCGCTAGCGTTGTCGGACCTCGGGGTGAAGATGGGCAGCATATCGGACCCCCAGATCACGACGCACACGGGACTGTCCGTGGCGCTCCGCAAGCTCGGCAAAACGGTGCAATCGGTGGGCGACCAGGCGGCGGCGCAAGCCACAGCCGAAGCCACAACGTTAGGCGATGCATTCAACTACCACTCGTCGGACGCGTTCATCGTGAAGGAGTCGCTCACCAACCGACAGATACTCATGAGGGACCTCATCAACGCGCAGGCGACGACGAGGACCAGGCTACACAGCGCCGATAGACTCAAAGTTTCGAGTTCCGTGAGGGGGGATAAAGTAGACGAAGCGATCCAGGCGCTGGATGAGGCGAGGAGCACGGAGACGCACCTGCAGGCGAAGGTTAACAGGGTGACGTCGAATCTGCTGGTGGAGCAGCGACGGTGGTTTCAACGGACGGCGAGCGATTTGAGGGCCAGCATCAGGGATTACACCCTGAGACAGATCGAGGCTGAGAGGAGGATTCTGGCGACGTTGGAGAATGTCAGGCCTGATATCAGGAATATCGATGCCAGCGGAGGGCTGTCGAGGCTGGGGAGGGAGAGCACGCCGGCGGCTAGGAGGACGGCATTGGCGGCTAGTCAGGGGCCTAGGGGGGACGCGTGGAGCGGAGTGAGCAGGAGTAACGGGCCGGGGATTAACAGGGCGAGCGCGGCGAATATGGTGCTGAGCCCGGGGAGCAGCGCGACGAACGGAGGGGTGGCGGCGGGGCTGGGACCTGTGACGGCGGAGGAGGGGAAGAGGGTGCTGAAGGGGGTGGAGGAGGAGGCGGACGATGACGACCGGGTGGATGCGAGGAACGCGGCGAGCCGGTTGGCGGCGTCGACGTTCTAACTTTTTCTTAAATGGTTTTTACAGCAGCGTAGGTAGGTAGTTTAGCTATACGTGGGCGGGTAATGTTGATTTGCAGCGTATCACCATCATACTCTATCTACTTTCAGTGTTCTCATATAGGGGTAGTAGAAGGGGGTAGGAGGAGGCCCGGGTAGACTTGCACGTGTCGGGTAGGGTTTCCGTGCAGATGGATACAGTGCCAAGACCGCAGGGTGCTGGTGAAGGGTTTGTTCTGGACGTTTCCAGGCAAAAAGAAAGCATAAATAAAAAACGTAAAAAAATAAAAAACAAAAAACAAAAAAAAAAAAATAATCAGACGGAGACGGAGATGTGGCTGGTTTGGAGCCCTAGCTACCGGCGTCTGCAGCTGTCAGGCCAGGCAGGATCCAGCGATATAACAGGTACACGCCAATATACACGACACACGTCGATTCCAGCTTGTTGCTGTTGCTAGGAAGGGAGTAGAGTAGTAATTAGTCAGGGTAATGAGCTCAGGGGTCGGTAGCTATTGCATGTATGCTACGGGCCTGTCATATTGTGTCCGTCCAGCTGAGGATTCCACCAGTGGATCCTCCGGTAATGCGTATTTTATAGTAATAGTATGGTAGTAGTAATGGGAATAGGAGAAGGAGAGAGAGGAGGGTTGTGTGGCTAAAGCGAAGGTGTTAAAACCTCTCACAACGCTTTCCTCCATCTCTTCTTTTCCTCTCTTCTCTTCTTCACAGTCAACTCATCCAACAAGCTCCGTTCAACGTTCAGCCAGCCAGCCAGCAGCCAGCCAGCCAGCAGCCAATTTGTCCCTCTCCGCCGTCAATAACCAACCTTTTCCTCCCAGTCAATCTCAGAAAGGTCCTGTTCTCTCCTCTTCTTCTCTTCTTCTCCCTCACACCTCTTCCCGTCTACCATCATCACCATCTCCATCTTCATCTTCACCATCCCATCGACTTCCCTCGACTCTGCCTCTTGCTACCACGCGTTTATCCTGCCTACCTGCCCTGCGAAATCTCCGGTAGAGAATAGCAACGGGTCTTCCTCTTCTTTCCTCCGGTCGTGTGACTCCTTCCCTGGACCTTCATACCGCCATCATCAAGCAAGCTACCCTAGCTCGGTATACTATATATACTCTGGTACGTACCTTTCTCTCTCTCTCCTTCTTCATCCCTGCAGCTTCCCATCACCTCTGCATCCATCCACCTCTCCTTCCATCGGGTGGTCTCCCCTGGTAGTCTCCTCTGGTAGTCTCCTGGTAGTATCTGGTAGTATCCTTCCTCCCTTCTTCCTCCCGTCTTCCCTCCACCTCATCTACCCGTGATTGCTCGACGGAGCTGCTGCAAACCTGGGTAACCTCGTTTCCGTCCTTCTGGCAAACACCGGCCACCTAGCCGGGTACCCATAGCTAGGTAGCTAGCTTGCCTCCTGAGCTATCTACCAGCTACCCGGCAGCTAAAGCAGCTTCGTTCCCCGGCCACCTGGTCTCCTGACGAGGGCCTGCAGCTACCCGGTGGATTCTCTTCCCGTCGAATTTGCTTGGACCGGCTGGTCCCTTCGAGTTCTTGCCCCCGTTCCTCTTTAATCTTCTTTTTTTTTTTTTTTTTTTTTTTTTTTTTTTTTTTTTTTGCTGGCCGTGTGGGTTGTTTGTGCGGTTGCCGAGTTCAGTAATTGGCCATAATCACCAAAATAACGTCTATATTCCTCTCTCTCCCTCTTTCTCTTCCTTTCCCTCCATCCACCTTCTTCTTCTCCTCCTATTCTCATCTCCGCTCGGCTCAACTCAACTAACCCATCTGCCAACTCCGCAGCTTCCCTCCAAACTCAAGCTACTCCAAAAAAAGTCAAACAAGATCCAAAAAATATTCAAATCAGCTCAAAATGTCCGCTACCGAAGTTGATCAGATCACTGCTGGCGTCGCCGCCACCAACATCAACAAGGACGAGAACTCGGCCTCCGCTGTTGCTGCCGAGGAAGGTCGCAGACTCTATATCGGAAACTTGGCCTACACTACTACTGAGGACCAATTGAAGGATTTCTTCAAGGGTTATTCCATGTACGCCACTCTCCAACATTCATCCTTCGAGTTTTCACCTGCTAATTGATATGAATGCAGCGAGTCTGTCTCCATCCCGGTCAACCCCCGTACTAGCCGTGCCGTCGGTTACGCCTTCGTCGACGTTGCCAAGAAGGAAGAGGCCGATAAAGCCATCACCGAGCTCTCCGGAAAGGAAATCTTGGAGCGTAAGGTTTCCGTCCAGGTCGCTCGCAAGCCCGGTACTTCCCCAGCTGCTGCTGCCAACGGTGGTGGCGAAGCTGCCCACAACGGTGACAAGCGTGGTCCTCGTCGTGGAGGCCGTGGTGGCTTCCGTGGAGGTCGTGGTGGTGCCCGTGGCGGTGCCCGTTTCAGAGTATGTTCCTCTCCTCTTCATAGACGCGTTCTATTCAATCTGTCGTACTTTCCTGTCTCCTACGAGCTCTCTTGTTTGATTTTTGCCCGTTACTGATTGCTTGCTTGCTTAACCGCGATGAAACGAGATAGCCTCGTTCTGACTCAACCCGTGCTGCTCCAAAGGATACCAATGATGCCGCTGCTCCAGTCCCAGCTCCATCCGCCGCCGCTCACAGCACCCCAGTTACCGCTACTACTGAAGCTCCAAAGACTGCTGCCGCTACCACCGAGAATCCAGCTGCCGATGCCGACAAGGGTCCCCGCGGCCCCCGTCGCAAGCGTGGCCCACCAGAGAACGGTGTCGCCAGCACTACCAAAGTCATGGTTGCTAACTTGCCATACGAATTGAGCGAGGCTGCTGTACGTTCCCAATCATTATAATTATCTTCACGCGAAAGGTAGAGGCTAATGGAGTGTTTTTTTTGTATATGAACAGCTCAAGGACCTCTTCGCAGCTTACAACCCAGAGTCTGCCAAGATTGCCCTCCGCCCGATCCCACGCTTCATGGTCCGCAAGCTCCAGGCTCGCGGTGAGGCCCGCAAGGGACGCGGCTTCGGCTTCGTCACCCTCCCTAGCGAGGAAATGCAGAAGAAGGCTGTCAACGAGATGAACGGCAAGGTCGTCGAAGGCCGCGAGATCGCCGTCAAGGTTGCCATCGATAACCCAAAGGATGAGGAAGGTGAGGCCGGTGAGGGTGCCCCAGCCAACGGCGAAACCGCTGCTGCTGGTGCCACTACCACTACTGCCGCTGCCCCGGCCACCACTGCTTAGATGCAAACTGGTGACCCGGTGAGGGCCCCCTCCAGCTATCCCTTGCTCTACTGAAAAGCTTTTTGAATCGGGAGGAAGAAAAGCTTGTCAAAGGAGCGATAGCTAAACCCTCCACCTCGCTATATCTTCTCAACCCCTTTTTTTCTTTTTATTGCTTTCTTCTTTTTTAACTCCTTTCCGATAACATGGGTTTCTTTTTTACTACTACAACAACAAGTGAGGACATCGATATTCTCACAAACAACTGGCCTTTTTTTTCCTTTTTATAACTCTACTCACGAAAAAACACGGAATATCGAACCTGTCTGTTCAATGAATGTCACGCGACCTGACAGAAATCGGGGAGGAAAGGGGATGACTGTGGGAGGAAGCGGAGGGAAGGATGAGTGAGAGGGACTTGCCGACCAGACTAACCTTACCAGTGACTTTGGAGGGAAGCATGTGCGTGGGAAATATGTGCGGGGTGAAGAAGGTGTATTTGGGAGGAAGGCTTTAGCTAGTATCTTTCTTCCGAGTGTTCTTTTTACCACCATGTATCTTTTCTCCAGCGTGTTTCTTTTTTCCACAGCAGATGGCCTGTCTTCTTTTCATTACCTCTTTTTCTACTGCTTCTGACTGCTCTTCTTTTACCTTTTCACCCGACCTTGTCTCTGTCTAATCAAGCCTGGGCTGCACGAAAAACCAAACTGTTCTTCTTTTTTCTTGTTCTTTCATCGCAATGTGCTCCTATTACCGATGACCTTGGATGCAAAGGCGATCGAAGAGGAACGAAGCTGAAGTGTTCTTACGAAAACCGATGAACAATCAACCACAATACCTTATTATTATACCTTTCATCGTCTTGAATTCCGTGATTAGATACTTTTGAGTGGTACTTGAAGATATGATGTATATGTGTAGGAGTTGGCTCGAGCGTCGGAATAATAATCCTGCAGAGAGTCCGTCCGAACAAGCATGCGCCTCGATTTCTCCGCAGCCGATGCTTATGCGACTAGGCTTTTTCTAGAAGTTCCTGTTGCAATTGCAATGCAGGGGATCTGGAACTTCCCCTGTTCGGATTGCATGTTTGATTGGATTGGATTGGATTGGATGCGGCCAGCGTGGAAGCGAAGTGTGAGATAATATGCGGGTGATTGAGATGACAGAATGGACGTGCTGCGCCGTAATTGACACAGCACGGGACGGGGATGGGTGAATCGTGTCCTCATCGTGGGCTTTATTTTATTTTTATTTATTCTATAACGCTTGTTGTATGTTGGAAGTTTCTTTCTTTCTGTAGATGCTTACTTTTTTGGTGGAGTTAACTTAAGCTGTTCTGTGGGAAGCGCCGTTGGTGTTGTTGGTAGCTGCTATTCTTATTTTCCCCTGACGAACTCAATCAAGTTGGGGTTATTCTTGGTCGACACAACTCCCACGCACACGGCGCGACACGACACGGCAGGACAACGATTGACGACGGCTCGAGGAAGGGACGACGGCGGGTTCAGAAGGGATACTGGAGGTGGATAAATAAGACTGCTGCTGTCTGCTGCTGTCTGCCTTCCTTCTTTTTCTGGTTTCCTGCCTACCTGCCTACCCTGCATTGGCTGGATTTCTACACAGACAGCGATTGGTATCCTTTTTCCTTCGTCGTCGTCACCGGTATTCTCGATTACGGCTGGTTATTCTTTAGGATCGCTTTATATATTTACGTCTGGAGGATAGGGAAAGAGAGTTGGAGATATCTTTTACGACTTTACCTTATTTTACGAGGATTCGACATCGGGGGATTATACTGAGGAAGAGGATTCTACTACGACGGAGAGAGAACCATGGCGTCGCTGTCGTCGTCGGCGATGCCGTTTCTGCCGCCTTCGCTGGAGGGACTGAACGGATGGGTTGATCGGTTATGGGAGGTTCTCACGCTGCCTGTGGTTGTGGGGTTGGTTGTGGGGATTCTGGTTGTCGATGTTGGGGTTGTATGTCCTCCCTCTGCTTTCACTCCCTCTTTTTTTCCCTTGATCATGGTTTTTATCAAGATGGCTAGTTAAACTGGGTGTATGTAGTTATATATCCTCCTCCTCCTCGTCACGCACACCCCACGCCCGGAGACCGAATCCGAAAAACGCTATTTGACCGTCGGAGCAAATGGGACCAAAACGGAAGGGATCAGGTTACCGGATTTATTAGATCAGGACGTTGAAGCCGAGGTGTTCATGTCCGTTGTCGTGCCGGCTTATAATGAGGAGTTGAGGATCGAGAAGATGTTGGATGAGGCGGTCGAGTTTTTGAATCAGGAGTATTCTAAGGGTAAAGATAAAAGTAAAAGAGGCGGGTGGGAGATTATTATTGTGGACGATGGGAGTAAAGATCGGACTACTGAGGTTGTGGTTGAGTGGATGAAGGGGAAGGTTGATGAGGGACAGGTTAGGGTTGTGCATTTGGAGAGGAATCGAGGGAAGGGGGGTGCTGTGGCGCATGTATGCTTTTTCTTCCCTATCTTTTTTTATGGTGGTGGTGGTGCTAATGAGGTTTATAACAGGGCATGCGACACATCCGCGGCCAATACGCCGTCTTCGCAGACGCCGACGGCGCCACCAAATTCTCCGACCTAAAAACCCTCCTAACCCGTCTCCAATCGATCGAATCCTCACGAACATCCCCTTCCGGCCACCCAGAAACCCACGGAATAGCAGTCGGCAGCAGAGCGCACATGGTCAACTCCTCAGCCGTGGTGGCGAGATCCTGGTACCGCAACCTGCTAATGTACGGCTTTCACACTTTTCTACACATAATCGGTATCCAGAAGATTAAGGATACCCAGTGCGGGTTTAAGTTGTTCACGAGGGATACCGCGAGGCTGGTGTTCTGGGAGGGACACTGTGAAGGGTGGATTTTTGATATCGAGTGTTTATTGATCGCTGAGGAGGAAGGGGTTGGTGTGGAGGAGGTCAGTGTGACTTGGCATGAGGTGGAGGGGACGAAGATGAATCTTGTGTGGGATAGTGTGAGGATGGCGTGGGATCTTGTGGTGTTGAGGGCGGCTTATGGGGTTGGGGTTTACGGTGGGGTTAGGAGGGGGTGGAGGAGGGGGAAGGGAGGTAGGTGATTAATTTGAGATGGGGGGTTAAGCTTGTTGATGGTTTTGATACCCTTGGATGGTCTGTGGGCTTTTTGTTTGTGGCTTTTCTTATAGGGTTCTTTGAGATAGATTTATTTTATGGTGGTGGGCGGTAATTGGCGGGTTTGGTTTTGGCGGTTCCTGCTTCTTCTTTCTTTTTCTCTTCTCTTCTTCTTTATTCTGTTGTTTGAGGTTCTATATACATATTTTATTTATCTATTTCCTTTTTTCTTTCATTGGGCTTCTCGGTTTTTACCGGATAGATGAGAAGATGGGGTATAAAAAAGTTGAATCTTTTGCTGGCTATATATGGTTAGGGATTAATGAAAATCTAGTTGAGTTCACTCGATGGCGGCTTGTCTTCTTTGTTTCGTATTCCATACATATATATCTCGGTGCCTTCGTCCTTATATATATACTTAATGAAAGTCTCGGGTATTCTTGATATTACTCGTAGCTCGAGAAATCGAGATGTTTGAATGGCTCCTCAAGTTGACTCGAAGTTATAATCATTAACCGGTTAGCTAAAAGATTTTTGTGGGGAAACCTTGGAGTACTAGTATGATGCTACCCTGGCCGGACGAATATGCCGGTGCATATGCAGGTCGTGGAGGATGATGCCCTTGTCCTTGCTCCTGCTCCCACGGCAGCTTCCGCAGAGATCTATGATCGGAAAAATGCAACGTGCAACGCGGGTTGGGGTGCAAGATGGCCACGACCGTAGCGGCATTATGATGCCCAAAGGGATTGGTAATGTTTGGTTTATATTATATTGCATCGGAGACTCGGTGTTTTGCTATACCGAGTATCGACCGCCCAGGGGTGTCCTCCAGTTGACTCGATCAATCGGTATATAAGGCCACGGGCATGTTCCAGCTGTTTCCTGCCACCTCGTCGATGAGATATAACCTTCTATGCACCGAATGCTTCTAAAGAACCCTCACCATCTCTTCTACAACCCCACTAGTAACTCATACCCGTGCACTTAACACCACTCACCTGCATCCACAAATATTAAGCATGTCCACCCAAGACCCCAAAGACCACAAACCCATCAAAACCAAAAAGATCGTTCAAAAACCTCTCGTCGTATCCGATACTGGAAAACTTTGCTCTGTGACTGTTGCTGAGAGTTCAGTCTCGAGTATGGATACTGATATGAAGGAGAATGTTGGTTTTGGTCAGGTCGATGTTTTGAATGAGGATACCAGTTGTAAGAGTGAAGGGGTAAATGACAATGTGAAGGGTGATATGGTTGAATGCATGGAGGAGGCTTCGTCAAGCCAGGATAATAATGAGCCAGCTAAACCTAAGAAAGCGAAGCCTAGTACTTCTGAGAAAGCAAAGGCAGGGCCAAAAGCGAAGCAAGACAACGAAACCGACGGGGAGAAACCAAAGGGAAAACGGGGTAGGAAGAGAAAAGCAGATACACTCGAGACTGGTGAAGGGGAAACCAAGGTACTTATATATCCATTCCGTACTTATATTCAACCCCATTTCTATCTACCAAGCTTACGACCCACTACTTACCCCAGCCAAAACCGAAAAAACCCAAATCCACAAAGAAAACCTCTACTACGAAGAAATGAAAGAAATATTCGACTTCCTCTGCGATCGCGGAGTATACTGGAAAAACGATCTTCCAAAGAATAAAAAGTATAGTAATCGAGATACCAAATTGCTTGAGAAGGAGGTTAAGAAGAAGGTCGCCGAGGTGTTGGAGGGGTATCCGAGGGAGAAGGTTGTTATGGAGGCGTTTGAACGGGAGGAGGAGATGAAGGGGTTGGGTGGTACAGGGGGGGATATCAGGGTTAATGGGAGTGAGGGTGCGGTTGATGGTGAGGGGGGGGATGGCTATGGTTGAGTAGGGAGTTGAGTCGTGAATGGCTAAGGGGGTAATAGCCGTTGGTAGGCTATGTAAGGGAAGGGATCAAGCTATGTTATTTCGAACTATTGTGTTGTATTTGTTGTAATTTTGATAGCCTCGGAGCAGTGCAAGACTAGGGACAGGATCTAGTAAAACGTTAACTAGGACCAATTTGAATATTCTTAAGATTACAATTTAGATTTGGTTCTGGTGCAGTTCAAACAATGAAGTAGTCTGGTTTCAAAAGGGTGATTCCTCGAAAATCTCTATTATGCAATTGCGCGCATGCACGACTAGTGGCTCGAGATAATCATCAAGCTACCCATGGAATCAGAAAGTTTCTTACAGGTTCCCTATCGTGTACTGTTCTTTATTCGTTTAATAATGCGTGACATGAAACGGAAAGGATGCTGCTCTTGAATCGAGTTTAATACATGGCCCATAGTGTTTTCGAATTTCGGTAGCGATAGGACCATCTGGACGTTTACGGGCTGCTACGACGTATGATTGAACACGACACAGGTGCACCGTTTATGGCGGGTTTACCGCTAGAAAAGCCTGCAGGCCTATGTTTGGGTACAAGGCAACAGTTTTGTCCAGGTCCCTCCGATTTTTTTTAGTGAAACTTACCAGAACATTGTACTGAGACCTACCATCAATTGCACAGTTATTTTCCCTTTTACTGGACCACTGAGCAACCAGAAGCGGTCTAGAGGGAGTTGATCCGGATTAGAAGTTTAGGTCCAATGCTTATTAGCGACTGCTACCAGAGTAGCTGTACCGGTCTAGTTCCTGAGACTATATATACTCCCAGTAAAGCTGATGCTTTCCCTGCTTTAAGAGGTTAGTAGGTTTGATTTGGAGGCACATACCTCCCAGTATCTCGTCCGCTTCGCCATACGATGATGCGCGGCCCATACTAGCTATATCATGCGGTTATACGTTACCATGGGTATTCGACCTAGTATACCTCCTATATAATCAAAGTTAACACAGCAGTATCCGAGAAATGTAAACACCAGAACGCTTGCCCGCTAGGCTGGCTCGATCCGGCACAGGACTTCGTTGGCGGTATGGACATAATCCGGGGCCGGAAAATGATACGTCTGATCAAAGTGGAAATTGGTAGGAACCACTGGTGCAACCACTGAAAATTGATCCCGTACCTATCTACTACAAGGTAGCATTTCATATCCGGAACCTATGCTAAGAAGTCGTAGTTAGCACCCTCAAGATTTTGAGGCCGTGTTGGGATTATTGGCTTAGTGTTCCCACAATTTTCAGCTTGACCTTGCACGCCGCATGAAGCCCTGATAAGTTTCGAGGGGGAAAGAAGAAAGAGAAGGAAAGAAGGAAGAGTGTTGACGGTAGAAACTACGTGGGACCTAGGAAACGAAGGAGCGATTGGGGTGCTGTAGTCGGGTGGTGGGGGGTCTGTTACACTGTAGTCGGTATATTAAGTGATCAAAAATATATTAATAACGGGGTGAAAAAAAAAAGAAAAAGAAGAAGAGGAAAAAAAGAATAAAAAAGAAAAAAGAAAAATAGAAGATGAAGAAGGAAAAAATACAAAAAGAAGAAGAGGAGGAGGAGGAGTAAGAGGAAGAAGAAGGAGGAAGAGAAAGGGGAGGCATGTAAAATGCGTATAAAATGAAGAAAAGGTCAGCGTCCCACTGACCTGAATGTACCGGCCTAGAATCTCAGGATTGGGCTCAATCGCTTGAGTCCGCTCCGTGAGATTCAAGCTGCCTCCCGCGATTCCTTCGCGCGCGCCGCTTACGGGTTTTCAAGTTGCTCTGTGGAACTACCGCCTGCGGCGGGAGGCTGGCCGTTGGACTTTCTATTCGGCCGATCATCGTGCGGATGGCCACTTTGGTAGATTCATCCTCAGATGAATCCACGGCCACCGCGTCTTGATGACCTTCCGCACGGACCGTAGTGGTCCAAAGCCCCCCCTCGAACTTGAGGGTGACTCCCGGGTTCAACGGGGTCAATAAATTCATCAATCTCATCATCAGATGAGATATCTCTGCGTCTCAAGTCGAGTGGATATAAATTAGCCTGTGGCTAGGTAAACTTTCCGAGCTGCGAGGGTTCATACCCGTTGTGAAATATCCGACGTTCAGCACCTCGAATATTTGGGGTGCGACAGTACCCCCCACTCCCCTCACGATGATCTCAGTATTCCCTCCATTATCCCCCTCAACACCATCTGAAGGTAACTGGGGCCCGTAACTGTGCGCGATGGTGCACCTCCCCATCCGCCAAAACTCACACCGATAGTGAGTTACGGCGGGCCGAACGAGATCTTTGACAAAATCTATCGCCCAATTTATCCCTTGTTCATCCGCAAGAGCGCCAATATAAGCTTCTTGAATATCCGCGGGTACCTTGGGATTGGAGGTGGGCGGGTGCTTCTTGTCGAGTCCCCAGGACTTCGCGAGGGAGGAAAGCACGGCGTTCGATTGCAAATGGGCCCTCAAGAACTGTAGAACGGCAAAATGGATATTAGAATAAAGTTCCAGCAAGTGCCAGCACCAGGGTTAAGATGCTCTGGGACATATCGATGTCTCTTACGCTATACTCTACCCAGCCGAGGTCCGGTATATCGTTTGTAAGCACCCACACTACCGCTGTGTTCCACACCATGTCCCCTCTTTGCTCGAGCTTTAAATACGACGGCAAATCGACCTTGGTAGTCCCGGGCTTGGGTTGGAGGGCAAATACTTGTCTCTCCAGCTCGGGGTCGATTATTGCTGGGAGGTCCGGTATGGCATCCTCTGGGAACGCGAACGTCTTGAGCCAGCCGAAATCCGTTTTCACAAAATCTTCTGCACCTGCAACGGCGGGCGCAATTGGCGTAATATCGCTGGGGTTGAGCTCCGACATTCTGGCGAAGAATCTGAAAGATCCGGTTTCTGGATAGCTAATAAAAGATAGGGTGTGTGGATGGTCGCTGGAGATCAGGATGGTGAGATCTACGAGAATAGAAGACGTTGCAGGAAACAGAATTCTGGAAAGGGAATGAGGTTTTCAACGGCTTGCGCTCCGGCTAGAGCAGCGCCGTGTACTTGGTTACAGAAGCAGTACATGCTACAGAGTTGTTCCGTAGTCTTTTCTCGGCTCATATAGCACAAGAACTCGGAGCTACTAACTTTTACAAGGCTGACATGGCCGAGTGGTATGAGCGACTACTTTGTCACACGTGAATAAGTCATTGCCGCATACAACAGGCCCTGATGACTTATTCGCACCGCTTCCATGAGCGACTAACCGGTTTCCTATACCAACTTCAATCGGCAGCCCTCCCGTGGTTAGACCTCTGCCCGGCCTCCTTCGGAGCAGGCTGGGCGGAGGGAAACCGAGTGGGTGGTATTATCCCAAGCTGCAGCGATACAGAGTCCGCCTTTGGCTGTTCCTGCATGGAAGCTGGTATGAGAATCTCGGGCCCTATACGAGATGGGTATAGGTTAACCGGCGAATATCGTGAGAACGGGTGACAGGTGTTCGAACCTGCCCTCGGCCTTTTTTGAATAGTAGATATATATTGCAATCCATGACTTGAACTACCGGCATCTGGGAACGAGACTGCCCATGACTTTCTAGAACAGAGATATGCTGTTGCCTATCTATCAAATCTGCTGAGTGGGCCTAGAGGTTTTTATCTCGACTGGTCTGATGCTTTGCGTTGCTTTTGTTGTATTCCACATTTGGCAAAGGTTCCTTAAAAGGCATAGCTTGGTGAGTTCCTTGCAACACCCATGCACCGGCCATGCCTGGTCTGAAAACCCGGCCATGCCTATAGTTATAACTGTATTCGGGGCTACTATAGCTGCAGCTATTTAGTTCGAGACAATCTTGTATTATATCTCTCCACACTGTACAGCTGTAGTACTTGGGTTTAAATTGATGAATTGACTACCCTTTTTTCTTTAGTTTTCCTAGAACGTTCAAACGTTCGGACTTCTCCACGGGCTAGAACTGCAAAGGGATGAACGGCCGATCCATGGATATACTTGATATCAATGTTGTTTAATCCCAGATCAGCTTTTTTTGCGAGTCATAATGACCAGTTTTATTGCCCTCGTTGTTTACAGGTAACAAACATTAGAATGTATTCTAGTGGATACAATGGCGAGAAATATTTTCGAAACTAGCACCCCAGCTTTTGCAAAAGAAGAACAATACTGCGCGCGGACAAGCCAAATTTCCTTTAGTCAATCCCTAACCTTCTCGGTTCCTGTCGTAGCCCAAGTTGAATGAATTGAAAGACGAATGTAGGAAAGATGCCAAATAATAACTCCTGGGCACCAAAATCAGGAAACAGTCCCAGAAAAATTTCGATTCCCAACCGTAGAAGCTTTTTCGACCTTCTGGTTGCCTCTAGTTCCCCTTCGCACTCTTTGTGGCCTGGGGCCGTTATGTTGCATTTGCATCAAGTTTGAATATGATTAATGCTTTTTCGTTGGCTTAGATTGCTTCTTCATTCGAAATGCCTCGCGATGAAATGGAATTGCCGGCTTTATGAGCTGTTGAATAAACTTCGTTGTAACCGGTTCTCCTTTTTCGAGTGAAAGGGCGCCGAACTCTGCTTCTTGGAGGTCCGCAATCTTTTTATAATTAGCTTTAACATTGGTGATATCTTTTCGCTTCATCCGATGGGTGGTACGCATGCTATGTGCGAATGTGGATAGCTGCTTGTTTGAACATAAAGTGTTTCGTAGATACTAAATCCAGGCACCCGGACCCGTTAGATGTGGAACATATATAACACAACATAGCCAACCTAATGTACCACAAAGTGATATAGTAGGGGAATACCGGCCTGGGACCGCTGTAAGAGATTTGAATACCATCTTCTCTCCCCACTCAATTTTGGGGCTTGTCGTATTTAGATGAGAAATAATTGCACCGTTGTACGTTGCATCTCCGATTTGTGCAAGATCTCTGGGAGAATAGATTCCGTATGGTGTAGTCATGTCTTTGTGCTTAGTATTTTGCTGGAGCAGTTGCGTAAGTTTGTGGGAGCTAATGGGCGGTGGGATGGGAACTTTGACACCAGGTGGATACTCATATAGAGGCATCTGAACCTGAGCTTTGGCCTTTATTTTCGGGGGTTGGTTCCTGCTGGAGGGACGGCGCGAGGCTCCATCGCCTTTACGGGATGAGAATCGGGAAGCTTGGACCGTTGATTTAACGGCTCTGACTGAAATAACCCTCGGGATCGATATCATGGAAGTTTTTAGCAAGGAGTTGACCCTAGCTAGAACAAAGCAGTTCATCGTGAGAACTGTAAATGAAATTTAAATTTGCAGACGCCTAGACTATTTGCTTAATTATGGAGTCCGTAGGTTGGATATGATAGATGCTTGACGTATCTAGTTCTATGATTCGAATTGACTGTTTTAAGCCCAGAATATCCCTGTCAGCTGGCCTGGTAGATCTAGATAGTGCCAGAGCAGAGTTGATTCGACACGGTTCTATAGTTCTACACCTCATGAGCTCAAGGATTCTGGAATCTACACATCTACATACATAGGGTGCTTGGGAAGATTGGGTCTGTTTTCAATGCCGATACAAGAAGAACTGAAAAAATTTACTAACGTATACCGTGTCCCTATACCACGTCCCTATATCAGCTCGATCACCGGCGTCTAGGCGTCGTCTGTCACTAGACTCACGATATGTAGAACTCCGGATTTTGACTTTAGGGCATGGTATATCTGTGATCTGCTAGGAATTTGGTCTAAATTGGGGGACAATGAGACCAATTCTGCTCTATCAAATCTCACGATCGAAAAAATATTCGATGTGGCATGACGCATAGACCGCATGCGCATAGACAGCTTTAAAGGTGTAGACGATCTTTGAATTAATTTTTCAGGACGAGTATATAAGAAACCCCTGCCCCCCTCCTCTCACAGTCTTCCTCCTTCCCCCCTCCTTCTTCCTCATCCAAGGCTCACAACTACAGCAGACCAAGCTTCCACACTCACTGGTATAGTTATAGTATAGCACTACATACTATAACCCACACTCATTCACAAGTCCCTTGACTTGAAGCCACATTCGCTTTTATATATATAAAGCAAAGCTGTCTCAGCCGGACAAGCTCACCTACAACATGGAGCAATTTCCACCATCTGCCTGGTCCTCCAGCAATGGAACCCCCATCATTACACCTGCGGGGTCGGGTTTCACCACTCCCTACGGTTCCGTTAGATGGGACGGGCCTTACGGGCCACCTTTAAGCATCCCACCTTCGCCAATCGTCGGAAACTCTGCTGCTCCATCGCCATTCGGGTCGATCCGATCCGCTGCAGGTCCTCCCCTGCCACTATTGAACCCCTCGGTCCCGGGACTGCTTCCGATGGCCCCCGGTGCCCCGATGACCCCTTTGGGTCTTCCTCCACCGATTTTCCCCGGCACGCCGGCGATTGGCCCGATGCCTAGCCCAGCATTTTCTCCCATGCCTTCTGCGCTTCCATCCGCCGTACCTTCGTTCAACTCGACCCCAACAGGGAGCGTTCGCTTGGCCCCGGGCAATCCCGCCCTTGGATCTCTTGATCATCTGCTCTTGGGTAACGCACCACCCGGATACGTCACCGCGAACACCAGTCATTACAATCTTCCCTACGATCCTCCACCGTACAAGAATTTCGTCCCAAGTCCGCAATATATCGAATCTGCAACTCAGGATCGCCGTTACCAGGATCGCCAGAGACGACGTCAAGACAGGGAAGATATTCATGAGAGGCGCCGTCGAGAAAATCAAGAGCTTCAGGCGGAACGTCAGGTCGAACGTGAGAGGCGACGTCAAGCACGTGAAGTGGAGCGCCAAAGACTCGGAATCATGGCATCCCAGGGGATCCGCGCTCGTCCCGCCTGGTTTGAGGAAGAAGAGGAGATGATGGATCGATCGCCCGGTTGTAGATGTGTCATTTTGTAAATGCGTCTACGGGTACAGGCCTCCGGGTACGGTGGGGATTTTTTGGTCTTCCTCCGATGGACTTGGAGTCATACGACGATTTGGGCTTTGGATTTTTGTTTGGATCGATCAACCGCTTGATTAGGTTGACTATACGATGGTGTTTATCTGCGGGCAATCGATCTGTTTTTGCTTTTTGCTTATTGTTTTCTGTTTTTGTTAGTATTTGCATTTGAGGATCTGGAATTCGACTTGGGGAGAAGAAAAAAATACCGATAGTGGGAAAAAAGGTTAAAATTATGAAATTATAAAAAAAAAATTGAGTCGCTACTGCGCGCAAGTTATCATTTTATCACGCGGAAACTAACCAACAGGAAGGTAACAATAAAAAGAGGAAACAAGAAGGCCTCGAGCTTGTCTGCGAGAAAAGATTGATTGGCGTGTTACATTTCTTCCGAAGCCTGTCCGTTGGCTTGTACCTAGTTAGCAGAGTGAGCGTCTATGTATTTTAAACAAGCCTCTCAATCAAGCCGCTAAGTTCCCTTTCCAACCCTTGAATTAGGCAGTCTCGTAAACCCTTTGCGTAAGTACAGTCACCTGATTATCACGAGGGATTCAAGATTTGATATCGACATCCAGAACCGTCGATTTTAGCAGTGCATGGAATACTAGGGTATCCATGCCTCGGGCTGCCGTTCAAGCCCAACTAGCATTAGTTCTGAATCTGGATTCGGTACCGAGAACCTTGTTAATCCTTGACTAGTTTGCGTCTTTCGTTCTAACATAATCTTCTTCAAGACGGTCCGGCAGTCGTGCGAGACTCTCGTAGCTGTTCTTCGCTGGTGGTTTAGGTGTTTCGTACGAATCCGGACTCTATATTAGTACCCATGCAAGGAATCGATCCTGTACATTTATAAAAGCCGGGCACGACCCAGAAAATTGACAACTGGGTTCCGGAGCTTCTATTTCTGAAAAGTGGGGAACGTTCGAACTCTCCATAAACTCTTTGCGCGATATCCGACCTTCGAGAAAAAGTTGGCTTGTTGGGCCGTATATGGCCGCAGGGAACGGGTTCCGAAAACCCAGCTTCTTACCTCCAGATGAGAGGTACCAGGTACTTCGACGAACTGGTCGACGGTCGACGGTCGACGAATCCAACTTTCAATGGTTATGGCTGAGCTCTGTGCCTCCCGACCGCGATCCCGACAACATGAATCCTAAGTACCAACAAGATGCATCGATGGCCACAATTATAGAGAGGACACAAGCAGTGGCGAACCAGTCGAACAACTCCTCTCCTTTCCCCGTCGACTCGAGGACGTCCTTGAAACGATCTGGGCATCGTGCGCATTTGATTGCTCGAATGGACGGTTTTGGCTGGCGTTTGCCTGTGTTGCCGTCGACACTCCGCAACTTCGATGCATGCCATATGCAGGGCATCTACCAATCTGGATCCTGCTTCAGAACCATCGATGGTGTTAATCCGGTTTTAGAAAATATTCGATGTCGAAGACTCAAAGTGGCATCCAATCGGTTTTCTTTTCTCGTTGATACGTATCGATACGCGTATTCGCCCACAGACAGGAATCGCGTCAGCCGGATGCACCGCCTCAAACTGCGAAACCGTCCAATCGTTGCACAGTCCCACGGCGGGTGCGCAATCGAAACACTTAAGTCTGAGTCTCCTGCGCTCGGACAGAATGTTGCATCCCTCAAAAGTATAATCCCTTCGAGTTCTTCAGCTGGAAGAAAACATCCTCCAGGTTGTTGCCGTCGGCAGGGCCGAGTTAGAAGTATTTAAATAGCTTTCGAGAACCGTTCGCATCGAAGCTCGCCGACTAGGCCAGGCCTCAACCCTTAGCGAGACGGACCTCGGGATTGCATCTGAGGCCCGCTGCCTAGTTGTTCAGGTTGATATTAAAAGGGATTCGGACCCCTAACCGGCTTGGGAAACCTTCCTCGACTCGATCTTTGAATCTGTGGAGTTCGTCTTCTTTTCTTTCTCTTGATATCGATATCGACATATCAAGCCAGTGCAGCTGGGAACTTTCGAGTACGAGTTTGGCAATAGCCTTTTCGGAATTTTCTCGAGCTTCACAAACCTGGTTCAGACGCAACGGGTTCCGCGATCCACCTACAAGGATATCATTGGCACCAGTCGGGCTAGCAAACCCTGCATCGAGTACCTGCGTCCCAACGGCACCGCGGAGAAAATCCGAGTGAACTCATCGTCACCTAAGAGGCAACTGCAGATTCTTCGGCCATCGGTTAATCGCAAAATTTTTCGTTTGCCGAGGTTTTGGCCCTAATTCTCTTCGTCAGTTTTCAATCAAAAGAAGTCTTGAAAGTGGGTTTAAAAGGGGTTGTGGTTTCAATTTTCCTTGACATAACCTACCTTCGGTGGGTTTGGCATGTGCATTCACAAACCGAGCGGACGACATCACGATGCCTGAACATTTCTCTGAAGGGATGCGGGAGCTCCCTCCCTCGAAGTAAGTCACTCTCAGACGGCGCCTATCGGTCTCTCTTATATATATCATGCATCTCTTTCAATCAGATTCAGACGGGCTGACAGTTAGAATAAATAGTGGCAAAAAAATTCGGAGCTGAAATCTCAGTGTGTTTGTTTGCTTCGGACTGCAACCCTCTTCGACGCTGGTTAAATGCAAGTGCTGCGGCTGTGCGGCACTGCGATGCAGCCAGACGAGAAAGGAAGATTATGCCTTGGTCCACGCTTCATACCATCATACATTGCGGATCGGATCCTCAAGTTCGGATCATGCTGTCGATACCATCCTTCATCTTTCAAAATTTGAAATACTCGATATTCAAAAAAATTTACACAAATATTGCAAATTGAAGGCCTCTGGTCCGGCGTTGCACGCATCGGTCGCCGAAGCAGCTCCTGGGTGCCGGGCCATGGGCAGGTACCAGGTACTTGCATCAGTTTTCACCACGGACGGCTCGGTTTCCTAATTCCTACCTTTCCCGAATAAGGATATCCACCCGACACCTGCGTGTGCCGGATCTCGCAGTACCCTTGTAGCAGCCCCAGCTGTTCCCGGTAACAGAGATGACGTGCGTCTTAACACTGGCGGGATATGCATGATCGTAACGAATCGAGGGGCTAGAGGAAGGACGCGGGTTCGGAATCCAAGAGCGAACGTCAAGGATCCTAGGATTGGACCACTGGGGGGATTGCGCCGGACGAGGAAGGGGCTGGGCATGGGGATCCTGCAGGTGTACCGTCACGAATCATACACGCGGAGAATACTCAACGACATGGGTTCGATTGGATTTTTTAGAACGCGAAACCTGTCAAAATGTAAGGCCTCCTCGGTGGAGCCAAAGCAATTGGCTCGAGAGGTCCCAGGAGACGGGAAGCACGTGGGAAACTAGGTATATTTCCCCACAAACTTCTAGATCTTATTCTTCGAATCAAGGATTACCTGGTCAACTGCTGCCGTCTGCAAAAAACAAAAGAACTCGTCCTGGGTAAGCGACACCGGGGGTACCGTGGTGTATCTGAATCCGTCGACTTGGCTCAGTCCGAGGGAACGCCATTGGGACCCGTATCAAGACACCGGGAGCCGAAATCTGGGGTATTCCTACGGGATCCATTGCGGAATCCCGCCCCCGCGACGACTATTACGTACAGATAACGGTTTTTTGAACCCGCTTAAACTGACATGTCAGAGAAAATGGTTCTCAGCGAAAACAAATGTTGGTTGATCTATCACTTTTTTCGGACTTTGTGGCGTTCTGGCTTGACAGGGCGTCATATCAGTTACACTTTATAGTTACAAATTGCTGGGCGACGGACCGCCAAAAAAATTTATATCGAGGTCTGAAGCGGAAATATCAGCCGATAAACCCAAGAGTCGCAGGCGGGAGAGCCACAGACGATGCTCTGAGGAACAAATTGTGATCGATGGAAATAGCTGGAAGGTTTTGAAGCGGCTGAGACGGCAAGGGTTTTCTGAGGTGGAACTGAGGAATGAGGGGTGGGTGGTTGGGTTGTCTTTTTCCCCCAAGAAAACCACAGTCGAAACTCCACTTTTTCTTCCACCCCTTCGATATTTCTAACTCCTCACTGAACACTTCCTAGGTGGCTTCGATAGAAAGGTGTTTTCTTCATTTATCTTATATTATTTTCTCTTTCTCAGGCTCTCAAAGCAGTTGGACCGCCACAAAAATTACTTGAAACCGACATTTTTGGGGTTGGCAAGGGTGCCCAGCCGGTTCTTCCTCAGGAGTTTTACACCTTTCCTACCAACAATCCGTCAAAATCCCGCCGACGCCGACTATAAGGACCCAGTGTGCTGTGAAGGGGTTTCCTATGATCATGCGAAAAGGCGAAGCTTAGAAAACGGGGAGTCTGTCCCAAGGAGGTGTTCTTCCACGGCAAAAGCGACAATTTGACCTGACCCTCCCTAGCAGATCTCGCCTCCGCGAACCCGGCCGCAGGATTCTCCGACGGTGCACGACTGGATGGACCTTATTTTCATATTAATACCTTGTTACTTGAATATATAGCATTCCTACGCCCGCCTCCTATCAAGCTAGACTATGTAGTGTCTACGGGAGCCGGGGAGCCGAGATAGTGATCCACTGCCCTCAAGGCGCAAGCTCGGGAATCCTGTCGGGAATACCTTGTTGAAACTCCTAAGCTGGGAGGAGTCACTGGACGGGTCTACTATTACTTCTTATGTTTTGAAATACCCCCGACTACAATATAATCTCACAGCTAGAAGTCCGGTTACAGCACTCCAGGTCACGATCGATTCCCGTCAGGAGGCTGTTGGGCACTGGCGGATTCGTTTACTATCCTCCGGCCGCCACCTCCGGCCCAATAACAGCCCCAATCCGACTGAGAAGCTCAAGATACCGACTCTAGCTCTCTCCCCTGACAAATAAATCCTGCACTGGTCTCCGAGCCTGGGACGACGGGCAACGAATTCTCTGTGAAGGACTCAAATCCTTCTTCGACTCTCCGATGGCCCGACACCAGCTTCGCAAGAAAAGAGTCGAAAGAGATCACTCTGCCCCTATCCGTCCCTATATATCTTAAGCTAGATAGTCCGCACCTCTCTGCCACGCGAATTCACAACTTAGCTACCCGCAGCCACGCTGTGAGCCCCAAGGACAACACAGTATGTGTTGCAAGTCGACCGTTGTTTAGTTCGCACCTGTGGATCCGCTTAGCGTTGACCAGTCGGATGGGATGGAATCACGGCAATGGCGTCGACGGCAGGCAACCTAATCGATTTTCTGCATCGGACACCTGCTGACGACACCATCTACCTAAACTAGTGCGGCACTGATTTTTTCTGACTAATCCAGGTACCGAACCTAGGAATAGGCCCGTCGAGTTTTCAGACCCGCGGAGAACTCGTGCCATCAAATTGTTCAGCCCTTGCTAAGATTCATATTGAGGCCTCGGGTCTAGCGGCTTCATCAGCTGTTTGAACGTCTTGCCATAATCGAATTCTCTGGAAAAGCTAACATGGTTCAGCTAACGATTAGGATTTGCTAACCTTTCGACAGAAGCTCAGACTAACTCAAAGGTTGCCCACCATGGTACCAATGGGCCATCTGGGGACTTCAACAAGTTTCCACTTTCACCGAAGTTAGCGCTACTCTAGGACAAACGGTTACGGAATTAATATTCTCTAGATCTCGGTTCTGATCCATATCGTATGAGGATATATTACGTATACTTCCTTAATAAAAATATCTACAAAGAGCCCTGTTGGAGGTACTCGCTATATATCATCGTTAGGCCTTTACTACAATACAATTATATCCACATTTTCTGAAGATCCATTCGCCACTTTGTGATTAAATAAATATTCGCCCTCATACTCGACTTAGTGGAGTAAAATAACATTGAAGGTAACGCGACTATATGCGAGTACTGATCTTAAGCGACTCGTGGTAGCTGAAGGGCCATAATGCCCCTCATGCATGCAATCCTACAATACCATCGGGGGTCTGTATTCAATTACCTCTCTACCGATGTCCGGTACAACCAGACGTCCAGTCATAGCTAAATCCAAAAACGCCCTTGTATCTGAACCCGGGAACACGGTTCGAAGATCTCAGCAACTTCGGACTTGTATCCAAGGGTTTGGGACGCCCGGTAGAGGCTTTAAATTTTGCGCCCGGCCGAGATATGCCCAAGTAGACTGATGACTTGCATGACGGTGCTGATCCGGTCACAGCAATTGACGATTCGGGCAGGTGTTTCGTGCGACATTCGATCGGTGTTGTTGTGTGGTAAGTTCGGGTCTGGTGTCGCGAGCTGTCGATCGATCTGTGTAATCTTTTGAAAATTAGAGGCAGATCTACCTGTGTAGCACAGTTTTTATAACAAGGTGAGGTTGTATTCTCACGTGTTACAAAGCCTTCCATGGAATTAGCTTCAGAAGGGGCTATACTCGACCTCAGCACGTCAACAAATTTTTTTGGTTGGCTTCCCGATGCAGGGTTCCGGTTGATATGAATCGCCGCGCAATGACATTCTCAGCTCACTTGACGATCCGAATTGCGATCGGGAATCGGCGATTACGATAATCGATAAGATACCGGATAGCTTCCAGGGTCGAAAAACATTTACCGAATGCTTAATGGGAGCCGAAGCTAGCAAGACCCTGCTTAGATCCCTCGGCTTGTCCCGCGCGAACCACGCCGTTTAATGTTTGGTAGGCACTTAAGTACTTGAATCTGAACTGCTATAAATATACCACTACTCTAGTTAATATACATTTACGGACCGCAAAAATCCGAAGCGGTATATATGAGGTATTGATTGATCTGCAAGACCTGCACTTATCCAGAATACGACCCTTGAATTGGCAGGGGCATCTCGGGTGGAGCCGTCAATGCCGTTGCAAATTTATAAGCAATGAAAACGGATACAGCGAATATTGGTATTCCGATCCCAATCCCCACTCCCAAACCAATCTTCGCGGACTCCGACAAACCACCCGAAGAACCGACCGTCACAGTTACTGTCTCTGAGGCCCTATTATTCGGCAAATTGCTGTCGGGGAAAACCGTTATTGTTGTCGCTAGGATCGAAGGCGAGTTAGTCCACTATCGATATATCCTTACTTATATTTGTAGCGGATTCACAGGCTCGATCATTTAAACTTGGATAACCTACCAGCAACATTTACCGTGGCTATCTCCAGCGTTGTCGTCAACGTGCTCAATGGTATCGTTCTCGTCTCCGTCTCCGTCACCGTGACCGGAGCGGACACCCCAGCCCCATCGCTGGGAGTAGCGCCAGCATCAACCCCAAGATATGAATTGCAATATTCATTAAAAACGCTGAGCCCAATGACTACATCCCCAGTAACCGACGAGCAAGCACTCGAAATGCAGGTGCTCAGGTGAGAAGTGATAATCGTCCGAATATCCGTTCGACTGCAGATGCATGAATTGAGGCTGCAGCCGACCACGCTGGTGATCTGCCGATTGTAAAAACACCCTACCTGCCTCTCGAAGCAACAAACGGCGCAATCACGAAGAGCTCTAAATTCGGTTATGCTACCGAATGTTACGGATTCACGGTCGGGTGCCCGCTGTGCCGCAACTCGGATGGCTGGAAGCCCCGCTAAGATGAGCGTGAAAAGGATGGGAAGGCCGGGGAACATGGTGGTATAGTGGGAATATGTTGCCGTTTGAGAACATGCAAGCTAGAATTTCCGTGCGTCGATAGTGGATTCGAGGCTAGCGCGTCGATGGTAAATGGTGTGGTTTTGTCCGTTGCCTCAGCTGAAAAGGGCGGGCGTATATCGTTGGCTGGTCTGGTGTTGACGCTTGGCATACATGGGACATCGTTAGCTGCGCCTAGAAAACACGCCCAGCCGCACTATAGCGGTTTTCTGTGCCATTGTGGGGGTTGAATGCAGCCACAGAGCACACTGTGGTACTCTAATGCTAGTCAGAAGGTCCAGAACCAAAGGTCTAAATTCATATTAAGTGATCAAGTAATAACAGCATATATGGCTAACTGGGCCAGGGCGGGGCGACCAGTAGCCGTGTCTAAAAACCCAAGATCTTCAGAGCTCAATGGAAAGAAGGGAAGAGAGTGCATATATGTACGTATCATGTACGTACTAGTACTTCGGTAGTTAGCACCGGCCATAGAAGCTAGAAGAGCTTAAATTTAAATCCGACCCTCAAATTTAATTGAGGAAGTACTTAGTATCGTCGAAGTTTCCTCGTGGCTGCCTTAGAAGCATGAGAATAAGGACCCAAGTGGTCTCAGCAATGCATATATTACAGACCTTCAGATTTACTCAGCAATGTAACATCGATGAAGTAGTATACGAACGTTCGAATGTTGTGCAAAGCAGGTCCCAACTTTACACGTTACACTTCATTAATTGCTGTTTAATGCCTCTTGCAACAACTTTTAGTAACTACTTAAACGGTTAACCTACTAATCTATGGGTCGGTCAGCAATTTCGCAACCTCAGACCTTAAAGCGGTCCTACCTATCCGACGTCCGGATCCGCGCCGGCCACACAACCTCCAAGTTTCTCCGAGCGACCGTCCAGGGACTTAGCGGCTCCACAGGATACGAGACGCCACTTTTGAGAGCCCCTCATCATACACAGCACGTGCACCCCTACCTCCTGTTCAGGTTGATCGGGCGGTATGCAATTGGCCGTACAGCGCCGTTCCGGACGTTCCGTGGTAATAGACGCATGTCGTGCCAGAGTTCTTAGAATACATGGATCTGTCGTCAGATCAGAATACCATCACTTTTGCTTTATGCGATACTATCGATATATCAATACATGCTGTTTTTTTTGGGGGGTTTTTTTTTCCATCTGACCATCCTATTCTTAAAATACTATTGAGGGGTAAAAGTTCTCCCTAGTACAGTCACAAAGAATTGGCTCCTTATAACGAGAGCGTATTATTACTTGAGGGTCGCACAGATCTAGAGCGTTAGCGCCACAAGCCTGTATCCGCGGCATCAAGGAGACTAGCTTTAGACAATTGATTCCAGCTGTAGACTGACTACCCTCTCTTCATTCTCGTGCTTATTCTTTCTAACAACACGATTGGCTCGGTATTTCTTACAACTGCTGGAGCTCTGGACCTGCAAGCCGTGTCTCCTACCATGTGGGGCGGGCGGCAGAAGGACATCTCCTCCAAGTGATCGATACTCCCAACGGCACCTGGTCTCGCTACGCACCCAGCGACTCTCATGCTACATCCGCAGTACCAATATTCTTACCCAGTAGATTTTTCTATAAATACGAGGTGTCAGGTACCCAATGGAACAAAAAAGTAACCAGAGTACAGTATTGTAACCATCCGCGCATTCCATTGGATCCGTCACCCAAAATGCGTCTCTCTACTCCTAAGTTACTTTTGGTCTCTTCAAGCTTTTTAGTCCTCGCCGAGGCGACAAGTCCTTTGATATGCGTAGGTTGTTGATTTCTTATAATATTTCGGGCGACGTATTAACTTCTAACAACATCCAGTGCGGACTATTAAATATTGCATTCCTAGGACAAGGGAAAGTTGTCTGGCCACAGAGTGCTAGCTACTTAACTAAGAACGTTTACTGGTGTAAGTAGGCCCATCCATAAGTGTCACATTATCCTAGCTGATTGGTCCATTCAGCAAGCTCATCCTACCAAACACCGACTTGCATATTCAGTCCCACCTCAGCACACGATGTCTCCAAGGCGGTAGCTTTGTTCTCACGTAGTTCTTGCGTATTTGCAATTCGGAGTGGTTCCCACATGCCCAACTACGGTTTCTCCTCTACAAACAATGGAGTGCTTGTCTCTCTCTCCGGCCTAAATCAGATCTCTTACGATGGGACTGTCGTTAAGGTCGGGGCCGGAAACCGCTGGACCAACGTCTATGATGCCCTCGATCCCATTGGTGTTGCGGTACTTGGTGCCCGGGATTCAGACGTTGGCGTCAGTGGCTTCCTTCTCGGAGGGGGTATCTCCTTTCTATCCAACTCTTATGGGTGGAGTGCCGACAATGTTGTCGAGTACGAGGTAGTCCTCGCGAGTGGTGAAATTATTAAAGTCAATAATAATAAGCACGTCGACCTCCAACGTTGTCTCAGAGGCGGTTCCTCGAATTTTGGGGTTGTGACTTCATTCACGCTCAAAACTTACAATATCAGCGCCAATGCTGCAGGAAGCGTCCGATTCTTGGAACCTGCTATCTCGCAGTTGTTTACACCTCTTTATAATTATATCGCGACCGGCCAGGATGCGAATCCAAAATTTCACATCATCCCGAACTTCATCAAGGTTCCAGGCGAGCCTGCCAGAGCTAGCTTCACGCAGTTCTATTCGGAGCATGTCGACCTCGCAAACCCCCCGCCAGTCATGAAGCAATGGACAGATGGCACGATCCCAAACGTCCTCAACACTATTGTAAATAGACCGGCAGCAGGCCACTTACCGAAGGTATTCGGTGCTGGGACACCACCTGGTCCGCGAACCCAGTGGTACGTTACCTCTATTATCGCCGACGCGCAGCTGTTCCAAACAATATACAACATCTGGCGAAATGTATCAGAGCCCTATGAAGCAAACGTTCCTGGGTTCTGGAACAGCTTCGCTATGCAGCCTATAGGAAATAAGTATATCCAAGGGACCCCGGCGACGCCCGCTAGAAATATCCTGGGCATCACGGCCCCGCTTGTGATTGTATCGTCCAACGTCTATTGGAACAATGCAGCTGATGACGCGACCGTGCATCAGTTTTTTGATGAGTTCTACGGTCAGGTCAAGGCAGCTGCTATCACTGCCGGTAAGGAATCGAAGTATCAATATCTCAACTATGGAGGGGTATATCAGGATCCCATTTCCACGTACGGACAGCAAAATATAGCAAGGTTGAGGCGAGCAAAGAGAAAGTATGACCCTCATAATGTGTTTGGAACCTTAGTAGAGGGAGGCTTCAAGGTTCCGGGATTCTAGGGATATAACTAGCGGCTTCCTGTACTAGTATTATGTAGTTTGAAAGAATATAAAGATAATGATTAATAAATTCACGCTACCCATAAAACGATTTCGACACAAATTATGACCTATTCATTACATACACGAAATTTTACTGAGCTGTTGACAAGGGAGCGGCCCAAAAAGAAAATAGATCTGGATCGATGTTCTGCTCTTGGTTTAAACCTGATTATTCCGAGCTATTTTGCTGCCAAGTCCTTATCTTCGACGTCCTTCATGCTTCTCATAACATTCGCAACCATCCTTTTATACATCTGCGGTCCCGGAAAGCTAAACAAGCCTTCCTGGAGTCCTTGCACCCAATAAGGGGATACCACCGTTCGCCCAGATCCAATTCTATCCAATATAGCCTGTGCGACCATCTTCGTATCTGGTAGGAATGAGCCGACAGCGTACTTAAACCCAGGGGTCCCGGCTACACTGCCCGGAGTTACGGCCATAACTTCAATATCCCGCCCCGTGGCGTACATCTCCGCATTCAGAGCAATCGAAAGGCTGTTAAGATAACCCTTTGCAGCCGAGTATAATTGCACCCACGGTAGTCCGAACGCTGAGGCCGACCCGACGTTGATTATTATTCCGGGCTCTGTCATTCGGGGGAGAACAACCCGGGTGAGTTGAGTCATAAACCGGCCGTTGATGCTAAATACGCGGTCGATTTCTTCCTCTGTTCGTTCGACTAGAGGGTCGTATACCCTTTTAGCGGCTACGCTGATTCCTCCCACGCAGTTGATCAGAATTGTTACTTCAGTGTCGCCAAGAGCGTCGAGAACGGGTTTGTCCACGGAAAGAACCGGGTCTGTGGCATCGAGGGCCAGAGTTTTGGTCTTTACTTTGTATTGTAGCTCTAACTCTTCCGCGAGTTTTGCTATTTTTGAGGGCGTCCTTCCGTGAACGATGATATTGAAGCCCTTGCTGGCCAATTCGATTGCAAGCGCTTTGCCGATGCCATCTGAGGAGCCTGTGATTAAGGCCCAAGGTGCCCCGCCCGTCGAAGGTATAACGGCCCGGTACTTGTAGAGTTCTGAGGATTTGAGGAAGTATAGATTTGTGAATTGGAAAGTTTTCCAGAGGAAGTAAGTGACTGTGGCGGCGCCAGTCACGTTGAGGATTGTTGCGGATTTCAACATCGTTTCTAGGTGCTGTATGAGCTGCTGCGGGTCTACTCTCTGAATGAGATGATCGATGTTCAAGCCGAAGGTCGTCATTTTAAGAATTGTTACTGGAGAGTGAAGTTTAAAGAAAGTTAAGTTTGTGAGGTCGATCTAATACTTAGAGTAGTGAATGGGAAATGGTATGCACAAATTTGCGGCATGATGTGAGGCCCTATCGTCGGTTTATATAAGAACACAAGCCCAAGCCGCTCCACTAATTTTAATATGAAGCCATACATTTATCAAGCTCGTGCGACTAGTTTTAATTGAAGCCCCCGAGCCCGATAGCGCAATCTGGCGAATCTTATATCACCGTAAAGTTCCATAGCTTAGGCAAAGTAGGTATATTGCATTCTCACACACAGGGCCCTGCAGGGTCCGCGTTCACCTGGTCTGAAAACCCTCACTCAATTGGGTTTAGCGGTGCTTTGGAAGCGAGCTTCGGCCGCAAAAGACGTTAGTATCTTCCGAAGAACGGGACCCGTTGGGCTTCGGTAGGGCCCGTAACAGACGAAGCTTGAATTCTCGCACGAGTTCGGAACTCAAATAGCAGCCGAAATGTGTTGCCCGTCGGGTTTCTTCACACAGGCTTTGTCAGCAGTTCGCATTGGTGGACGTCCGGATTGACCCCGCGAGCTTGATATTGAGTGCAGTGCTATCGGTTGGGCGAGTAGAAACGTTAAAACCTGACGTTTATTTGTCTTTTGATTCGAGGCTACTGGATATCGTAATCTGGTGATCGATATCGATATATCATTGTGGCGTCGTTCGCGGCCATCTGCTCTGATTTCCCCACGTGTGGCATGGGTCTGCCATTATAATCCTTCTAGTGCGTCATAATATAGCCGACGGGTTAATTAATTAATTGCTGGAAGGAACTGACAATGTCGGTTACTTAGCACTCACGACAGGAACGTCGACGCTGTCAGTGACCGTATCATATCGCCTGAACTGAGGCTCTTCCACACACCCCCGCTGCACCGTGTAGGCCACCTTTCCGAGACCATCTAGGGCAAGTTGAGCCGGATTCCAGTGTAGACGCTTATCGATAACGCGTCCGACGCGCCCTCGTGCAACCCAGTCCTCTGATCGATCAATTCATATCCGCTATTGCATACATGGTCACTGAGCCTGGTCGTCGAGCGGTTCTTTTCGAAGAATCATAACTAAGTATATCTACGAAACCAACATTTGCCTTTTTAATTGCGGCTTGCGTAGGGGGCTGCCTATATATTTAACCCATCCCCATTATCCCTCGTAAATCTCCAAAGGAAGCACCAGCTCATCTATAGATGACCTCACCTCCACTGCTCTGGACATCATCAATCAATTCGATCTGTATTTCTTAAAAGATCACATCCTTCGGCGAATACATCAACCATGGGTTTGAATGCCTTCCGGATCATTGCCGACCTTTCACACCTGCTCTCCAAGCTCATCCTGATATGGGCTATTTACAGCAACCGCAGCGCCGAAGGCGTCTCCCTTATTACGCAGGCTCTCTACCTCCTCGTTTTCCTGTCGCGTTACGTCGACATTCTCTGGGTTCCCTCTGGTCTGTGGAATATGGCTTTTAAGATTTTCTACATATTATCTTCCGCTGGAATCTTATTTCTCATGATGCGAGTCTATCCTCGAACGCGGGAACCACAGAAGGCTTTGAGATTCGGTACCTACTGTTTAGTTGGCGCCTTGGCCTTAACAATGCCAGTGACAGCGCTCTTGAATCCCGTTTTCACCTTCTGGGAGGTATGTATTATAAAGCTCCCCTGTTCCCTTCGTTCCATAACGGCGAAGTAACTCTCATCACCCTCTAGAATGTATGGGTTTTCAGTATCATCCTCGAATCCGTCTGCGTCCTTCCCCAGCTTCTTCTCCTACGTCGCACAACAATCCCCACCGTCATCGATTCTTATTACCTGGTCACGCTTGGATCTTATCGTGGATTCTACATTCTCAACTGGATTTGGCGATTCAGTTTCAGCGGCCACTTTGATCCAGTCTCCGTTGTCTTCGGTGTCATACAAACCGCACTGTACATCGATTTCGCATGGGTATACTACAGTCGCCAACGAATCAAGCTACGACACGGTGCATTGATCGATGAAGAAGAAGTTGGGCAAGGTTGGCTCATTAGTCGTATCCTCGGCGGTACCCGACATGTCGACCACGATGAGGAATTGGGAGATATGGGCGGGGAGGGCGGAGATTATAACCACCACAACAATAATCCGAATAAGCAACAGCCTCAGCGTTGGGGGCCACGGGGTATTTCCGTCAGCGCCGACGATGGCACTCTCGATTTGGAAGCACAGCGACCACTGATGGATCCAGATACATTCGAGGTTGGCAACGAGACAGATGTTGAGCCCGCAAAGCCGACCGAGGCGCCGCCCAACACCGAGACTTCTACGGCACGAGAAGGGCCGTCTGCCCAGACGACCCGTCAGATTTAAATTTAATTTCTCATGTTCTCCGTTCTTACATCCGGGTATCCTTACGTCCAACTGCAGTACTATCTGAGATTCTGCCATTATTCCTGTTCCTTGTTTAAGTTCATGTACCTTTTCTAGCGTTTCCGCACGATAGCCAACATAGCAAGCTGCCTTGAATTACTAGTCAAATCATCGGTTCAACCGCCTAAAGGGATCTTTCGTAGCTATATACCTAGGAACGAGACGAAGTAGCTACTTAAGTATAGACATAAGTACCATCTCTGTGCAACCATGAAACCGCAGAGCCGTAGAACGCCACAGCACTATTCCAGTGGCGCCACGACTGGGGTAACGTTACACACGGTCCGAGTCTAAACCCGAAACGATAAAATACCACAAGAGAACACAAAGTGACAACACGGACTGAAGACTCGGTGACTTTACGAGCCATTGGCATTTATGCAATTGAGCCATTCGGGTTTAACTAGTACGAGAAGGTTTCTCCAACCATTTCCTCCGAGAGCTTCCAAAGGCGGTTTGCGTTCTCGATGCTAGTAGCGAACGGGGCGGCCGGCTGAACCTGGCAGTCGGCCAAGTATCCACCATTCTGATCTACACAGGTTGCATGAACGAGAGGTTGGAGTCAGCGACGGCCCATGCATGTCAAGGATGTGAATGGATGAGTAATCAACATACCTACGATCAAAGGGCTAAATGCGGCCACTATCTGAGTGCTGGTACCTTGACTCAAAGTCCTATATTCTAGATTCGTAGCAACTCCGCTGAACGCCATTTTAACGTGTTCCACTATTCAAATTCAATATTAATTGTTAGTAAATATTGGCACTCAGCACTTTATAGCTATTTATAGATGGCTAGGGCGTACTCAATGTTCCAATATCTTCTTCCGTTTGATGGCGTCCGAGGTTGGTGTTTATGACTATGGGGGCATACGGGTACCGGGCTTAGTTTCACAGCCAATGTGTGGAATATCATTGGGTCACCAAGTAGACTTACTACCAGGAGTTAAGCTGAAGGATAGAATTCCCTTAGATTTTAGCTTTTCCGCTAACGCGACAGAAAACAAAACCTGAAAATTCAAACATCAGTGAGCAGCGATACGAGGTACGTGAATTCGCAGGTACCTGATACTTGCATTTGCCGTTTTGGACTGCCCGTAGCTCTCGTATTTATCGTATTTCGCACCATTCTAGCGGTTCCAGGTTAATTGCATTTCACAACGTAACTTACGGACCTAGTCTTTCCAGCCCGTATTCAGCGTGCAGGCATACCGAGAAGTGAACATCATCCCACCGGATTCCGTTTCCCAAGAACATATGACCACCACTCGAGACATTGATAACCCTTCCCCCATTCTCCACTTTACCAGCCTTGAGCAAGAGATTGGTGAATAAGAAATGAGACAGGTGGTTTATTCCAAATTGTTGTTCGAATCCATCCGCTGTCGTTCCGTACGGCGTGGCCATAACACCGGCACAATTGATAATGGTATCGATTTTAACATCGTCCCACGAAATGATCCTCTCAGCAGCTTTACGAATAGATGCGAGTGAGGCAAGGTCCATTATCACGCTCTTCGTTGGGACACCTGCTTCTTGAACTTCTTTTGCGATTGGGGCAATCTTTTCTTCGGATCTGGCATGGAGGAGGATAAGCTTGGGGTGCGCTTTCGCGAGGATTGTCGCTGTTTCACCCCCGAGCCCACCGGATGCCACTCCTGTGATCAAAACTGTTCAAACAGCTTGGTGAGCGTTCCATATTCCCAGTGCGGATTGGGGGATCGTAAGTAGATAGTCTGGCCTCTTACTCGTCTTGTTTTTAATTAATTCAGAAAATTCCTGGGTGGCTTCCTCCCCAGTTGTATCCCAATTGAATTTCTCGGCCATCTTTGAATCGAACTGAGAAAACTTTCCGAATTCAGGTGACAGAGTAAGTCGTTCACTCGTTTTAAATATCCTTTCGACTATGGATGCGTAGGAACTTATAATAGTGTGCAGATGTCCCGGATTGCTGGAATGTTTATCTATGTTATGATCAAGAATGTAGATAGTTGGATCTGCGAATCATATTTATATACATTGTTATAACACCTAGCCCGTCTTGAAAATGAACCATACGGTATTCAACGTTAGCTTCGACAGACTGAGGATACAATTCGACTCGGGAATAACCCTACCCCAAAGTCCGGTATCTAGAGTTTCTGCACTTGAAGTTCCAATATCACGACTACAGTAGTAAAATATTAATTTCCCATTGCAGCAATTTCCGAAGCCGATCGAGTCTAAGCTCATAAAGCTATCGAAATACCGTTTAGAAAGCACAAAACTAACGAGGAAGCGCCGGATCTTTCGGATTTAGCTCATGCCTATGTTAGCAAGCGCCTCGGCGCTGACACCTTATCAAGGTCCCAATATCGATCCATAGGAGTGGCGTTTAGGTCCACTACGAGGTTTGCGATTTGGCGCCGGAGAAAAGATGCAATTTCTCGATCAGATAATCAATTATGTTGCAGTGCCGATGACTATTTCGACAATTAGCCCGTGGCTTTCCACGGTGCTATCGAACCACGGAGCTTTTGGTCCACGGAGTATTCCCCCATCTATTGCCACTGCATACACTGTAGTTCATGCGCCGATGGACGTACGTGCGAATACGTTTTCGGGTGTGCATATAAGACTACCATACACGGATCCTACATGTCAATAATTTGAAATACCAATAATTCATATCAGAGCATGTCAAATCATCATCTTGCTGCAAATAAATGTTTCTGCTGACATATCCAATGCGAAGTCTAGAAGCTTCAGGACCCGGCCATCGGAGTTTCCAATAACTCCGCCTCCGCACATAAACCGTTGCCCTTTTGAGCTAGAATACGATCGCAAAAGTAGATTCGTCATCCGAGGCTCAGGTTTTCCGGAGCATGAGATTTCCGTGTACCGGTTTTTTTTTTCCTATATACGTCCTGATATCCTCGCGGCCATCTGATAAGGCTGACTCCGAAGGCCGCGACAGCGACACTTGCGCATGCGCAACACAACGAAGCCAGTTCAGGAAGTTTATGTTGTATCACGTGGTCCTGAACGACAACGCAGACCTTGTTGCAATTTGGGGAGGGCGTCACGACCTTCGAAACTTCTGGAAAATTTGCCAAAGTTGAAGGCGACTGTATTGTGTATTGTGGCGACTAAGGCAAATGCCATCCAATGATTTCTGAGATGCGTAATCGTGCAAAAATATTGAAAGACCTGATGCAGCCCCGGTTTCAGGCAAATGTTAATGTGGCTGTGGTGATGCTTTTTCTGCACATGCTCCAAAGCGAACAGTACGACTTCAAATCGGCCACCCGGAAAAACTAATCCCATTATCCTTGGACCCGCTCCTTGTGACACCCTTGCCTTAGCATTTGACTTTTCGTTGAGCTATGGTAGGATCCGAGGTCAAGCTATCCTTGTCATACGGTTAGTAGGATGCCCCTGTACATGACAGATTCTTCCCGCTACGTATCAACAGCTGGACACCCCCCAAAAAGCTTATTAGGAGCTGTCTGCACTGATGCATATTAGGAACGTGAACGCGAGCACGGTCTGGATCCTGATAATATGAAGGCCTGGCAAAGTGCTAGTGGCGGGATAGTACCGTGCTCCGACAACGCGAGTCCGAAGATTACACGCATCGAGCCTAGCTCGGGCGACACATCTTCGCGCTGGGAAAACTGATGCCAAAATTCCACTCACTGCACTGCACTATCGGTCTCTCCGTGGTTAGGCAGACGTGAATGTGGACGCAATGCGTGATTCAGATGTTTCATCTAGGAAGGAATGTCACATCCCGCAGGATTCGGGTGTCTGGCTGGATCGAGGCCTCGTATCTAGCTAGACAATCTAGTATATGCATACGAAGACTGCATATGCGGGGATACATAATCCCGTTTTAAATTTTGAGCCGTTAAAAGCTGAAAGCCAACCGGATTGCGATCTCTATAGCGGCGTCCCCACGTGGCCGAATCATTTTCTACTTATGATCTGGATGAAGCCTGTCGAGTGTCTCGAAGGTAGCGAATACACATTTGGGGGTGAGGCAGGATTCTTGGCATCCCACTCTCGGGGAGTATTGGGCACAATCCTGGCGTACTCTTCGGCAGTTTGTCGGGCTAGCGTTTTTGTGGCTGTTTTTGGGGAAACAATATGTGATGGGACCATATATTGTCTCGAATGTTGACGGCTCTTGAATCCGGAGACGAGACCTACAGCTAACCTTCCGTGAAGGATCCAAACGCATATGTCTCAGACTAGTCAAAGCTTCGAGCCCGGCTCCATTAAAGTTGAAGCTATAGTAACCGAATACTAATCCCAGTCCGTAAATTAATATGATCACAGACAGACAGAGTGAGTTCTCAGCGCGACTACAATTTCTCATTCTGTCAATCACAGCGAACTTTGGTTGGAGAAGATTTCTCGAACAATATCTCCTGAAGCTGTAGGATGAACTATATGCTCCGCTGAGTCATGGTGCTATGGCATGGCCCGCTTTGCACTTTGGTAATTGGAAATTTTTCTATAGCAACGGCGCGTCAACAGCTCAGAATTGTGAATCCGAGAAGTATACATGCGGCACGCCCAATCAAGAAGTTATTATCTACCTCCTTCTAACCGGGGCAAGCCGAAGCCCGAAGCCGTCCCAACCCCTATCCTCTGGACGAAATATAATACAACAAAGTCAACACGTTCGCCTTTTTGGTGCTCAGCATCCTGTCGGCTGCATAGTTCTCCATTTCTTGTGGCCGACAGCCTCCCAGTTTGACCCCACGAAACCTCCACGGCGCATAGTTTTGATACACAGCTCTTAATTCTTTTGACAACTGGAAACGACACAGAAGCCAACACACCCACGTCGTTTGTAAATTTGAGCGTTCCATCGCCGATTTCCGCCCTGAGTTTGGAAGCTCTGCAGTTTTGTCTCGGATATATCGCTTCGCGGAGTTGTTCCAAACCCCTCAGGCCGGCCGGAATAATGCAGGATTCATTTTCGTCCGATATTAATATATTTTGCCGTAGCATTCATTATACCTGACGGCGATGTGGCTTCTTCGTAAAGTATCCGTTTCCGATGTCGCGGCCATGGATATATATGCGAGATATAGAAAACACCTCATCGGACCGTACCTCGGATAGAGCTCCGCGGCATTGACGCGAAGCTTGAAAGTTTCTGTCCTAAGTTCACAATTAATTGAACCATCGATAGATGAAAACCTTTCAAGCCCAACACCACCCCTTACTGCACCAACGCATCTTCGAATTGAATTTTTCCTCAACAGTTTGAGTACCAGGAATGTTTACTCTTTTTGTATTACGTCAATACTCGCCGATAATATGAACACTTTCCAAGTATCTACTTAAGTACTTCCTAAGCCCTGAAGAAAGTATATTGCTCTTTTTTTTTTTCTTTCTGGAATTTGATGGGGCCATGCAGCCCGTAAGAGCTCTCTGCAACCGAACCTTTCGGGCTCGCTTTCCCTCAACGTCACTTTTGGGTCTCAGTTCAGCCTACAGAATCTAAGTCGTTAATATCCGGAGCCAATCTTATATCTCCGTGAAGCAGTTGTCTGGCTTCTTCAGCTCGAGTATCGACGTCGACGTCCCATCAGCCAGACCTAATATAACAGACCGCCCAATGAATTTCATGGTCCCGATATCACGGTAAAACCACCTGACCCCTGGGGTCGTAAAATATGAGACCCTGGGGGCTTGTGAGCGGCAGGTACCTAGTACATGCACAGTTTGACGAACGCCGGGTCCCCTGTAAGCCAAGAGTGAGCTGCATTTGTTCGCGTTTTTTTCGCGTTCTGGAGCCAGGCCTTCACCTTCTCCACCAATCACGGAACCAATCACAATTCAGTTCCATTTCCATTCGTCCCGTCTAACAATCTTGAAAAGTCGTGGTGATTTGTGAAGAATTTAAAAAATGAAAAGACGAAAATTCGAGCCTTTTCTAGAATTTAACTTCAAATTTCTTCGGTTTCTAGCACTTGAATATTAGATCTAGCTTGGTTTTTCAGATTCCAAGCGAATTGGTGATACCTCAAACGTAATGCTAGCGCGAATGCGAAGGCCCGTCGGCTCTGATCAGCGCAGATGCAAGAAAGGTGGGTGTTCTCTGATAACCAGCCAATCAGATTATCAGAAGCGACCTGTAGGCAAAGTCGATCAGATGAATTCGAATTCAAGTTGATCATTATGCGTGTTCCAAGGAGAGCGACCGCACTCGCACCGTATCATAATCAAGGGTATTCATCACTCCTATACACTTCGCACTTCAAAGATAGAAACATCTAAGCTACATCACATGAAGTCATCACCGCCTCGATATATCCTCGCCTAGCTATAGAATTCGGGAACCGCGGGGGGTCTCAGATTGAATAGTCCTTGCGAAGGATCAACCGTTTTCCTTATCGATACCTCCCTGGATCCATGGATTCGAGGATATTGGTACCCAATGAGATCTAATACAATTCAATGAGGATCCGGACAGTGTAACGGGATCAACGTAGGCCAGGCCAATGGAGGGCTCCATACAGAGTAGCTCAAATCAAGCAACATGAAATCTCGAGACCTTCGATTGTTTGCTATCTTAACGCTCCCAATGCTCTTGTCAACATGGCAACCGATCATTCGTTCATCGCTTATCTGAACAATTCATCCTTAAAAAACTGCGATCGTGATTGTTTCATGAGGATTGAAGTAGGGGATATGGGATACCTCCCAATAGGTTGGGGGTCAACCGAATTCGCGGACCTCCACTCAATATTGTTTTCCTGTAATTTACGATGCAAATGCGCGAAGGCGTCCCGGCTGAGGACATTTTGAACCAATGTTGTATAGCCTTGGGTAATACATCCTTTGATATCGGCACCACGATGTCTATATCCGGCACGAAGGAATTAATAGCGGGATCTAAAATAGGCAAAACTACGGCTTGGGAGTGGATACATGCATCTCGATGATCGGGCACGTTAGCGCCGACTTCCTGTATGCGTAGGTTCAATTAGCCCAGGTAATTACGCCGCACGACTTGAACTCGCTCAACCGAGAAGCTGAGATGCTACGCATGAAGTTGCGCAGCTTTTGGGCTTGGACACGACTATATATGGGAACTGTAACCAGCGTGGCGGGTTATCTTCTCCCGCCTGTTTCACGGATACTATTATATAATGCCAAATAACAAATTATTAAGGACAGAACAGGGCCTGAGGTTCGAACGTTCCTGGTCGCAACACCAAAGCGAAGCTCGCATGGTGGGGCGCAGTGCAATGGTTCGTCAGCCAGCCGTTTTAACCTTCGATATTATGTTATTCCTGGCTCACATGGCAAATACCATAAAATGAGCCGCCGTCATTGAAGCTGCTGCCTAAATATGAAAGTACCGTTTTGTTCTAGAAGAAAATTATTATGTACTTAAGCGCATTTGGATATTCGAGGTCGCGGTTTTGCTACTTAGCTTGGGGAGGTCCGGGATGGTTTTGTCCCGGAACGTTGGTGCATGGTGCGGTGCACTGTATCTTATATGGTGTTGCGATTGCAACAGCGCTATAGCAAACGATCCAGGGGCTGTGGCCCCGGTGGCGTTAGGGGGCCTCAATATCGGTGCATGGGTCGGCTGCAAGGCCCAATCATGACAATGCTGGCCGGGCCATATTGCAAACAGTGCATAGCACGTCTCGCGCCCCCGCATGATGTTTTATTGGTCTCAAAACATGAGATTCAAGCGGGTTTGACCGTCGTCCTAAATCAGGAGCGCACACTAAAATCAAGGTTCTAGTTTCTCCACCCCGACGGTAATACTATCGTTATGGGGAGCTAATACATTCACACTCGAGTACTCCCCGATCAGCACAGTAATCTATAGTTCACCGCTACGCGGATATTCAGCTACGGGGTCAAAACGCACGCCGTCATGCCTACTTTAAATTTGCTGAGTAATTCCTGAGCAATCGTGCCGATTAGCCAGCATCAATGACCGCATTTACGGTACGTATTATAAAAGGTGGTAGCAGTTACACAGCAGGCTAGCATTACGGAGTGATATCTACAAGGGGATACTTAAGTAGGATACTATAGCGCGGATCGCACGGATCACAACGGTCGGGTCGCAGGTACGGAATCACCCGGTCAAGCGGAATAACCCCGCTGAAGCTGGTCCAGGGCACAGGATATCCGGATATTACTCTGTACTACAGTCGTCGTTAGCAATTGCATCATATGATAATCGGCAGTATATGGAATCAAGGATGCGATAACAAGGATCGCCCGCGGCGATATACATCCGTTGTAAATAGAGGAAACAAACGTTCGCCGAAAAAATCGCTTTTTCGAATTACAATTTAACGATGCACAGGGCGGGTATCGAGCTCTCTATATAAGTATACATCCGCTAAATGTTCGACCTTGACACGAGCCTTCCCGAATGCTAGCTGCCGAAAGATATATCGATCGTCGCTGCTATGATCACATAGCGCCTGCATTGTATACGTATAGATATTACTTCACATGCATATTGAAGTAAGAGCTTTGCATAAAGGTCCAGGCCCGACCAATTCGAGTTCACAGGAAGCAGTCATGCATATGGGCCAATTATTTTAGACTTCACTAACATGAGGATTCTGTGCCACGTATCACATTTCCTCTATGGATCTATCACAAATTGAGACCAGCCACACGGTGTATACTTTACTTAATATTCCCGGATTTGAAATCGTGATTATCAGCCCTCAAAGGAATCAGTACTTCGTATACCTACAAGCAATTACTTCCCATCCAGTTTTCATTGAGAGGATCGACTCGTACGTATACCTCGACGCTAGATATGCCAACTAGCAACTCAACCCGCGAGTGTTGGAGACTTGTTGCATGCATTCAATTCAGGCACGGCAGGTTTGGTCAACCGATTCGAAAGCCTTGTTGGCTCAACCCAAGCCACATTTTGAATTCTCCCAATCTATGACCGTTTCGATGTTCGATATATCCCGCAATCTGCAGGTTGCGCATATAGGTGCATTCTTGATAAATCTTGCCGTTCATTTTAAGCCAACCATCAGGCCCACCGTGCATGTACTGTATCGCAAAGTTGTGTACAAACCGCTGTGCCTAAACGCAGATACCATGACGACGATATTTGATCATGAGGTATCCGTGAAAAACAAGTATATCTACAGAGCTGGTGATAGACCGCGTGCAAATCAAATGACACGGTCAAAAAGTGATTTTGACAAGCCTCACTTGAGGAGCAAGGATTCTATATTTCAAGTGCGGGTCGATATTTGTTGGTAAAAAACGAGTTTATTTGCCATAGGAACGAACATACTTGCATATGGTGTGTTTGTCCACGAGAGCGGGGTAAAACTTATCTCGCAGGTGATATACCGATATGACAGACCGGGGGGACAACCCACTTGCAAGGCTGAGCAAAACTGCATGCAGAGTTCACGATATCTCAATACGGCCGGCGAAGGTTCACGTGGTAGCGAGACGAGGGGTCGAGAGGGATAGTATACAGCCCCGCGAGTGACCTAAACTTCCCTCGACTCCCTCGCTAACCGTGCTTTGGCGGAGTTCGACGATTGGATTGCATGATCATGCATATATTGGGCGCACTATTATGCATTATTGATTAGATCCTACATGACACAGAGGTACTCGAAACAAACCGTCTATAGCCCACTCTCAGATCTATGGGGCTCCGATAATATACCCGAGGATCCATGGATCGAGAGATGAGTTCCTTCAAGGACCGAGCTCCCAAAATCGGATGCGAAATAACGAAAGGAAAAAAGCCGAAATTTCTGTCGGTTACCCGCGTGCCCATCCACGGGCCACTGCTATAACGGTTCCTGAAAATTAAAAGGATGCAAATATTTTCGGGAAACCAAGGGATCGGGTTGGGACCCAGTCCGATCTTTCGGGTATGCAGCGGTCGGACCTAGTATCGGGACGGTTATAGCTTCTGGGGTACTAGTATACTCGGGCTGAAATGTGGACTACCTGTCTGTTAATTAGAACCGGGTACCTTTCAGGAATTGATTTCTAGCGTTTCTCGGGTAGCCAAGCAGCTCGAAAGTGGAGGCCTAGATCACCGATGACAATCTGCCGGTGTAGGAACGCTAACTACAAGCCCGATGGGGATTACTACTCTGTATACGCGTAGAAGTTATAGTATAACTCACCGGGTCGTTCCAATTGAACGAGGACAGACGATACACCCTGCCCAAGGCCTGCAAGGGCACAGCCAGTCAATGTTATCTGTTCTGCAGCTGCGCAGGCGCACGCCCCAGGTTTGGTTTGCGGTCCGTGCCCTAACCCGTATCCCATATCCCTTCGGATTTGCGAAATGCGGTTTCGCAAGTTCTGCGAGATCCATGATCGCAGTGTAGACGTAGTTTGCAAGTCCCGGGTTGACATAGTATATGAAACCAGTATATTGGTTAAGTCATACTGGCTAGAAGCTGTATATCCCGAAACCTCCCTGTCCGTGTAGAATAATTAGAACTAAAAAAAAAAAAAAAAAAAAAAAAGAAGCATTAAGGATAATAAGAATATCCATCAGTAGTATGTTACATGATGCTCCTCGAATCCACTCAAGTCTAAGGGTATTGTTAAAGAATGAACGTATCTAAGAAGATGTTTTTAAAGGGGCAAGGAAAGCAAACGGAAAACAAAGAAAAACAAAGAATACAGAGCCGTTTGGTTGGAAAGAAAGAACAAAAAAAGGTCGAATCGATCCTCGGCATGGTTATATACTAATACAGTGGCGGAAAGAAGCTCCAAAGGGTCGATAAACGCCAGTAAAATGCTGTTTCAGGGGTACTGCGCCCGGTTCGTGAAGATGGAGAAAGGAAGACAAAAGAAAGATCCAGATTAAGTCGCCACTATGGCCAGCAGAGTTTCCAGTTTGTTTCTGAAGTTAGATGCCAGTGAAGGGGAGGACTACTGAAGTAAGAAGATCCACGGAATGATAAACCATGAAAGATATCCTGGATTGTTGAACACCCATAGCCAAAGGATGCGAGGAATGATAACAAAAGTCAAAAGAACAAAAAAAAAAAGAGGAAGAAGCACGTCGTAAATGCCCGGCTCCAGTGGTTATTCCAGTCTCGACCAAGTCCAGGCTTTGAGGAAGTTGATCGCCTCAGCTATGTGAGGTAGCCCTGTAAGTCCTGGGCGGGTTTCGCATAGTTCGCACCTAAGTCCCCAGGGTCCATATGCATGTGTGTGCGTGTCCGGGGTATGGGCGGTCTGTGGGTCTGGCGTCCATGGAGTGGGCTGTCCAATCTGGGGGGTTGAGCTGAATCTTCCAGTTTGATATGCATCGTGTTGCAAGCCTTGACAATTGTCGCTCGATCCGGCCTGGAAATTTAGGATGAAGAGGTGAGGTGGGCAAAGTGTCGGATCACCCTGTAAGTCCATGTTGCAATCTTTGTTTCTCCATATAAGCTCTAGCCTTCCGCTTTTTGGTGGTCATATCCCGGCGCAATATGTTCGTTGCCCCGCTTTCATCCCCTCTAGCCTCTTGCACCGCTTTGTACACGCGATCCTGGTTCAATTTTGGATGCTTCACCATCAGGCTGTGGTAGGTGTCCGCTATCCTGCGTTGCGTGCCAGCGTCTGGTGGAGAAATATATCTGACCCATTGCTTGCTGCCCACAGATGCTACCCCGCGAGTGATGGCCTTGACCCTCATCACTGTGTCATCCGTAATCAACACAACCGGTTTGATTTCGGAGGCCGAAACGTCGCCGCTGTTCTTCAAGTTAAATCGATTGGCCGAGATCTCGCCTTGTGCTTTGGCGGTTTCAATGATAACGTCGTCGAGATTCTTACGGCCTTCTTCACTATAGTCATCGATCAACTCTTTGAATTGGCTGGAGATGTTGGTGATTAGGGTTCCTTTGGCGGTGACGACCCGGAGTTTGCGCTTTTCAGCCAGCGCCTGTTCGATGAGGAGGTATGCTTGTTGAGAGGTTTCCGCGATTTTGCCTTCGTTGCGCTTGAGCCCGACAAGCTCGGTTACCACCGAGTAGGGAAGCACAATAAGCCACTTGTTGCTTTCAAGCATACTCTTGAAAGTATCGAGGTGTTTAACCAGGCTATTGGTATCGATCACCACAACGGTAGCGTCCGGCTTGAAGGATTCCGAGGAAAAGGTGTCGGATTTCTTGGCTTTCTTTTCCTGTTCCACAGTCATGGTGGGTTCGTTCAACTGCTTCCTGAGTGCTCGCCTTTGGGCAAGAAGCTGGGTAAGCTCTGAATTTTCGACCTCATCGAAACTCTCGTCCTCCTCATCGACCAAAGTGGCCGGGCTCATTTCCATCTCAACATCAGAGTCATCCTCCATCACGGGTGCGGGCTCATGCATGTTATCGGTTAGCTGCGAATTGTAAGTCTGCAACAGAGTTTTCAACTCAGTTGAAACTGAGAACGTGAGTCTAATCGGGTCAAAACGAATCCAAGGACCAAAAGTAGCAAACCTGACCATAAGCCAGAGCATCTTTTCCTCGCGGACGGTCGCCATGGAAGGAAGCTCAATCAACCTTTCGTCGTCATCGACCATTTTGCTGAAGTACCCGGCTGGGAAGTAACGACGGGCAATCTCGAGGCCCCGCATCATATATTCTTCGGGGAGTGGGCGGGAGCCTTTCTGGACGATAGGGAAGACATCGCTATCCTGAATCCTGGCAAGGGCGACCTCGTCCCCCTTCCGCTTCTTGAGAAGAGCTGTGCCGTATTGAGCCATTCGCTCCCAAGGGAAATTCTTAACAATCAACGCCATTCCTTCGGGGTAATGTTTGAGGTATTCAAGGAATACCAAGTAAACATGGATATGGGGCTGAACTGCGGGGTCGTTCCCACGGTCAAAGCACAATGAGAGGATATCAAACGCGAGTTCCTGGGCGTGAGAGAAAGAGATGTCGGTTGAAACGGAATCGTCAAGCTCTAAAGGTTGGATTCGAAGGGCATCTTTAGGATCATAGCCATCAATGACTGGACCAGGAGGGAGAAGACCCTCTGGATCTGGCCGGGTCAGCAAGGCAGCCTTGTAAGCGGCTTCGGCATCATTGGTGGCTTTCTGGTTCTCTTTGGCGGATGTAGCCATCTTCATCCGCGCCTCCTTGAGGTTGTATTGAAACAAGCTCGAAATTCCTGAGATGGCGATATAAACGCCTGGAATCTTGAACTTGAGTTTGGAGGCGCTGATCTTCTTGTCGAGAAGCTCGAGATACTCAACCTTCTTTTCCGCGAAGGCGTCTTGGTTTATGTTGGTGAAGCAAATTGAGTGCAGAAGCACGAATACGGCGTCGGCAGATTGGTTTCCCTCAATATCTTGTTCCTTGAGGGCTGTGGGATCAAAAAGGGTTAGGATGCTTTCGCGAGCAGCGGAGAATGGTTGCGCGACTGCTAAAGCTTTGCAGTAGAAGAATAGTTGCTGTAGAATGTTTGGACGAGCAAGAATAGCCAAGTGGTGATATAGACGGCCCACATGGGGTTGCCTATCAGTGCCCTTAGAATACCAGAACCGGGAGACATGCATCCATACTTCCCTATCTCTCGGGTCGCCCTCCTCTATCGCCATTCGATAGCGACCGAGATCGCCGAGGCACTCTACCCATGTATCCGCGAACGCCGGAACGGTCTCGTATAGGAGAGCCATCATGGAGTAAGCTAGATATATGAACGCTAACATATGCTCAAAGCTGTCAGGGAGACGATGTCTGAGCAGCTCGAGAAAGCTATGGATACCGTGGCGCCACATGCGGGCAGGCATAGCATACTTTGTCGCTAGCTTTCGTAAGGATGGTGCTGCCGACGGATGTTGACTCGCTAGAAAGAAGTCGTGATGCTCGTGTAAGAGCGTCCGATGCAAAGCAATCAAAGCTTGCCACTGATCGTTATTTAAAGGGGGTACTTGCTTAACACCCTGCGTGGCAGCTGCAGCTTGTTTCGAGTCCACTTCTATGCATTTGGCTTCAACCATGACAAGGCCTGCGTAAATTCCTTTAACCTCAGCAACTAGTTGTTCTTGGGATATTGGCCTGGTCTCGGGTTGCAATATGAGATCAGTATGTTGGGGCTCAGGGTCATCCGGCTCAACTGAGGGCTGGGTGGCGATAGGGGGAGGAGAAGAGAGAGGATTAGGAGAGGGGTTAGGAGAAGTAATAGAAGGTTGAGCGGTAACGGGATTAGTGAGATGTTGCTTCTTTAATATGAGAGGAGAACTCGAAGAAGGAGGGATGGGAGTTCTTGATGGTTGATTGGATATTCTTTGAGATGCTCGAGGAGAAGAAGGTGTAGCCGGGCTACGTTGGACCGGAGTAGACCGAGACGGTTGAGCCTGGGCCTTGGCAGGACCATCTGACCGATGGTCAAAGAGCTTCTGTGACCCTCGACGAGGTGGCCGTACAAAGTCTGAGTCGATGGACTCAACTCGCCTCGCATTGCCGCCTAGTTGTCTTCTTCTAGGTTGCCTAGACGGTGCAGTGGGATTGGCTGGGACAGGCGTGTCTATCTGCATAGAGTCCTCAGCTTCATCCCGGGTTGCAGACGAGGCAGCAGCAGCAGACCTGGAAATGGATTTAGTTAGCGGGTTTTCGCTCATAGTGTTTGCTTCCATGTGCATATGATAGGGTGGACGGGATGCAATTGGGAAGGGGGTGGCAGCGTTCGATGCATATACGGCGGTAGCAGTAGCGATAGCTCGCCTGCTGGCCCGCCCTGTATCTCCCTGCCTGTCACCGTTCTTTTTTTTATATAAAGTGCCCCCCCCGCCCCACATCGTGCACCGATTTCCAACGTCCTATAGGATTCGTATCTTCACGGGGTAGTATTGCCACGAACCTCTCGTCAGCAGCGATCACCGCCGCAGTGATTTGCTTTTCAGTCATCTCCGAGTGTTCTTGCGACAGATGACGCTCCAGATTCGTCCCGTTCCACCCGCATTTCGGACACGACAGCTTCACCAATGACCCTCTTAGTCCAGCCTCGATCTTCGAGGTGATGTCTGCAGCCCCAGCTGGAACGGGATTAGGAACATCGCTCCGTTCGGAATGCATTATTATGATTTGTAGGATTGGATTTCACGTTCTAAGATCTTTAAAAATATGTCTTCGAAACGGAATATTTTGGAGATATCGATTTCTTCTCCGTGTTTATCTGGTAAGATGAAGAGAACGCGCCACATATCAGCTTTGTTGGATCTTTGAAAGGAACCTGCAGCGGAATACGCCAAGTTACTGGTCACGTGATTTTTGGCGGTGGCAACATACCGTGATCTCGTGCCTTTGAAGTCAGAGAGATACGTTACGTCAGGATACACCGGTGTTTCAAACCCGCTATGATGGATCGTGCCGGAAAGTTCTGACTGGGTGAGTGCTCCCGGGGAGTTTGGTTTGTGGTGATGGAAAGAGTTTTGGGACGGCGAGACGAGCGGGGAGTCGCCAAACGTTTTAAAGACAGAGTTCTGAAGCCGAGGATCCAGAAAACAGCTCATACAGACCTCGATAGTTTTATAGTCAGACGGACTGGTTATGAAGACTCAAGTACGCAAAGTATCCTTTTCCGGCGCGAAAAAAGATGAGCCAGCCTCAATCAAGATTACGATACCGTTTTGGCGGAGGTTCTCCCAGCCCCCGGATCACTAGCCGCTGTTATGCCACGGCGGGGGCAGGAAAGAATGACACCGCCGACCAAGGCTGAAAAATGGAATTAAGATAGATCTCGAGTGCGATACGGAAGTTCGCACGGGCAATGCTTGGAGAATAAGCAGAGTAAGGTATCAAAGATATATTTGGTCTGAAAGGCTTAGGGTTGACTGGAATCAGAAGTTGCTGGTTATGGGGAGCTGAGTTATGAACTTGACGTTGGAAGCTGGCACTTTATACATCACCTCGGTTTCTAAGACCTCCTCCAGATCATTTTCAATGAAGGAAAGCTGCCCGAAGTATCCTGTGTTTCTTTTTCGAGGTTCCATCCGTCTCGCGGCCTGCAATCAATCCTTCACGGCACGTCTCTGGTTTGGGGGGGTTTTGCTTTTTCCTGCGTTTGTCGCGAACTCCGCAGAGGCCCCCTACAGAGGTCGAAGCTGGCGAGGGCGACCGCCCACTTTTTCGAGCTCACGGCGTCCCTAAACTATCAGTTCAACGAGGCGTCCTAAATTTCATTTCTCTTGAATCTGGACGTCCAAACGGCTTGCCAAAGGTTGAGACTTAGGCAGTTGTTATAAAGGTTTCTGTGAAGGATCCGGGTCGACTTAAGTACTTTTTCCCGGCTATCGACCGCAATTCAAAGTCGGCTTTTGGTCAGGCCCTATGACGTCGTGGGCCAGAAGGATTTAATCTATAGGTTTCCGGAGCTCACTCGATGGACAGACGGATATATGGCCCTCGGCTCACTGTGCATTTGTCGGCCGTTCGAGGATATCTCGATCCCTCGATCGTGATGGCATCCGACGTGAGGTCGAATTGGATCCGTCGAGGTGGCCGACCGGTCGAGCCCATGTGTTGCTGTGTTGTCCGGCTGTCCTAAAATGCTGGGTTGTGTTGTTGTCAGATCCCGCGGGTGCAGTGTGAGACTGTGCGGCATCCACCGTCCCGATCCTGCGCAGCCTTTGTCGATATTTGCTTGCTTGAAACGGGAGCTATTATGGAAGGCGTTTTGAGCCTCACTGCTTTCCCATTGGAAGGATGGCAGAAAAGGATCCAAAGACGCAAAGCTGCTAGCTGTTTGCTGGCCAATAAGAGTCCCGCGTTGTCAGAACGGACGAGCCAACACAACCGCCATGACAAACAGGTATGCAGTCACGTGATGACAACGCCACAGTGAGAGTGCACAAGCCACAACGCATTGCGACGCCACGTGGAACCCTTCTGGAAGCCTGCCGCGTTGGGAAATTCGAGGCGAAGCTTCACACCACACCATCAAAACCTCCTGACCATCGCCATCAGCTCAGCTCCCAGCTTCACCCGAATACATCATCCTGCATCTCCCTCCTGCAGCCGTACAACACAATCGTCTCGCTCCTTGCTAGTCACCCTGCACTGCCTATCCACGGTCCGTCAATCAATCAATCCTGCCCCCGGTCGCGTCCTGTCGGCCCGCTTAGCCAATCCACTTGGCTCCGTCTATCCATCTCCCGCCTACATACCAAACACCCTTCCCCGACTCTCCATACCGGTCATCCCACCACCCCCGTCCCCGTCCCATCCCGTCCCGGACACAATAACCCGCCCCTACCCATCTCATCTACACCCATTCCAGCAAGCCGATTTGTCCGTCTGCCGAATCTTTCCTGTCTTTGCATTCTCCTCGGCACGAACCATGTCAACCTCCACCTACTCGCCTCGTCGGTCCGATATAACCATTCAGTCCGCCTTAAAAGCGGCTACAATATCACCCGGCCGTGCGAGGCATTCCCGACGGCCGGCTCTGATTCCGGCTGCCGCATTCAATGCTTTGGAGTCCACTGCTGATCTGTCTTCCATCCTTCCCGATCTCCACGGTTTACACAATGGTAGCTCCGTGTACATCCTTCCTCCCGCCCCTCCTCCACCCGAACTTCTCTTGAAAATGAAGCTGGAGCAGCAGCAGCACCTCCAGCCTCGTCCCGTAGGTCTCCGACGTGATCCCAGTAGCTCCAGTATCTCAGCGGAGACCTCCGACGTGGATATGGATGATTGGGCGACGAGCGGCTCAGAGACTCCCGTTCAGCAGCCTGCGTTACCGGGAACTCGAACCACCGTCAGTAACACAATGAGGAGGTGGTCGATGAAGGACCTAGTCGATATAGAGCACAAGGGGGACGAGGAAGTGTTTGAAACGCCAAAGCAGTATATTCACAAGCGGCAATCATCCACTGTATCCCAGGATTTGTTTTCGTGGGTATGTTCCGTCAATTGCCCTCCCTAAACCGTCCTAGCCGACAGGATTTCGCTAAAACCGCTTGACAATGACGCAGGTAAACTCCTCAACCGACGCTGAGACTGGTGTTCGCATGATTGATATCAATCATCGGGTTGTTCAGGACCTAGACAGCCTTCCAACAAGCCCTTTGTCCTCCACATCTCATCCGGACATACAACGTCAGTTGGAACGCCTTCAAGAAGCTAGCAGAATCCTGCATGAACTATAACGAGGCTTCGTAGCCTTGCAATCCATCAAAATATCCGAAAAACGATTTCTTTTTCAATCTCATACGACGATAACGACAACATGACACTATACCCACAGCTTTCTAACGAAACTTTGCAATTCTCTTATATCAGAAAAACAAAATAGTCCAAAAAAAAAAGCAATAATTTAACGACAATGCACGAATTGAAATGAACAACGCTTATAGACGCCCGTCTTTTATGCCACATGACTTTATCTTCTTCGGCTTTCATCTTCAGCGAGACGATTTCTCTTTTCTTCCAATCCTTTATCCTGATCACATTTTCAACTTACTCTTCTTCGTCTACTTCCCCAAAAATCTCGTTCAAATCATATCATAAACTAGGAGTTTCAGGAGCAAGCAGCCTTACATTTGAGACAAAGCGGCATTTTGCACTTCATTTTTACTTTTAACGCCTGCTTTGCCATTTCTTTTCGGTTGTTTGTTGCAACGTTGTAATGGCAGTGGATAACATTTTTTCTTCGTTTCGAATTTTCCTTCTCTCTTCGTCAGATGGGGCTTGTAAATCTGCGACCTATAACTTAGCTATCAAGGTAGCTCTAGGTTGCGGGGTTTTAACCTCGGATCCTGATTTTCCTATTTCCTGCTACCTAACTCCCGTCGGGAGCCTTTAAAACCCCCTCCCTCGGTTTGAAACAGCGGTCCCGAGACAATCGATTCCATCGGGTACCGGTGTAGTCTCGTGAAACTGATCCTTCGTCTGAAGCCTCGATTTTCCGATAATCTAACCCCTTGTAGCAATCTGTCGGAAGTTTATCCTCGTTTTAGATCCTAGATTTTAATAATACCTCCCAATTTTCTATTCGCATATGCATGATATGATATGCATGCCATCTTCGATCTTTTAGCAAACGAGAGCCTCGTTCGACCTTCCCTAGTTTGTTTGTGTATAAGTACATAGATATCAAAAATATGTTTGCTACTTTCTCAAAAAAAGCAGGTTGTGGTGCTCCTTTCATGCACGAGGCGAGATTGGATTCCAAGGAATACGTCTAGTGATAGTTATAAATCAAGAATCTAGAATGTCCAATTACAAAGCCAGGCTCGGGAATGGAACTGACATAAGGCAATCAGTTGATTTTTTGGGAGGGGTTCATGTGATTTTGATTTAATTTAGCTTAGTTTGTTTGGGCGCGTATGACATGACGCCCATTGGAATGGGAAACTGAGACTAGAGTACCCACGTGGCACGGAGATATCTTAAGGCTCTCGTACCATCATTCTGCGGTGGCACAATTCTTCGCGGAGGGAGGGCCTGAGATATTTCTGTAGTTAGGCTGAATGCATGAAGCTGTTTGCGGTACAGATGCTTTGAGGCTTGTTGGCATTGGATTTGCAATTTTTCTTTGTTGGATTTTTTTTTTTCATTCATGGTAGGTTTTATTTGTCAAGCTAGTTTGGATCTCACATTTGTGATTCTTTTAACCAGCAAGCCAAAGGATCTGGATTAGGGTTAAGAATACAGTGTATTATTCGTCCCATCCTTGGTTTGAAGGAGTATGTTGCGTGGCGATGGTGCGCTAGCTGCGCTGGCACCGGGTAGCTACGTTTATTCGTAGCGTAGAACAGCTGCAGTGATACAGCTTGACTGTACAGGGGGGGGTTGTACGTTGTATGACGAGGCACGGTTTTGGCGACGCAGTAGGTTGTAGTATTCGGTTGGTTGGAATCTGATCTTTCATCTTAATCGGATTATTTCCGAGTGCGACTGGCTATAGCAAGTAGGAGGTTTGTTAGGTATTGGCCTTCGAGATCTTTCAAGATGAGATTCAGCTAGCACTTGTGCGACGCGGTTCGGGATAGCTGACCGTCCGATCGCAATGTAGGTGCGCCCGTATATTTTCCGTCGGAAGTGGGTCGGTAGTACATACCAAAGTTGAAATTTTTTCTCAATATCTCGAGATTCATTGGATGCCCAGATTGATAAAATTTTGCGGAGCTCTTGAGGTTGGTGTCAATCTGCGGATACGGACAATTATATGCAACGTCAGAAACGCAAAAATATGCGTTATATATCTCAGAATTACTTATTTAGTACGCTGTGTATCACGAGACTGCGTATGTCAGGGGTGGGCCTGGTACATATGCATATGCGTGTGCAAGAAGAAAAGACTTCAATTGCAAAGACTATCGCGACGAGATAGTGGAACTCTCCCTGCGTTTGGGACTGTGAGGCGGGAGCTCTTTGACAGTTAATATATTTCGTGGAACGATACCGGATAGTTTCCGGACTAGATATTTGGGACCTCTAGGTTGCAATTCGTCGAAAAACGGTCCTCAATGGCCGAAGCTGCAGGCTAAGAGCTATCAGATTACTGAATGGTTCTGCGCTATCCTATCTGTATTTGGCTTCCCGCATACACTATAGATCGATTATATCGCCAAAGATAATGGGCGAGGGGTACACAGATGGTCATGGGCAACAAATGTTGTATTCAGAAGGGAAACCCAAGGGAATCCGGTGACGTGGCACGCCCCTGAGGGCAATGTACGAGAGGTATACAGCTTTTGTCTCGTAAACCAGCACTGTTTGTGCAGTTGCAGGTAGTTTCGTGTGTGCATGTATGGGTTTCAAAGCTCGGAGACACCTCGGGATATCTATAACGATAGCAATGGAAGCTAGAATGGTTATGAATGGAACCGCTCGATTGGATAGCGTATACTTGACTTGCGCAGGTTTCAACTATCTTCAACTTTTGGGTCATAGTCGATCTCACGGGGTTGGTGGGGGTTTTGAGTAAGACGTTGTAGGTAACGCTTGCGACGGTTCATTCAATGCGGACTAACTAATTGCTATGGCTAATTTATTTGGGGTCAATAAGATCGCCTGGGCTTCCAGAGAATACTTTGCTGTGGGTATCAATTGGCTGCGCATGCTGTTAAGTTGGGTGTTAGTCGTCTAATGCTAATATCTCGGAGCTGTGGTCCTTGGTTCTTAGACGCCACAAACTTGAGACGAGGTCGTACCGCCCTACTGCTAGTGCTATAGCGCTATAGCGATGAAAACCTAAAAAAAAATCTTTAACTCAAGGTTTTATTTGTGATCTTCGCAGTTGGCATCATTTTGATGATGTGGAGCTTTCGCTCGCTCTCCTCGAAGCTTGAGTATCGAGATCCTGTCGAAGGAGTTCCGTGCATACATAGCCACCCAACAAACAACTGCCGTCGTAGGTGGCTATACGCGTCTGTGCCTGTTCTATAATTATTCGTCCACCGATCGCATGAATGGGTATCAGGGTATTCAGGGAAGTGCTGGTGGATTTGGGAGTCGAGGAGGTGGAGGACTTTACGCTTAGTGATATAACTCCCGCCTCGTTTTCGGCGCAACTCACGAATGGAGGGCGAAGAAAGTAAACGTAGATAGCCCAAGGCTCTATTAATTAAGTACTCTTGGAGTCCCTCAATGTTAATAACATAGATATATACATTAGCGAAGCAGCCTCGAGCTCATGAAGGCCAGACGTAGAGTGTTATGGCAAGGCTAGAGGTTTGGTGTCTGGCAAAATAGCCTGGTCAATCGTGAGTTGTTTCTGTTGCATTTTGCAATCCCTGAACCCGGGCACGGTTCCAGTCTGGCATTGGATGAGACTGCTGGCATTAATTCGGTGCTGATGAGGGTATTGTGTTTACGTATGGTAGGATGGCCTACTTTCCATGGTTTTGGGCTTGTTAATACTGCTTCGAAGCTGATGGAGCTATCTTTATTTTGCTTTGTTCCTTTCCCCTAGGATGCGTATACTGCCTCGAGATGGCAAGACTTACGAGATTGACTGATCGTTTGAGTGGGCCGACGCTATCTGCTATCCGTCTTCGAAGTTTGTTTCTTCCCGTTGGGCGTCGTGGCTTGGTGATGGAGTGGATATGGCTGAAATATCGTGAGGCGCGATAGACTAGATCTATAGACTGTACAGCTCGAAAGTTGGAGATGGTTCATCCGGATTGTAACGGAAGCCGAAATTTAGTACGGTAAAAATGAGTGCGAGATTACAGTTCAGATCTGAGCGGGGCGATTTGATGTATGGCATCTGTTGCTCATATATAGATTCATAACTTCGTGGAAACTAGAGCTGCTTTAGCCTATTGTCTTGAGGGTTGAATAGAAAATGCAGCGTTCCATCTCCGGGTGAGATTTCACCAATTCGCCTTGTGATCCATCCACAAAGTATCTCAGCCCAGCTGCAGCGCCCGGCTAGGAATAACTTACGGATGCATGGTGTGAGAACCGGCTCGTCAAGCATAATTATATGTCAAAATGTTGTATTTTGGACATATGGGGCGAATTTGGATATGAGAACACGTCCTACCTAGGTTTCTCGGCCGAATGGGTAGTCCGGCCTCTTTTCAGGGCAGGGTCGACTCATGCGTCCATCATATGTGGCCACATATGGTGTATTATACTGACAACCAGCCCTAGTTTTACCGTTCTCATGGTGGTACAGAGCTAACGCTAGCCACATTTGTGTTAGCGGAACACACTAAAATGGAATAAGCATTTGAACGTTACACAGAACATCTTTCGAATACTGGCTAGAGCCAGGGTGGCCTGCCTCGTAACTAGACGTCGATGTGACGATTAAAGTGGTGTATGGTGGGTAACTTCGTAGCTAGCGGCTTACGCCGCACATCTGACCTGACTACTACTACTACAACCCGTTGGTCAAATATGCATATATGAAGGTAAACACCAGCGACCGATATACAAAATGGTTATTACCACTCCAACTTTTGTTTTAATATTTTATTCTACTCTGTATTTTGAATCTCACAGATGAAGGCCGACCTGAGCGCTCTAGGCTAACCGAAAGAGGCTGAAATTCGTAGGTCCGGTTTCCTAACCTAGCCGGGCCACATCAGCAATCCTTCAATACAAGCTTCGGAATCGATAACTGGATATGAAGTAGCCAGGGATTAAGGTGGCCCCAGCCGCCTAAGTATGAGGATAGATGCCCGGTGTTGGCCTTATTGTGAGTCTATAGATCCGCGAGTGAACAGTGAGAGAAGTTGTGGTCTGGTAGTTCTAGTAGGTCTAGACAATGTAACAAATTACCCTGTCGGAATCTGGCTAGCTTGATTAAAGACAACTGTACGTATGAATTTGTACCTAGCCAGCTGGAGGCTAGAGGCTTAGTACTCATCATTCGCTGAATCTTACACATTCTCGATCTCATATCCTTGTTAAATAGTTTCAATTATTGTTGGATTGAACTGAGGTCCTGCGCTTTATCCTAAAATCTTAGTGTATCTTCTGCCTTATTAGCGATTCTACCGATATCCCTAGATATTCGTAGGCCTCGTGCCTGTATTGACAACGGAGGGCAAAGTCACGGGTTACCCTCGCAAGAAAAGTTTCCATATAGTTTAATAAGCTTACTATTTATTTTTCAAACAATACTGTTAGGCCGCCTCTAAATATGATCGTATCAGATAGCACAAAGCGTGTGGCATCGCACGTGGCATACTTCTGAGTTTTTTATTTCTTGTTTTCGTTCCTTAAGTCCCATTCCCCTTTTTCAGTTTTCCCTTGAGCTTTCTGGGGGATTAAGTAAGGGCTGTATTTGCTGAAACATCAAGTGATTCTTGAGATCCGCCCTTTGCACGCAATCTTTATTAACCCAATACAGGGTCCAAATATATATATTCCGCTCGATGTCTACGTCAACGTCATGAACAGAACAGAACCTCTTATAAGTTACTTTCTTAAAAAAGCATTGTGGTTGGTACCAAGGTCAATCTCCACCCAAATTGAGAAGCCACCACTTGGTCACACCTTTAGTTCCCGTCTTAAATACTATACAACTGCGTAATACGCCCTAGGCCTACGATTAACCTCGGGGCTTTTCTGCTTCTTGATATCTACGCGTATATACTCGACCTATCTTCCCGCCGAGTTGAAATAAAATGCACCAGATATTGAAGAGGAACGTTCTGTCAACTCGAAGTTAGGGTGGGGACCTTTAATTGTGAGAACGAAGGGATCAGAGGACGAAGCCTTCCAACCCGGCTCTGCAGATCTGGTGAACTAGGCGAATATGCATCCATGATGGGTGGGATGGAACTAATCTCAAAGAGCGGTGGGGCTATGCTGAGCAGGACGGACTCGTGCGTAAAGGCTATCTTGGATGGCTACCTTCTACTGGATCCAATAATGATTCTGCAGTGTCTTTATCTTGTGGCCAAGTTAACTATGCAATTTATCTCTCTTTGCTCAAGCCTTTATTGGCCCAACCCATGAGTAAAACCCCCGGGCCATATATATATAGCGCGATCCACCTTTTACACCTCGCCTAGATACTTAGTTATGTAGACGGCGTATTCATTTTTCGTCCCTGCGTCTTTGCTTCTGCAATTTCTTGAAGATTATGCCTAGGCGCTCGTATATCCGGGAAATTTCGAAAATGCACAAATTGCAGATAACTATAGCTGGGCAGGTATGCGATAGAACTTCGTATTTTTCTGCATATTGATATATATATTGTCGGTATACACGTATGCCGGGGGTATGTGTAGCTAAGTATATACGCGATGCATGGGCATTCAGTAGCTGGGGTTGAGGATGATCTTACATCGAAGTATATAGTCGTGAAGCATATATGGGCTTCGGCTACGCACTATTGGCGTAATCGATCCTAATTAATCAAGCGTCCACCCCCCCCTAGCTGCGCTTAGGTGTAAAATCTTAGCTAGCTTAGCCTCGGAGCGCGGTTGAATATTCTGAACATCCAGACCTCATGTGAACAGATTAGTGTACTACGATCAACGAGACCAACCCAGCCCGATGTATAACAGAACAGGCTGCAGCGCTGTCGGCCCTTTTCAATGTTGTATTGGTTAATAGTTGCGGTGACTGTGCAGTGGTAGCCATACTGATAGAGCTATAGAATTGAACCTAGCCAAGACCTACAAGTCCAACAACCGGATTAGGGCCTTGTAGTGGGAATACTGGGTGCCAAATAAGACGCAATTGAGAGGATACCGGATGGGACATCGATATTAATATTGATATACTCGCATGCTTGCCGGTGCATAAGCCGACGCTTGGCCTTCTGTATCATTCGAGAAGGTGGGCACCAATTCCTTGCTTCCGCAGCCAGATTCAGGGTGATCATTAGTCGCTACCTAGAACTCGTCTACACGATGACAAGGAGGGGCAGTGGGGGCCATTTTGAAGATGTGTCCTGATGCACATGCCAAACCTCGGGGATAACTAGGCTGTGTAACAGGGAAAGAACGTGAGCAGGAGAGTGTGGGATGTGGTTGTGTTGTGTTGTGTGTTGCAGGTTCCTGCACCTCGGGCTCCACTCTCGGTTGCTCCTGGCGATGATGCCATCTCTGCAACGCATTTGTTGCTCCGGATACGGCCAATGAGGGGAAATCTCTAGCTGCGAAGCCGGCGTGTGATTGGCCCTCGTTTTTCCTTTCGTCCTGCTGCAGCTGTTCCCCCCAACTTTAGGTAACAAGCTCTTCCAATCCAACGACAACCTCGACTGCCGCTGGTGCCCAAGTACATAGCTTCCACTTCCAACCTTGAAATATTACCCGTCCGGAACTTAGGTACACGTACTTTCCCTCCTACTTTCTTGCTTTAATTCGCAGCTTGCCATGGCCGTCAACGACGCTCGTCTGACCGCTTGAAATCGCCCCAAAAGCACCTGACCGTTCATCGAATATCACCATGACCGTCACCGAGACTTCATCCTTTGCTTTTTCCAAGGCAAACTACAGAGGGAACCCTTAAGCTTGAGTAATAAGTACTTAAGTAACAAGTAGTCATCTCAATCCCATATTTCTTTCAATCCATCCATTCGCCTGTTCGTTAGTCCCGTCGCACTACATAGCAGGCCATCCAGAGACGCAACATCCGCTCCATTGACGCAGCTGAGGCCCATAGCATTCTCCAGTATCGATATCAAATATCTCTGTGCTTTTATACGTTCTATGTATAGCACTTTTTGGCAGCAGAGACCCCAAGCTTTGAATAAGCTTCTTTCTCGTCTTATCCACCGTCCGCTACCATCCGGACAATACCGCCAAGCTTCGTCAAAGACATCCTATAACTACTTATCTAGCTATACAAGATCCACCGCTCGCTCGGTAGCTCCATATCGGGCTTATCGACTATCTCGCCGCCGTTTCTCCGCGCTGCGGTCATCTCGTATCCATTCTGGTTTGCATAACGCTCGCTTCGCAGACCCGAATCTTCAGATCCTTCACCGACAATCCTTGCAGCCCGAGGCAGCACCCACCGCAGACGCAATGCCCGCATCTTCTGCGCCTTTGCCAGGCCCGGCTCACGTCCGTAAATATGGTTCGTCAATCCCTCATACGTTATTGAGATTCACCACCAAAAGTGGTGCTTCTGGATCCTGCTATGCATTTTATACCTTTGATATTGCATGACACATTTGATATCAGGAACAATCATCTTGTCTCAATAGATGACACGATATATAAGAGCTAACATCTACGCTTTTGGTGCTCCTGCAGTGCATGAAACATTACAACCTTCGAATCCCTTCTCGCGGTTCTTGACACAATCCTATTGTATTATTCCAAGCTTTACTTTGGAATCAGGAGTCACGCTAAAGGACGTCCCCGTCGCATACAAGACGTTTGGTCAACTCGCTCCATCAGGTGACAATGTTATGGTCATCTGTCATGCACTTACCGGAAGTGCAGATGTTGGAGACTGGTGGGAACCGCTTCTGGGGCCCGGAAGGGCTCTCGATACTTCGAGGTTCTACATTGTATGTTTGAACAATCTCGGCAGCCCATACGGAAGCGTTAGTCCGGTCACTACAAACCCGGAAACCGGTGACCTCTATGGCCCCGAGTTTCCTTTAACTACTATTCGCGATGATGCTAGAATCCATAAACTTGTGGTTGAGGATTTGGGTATCAAACAAGTTGCCGTTGTAATCGGCGGGAGTCTCGGGGGGATGATATGTTTAGAGTGGGCCTATTTTGGAGGCTACGTCCGAAGCATTGTGGCATTAGCTACGTCTGCTCGACATTCCGCGTGGGGTATAAGCTGGGGAGAAGCTCAGCGACAGAGCATCTATAGCGACCCTAACTATGGTAGGTGTTCCATAATTTGGTAGATACAAATAGACCGGATGATTTACTTACGGATTCAAATTCCTACAGACGACGGGTACTATGATCCGTTGCATCAACCAATCGCAGGCCTTTCCGCAGCTCGCATGAGCGCCTTGCTTACATACCGGTCTCGCAACTCGTTCGAAGCTCGGTTCGGAAGGAACACCCCGGATCCCTCTCGCATCACCCATCAAAACGGCGTGAGACCACCATCCACTCCTTCCGAAGAACACTGGGCAAATCACAACGAGGGTTTCCGGGCCGGTAGGAAACTTCAGTCAGCTCCTCAATCGCCTACCTCCCCGAACGGAAACGGAGAGGAAAGGAAGAGACACAAACGGCCCATGTTCTCGGCGCAAACTTACCTCCGCTACCAAGCTGATAAATTTGTGAAACGTTTTGATGCAAACTGCTATATTGCTACTTCCAGAAAGATGGATACGCATGACCTGAGCCGTGGAAGGGCCGGTAGTATTCCCGAAGCCCTGGGGATGATCAAGCAACCCGCCCTGATTGTTGGGATCGAAAGCGATGGGTTGTTCACTTACGCTGAACAGCAAGAGCTAGCGGAATATATCCCGAACGCGCAACTCAGTACGATTTATAGTCCAGAGGGACATGATGCGTTCTTGGTGGAATTCAAGACGGTCAATGAAGCGGTTCTAGGGTTTATGAATGAAGTATTGCCGGATATTATGGCGAGAGAGGGGAAAGGGGACGTCAATGGAGAAGTAGGGGAGGTAAAGAAGACTAGTTTCTTTGGTGAGGCGGAGGTAGATGATATTGTTTCCTGGTAGTTTTCCATTAGCAGCTAGAACGAGAAGGGGGGGCAGATTGTATGTTAATTCTCGAGGCTAGACTCGGATTGCGTTTTTTCAATTGTGATATGGAGCGAGAAGGTACAGAGCTTGATATAAATACAAAGTACAGTATCTACCATGTACTTAAGTACTTACTGAAAGGTACTCAAGTAACACTTGGGTTAGTCTGTTTTGGTACTTTTCACCAGTAGAGGATGACTAGTCTGAACGCGAACCGTAATTTGTTGCATTTCGTGTGTTGCGTTGCACATGGGTCTTGGACAGGGACCAGGTTAAGCGAGACGCCGAAAGTTACCTCGGTTCATCCAGAATTCCCCAGGTTTACACCGTTCACCAACTTTGAACTTCGCGTGGAGAACATCTTAATTACTTGCGCCACCTGGGTCTCCGTTGTTTCTTCAGAATGACCCGTTGAAATCCTCCGCCGATACCCTTGAAGTTCTCGAAGTTGCACCGATTTTTGTCGGTTAGGCCGGATCCGCGGATAGTACGGGAAAACCGAACCTCCTTTTATAACGTAGACGCACGCCCTTTCAGTTATTCCACCAAGTTCTCGGCTAGATTTATAACCCGTTGGGACTCGATCTTTATTTTCCCAAGGTTCTCTTCACCCAAGCTACTTCGTTTTTTTGATTCCCCGCAAGGCTAGTAGCTTCGGTGTCATTTTATCATTATTTCTTATAGACTCTCTCGCGATCTCGGCTGGAAGTCGAGCACATTCACTTGGTCGTGTCAGGCCTTTAATACGCTGCAACAAAGAATCAACCAAGATGTCGGAACCATCTGTTCCCTTCCCGCCAGAAAGCGAACTCTACTCTAGTGCTTGGGCGAAAGATATTTTCAGTTAGTATACTTTTTCTCAAAGCGGTGCCTACGCGTGCCATTCAACCTCCCAAGCTCGTGGCTAAAATAAAGCACCCTTTAGAGGACAAAGTGGTTTTCTGTACCGGCGGCGCGGGAACTATATGTTCTGGTCAAGTTCGCGCCCTCGTCAGCCTCGGCTGCAACGCCGCTATTCTGGGCCGCCGCGAAGCAAACACTCAGGCCGTAGCTGCCGAAATTGCCAAAGTCCGACCTGGCTCCAAGGTCATCGGCTTCGGCTGTGACGTCCGGGACCCCAAATCTCTTGTCTCAACGGTGGAAGCAACGGTAAAAGAATTAGGGAGAATCGACTTTTTAATCTGCGGCGCTGCCGGGAACTTCCTGAGTACGGTTGAAGGTTTATCTAGTAACGCATTCAAAACAGTTATCGACATCGATCTGTTGGGATCGTATAATACCGTCAAAGCCTGTTTACCAGAATTAAGGAAGACTAAGGGAAGAATTATCTTTGTTTCTGCCACATTCCATTATACCGGCACGGCGTTGCAATCGCACGTCGGGGCTGCGAAGGCTGGTATCGATGCTCTGTCCCATACGTTATCACTTGAACTCGGGCCTGCGGGGATTACATCCAACGTGATTGCTCCGGGAGCTATCGCGAATACAGAGGGTATGGAAAGATTGGCGCCGAAGAATATGGTACCTGAGGATATGCAGAAGAATCCGGCCAGGTTAAACCCTTTGGGGAGGTGGGGTACCGTCAGCGAGGTCGCTGATGCTACGATATTTTTGTTCAGCGACGCGGGGAGGTATATTAATGGGATCACATTGGTTGTCGGTAAGTGCTATATCCCTGATATTTCACGGTTGCGACATAATCGTCGGGCGAATTATAATTAGCGGTACTGATGATGGGTTATCTGTATAGATGGCGGAAGCTGGAGGAACAGTAATTCCATTGCGAGCTTTTTGTACCCGACTATCTTCCAGCCGGGTGCTGAGAGCTTTGATTTTATGACTACTAAAGGAGCGAAGAAACAGAAGGATAGTAAACTCTGAGCTATACAGAGAAGTGGAAGATCTACTTGAAAACTCAAGTGTGATCGGCCCATACCTGGATCTCACAAAGTGGGTTATTGATGTATCATTAACCGTTGGTTCTAGAGCACTAATTGGTTGTTTTCGGCATGTACATTATCACATATCATTTTGCCTTCTATCTTCCTGTTAATCGTTAACGCACTCCAAAAATTTATTCCTGTTATAGGTATCGGTCTCGATGTATACGCATACGGTTCGGAGGGGGGTCTAATCGAGGACGCGTAATTTTAAACCGCAAAACTGGCCGGGGACAGCGAAGCTGCGAATGTAGATATCTCAGATAGGTATCATCCGAGTATGACTGGGTCCTTCACAGGATCTCAAGGAGTTTCTTACCCAGAGCCGCGGAGCTGCACAGTGTGCAGTTACCCAAGGCTGGAATCAAAAGACGCATAGAAATGAGAGTCAGGACAACCGAGGACGTGTAGAAAGTTGGGGGGCGAGCGGCGAAATGCGGCTGAACGAACACTATCTTGAGGACGGTAGAGAGCATAGATGGGCATGAGGCTACCGGATTTCGTGTGATCGATACCCAGCTGATCAGATTCGGAGATATGAGTGACACGACCTCATGTGCGGCGCACGCCAAGACGGTACGGCGGCTTTCATATATCCTCAAATTCCAACAGCCTTGGACAACCAGAACGCGTTGAGGGGCTGCATACGCGCCCGTACTCAAGCTTACCAAGCCCATATGCATGCGAGATTTTTTTAATGTGCATGCAGCTAGATGTAGGGCATCAAATCGCTCTGCTTCGAGCGCCTAGATTCAAGGCTGATCAACTCGATGGCAATCTGCATCGAGATGACGCGAGAAACAAAGTGCAACTGCAGCTGTACGAAATTAGGACTGTGTGTCTATCACCAGCGGGATGGTCATCGATCCTCGGCTGGGTAGCATGGCTTGGGTGCTGTACATGCATATCTCAACCGAGATAGTGGAATTCCTACGATGCAGTACGACAGGTCTTCTGCGCTGGCCATGGCGCCAGATATTCGGTCTGGGCGGCAGCATCTACCTTTCGTATGATACCGTACTTTAATTAAGGCTGAAGTATTATGGCCTGAATGAAGTTGAATTTCGACCAGAGCGCCTCGTAAATCTTGAGCATCGGCGACATGACAGAGCGCTAGCAATGGTGTGGAAGGAACAAGATAGAAGCAAGTTTTGGGTATTGGATTGTGAGTAAAGCGGATCGACTTAATTTCTGCCTGGGGTGGCGGTGGGCTCGGGTTCAGTGGTTAGTGACACGATATGAGTTTTCTCGCGAAAAAATAAAACAGCGCCATATACGCATATCGAGAGACACGCCTGGTATATAGGATTGACTCTTCTCGCGGATGCCTCCTCACCGGATATTACTCTGAGTTTATGAAATTCGACCTTTAACCCGCACGCAGCCATAGATTTTTTTCATACGTTCCAACTATAGTACTATCAAACGAGATACTATCATTCTACAATCCCCATGTTTGCGAGTGGGGGTAGTTCTAACCGTCGCAGGCTTTCGACGGGGTCGGCATCATCTTCGGGCAGCGAGATCCTGGTAAGCTCTCTGCCGACGGCGAACAAAAATGTCCATGACCCTCAGATCCAAAGAAGTGCATCTCGGAATTCGCACTCAATCCCAATGACGACGATTCAAACGAACGCTACAGGAGCCTCATCCCAATCTAGAACCGACGTTAACAATGCTGCTACGTTAGCGCAGGCTAGCGCCCCTAGTCTAACTGAGCCCTCCAGCTCGAGCCGTTCCAGCCCTACCCGCGCATCTCCAGCGGGACAATTGCAACATGGCATCTCGCACATATCGCCCCAAAACATCCGACTTGCGCCGCCGAACGAGGGGGTTAGTTCGTCGGCTCGAGGCGCTACCACGGGACTGACGCAGCGAAATTCAGTAAATGCTTCAACGGACTCTGGGATAACTCGTGTGAATCAGCCAACTTCGGTTCAAAACACGAGATCCAACCACAGTCGGGATCACGACCGACGGCAGAGCACTCATTCGCAAGAAAGCGACCCCGACCAGCATGTCAAAAACTTGAGATATGCTGCACCTGAAAGCCTTCGAGAACCCAAGCTGAACGCATGGGATGTCGCAGCATTTATCGTGAATAAAATGGTTGGGACTGGCATTTTGGTTTACCCGCCTCTTGTTTTACAAAATACGCAGAACAAGAATGAGGCCATAATATTCTGGTGGGCTGGATTCTTGTATACAGTCTGCAGGTATGTTTAAAATAAACCCTCTTGTGGCTGATAATATCTTGGAAGGAGTATCACTGATGGCATCGGCGGAACAGCATGTACATTTATCTTAGACTGAGTAAAGCTTGGTTCTTCAATGGTGGCGAACTCGTTTTTGTAAGTTATTTGGCAACATAGAAATAGTGGAGAATGCTTTCTTAAGCTAACGTCATAGCGCTCCAATAGATCGATGAGCTTTGTCGCAGGATTAAGTTCATGCCTACCCTTCTACCCTTCGTCGTCTACGGATTTTATTTTGTCGCCCTTTCCAATACCGGAACAAATGGCATACAGCTTGGGCGTCAGGTCCTAATAATTTCGGAACCAAATCTTGCAAGACGGTCAAAATCCACCACTTCGCTTAGTGTACCTCTACAAACGTTTTTTGCTATTGTAGCCATAACCGTATTTTGCCTGATAAACTATTTTTCAGTCAGAGCTGGGCGGAGGCTGAATAAAGTGCTTGCATTGTTTAAAATTGGGATTTTACTCGCGATATTTATCAAGGGCATTATATTTGCGAGTCAGGAAGGAGTTACACGCAACTACGAGGACGAGAGTCCCATGCCAGAGTCCGAAGGGATCTCTCACCCCTCAAGGGCGTTGGCTTTCCTTTATGTCTTATTCGCCTACCAAGGGTGGGAGAATGCGTCATTCGTAAGAGCCACCACCGCCTTATAACTAGGCCCTACTTTTATTTTTTTCGGCAGGGCGAAATAACATTTTGCTAACATGTTGTAGGTACTGGGAGAGGTTGATCAATACTATCAGCTCAAGACTGGGTTCATTCTTGCGATCGGGATAGTCGGCACGCTCTACAGTCTAATTGGTCTTTTATTCGTAAGTGGGACATTTGCATATCCATAATACGGAGCTAACAGATAGTATACACTAGGTCCTCGCCTACCGCTCGAACGTCAACGATTTTCAGAGCGTTGCTAGTGTAAGTTCAGATTTACAGGCTTTAGACCTCCCGACCGGGCCTTTCGAGCTGGCCTTAATTCACCGATTCTGACACCTGCCATAGTTCTTTGGAAATAACGACACGGTAATTCGTACATGGGCGATTTTTACAGCGATTTCAGCGTCTGGGAATCTAATTTCAGTGATATATACATCCGCGCGAGGTATTCACTGTCCATACCTCTATCCCCCCACTAGAGTTGATTGGTTTTCTGACAAACCTTTATAAATATATAGTGAAACTTGTTTTCGCGAGATCGATGATTCTACCATGGTCGAAACTTTGGACGAGAGAGTCTGCGAGCAAGGGAACGCCGACTGGCGGGCTTTTACTCCATTGGATATTTTCATGTTTGCTGATTCTAGCTGCGACGTCGGTGAAAAGTAGAAATGAACAAATCAGTTTGCCGGCGAACCTGCAGACGTATGGCCATTGCCTTATCGCTAGTATGTCCAACATGCATTTAATTGTCCTGGTGATACTCTTTCCGATTGAGAATTTATGCTGACAATTCATACTTAAAGTTCCTCTTACGATTGGCTACGTCTTCTTACACAAGATTGTCAACTCTGGTGATTACCTACAGCGGTGTAATCACGTCCATATCGAACCGAAGAATCCCGATTTTCCAAAGAAGAGAAATTGGGTTTCCTTGTTAATTTGGGAACCTATCGCCGTCCTCGGGTCTCTAGCCGCGAATTTCTATACAGTGATAATATTTCTATTCCCTAACTCCACACTCACGATTCCTGGATGGGTGTTGCTCGTAGTCAACGGGGCGGTAACAGTGTTTGCAATATTATATTACGCATTGATTCGGATCCTGTGGACTGATGGGAGATCTTTCAATGGCTTCGAAGGCAAGTTTGATGAGGAGGACATTAACCCGACCTTTGGGAAGAGAACTTCCCTAGTTCTGGAGGTAAGTTTTGAATCATAAAAGCGTCATCTTAGCATGATAGTGCAGCTGATATAAAATATTTACTAGAAAATTGACGATGGAGCAGCATTTGGCTGGTTTTGGTACTGGGTCTTCACCGGAGAGAAACACCCTGATGCGGAAAACTCACCGGTGCACTGGATTACGGTTAAGACCCATGAAGTTAGTGCCTATCTCTTGGATCTTCCACGGCGTTTTGGCAAGTGGGTGGGGAGCACGGTGACCAAATATATCCACGGCCAATAAGCCAGAGGTCGAAATTTTGGAGACAGAGAAACCGTCGGTTTGTGCACATGGAAACCGCCATCTGGGTTTCTGATACTAGTACTAGTTAGCCCTATAACGCCGTGGATATAGAGCCATTTGTTTTTATTCAAGTAGTTTCCGGGCATTGCAGCCACTATACAATTAATTGGACCTGGTAACTTCGCAATTGGTATAGATGATATATTGTTTCGGTTCCGGCGATGTACGTCGCGTCGACGTCGCCAATCTATCAATTAAGACACCGTTTCTTAAATCTAAAGTTTTCGCACTACGTTTAGGGCTATTTCTATTTTGATTAGGTTGCAATAATAACACTAGGTACTATATATATAGATCACAAGGAGGTTGTTTTAGTGACAATACCTTCAGAGTAGTCAATGTTGCAATTGCCACTGGATGGGATAGACCTAGGTCCTATCGCTGATTCATTGGGAATCTGATAGGCGCATGAATCAAACTTTAACCGTTAGACCTCTATTGCGATAAGTAAGCATTCCTGAAGGCTATGGAATTTTTGCAGGAGATATTCCAATTCTTAGTCTGGGTGACTCTTAGCCTGCAGCTTCACAACGCAGGATATCCAATTCTCCGGGCTTTGAGGCTGAGAGTGGACTAGCCATCAGTTGGTTAATTCCGTCAGGTGTTGAAACGCATCGACTGAGGCGGTTACACAAGGCTAGGCTGAGTTGGCTATGTCTAGATCCTTGTCATGCTAGATATCCCTTGAGGGATATGCTATTTGGCCCCGAGGCACAAAATTGTTACTTGGCACCGCCCGACGGCTGCGTTATCACGGTTCCCGTACCGACTGTTACATAATTACAGTTCTTGCCTTATTTCCAGCACCGCGGAAACAATAGCTGTGGACTGAAATTCTGTCTCAAAGAAAGAAACCTTGTCTTGTCAGCGATCAAAGGTTTACTTAAATGGTCGTGGATCATGCCTTACCTGCCCTAGACATCAACGTCCTTCATCTACCGAAATACTCGTTTGTGGTTTTATGTTACCTCCCCGGGCCCGAGACGTCTTTTAGGGTTCAGTCTGCAGTCTGCCTTATTTAAGGATCCCTTTATCCGTTTTTTGATAACGAATCTTGAGTCTGTTTCGATTTATCTTCGGCCTGGTCTCGGGATATTGCACCCGCCTCGGTCCCCCATGGATACTATCGGCCCGGTAAGAAGAAGCAGTAGCTTCTGGACCAGTTGGCATCAAAGCCACTATGTCGAAACCCTCATCTTTGAGTTTGATTACATTGCACCGCACATATGGCAAGAGTTTTTGGAGGAAACATTTGATGCCACGGAGATTCCCGCCATTTATCGTGAGGTAACTAATCCCGATATAATCGACTCCTAGCGCCTAGCTCTGGCTACCCGCTAACATGCTAATGCGATGATACCTAGCCAATTGAAGGCAAATATATGAGTGTATTGGCGCCACGGAAAATATCTGACGTAGGTCAAAAATTCATGATAGCTATTGTCCGCGAGTCGATTAGCCAGGAAGCCCTTTGGGAATCGATTCGAATTTAGCTTGTTTATTGCAATATTGGGAATTCACTGGCTAAATGAAATTGTAATAGGAGACAATACAAACCCTGAAAGATAGGAGCGAGAAATGGAGAGAGACACAGCGAAGAAGGAGGAGGAGGGCTGTAACGACGGATCCTCGGTATAGGTATCGTGCTAGGGAATGAGAATTTGAGGGTCTTGTGGTCTGAGAAGTGTCGAACCCGCACGATCACAACCCTGCCCTAGACCTTGACCCAGTGCTGGGTTAGCAGTACTTATTTGAAGCTACACAAATGGAAGGAGAACAAACCGCCCGTGATACATGCAAGGTTTGCTCTCAAGGAGGTGGCGGGGACGGAAAGGCTGCGTTGTTTCGGACGTTTTGTTTGGCTATTTTGCCCACGAGGAATTCATTGCTGTGCTGGTGACAATCAATCCTTCAATATATCCTGATATCAGGCCGTCCCTCGTACATTACTATATATCAAGGAGTATTCTCGCAAGCGGGTTACGTATAGTCGTTGTAGTCGCTTCACTCCACTACCCTCATTAACTGTGGAACTTGGCTTTCGAGTCAACGTCGCATCCAAACGCGCCTGCAACTTGTCGACCACGACCACGTAAACCAAACGGCAGTTTATTCGCTAGCGCTGTGCCATATTATGTCCTGGCCATTTCCTCCCCTAGATGAATCGACCTCGAAGGTTGACTCTATCGCCTACTTTCGAGCTGAAGCAGACGAGAAAACTCTTGATGAAGAGTCGTCCCGATTATTCCGGCCCGAAGGGAGCGATTCAAAACTTGAGGTGGAACTTCTTCATATCAGACCTAGCTCAGGTAACTGCAACACCATGAGGTTCGATTTTAAGTGGAGTGTGTTAATATTCTCGGACCAGGTGTATCGCGAGATTGTATAAAGTCTGAAAAGCAAATGAACGGCCATTGTAAGGTACTAATATTCTGTCGCGATTATATACCTCATGATCTGCCTGTTATAAACGGGATATGATATTCTGTACTTCAAAGAAGGGCAGCTAATTGCTGTCGGTTTCTATTCCTGAGAGCTTACAAGATCTATAGGATATCAATGCGGAGATAATATCTTGCCGAAAATCTGGGGCAATGGTAAACCCTGTTACTATAATACTGTATGCCGCCTTCCTCAAAAGACATAACATGATCTACTACCCTTCCTGATACAGAAGCTGACGAACCCGGAGCTGTCAGTTGCATATCAGCTCCACATTCTTTAGGTCGGTTTAAGGTAACTAAAGCTGGCCTCTTAAGTTTCCTTAATGCAATCGATGCTCCCCCGGATTTTGGGGAACCATTTGTGGCATTTGGTTATCGAAATAAGCACAGAGATGCCGGTTTCGGTTGCTTTCGGTCTGCAATAGCATACCGCCAAACAGTTATAGACCGTCCTAGCGCTCGAGTACCTCCAGAGCCTCTAAGCCAGCGCAAGGATTTCGGTATTGACACTCCTACCAAGTGATGTTGCACGTCGGAGGCATGTGCATGAAACTAACTTCCATTCATTTAAATTTAGATATCTCTTGCACATACATTCTCAGACATCCAGAGCTGCATGGGCGTGAGGAATCATCAATACCTTGGACAATAAGGCAAATGGCCGTTTGTCAAAAATGGTCGAGCGATACACAGATAGAAACGTCCATCATTCTCCAAGCTTCAGAACTTACGGCGGAGCGGTTAGACACACTTGTACAAGACTCTGGAACCAATAATGGCATTTTGGACTATTTTCAACACTGGACCACGATGCATCTACTGATGCTGGCAGCTTTGAAGGATGAATGGAAGAAATTTACGAATTATTGGGAGGATAAAGTGGCTACGATGGTATGGCAGATAACCCATAACTTTATATCCCCAGTTGGTATCATTTTAAAGTTGCAATATTTCCCTAAGATTTCTAATTATGAAGCCTCGAATCCTTATAGACTGTTGAAACTCTTTTCCCGCGACTTTTCTCTTCCGACCAAGAGGAGGACGAAGCCATTCAACTCAGGATCTTTCAGAAGGTTCAGGAATGCCAGTCCACGATAGACTGGTTGATTCGCGCTAGACAGATTCTTCAAGTGAATATCGAGACGATTGAGAAGTTGTCCAATCATGTAAAAGAAGTGTTCGAGTATGAGAAAGAATCTCTAGGCAAGGGAGTCACCGATGCTTACAGAAACCTTAACTCAAGTATTCGACACAGTGTTGATGAGCAGAAGTTTACGCTACAAAACTTCGGTTTCCTGTTAGAACGAGCATCGAGAGCCGTTTGGACGGTTTGTGTACCGCCTTGTAAAAATTTATGAACCAACAGACTAACCTATTTTTTCACGTAGTTTCGGGACATTGCGAGCCAGAGAGATGGATATGTTATGAAAACTCTTGCTAGGCTCTCGAAACGTGCAGCTGACGAAACGTCAGCCTTGACCGAACAAACGATTCGTGAGGCCCAGATCATGAAATCGATCACCCTGTTGGCCCTAGTGTTTCTACCTGGGACTTTCGTAGTAGTAAGCCCCTCCTCACTCTCGTCTTGTTACGTCTTACAAAAACGCTAATATGTGGCCTTAAACGAAGCAGGGATTTCTTGATTTGGACTATATAACTGTCACGAAATCCCCAGGTGGCGGTCTAGAGTTGGAAGTAAAGACTGATATGCTGCTATTGTTAGCCCTCGCTATCCCATTAACTGTATGCGTCGTTGGCGGGTGGTATATGTGGCAATATCGGCTAAATATTAAACGGTTCTGCCTCTCAAGACGCCGGAAACCACCGGCAAATGTTTTAGATGTGGAAGCGCACCCAGAGCTGAGAACCCGGACCGATAGTATATAGCATAATACGGCAAAGCGTACATAAAACGACAGAACTAATCATCAACCTGAAAATAAATCTATAACACCTGGGACGGATTATATATAATACAAGAACCACCTTGATGCAAACCCGAGCTCCAGTAGCTAATACCACATATTTCCTTTCGCAGAAGTATTGTCTCAAGATCCGAGGGCAGTTTTCAATGCTGTGATGAACCGAGTACGACTAAAATTCTCGCCTACGTTCTGGCATTAGCATCTTCTGCCTATTTCTTGCATACCGCAGCGAAAAGTCTTACCATCGGGAGCGTTTTCTTGTTCAAACCTTATAACAATCGATTTAACCTCAATATGGCTCTTCAGCCTCGAGGTTTGCATTCGCTGCTCCTCGTCCGCTAAAACCTCGAGATCAGTTGGGATTGATGGGTATTCCTCTTCATCCCGGGGAGTGAACCGAAAGCAACTGATTTCGCCAAGGGTGTCTCCGTATAAGGCGCTCCCGGGCGTTATGATCACGTCTACAGGGCTCTTCTTGCACGCTGTTACGTTGAGTCCACACCGCTCGACTTGGCAAGTGTACGGCGACGTTATTATATACTCTGCATATATCGACGGAATAAGGGGAACCATACAAGGTATTGTAATATAGTCAGGGACAGCTGGGCGAACTAACACCAACCGATTTTTGGGAGGTCTTTTAAGAGCGGTAGTCTTCATCGGAACGATCGAGGCTATGTTCAGTTCATCTCTACCAGACGTTCCGGTCGAAATACGGGCGAGCCCGCTCGGCCGTGGAATATCCTATATCATTTGTTGGCCCAAGTCAATTCAACTATTCGACTTTGCAGCTAGCTGGGGCCTGGACTCAGGATCGATTATGGACCTACATTTAACGGTGATTTTGACTGTTTCGCTACAGTATTAATATTGGGGTGCATCCATAGTTGCACGCTAACAGCTGCTTGGCCTTGTAGTATGGTTGGTGTACTATAGCTATCAGCTTTCACAGGGTTTTTCCGATTAGGGGCTCGATACAGCTGAATGTCCCTAAACCGTAACTCCAATAGCGATCTGTAACCCGAAAATTTTAAATTTTATAACAGGCGGTTAATAAAGTTAAGGCACTATCGTATTTGTGGCAGGTTCCAACTTACCCATGATCGTCAGCTAGAGGTGTGACGCCTATCAATTTGCGGTATACAAGATTCCGGAAGGCTAGGACCCGTCAGTATAACAAATTCCGTGAAATATCTTTAAACCTAGAGGTACAGCGTATAGGCCATAACAATCCCAGACGTATAGGACCTACCTTTATCGTCCTCAATACGAAATCTGAAAGCGGGACGTATCTCGCGCAGAGAAAATGTATTTCGGAAGTAGTTATTGAATAGGTTAAGCAAATAAATTCTTTCATCGCGGCGATATGCTAGAATTGGAATATAACGCACACTTAGCGGTCTATCTAGCATACAATTGGAGTTTAGTAGGCTTTGCGACTTACAGAAATCGTGATCAGGAACGTTCTGTGCAAACTTTCCTTCTTTATCCTCAAATTTAGAGAGTGACAAGTACAATATTCGATCTCCTCTCCGACGTTCCGGGTCCTGTTCTCTTTCGAACTGTAGCTGCTGAACGGGCCGCCGAAGAATTCTACTGCGCAAATTATGTTCCAAATCTTGGGCGATGGGCCCAAAAGGTAATTCACATCTGCAAAAAGCGTTCCATTCGGTATCATATGGGCCTTTTGTAAGCGTCTCGATTTCATATTTTCAGAAACTAAAGGGTTTAAATGGATCCAACTCACATCCTACGTATATTGTATATGGTGAAGGTTGCCGGCTCGTCCGACTTTCGAGGATAGAGGCGAGATATCAAGGTTGTCTCATTATCATCAAGATACCAGTCGACCCAAATATCCAAGGGATTCCGACCATGGATAGAGATCTTGGTATTGTCGTTCTTTGATATCTCCTTGTTGAGCTGGTCCACCTTATCCATAAGAGTTTCTGAACGGGGTCTTTCGCTCGGCTTGACCTCAAACATCAGCGAAATAATTGACAACATCTTTCCCAAACAGACGTCTTGGTCGTTCCTAGTACGGATGTCCTTCACGGTCCTTTTTACCGTTGTGCATAGCTGTGGGTTTGAATCGATATCGGGCTTGAACCAAAACCGGCCCCTCTCCTCATTACCGGGTTCTCTACAACGAGCTTCACGAAATTGTTTGACACCTTCGGACCGAGTTACCACAGTTCCTTCGCTCGTCTTAAATCCGGAGATGAACACCAACAACTCCAACATGATGCAAGCAAGAGACCATATATCGTATACAGGGTCATCCTTAGCATTCTGAAGGCCTGGCGTCCGCCCGGCGTGCCCAGCTTCTGAGATTGGAGGGGCAGCGTACGTCCCATCCTGGGCGGCGTTTTCAGGTGGCCACGTTGAGGTAAACTCATATGGATCTTCCACTCGTGTAGAAAAATATGACAGCCCGAAGTCGCTGATATAGAAATTTCCGTCGTCGTCGACTAAGATATTGGTAGGCTTGAGATCACGATGAATGCCAATCATTTTGTAATCTCCGTTGTGCAGTGCATTCAGCGCTCCGAGGACACCTTCCATTCCCTTCCAGAGTTTTGTTTCCAAAATGCTATTTTCTTTTCCGTGCGTAAGTAGAGCTTTCGGCAGGTAATTTTCGTTATTCAAAAGCTTTTGTAACGTATGTGGCACAAAGTCCATTACGATGTACATCCCGTCCGAGTCCTGATAGGCGCAATGGTATCTGATTATATTTGGATGGCCCAGCTTTCCGGCTCTCTCCGACGTAATACTTTCGAGGTTGCCCATTATCCCTTCGTTCCTCCCTTTTTTAGGGACTCGTTTTCTGGCATATTGCCGAAGCTAAAACTTACTGTATTAGTTTAAAATCCATAGTAACTCGGAAATATGTCTATCTGGATGAATTTAAATATTTCCCACGCGAGATAACATACATTTTGGTTAGAAGTCGATTCTGAAGTCGAAGTGCACTTATCGTAATAGGGATAGACAGAGAAACCTTCGACTTTTCCAAAACTTCCCCGTCCTATGTACCGTTTGTCCGTGATTGGCAGAATTTGTTCGGTGCCTATGGATTTAAGATTCCATCCGTATGGAAACTCGCGAAGGTAGAATCCCAAAATTGAAACGTTATAAGCGGCTCGGAAATGATTGAAGTTCCTGGCCTTTTCTGCGGATGTTTTAGGCGGAGATGGGGTCATGCTTTGCTGTAATCGTTTGGATGCTGGAAAAAAATCCTTACTGGGTTCATCTTTGATAAGAGATGCTAATGTATCAAGAAGCTTGTTGGATGTAGAATCTAAATCCCTGTCATGAACGTCTTTGGTGTATAGAGGAGCGATCAGATGTGGAGCTCCGATCCAGCAGAGGAGCGCAACAAGTCGGACGCTTCGCGTTTCACCGCTGCTGACGATGCCATTGACAAGGGTATTTCTTCTTGTGTCGTTGATCGGAAACCGTGAGCACTGTGGGCACTGAGAATTGCACTTCAATATATCCGCCAAACTTATTTTGTCTGATATCGATTGGGGTGGGTCCGGTATCATTGTCGGAGAACGGCGGAGTGGTACTGGTCCGCCGTTAGAGACCGGTTCTCCTGGAGCATCGGTATGCCCGCACTCTGTGAAAATGTTCTCAATCTTATCTGCGGGGAAATAATATTGAGAAGAGGGATCCTCTTCAATGACATAGACCCTAACTTTGTCGAGCAGAAGCTGGAGTACGCGATGAAAAACGCAATTCTCTGCCTTCACCACCTCCCCTCTATATATATAGGCGGCGTCCATTCTAGATTCAGATAAAGGATTCCCTAACCGAAAGTTTTGACAGATTTAAAGTCGTTAACTGTGGATCCTCGGGGCCAGGTGATGCTGTGGTCTTGGGGGTCTGGCTGGTAATATAATATATATGTGGTTTCGTAAATATTTAAATTAGAAGATGATTTGAAAGAAAGGTATGGAGTCTCTATAGATCTAGGGTGCGGAAGCTGTAACGAGGGTGTCAATAATAAAGCTTGCAATGGATGGCTGCATATATAAGTCGATTCAAGGGATTGAGATCCGAGTTCAGAAACGGGAAAGGCGGAAGAGCTAGAGGTTGTATATATATACCTCCTGCTAAAATTTATGAGATCTATTGATCGATCGAGATATATCAGTCTACAAATTGAGGTCTCGAAGACTCATAGACATCGATAGCGGCTTGACTAAATCAGGCGTGTGGAGACTCATACTGTTTTGAATTGAAGGAACCAAGTATATATCACCTTATAGATATTTTTTGTTTCATGAATTGAAACGCCATCCTCGCGGCGCATTTGAGTGCTGTCATAGTGGATATGGATCCTGCGTCCGCCCACGCGGCTCGGTATGCGGAAGTCAGGGGTCAGCCTCGTTGTTCTGCGCGCGCGCGAGGCTGCATTTTTTGAAGCCGAAGATTAATTCTCTCGTTCGCCTTTGTGACGGGCTGAATGCAACACCAAGGGACACACGGCTGGAAATCGACCTCTATTATTCAGCCGTAGCAGCTATCGACGTGTAATGTGTGCGTGTGGTTGAATTCTATGCAGGAATCGATGCGTCCTCGGAAGGATATACGGCAATGCTGGAAAAAGGAAATTATCTTCGTTATTGTCTCCAAGACATTTAAAACTGCCATATCGATCGAAGGTCAAGGGATCCCGGAAGGCTTCCATTCCCGGTACTCGGGTGTGATTAGCTGACGTACACGAGGAGCACGACTGATCCTAACCTTCGAGAAAGTCGGCCGACATCGGTCATGCATTTTTGGTCCGTGTGTTATTCAATATTATGTGGATTCGAGGCTACAATATTATATTACAACAGAGGGCAATTTTTCATGCCCGATACGTATCCATTACAATGTTAGCACGACCGGCCGACCCTCAGCCGGGATCCCGTCACACGGAAACCCATAGCCTTCCTAACAAACAAGCCGGGTTACTGGATCTATGGATCAAATCTAGCCTTGAGCTTAAGCCTAGGTGCCCCCACAAAAAGAGTCCGAGGCAGAATCGAGTATGCGAAAACTGCGCAAACGATACGCGAGAAAAAGAACCTTCGGGAACGGAGCTTGTTTACTCCTAGTAGTACCTTCATGCGCCTGCCCGCGTCGATCTAGCATGCAAGTTGCCGCGGAAGCCCGCCAACCAGTAATCTGGTAAACTAGCCAAGTTTAACAAGGCTAGAGAGAAAGTATGGTGCTGAAATATTTTCATTCTTTGCTTCTGAGCGGAGGTTTTTGAAACTAGAGAACGGGCTACAATATTGAGTGTATACATACGTTTTTGGTTACAGCTTCGAAATGAATGCTTAGCCTGTGCTGCCGTTATGCCGTAGTTACGGCGAGTGTGGAAGCTACACCTTCCGTCCTGAACTCGATCTGGAATCCCCTCTAGAAGACGTTACATAGCCACATTGCCAATGTGGAGCACGCCTTGAGTTTGCGCGCGTTACAGTCGCAGTGATCATGGGCTCGAAGTGGCCCAACGGATGTGTATACATAGCTGTTGCAAGAGCTGTATAATACCGGAACCGCCGGGATACCCAAAACCTCTTGAGCATACTGTAGTGTATATCCTATGCTAGTTAATTAGAGCTACTATGCAATCTGTATGATGCCGGCGGGAAGCCGACTATACCAGAGCCAATTTTGCATAATCCGAGCTCGAGTATAACGCATGCAGATGAAGCTTCAAGCCCCACTGAAAAATATTTCTAACAATAGTATCAGTTCTCGAGAATTACCCAGCGAGATATATCTGCGCCAGAATAGTTACAAAAAAAAGCAAAATAAATTTCATAGCTGAACCCTGATTTATCTATCAAAGTTTGTGTCCGTGATATGACAGCGCGCAATCCCATAGATCCCACCAATACCCGTTCTCCAGTATTCCATGCTATGGCCTACATATTTGTCAGCGGCTAGCCTCGAGGGCTGGCTCAAGCATTCCTCATGCATGAACTACCAAACCCTTTACACAGCCCAATACCAAAGTGAGGCGTCAGGCTGTTTGCGACTTTCGCGTGAGGCCATCGACATTATGCTAGCCTAGCCTAAATAAGTCCACATATCGAGGGAAGGATATTACGAGTTACGGCGTACTACCTTCATGTTGCATCGATATTGATGGGAGAAGGCTGCTAGTTTGCTCTTTGAAATACGATGATTTCGTACCCAAATTTTAAGAGTCACAATTGCGAAATTGTAAAGTGATTGGGACTGGGCCACGGGACGTTGAGCATGACCGATCCGAGATGCCGATACGAAGTCCGATCTAAGCTCCCGACTAAAAGGGAATTTGTTATGCCTTTGAACATTCGGATTTCCCCGTCTGAAAGGCGCTATCCCAAGATCTCGAGACCTCTTGAACTATATATATATATTTTCTAAACTTTCCAGAATGAGATAAATGTTAACATGTTGTATTCAGAAGTACGCGCTATGCTTGCCTATGGTATAAATACTCGACGAATTAATTTATAATAACAAACAGACGAAGATGCTAAGAAGTAAGTATACTTATACGGGTGACAGTAATTAGAAGATATCCAAATCTCAAATGAGAAACGAAAAAACCTTCATAGGGAACCTGGGAAGGTTCAACTAAGCGCCGCCGTCCACACATTACCTATCGCTTTAGGGTAGCGGCAAACAAATGAGAATATAGACAGCCTGAAGTATAAAACTGAGGCAGGGGCATATACAAAAAATTAACTAAATGTGACGAAACCTTCAAACGTATCAATATAAGGTATCGTGTTAATGTTCGAGTTCGCCTTCAGGGTTCTGGGACAATGTTGGATTTTGGAGGCCGAGGCTCCGAAGTGCGTTGGACCCAACCAAACGCCACGCGACCAAGCCATCCTGGTCAAAAGGACCCTGTCTCAACCTCGAACAGCTCTCCAGCTGCAATGCCCACTTAGAATAGACACCGTCCCAGCTTCGACCGTCGAAACTCTCCCAACCCCCTCAGAGCTAGGACCATCTTATTTGACGTCGAACCCACGGTGCCCAAGTTATACCAAACCAATCCACCATCATAATGGCCTCCTCCGGCATGTGGGAGGTCGATCCAGAGACCCGGCGAAAGGTAAATCGAGAAAAGGAGCTTTGCTGTCTTGTCCACCCCGGCGACATCGCCAGGCTATAAGAGGAGAAGTTTTGCTAATATGAGATATGGGTGGCGTATATAGCTTCTGGAGCTGCAGAAGAAGTCTGGAAATGGTTCCTGCGTCGATTGCGATTCACCGAGTCCTCAATGGGTACGATTCCCAATTCCGTTATCGCCGCTTCGCCCAGATTATATGAAGACACGATAGCGAGCTGTTGTGCGAGCGAGGGGCTAACGAGGCGTTTATACTATCAGGCATCTCCGAAATTCGGTATCTTCCTATGTCTAAATTGTGCCGGCGTCCATCGGTGTGTTAGCCACCTCCTATCATTTACACGTCTCGTAAATCCAATCTAACCGCCACGATATCACTTTATGAAAACAGCGGCCTGGGCGTCCACATCTCTTTTGTCCGCTCGATAACGATGGACCAGTTCAAAACCTCCGAAATCCTTCGCATGACCCACGGCGGTAACACAGCTCTCAAGGAGTACTTCGCATCCTGTCCAGAGTATAGCTCGGACATGTCCGTTGCCGAGCGATATTCGGCGCCTTTTGCTGAGGATTACAAGGAGAAATTAACATGTCTGGTAGAGGGAACTGAATGGACCGGACCAAAGCCACGGACGGCGACACCTGCCGCCGTTAAGAGTGTTAAGAGGACAGGAACTGGGGGGTTAGGGAGCGGGAGTAACAGCGGTGCTGGCACACCGCGATCTTCGAGCCCGGCTGTTGGAGCCCAGAAGCAGAGGAATGAGGCCTATTTCGAGAAGATGGGGGCGGAGAATGCGAATAGACGGGAGGATTTACCACCGAGTCAGGGGGGCAAATATTCAGGGTTCGGGAGCACGCCTTTGCAGGAGCCGGCGGACAATGGGATCGGGGGGTGGGACGATGTTACCAGAGATCCCGTGGGTGCATTGACGAAGGGCTGGGGGTTCTTCACGAGCTCGGTGGCGAAGGGGGCGAAACAGGTCAACGAGGGGTTTGTGCAGCCCACTGCGAAGATGGTAAGGAAATAGTCCTTTCCCCGGATCGGATTTAGGCAATCGGGGTTCGTTCTAAGCTAATTTATCCTATGCATCTGCGGCCTATAGATCGCAGAGTCGGATATCACAAACAATGTGCAGCGAACGGCTATGCAAGTTGGGAGCGGAATTGCGACAACAGCTAAATCCGGGGCAGATACATTTAACAGAATGATTGACCAACAGGCTCGTGGTAATTACCAGCCTATACAGCCGGAAAAGAAGGATTTCTGGGATTCATTTGGAGATGCGGATTGGGATGACGACAAGCCAGCTGTGAAAAACTCCGCAATCGGGACTAGCGGGATCAAGAAGGGTGGTAGCGGAGCAGGAGGAAGAAAGAGCGACGACTGGGGCGAAGACTGGTGAATGCATTCATGAAATATACGAAGAGGCGAACCGAGGCGTATGTGTATATAGGATACCTAGGGAGCTACTGCTTGTCAACGAGTGCGCAATTACCCCGGATTCTACGGGTGCCGTTCAGTGTGTATCCATCTGTTTATATTCAATCTTGAACCCATTTCCATCGAGATAAATTAACATGCTACTATCTCGAACCAAGCAGTGCTTAGCAGGTTAACTAGTATTATAAGGCGGTCGTTTGTCCAGTTGTGGTCCTGTGGTCAAGTGTGGCGCTGTAGACACCGGACTGTGGCGGTTAAAGCTTCACCGCCACACTTTGGCCAAAGTGCAGCTTTGGGCGTCCCAGTCATAGTCGATTGACTGCATCCTTCTCCGCGTCTCAACGTCACGTCTCCTTCGAAGCAGAAAGACTACCATCACCAAAGTGTCCTCCACTGTCAGGCCGTATACAGGATTATCTGCTCCATCGTCAGTATATACAGGTGCCTTACGGGTCAGTCGATAGCTAACAGTCTCCGGAATAGCTAGATCCCTGATAACCAAGCTGCCCCCGCCATGACCGTCGCGAAACCCCCCCACCCCCTCATATCCTCCCACCCGTCAACCTCCGGCCTCAAGATCGCACTGCACCCGCTGGCACTGCTCACGATCTCGGACTATGTCTCCCGTCACACTCTCAGAAACATCAAGGGACCCATCGTCGGTGCTCTGTTGGGATCACAGAACGGTCGTGAGATTTCCATAGAACACGCGTACGAGCTCAAGCTTATCGATATACCCGTCGAGGATGGGAAGATGGATACCGATGGCGAAGAGAATATTCGTGTTGACGAGGCGTGGTTCGTGCAGAAGTTGAAACAATGTATGTCTTCGTCCTTTTCGACAGGATACTGTTATGTGAATTGCCCCGTTCTCCTATTCCTTTCTAACATCTAGACCGGTTTAATTAGTCAAGGATGTCCACCCTACTCTCGATTTCATCGGGCACTTCACATACTTACCTCCACCTCCAAACCACCTTCCACGACAGTTCCAACTAAGCATCCAAACCCAACTTCTCGCCCACAATGAATCCCTCATCTTCCTTGCCCTCCATCCCTCGGCTCTTTCGACATCTACGGGGGGCAAGCTCCCCCTTACGATTTATGAATCAGTCTATGAGGAAGAAGGGGATACTCCAGAAACCAAAGTTCTCAAGATGAAATTCACGGAGCTGGAGTATACCATCGAAACCGGTGAGGCGGAAATGATCGGTGTTGATCAGGTTGCAAAGGGAGGGTTGAATGCTGGTGATGAGACCGGTGGAAGTGCTCCTGCTGCTACTTCTGCCGCTGCTGCCTCGTCTGCTAAGGACGAGAAAGCTGCTGCTGCCGCGAAAGAGGACAAGAAAGAAGCCAAGAATAAAGGCAAAGCTCCTGACACTGCTTCTGCGAAGGAGGAGAAGGAGATTACGTTTGAGAGCATTGCTCTGCCGACTCAAACCCAGGAATGTATGTCTTGAAGCTGGACCCCCCTTTGCTCTGGTATATTTGAGGCTTCGATACTAACCATGAGAATTATATAGTGCTATCAACCCTCACAGCAAAGGCAAATGCCGTACGAATGCTGCACTCCCGTCTAACCCTTCTTCTAGCATACCTCCGCAGTATCGAATCGAACAGCAAGTCCACCGACTCCCAACCTGCCGACTCCCAACAAACCCCCAAAATCAACCACCCGCTGCTCCGCTCTCTGCTCTCTCTCACAAATCGTCTCCCACTCCTCGAGCCTCCCGCAACCGCGGAATCAAGCTTGTCATCGGAATCCCTCTCGGAGCTGAGCGATGTCCACCTCGTCGCCCTCTTAGGCGCGGTCACATCCAGCATCGAGATTTCCAAGGAAGTTGGCAGGAAGTTCCAGGCTGTTGAGGCGTCCCGAGGTGGTAGGGAACGTGGTGGGCCTGGCGGTGGAGGACAGCAAGGTGGGATGATGGAGTTTGGGGGCTATGATAGTACCGGAGATGACTTCACAGGATTCGGAGGGGGTGGATTAGGTTCTAGGGGCGGATTAATGGGAACCCTCGGAGGGCTTTTGAAGAATGGAGGCGGTGGGAGAATGATGGGTGGGCGACGGTTCTGATTCGTTATTACGTACGCATGATGGGGTTGGTGGTGTGGCTATTTCGTGGATTTGGTAGCGTTTTCAAAGCTTCCCCCGGCCTTGTTTTATCGGCCTGAATACCGGCTTTTGGGGGTGTTAGTGCTTTTTATGGATCGTAGAGGTGGTTAAATTTACCGGTAGACTGGATTGCATGTACGCATTTTGTTCGGTATAGCTTCTTGTTCCCGCAAATGTGATAGTTAAAATCAAAAGGAGCAAGTGACGGTTTCTACAATTAAGTTCGGCCCCGTGTCGCGGCGATTTGGTCGATATATAAGTATTCCGGACGCCGTAGTACGATGCTGAAGCGCCTTAGCATATACACCGACATACCCAAGAACTCCAACCCTGCGAAAGCTACGAAACTTGCTATACATAATACAAAGAAACACCCAATTCTATGATGAATAAAGCCGGCCCAAATACCCAGATAGTAGAAAAATATTTAAAGATCCTACCCGTTATAGCTCCCTCAACCTCCCCACTTCCCTCTCCACGCTCTCTCCCCCAATGGCAACGACCTCACCACCCTCCCGTTCCTCGAACACGCCTTCCTCAACGATCCACACCTTTCCACTACCAGCGGTGTACGTCCCGCCTCTCATTACTACCACCAGAAACCCCAAAGCTTCCCGCTCGACATCCCAGACTTCCCACCACCGCTCCGGTAGCTTTACCCCGTAGTCTCTCGCGGCGAGGTATATACTCGCCACAGCCAGCTCATGCGGGTGGTGGGTTAAATATACCTGTGACGGCGAGGATAGAAGGTCCGTCAGGTATGCAAAGGTTGTTGAGACCAGTTTCTGGTTTTGAAGGGGGCTTGAAGGACCGTTTTCGTCTGGTTGTGAGGTGTCGCTACTGGTGTGGGTTAGGACACCGAGGGATTGGAGGTAGTTGAATGCTAGAGTGTAAGGGAGGTTTACGGTGGTGTTGAAGCCGAGTGCTCTTAGGATCTTTGCTTCGGTTGAGAGGAGGAGGGAGCGGAGGGCTGTGTAGTCGCCTTCTGGGACGTAGTAGAGTGATTTATTGCTTCTGCTTGGCTTTCCTGCGGGTTTCGGAGTGGTTTTATCTGTGGTTTCCGATCCATCCGCTGTTTTATTTACGGCTGTTTCTGAATCTTCGTCTTTGTTTGGGTGGCTTCGAAGGTGCGGCGGGTGGAGTGGACTTGCCGGCGAGAGGAGGTATTTGAAGACGTTTATTAGATCCCGGGGTTTCTGAGAGTGCTCGGTGAGTTTGGAGGAGAGGTAGAGGGATGCTAGAGATGTTTGGAGGATTGGGGAGGATTGTAAGGAGGTGGTGAGGTAGTATCGTTGGAGGAGGATGATGGCGGTTGCTATTGTCGGCTGGGGGCTGGTACGAAGTCACAACCATCGGTTAGTTTGAAAGAACTATGGACACTATGATATGAGGATAGAGAAAGACGAACAGTTCCATGAGGATGCCGGCGGCTTGGATTAGACGGCAGGATGCGAGACGGAGTTTCTGTTCGAGGTGTTCGGGGACACCGGATTGCTGGGACGGGGAGGTGGACAGCTGGGCGGGCGTCGCGAGAGGGGCGGCAAAGATGGAGACCATTTTGTGGAGTTAGAACCGCGTCTTTCAGCGGGATGTCTCTTGATCGCGCTTCTATACGGTCCGTATATACCCAATCGGCGATGTCGGGGCGGCGATGGTGGTGGTGATGGCGGTACTTGAAGTTGAAGTTGAAGTTGAAGTCGCGTGTGGTTTTTGGCTATGACGTTCGGTCGCATCGAAAGCGACTAACCCTGAACATGGCTCATTATAAACTTCCCGACGTCGGAGAATATTAATCCTCGGTCCAGACCGCTCGCGATGACAAAGCATCCGCCGATAGAGTACCCGAGTACTTCTTCATGAAAGCCTTAGTCGCAGTCGCAGTTGTATTTCATTTTGGAATTCTCAATGACAGCGACATCGACAATGGAGGACCGCAGGATCACGCTGCTGTATGCATCCGAGACGGGCACGACGGAGGACCACGCCGAAGAGCTAGCCAGGACACTCGAACGGCTGCATTTCGATGTCAGGCGGATGGAGATGGATTCATTCGAGCCGGTGGGTTTTCCATAGATATAATCTATAACTTGTTCATCAGATACTAACCAACCGTTCCTATCCGTCTAGAAGCAACTGCTGTCGACGCCGCTGGCAATCTTCATGTGCCCGACCACAGGGCAAGGAGATATGCCTGAGAACATGCAGAAGTTCTGGCGATTCCTGCTCAGGAAGAAGTTGCCGCCGAATCTTTTGCGGAATATGAACTTCACGACGTTCGGGCTGGGGGATAGCACTTATCCGAAGTACATATGCCCCTCTATGCCTCAATCGATACCTACGGGTTATTTGTTCGGTGCATAGGGAACAGATAGGCTAATGTACCCTCGAGGCTGGGACGGTAGATTCAATTGGGCTGTCAAGAAGCTGCATAAACGGCTGCTGCAACTGGGGGCATCGGAGTTTTATATCAGAGGGGAGGGTGACGAGCAGCATGAGGAAGGGTCCGCATACCATACCCCCTTATAGATTATCAATATCAATATCTATATTGACAGTATCTATACTAACATGCACCCACTATAATAGGATAGATGGCTCCCTGATCCCCTGGGTCGAAGGCCTCTCTTCCAAACTACTGGAAATATCCCCCCTCCCCGCGGGCACATCTCCAATACCATCCCACCAACTGTTACCCCCCAAGTTGACATTACAAATCGACTCCTCCAGCCCCGTCTACCCAGATGAGGCCTACTCTACAAACCTATCCCTCCCTCGGGGACCCTCGTCCTTCAAACTCACCGTCTCCCAAAACACCCGTCTAACTCCAGACTCCCACTTCCAAGACACCCGTCTTCTATCCCTCACCTCCTCAACCCCACTAGCCCACTCCCCCGGAGATGCCATAAGTATATTGGCCACAAATCCCCCCGAAGTCGTTACCGAAGCTCTAGAAATTCTAAACTTGAACGTCCACCCCGACCAACCCCTCCGCATCATCCCTCATAACAACAATGACAATAATACCATCCCAACCTTCATAACTCCCCTAACCCTCCGTGCCCTCCTAACCCACCACCTAGACATAACCGCCATCCCCCGCCGCAGCTTCTTCACCTTCTGCGCATCCTTCACAACCGACGAAACGCACCGCGAAAGACTCCTAGACTTTACCAACCCTCTCTATGCGGAGGAATTGTACGACTACACCACCCGTCCGCGAAGGAGTATTCTCGAGGTACTCCAGGAGTTTAGTACAGTCAAAATACCTCTAGAATACCTAATCGAAATGATGCCGAAGATTAAAGGGCGATTATTCAGCATCGCCAGTTCGGCGGGGCAGTACACGCCCCCTCTTCTACTCCCATCTCTATCACATACCGATCAAACCCCCGTAGAGAAGGGCCCCAAAGAAGAAGAAGAAGAAGGAAAAGAAAAATACAGCCTAGACCTCCTCATCGCCATCGTAAAATACCGCACCGTGATAAAACGCATCAGAAGGGGCATGTGCACCCGCTACATTTCAACATTATCACCAGGCCAAACCCTCAACGTCACAATCACAAAAGGTGGACTCGGAACCAGCGCCCGACAGGTTAAACCCCATACTCCCGTTGTAATGATCGGTCCCGGTACCGGGGTTGCGCCGATGAGAGCTATGGTTTGGGAACGATTGGGTGAGGTGGAGAGGGTATTACGAGGGTCTGGGGGGGATATAAGTGGCGATGGGCTGAAACCCGCGAAGACGGTGTTATTCTTTGGGTGTAGGGGCTCAAAAACTGACTACTACTTCGAAAACGAGTGGACGGCTCTGGTGGAGAAATATGGAACAGAGGTGTTTGATATCAAAACGGCGTTCTCGAGGGACCAGCAGGCGAAGAGGTATGTTCAGCATCTTATCAAGGAGGAGAAAGAGGAGGTTTGGAAGCTGGTGGGGGGGATGAGAGGGGTGGTTTATGTTTGCGGGTGAGTTTATTTCCCTTCATCCAATGTATTTTAAGAAGAGGAAGTCGGAAGGTTAATGATGAAATTCAATATAGGAGCTCGGGAAGGATGCCACAGGCGGTTAGAGAGGCGTTGATAGAGGTCTTTGGAGAGGTCGGGGGCAAGTCGAGGGAAGACGCCGAAGCGTATCTTTTGACTATGGAGAACGAGGGGAGGTATAGACAAGAGACCTGGTAGGCGAACTCTAGGCGGTGGTATCCATGCATTCTCGGAGTTATCGTATGGGATTAGATTGGCTTTGTGGGTATATATTATAGAGAGTAGACTAGATCTTATGTACAGCATAGAAGAGAGCCAACTAGCAACTTTGGTAGTAGCTTTGGTAGTAACTTTGGTAGATGGTTAGTAGGTAAGAAGGACCTTGCGTAAGCCGGTCTCGAGCCAGATGTGACTGCATAATAAGAGCGGTGAAAAGGAGTATCGATAGACCAGAGAAAGGAGGAAGAACCGCTAAACAGAACAGCCAATTGTCACAGGAAAACATCATGATCGGTCGAATACCCCCTTCGTCGGCATCATAATCATAAACCGGAGCAGTAAGACATAGCATCCATTCAATCATCGAATCGAACGGCAAGTCCCTCTCAAGCGCCATCGCCCCAGATTCCGACCACACACATGGCAAAAGCCGTCCCACATATCCCCGTAACCCCCCAACTAGCCCTCTCCCACTCCACCATCCCGTTCCTCAGCTCCTCGCCATTGACACCCTTCTCCCCGTTCTCCTCGATCAACTTCTCCAATCGGGCGGATTTGGGCGATAACACGGCCGACGAGTAGACGCCGCTCAGCAGCGGGAGCACCGAGGTTATGATCAGGTACGGATGTTTTCGGTAGGCAGGGGAGAAGGTGTATGCCAGAATTAGGGAGCAAGCGGACAGACGTGCTAGCAGAGTGCTAAGGGAGCCGAGGGTCGTGGTGAGGTAGGTGAAGGAGCGGTGTGCAGCGGCTGTCCGGGTCAGCGGGTATCCATCCACTGGAAGACGATAAGGGAGTTAAGACGTACGAGCAGATGGCAGTGTCAGTAAGGACTTGATGGAGGCGAACGAAGTGCTGAACGAGACTCCCTGCGAGAAGCAATGGACGTTAGCATCTGACGAGAGCATAGTAGCATGATGGCATCGATGGAGGGGCAGTTCATACGGTCAGCAAGCCGAGCGAACAGACGCCGACGAACTTGGTGATAGCGACGACGGGACGGCACATGCTGGGGAAGATAGTGCTGGCCGGCAATGACGTGCGATTGATACGCCGAGTGCGACCGATACCAATTGGACGGTGAATCGATGGCGGTAACGTTGGAGATGATGATGGTTTGAAGGTTTGGATTGAAGATGAGCTCGAGGATCTGAAGGAAGATGTCGGCGCAACGCAGGATTTTAGGAGAGTTCATTACGTCAAGGAAATCCAATTCATCCGATTCGATGCATCCAAACTTATATTCATTGAGCGGTCTCTGACATAACATACTTAGGTATCTAGCATCTACGGTAACATGAAGGATCAGGCGCTCGGGAACATGGCCACGGTGACATCCACGGTCTCTCCCGGCATGGCTCCGAATATATTGAAGCCCGTGACCTGGCAGAAGCACACCTCGACGCCCGGATTGCACCAGATATGGGTCTGCAGATGGCCTCGGACGGCCTCGATCAGGTCCTGAGGACTCCCCAGAGGCCAGTCCCACTGCTTCCGATCCCACTGCGGGCTATCGACCGTCAGACCGGACGGGGTGGTCGCGAACTGTTGGAAGTAACCGGTGCTCCTGTTCCAGTCCCACAGCGTGAATTTGAGCACCCTAGGACCGTCTGGGATGCCGGGTATATGGATGTCTTCGGTGCTTTTGATGTCGTTGTTACCATCATCATCCTTGTCGCCGTCGAATACGCCTTGCAGCGAGAATATGAGCTTGTCTGAGCGGAGTAGCGGTGAATCGCTGATATCGATCATGGCATGGTCCGCCGGGCACAATGCCTCCCAGAACTCAGCGTACTGCCTCGCTCTGGCCGTCCCTCCGTCATCATTCGCCGTCCGGGTGACTTCCCGGTCAGCCAGCAAGCTCCCACCTGCTACGCCCTTAGGCACCCGCATGAATACCGTGGTCCTCCCATCGGGGTGGGCTTCGAACATCAGCATGGCCTTATCCAGCAGAACGTGGGTGTTCGGCGCATTTGTCGCGGTGTAGACGTTCGGGTGGGATACCCTCGGAGTCAATGCATCGAAGACGGGGAACGGGTGTTCCATTACATCCCATCCTGCAGGGACGACATGATCATAATGGCGTTTGGTGCGGAAGGTATGGCGCTGGAGAATTGAATTCCAGAGACTGCAGACTTCGGAGACGGTGAAGTGGTCGTGCCAGGGAAGTTCGCTGAGGATTTGGGATTGCAGTTCTACGGGGAGGGTGAGGATGTGCATGTTTTTGATATCGAGATGAGTTCGAATGGATTGCGTCGACGACTGAAGGCGTATGAACGGATTGCAATTGAATGGATGTATCATGAAGGTATGATATCCCCTGAACGCGCGTTCGCGAAGGACCCCGCCGTTTTAATGGACAGCTGGGACAAGCCTTGGCGGGGCCGGGATAACATTTCGACACGACAGCGGGTATGTACGCTGGCTTGCATGCTTCCGTCCATCGTGGCAGGGCCGCAGTGGAGGATTATTGGGTATCGGCATCCCCCGAATTCTCCTGCGAAGTGGTCCTGCCAGGGGAGGTAGTCGAGTATTTCGGATTGAAGTTCGAAGGGGAGGGAGAGGATGCTCATTTTCGCGTCTATGATTTGAGTTTTATGCGATCGCAGGATGAATTCATGAAGATGTTGATATGACTCTTAGATATCGATTCATACTTAAGTATTTACACATGCTCCTTTGACCCAAGTGGCCTTGCACGGGACAGGTGGCCGTTGGATGTGCAATTGATGCCGTTCGCGATCGCCTTAACTGGACCACCAGCTGATGGTTATACAACCCCAAGGCGACCCGAATAAACTATTCAGACCGAAGCCGTCGGATATATCCCCTCGTATAAGACTCAATCCTCGACGATAATCGCAGAGGCCAGAAATGCAATCCTTTCCTGGTTTTCGACAGAATCAGTCCGCCCCCGGTAATCGACAATCTGACTCCAGCAAGCCTTGATATTCGGATACCGAAACAAATGATCCTCAACATGAGCCCTAACCGTGTCGATAAAATCTTTGATACTCTTCCCATACCCGTCCCAGTAAATAAAAACGAACTCTTCCGGCACTGTTGGAAGTGCAAATGACGATGGTCCGTAATGCTTACTCTCGAGACTCACTGGGTGGTTGAAAAGCATAAATTCGAAGCCTTCGGGTGCGCCCACGCTGTAGTCGTGAGTTCCGTACGTGCATGCCGTGATCGGGTACACTATCGTGTCGGAAGACAGTAGAGGAGAGTTTGTAATATCGAACAAGACGGCGTTTCGGGGCCCTTCTAGTAGACGGTCAAAATAACTGAACTTTATCATGGCCTTGGTCCGGTGAAGCTCGTCCGTCGTAACATTGTTCCCCGGCTGCGAATCCGCGGCGACAGGCTGGTCGACATCTCCGCCGCATCGTATCTTCATCCAAACATTGCATTCCCCGCGTTTGATCTCCAGCAGAAGAGTCTCGAAGACAAGTGAGCCGTGGATATCGGTTGTCTCGACATCATCCGTTGACCGGCCCGCCCCGATAAGACCTACCAAGGAAGCCAGTGTGGGACTAGATGGCGTCGGGTCGTCACACTCGAAGTTTTGGTCGTAATGCCTCCTGCTCCGGAGTTTGTGGTTTTTTGCGAGGATTGATGCCCATGAGGGGCATACCTGGGCCGCGAGGAAGTGGTCGTGCCAGGGGAGTTGTTCTAAGATGAGAGTTTGGATTTCGAAAGGGAGGTTGAGGATGTTCATTTTCTCGGTCTCTCTATATCTAAGTACCCTTTCCTGGAAGGTTGTCGCTGCTCGTTCCATGATGTCTGTCCTTTTATACATTTAAACACGGCAACTGTAAATGTGGCATCTTATCTCGCAGGCCAGATGCGTACTGGAATTGATATGTCTATGCGAATTCAAAAGGAGAAATACATTTCATACGAACAGTCGTAACCACGGGCAGTTAGCTGGGTCCTCCCCAAATATCAATTCAATCACATCGATTACAAGCGACACTTCTCCTGCATTGTTCAATGGATCCCCAGAAACGTCCATGCGCGAAACCGTGCACCAACAGCCCAGAATTGCTGGGTCGGCCATGGTCCCTTTCAAATGCACCTTTATAAACTCAAAAAGATCGCTATAACTACCCATATGCCATTTGTAGTCCGTACCGGAGCAGCCTCGCACACCCACTTCACGAGGCATCGAGTCTTCGGTCAATTTCCTCCAATAGTGGCGTTCGAATTTAATGTAGCGGCTGTACATAAATACGTCTCTGAGGTCTCCCGCACCTTCGGCCGTCACGACACGGCGGACAAGCTTATCCGAAGATAGCAACGGAGAATCAGTTATTTCCACCTGCGGCGTCCAGGGACTCCACGCCGTCCGCTGAGAACCGATCTCTCTCTCGCGTAGTGAACTGGCATCTCCCACCTTCTCTTTCGGATCCTTTATACACACTCTGCTTCCCCCGTTTGGGAGCAACTCGAGCACCAGCCCCTCCAACAGGCTGTGGACGATTAACGCGTTGGTTAACGTTCGCCCGTGGGCATTCAAGACACGGGCTCGCCTTCCATTTGGCTTCTTGTTGCGGCCTACCGCGAGGGTGACTTTGTGGGCGTACCGTTTTTCTGTGAGGGTTTGGTTTTTGAAGAGGTTATGCCAGAGTCGGCAGACCGGCACAGCTGCAAAGTGGTCTTGCCAGCGGATGTGGCTGAGGATTTCCGTTTGGATTTCGATGGGGAGCGAGAGCATGTGCATCTTGATGCTGGTGATGCTATAGCTAGGCTATCAGCCCGGGTGTTGCTCAAATATATAAGTGCCTACAGTAGGTCCTGAAGGAGGCACCGAAGTATTGATGTCGCATGCGCATGCTAGATGCGTACGTCTACTCCCGTCGAATTGTGGATGTACTGGGTGCACGTGCAGCGCGGTCTCGTCAAGACAAGTGCGGTTTAACTGGATGTCAGGAGCTAGCTGCCATATCCTGTCCGAACCTATAGCTTCGTCCAGAGTATTAAGGGGAGGTAATGTGGGGAGGTTTGATATAAGCTAAAATATATACCCGGGACTGTACATCGAGAATATATCAATTGTCCTCATGAAGTCCCATAGAATTCTTAAGAATTTGATATTTGAGCGCTAATGAAAGGACGCACGCCACCCCTGCCAGAGAAAGTCTCGTCCCCCAACCGCACAATCATCCATCAAAACGTAAACATCGACTACGAGCCACAGAATAAACCCAAAGTCCGTTTTCGGGCCGGAAAACGTCGATGTCTCGGTCCCGGCCTTCTCAGACAATGTGAATCTCGGAATTTTGCACCGGCAATACTGGACCATCGGCGCGGCCGGCGTAAGCATGATGGTTCCCATCAAATGAGTTTTGGTGATATTCAAACGATCGTTATAACTCGCCTGGGCCCAATCGTAGTCGCTCCTAATCCACTCCGCCCGCTGAGGTATCATGTCGTCTATCCAAGAAGGCCTGCACGGCTGATCTCCGGCGTCGTTTTTCCAAAAACTGAAATTGAATCTGACCCGGTGGGAATAGTAGTCTGCCAACGGAACACAGCTGGAATATGAAACGTCTGTCGGGGTGGGGAATCGATAGTCGGAACATCATCTTCGACTTTAGACCAATATTTACCCGCCCTGTATGCTTGCGATAACTGCGCATCGTTGTTTCCGATTTCCGTTATCCAGACTATTGGCTTGTCGGAATCTAGGAGGAGTGAATTGCTTATATCCACTGCCACCAAGGGGCTTCGCGTCACCCGGCCACCCCTGAAAAAGGAGATGAAGTCTTCCCAGTTTTCTTTTATGAATACTCTGCTTTCGCCGTTCTGGCGCACTTCGAAAAATAGAGTTTTTTCCCCGACCCCGATGAGCTTATGGCGAATTAATGTTAGATGATAACTACCCAATCGGGAATCTAAGGTTTCCATGGACTTGCGCTTGTCGTGAATATAGCGTTTGCCGCCGAATCTTCCATGTTGTAGGATGGCTCCCCATAGCGGGCAGGCTTGAGAGGCCATAAAATGGTCTTTCCATGGAAGGTTGGTGAGAACTTCCGCTTGGACTTCAACGGGCAGTGAAAGTATATGCATTGGTGATGTATAATAACCGCAGGATATGTTATTTTGATAGATCCAAGATGATCGATGATTTTTATCAGTCGTGATGTTGATTTAAATAATTAATAACTGGGCTATTGGTTGGTTGCGGTTTCTGTGCTGCAGGAAACGGACGGACATATGCGAGACATGGCGGACAGTTACAACAGCGTAACAGCTATGCTGAATGAAAAAAATACTACAATATCGTGCTGAATCAGTCATACGTATACTTCTTACAAGGAGCGTCCAGCTGGCCAGCCAATCGTCTAGATATCTAGCAACATGCGATTGCCATTCCCACATTGATGTAACATTAGAGATCTCAATTCATAGATAATATCTGCAATAAGAAACGGCGTCTAGGGCCGTTATAAATATGTTAAGTCTTCGACCCAACCTCAGGCATTTCTCTCACCGCCAAATGCTAGCTCTCCCCGAGCCCCGAGAACCCCAATTCGATCATACTGGGTTCTGGCTCTCACGAACCTATCCAAGGCCCAATAATTCTGTTGTAACCTGGACACAAGCTGATTTCTTTCGTCCTTTGCCACTCCCTCTTTCACCCACCTCTCAGTGGTCTTTTCATAGTTGCCAATAATATCTTTCCTAATGCTCTCAACGCTTCGCTTTTCGTCGAGGTCATCTATGCTTGGATCCACTATAGCGGAGTTCTCGCCAGCTTCCGGCTCCTTGTACCCGTAGGTCCAATTCTCCTTGCCACCTAAGAATTTTGGGATGTCCGCTTGATGGATATGCTTGCAGAGATCGGATGCGTTATTCGTGAAATGAACTTTGGATGCAACAACGGGGTCGAGCCACCCCCGGATTATTCTCTGATATCGATGTCATGTCAGCTAAGGGCTTAAAAAGATGTGACTGGCCGAGTTTATATGCTGTACTAACCCAGATACCCTGGAATATCCACGGCGCATTATGTATCAAACACAATCCCAGAGATTCCGGGTAATGCGCTTGCAAGCACTCAATTATAAACTTAACAGCAGTATAGTCCTAAAAACCACATTTTGTTAGTATACGCAATCCAATGGAAACGAGAGTCGAATAAAAATACCATATTCGAAAGCCCGAAGCCTGTCATGTCGAAAATAATACAAGAGGTATCATTTGGCTCCTTGCATAACAGTCTAGTCGTTTCCATAACATAAACCGTGAACTTTTCAATACTCTCGGGGCTCTGATCGCTCGACCGATGCATTCTGGGTGAAATTATGCACACCGGCCTTTTTTGTTTATCGAACCCGTGGAGGTATGCTTTCCCCATGCGAAGCTGCTGCACGAAACCCAGATCGCTGGAAGTTGATGCGGATAGTTCACCTCCCTTCAGAAGCTCCTCGACACCGAACTTCTGACGCCAACAGAGGGTCGAAAGTATCATAACCAAGGCTTTGTTAACATCCCAGCTTCTAGCCCGCAAAAAGCGAAGAACGACAGTATCGGGGTTCTCGTGTTTGACGAATTGCCAGAATGCGGTTTGAAGTTGTTCTACTGTTTGGCCAGTGAGAGCGGCAGTAAGTTGCTCGACGGCTGGGTCATCTTTCGACCCCGTTGTCCCCTTGTCTGCTGTCAAGGAGAGGCCGCTTATGACGCTGCTACCCTTTGTAGACGGGGATTTTGAAAAAATCTTGAGTAGGAGGCCCCAGAATTGCCTTAGTTTTGCTTCTTGCTCCGGTGTCAGCGCTGTTGACTTTTCGGATGGTGTGCCCGCCATTTTTTCTCGTGGTATATTATTATAAGTAGATATTAAAGGGTATATATATGAAGTGGGGACGATATGTTGAAGATATGTATTAGTAAAATATCCGAAAAGAGACCGGCACTTTCGGATATAAACGAAATTTGGAAAAATTAATAAAATGTATAGAGAGGGGACCGAGAGAGTTAGCTGTAGAGGGAACGGAAAATTGTGAAGGAAAACTTGCAATTATATACCCTGACGTTAGGAAATTCTGATTCTGCTTCTCGAATTTCATAGCGTCAGAATCAATTCCTGAGCTCGCCAATTAAAAAATATATATCCGAGAATCAAGGGTGTTTTAGCGAGAGGGTAGATCTGGCGTAACGCAAGACTTGCGACAAGTGCTGAGAAATATTCCAAGTTAGAGCAAATCAATATCGATATCATTAAGAAGACTTCGATACGGATTGCTCTAAAACAAGGCTTGTCTCTCTCAGATTCCGTCAGATTTCTATTTTAGCAGGTGGCTTGGTATTCCTGATCAAGCAGTGTCGTTTGATCGAAGTTCGAGGTTTCGGTCGACGTTGAAACAGGGGTCAGGGAGCTGCTCTAACAAACCTCAAAATCTGATCAGATGGGCACTGATATGCGAACTGCTTCCAGACTAATGGGCAACGTTTTAATTCAGTACGATTTCCGTATAATATACTGCCCGCTGTGGAACCTTTGTTAAATGTTGTTCTTGTACTTGTGCTGCCTTAATTATGTTTCGATGAGATTAATTTTGAGGAATCTTCGAATGTTCCGTCCCAACCCGGAGCTAGGCCCTGGTGAGGGTCGATTGATGTTTTACTTATATCTGATCATTGTATTTGGTCTAGAACCCGGACGGTTATGATTTTACTAGAAATGAAGTATATTCCATTGAATTGTGGGATGGCCCCTGAATTTCACTTCGAGACTAGTATACACAGGAATCGGAATATGTGCTTATCGCCCGGGGCTCCTTCATGACATCAGGAAGCCTTGGGCCTCTGCCGTGGGGATAAGCCTAGCCCTCCCGAGAGTGCACCGATAGCCATAATATTTCGGGCGCGGGCGGGAATAAACTCTCTCCCCCCCTACAAGGATTTCAACCTGCATGCTGATTTGCCCCTCTAGGCCCCTAGACGGTGCATAGTTGGGGAACATGCACCAACAGCCCAAAAAATTTAGGTTCGCGGTAAAGATTTCTGCCTCCACATGAGCCCGGACGAATTCGATCAGATCGTTCATGCTCTTCCCAGTGGCATTCCACTCTTGCACCCCGTATTCTCCTGTATAATGATATTCATTCCACGCGGATATGATGCCATCGACATTTGAGTAAAGTAATGTTGTATCTTCAGCGTCGAGTCTCTGGGACCGCCACGCCGGTACCCAGAACCTATGGGTGATATTAAGAAGCTGCGGACTCGTGTCGGTACCGTTAAATCTGTTCTTGACTCCGCCTAAATATGGTCCCGCATACAATACCGGGTCGGAGAATAACAAAGGAGAACCCGTGATATCGAGTAGAGCGTATTTCTGGGAACCCGAAGTAGATTCATTGACGAAGATGCTCAGTTTTAACGCATGGTTGATCAATGCTCGGTGAGGCGATCCAGGAGGGTCACTTGCTGAAGTTAATTCTGATGGTACTCTTAAAAGCGTGTTGATTCTTCCGCTAGGATAAAGCTCGAGAATGAGGAGATTAGGCCGCAGGAGAAAATTAGGGAATAGACGACCGTTTTCGTGCCTGGAAGCTCTGCCGCGAAGTGGAAGATAGTAATTGTGGTCCAGGCCTAGCCGGCCTTCCGAGTTGAAGAAACGATTTCTGGTGAATTCCTTATGTCCAAGAACTGACGCCCAAAAGGAGGAGACGGCGGCTAGTCGGAAGTGATCATATCGGGATAGGTAACTGAAGATCTCGATCAGGATTTCGACGGGGAGGAGGAGGATTGCGCATCTCTGGGATCCTGCTGACGCGGGTCGCGTATCCGGCTGCTGTTTAAACATATTTGACAGTCTCAACATGGGACCAGCTTGGGTATGGCACGATGGTATTTGGTCGGCTTCTAATTCAGGTGGTAGATGAAATGACTAAATGGTGTCCTTATTATACTTTTTAGCGATGCAAATTTCCTCCGGTTGGAGGTGGACCATTAATGCGAAATACTCCGTGGTCAGACGCTCCTAGACGAAGCAGTAGACGGGCTGGTTTGTGGGACAAAACCTACAGACTCTGATATTCTAAATTAATTATACAGTTGGCAAACTGGATCAGCAAGTCATATATGCGTATGATGGTCGGGGTGATATATCGAGGTAAGAAGACTACTTGACAGGCTAATTAATACTAGAAACTGGTGAACATATTAAATTTTCCCTTGAAATCTTATGCTTCGCCACCTGTATAAACTTGTGGAAACCCAGTATGACGATACGCATAAGGTAAAGCATCGGTCATCCACGAACAAGCACATTGGCGCGAATCTCCATCACAAAAGCAATCCAGCTCTTCATTCTTCGGGTCCAAAGACCATCGGCTCAAACTCCAAAGACTCAAGAAAATCTTGCGGCGTGGATGAAACTCGGCATCCTCTGGCCCACTCTCGCCCTTGCGATAAGGCCAAAACTCTTGAAATGTAGCCCAGCATTCAGTTGGTCCGTCCCCGTCCAGTTCCTGTTCATCTACAAGAGCTCCTTGAATGTGCTTGAGGAGCTGCTGTACACTCGTTCCAGCGTTGATTTCCGTCGTCGGAAGCGGCAAAATTCCTGGTATTGTCGTTTCTTCCAGATATTCAAAATCGCACCGGCGCCGTACGCGCGAGTGAGTCCCATCCGTCAGGAAATCTTTATTCAAGATTCGTACTGATATATCATCCTCTTTTTCGATCAGCTCACTCCAGGTGTCTGACTCGTTTGCCCAGTATCTTGATTTGCACTCCTTCTTTATTCTCTCTTGTATGTGCTCTGGGATCACCTCGTTGGTGTCCGTTCCGAAGTAAAACTGTGAATCCGTCTCTAATAGTGGCGAGCCTGTGATTTCATGGAAACTGACTTCAAGCTTATTCTTGTCCTTTTTCCACCGACACCGTCTAACCCCGGATTCCAAGGAGAGTGTTTCTTCGTAAGGCCCCATCATTGGCCCCGCGTAATCGCCTTTGTTTTTACCCTTCCATGTGTCTTTCATATGTCGCAGAGCCAGATATACCTTCACCTCCCCAGTTTCTCGAATACTGAGGATCATTGTTCCAGTGCCCAGCAATCCGTGCATCCCTAGTCCGCCCGGACCGAGATTTAAACCTTTAACCGCGGTATCATCAGGATGATACCGGCGAAAAGCCATGTCTTCCGAGAACGTCTCGAGATCTTCCTCGGACTTCGCTTCGCTCCAAGTTTCCATGCAATACCGTTTTTCCCGAAACTTTGGTTGCTGCAGAATTGTAGCCCATTCCGGACACACCAATGCTGCGGCAAAGTGATCGTACCAGAGTAGATGGCTCAGGATCTCCTCCTGCAGCTCCATTGGTAAGGAGAGAATCGTCTTTCCGGCGGGTTTAAGAATGATGGGCTTAAACCTCTGGAATCTTTTGACTGTGGTCGCTGTTGTAGCTCGCGAGGGAGCTGGCCCGGGGGTATCGAACAACATTCTGTCCTAAATTTTCTTTACCTTTGCGGAGGAAGTTTGGGGAGAGGATGGGATTCAATTGAGGAGGCTACATCTGACATTTTGTGGGGGATTATATACAAGGATCCACCTGCGCGATTGTTCCGACCAATCGTAGAACTGTGCCAGTTGGACTGCAAGGCTGTACGTGACTCACGAAGCATCGGCAACACAGACGCTCTGTTGTATTTTGCGACACCCTTTTTCACAAATTCATCCGTAGATCCTGATTCATTCGTCGAATTTTTGGCCGATCCTTAGCAAAACATTGATGTATTACGGCGTCGATCTGGCTATGGTGTAGATCTATATTGGATAGAATCGAATGTATGTGTCTTGGTAGAGCGAAGTTCTCACCCACTATATACACTTTGCTTAATGTCCGTAAAATCTGCGGATACTCTCGAGGTCTCCTGGCCTAGGAAGCTGGAAACAGGCTGTCTCGCTCTATGCATGATGAGAACTCGCAGCAATCCCTCTAATCGGAGTCTCGAAACGGAGATACGTTTCGAATAGCTGAAGAAGCTGCCGGCCCTCTAGATGATCTCATCCAGAGGCCATTTCCTTTCTTCTCAGGGTCAAGGGACCACATTTCCAGCTCTTCCCACTGTTATCTACCCCCAAAATGAAGCTCCCATAAGCCATGAACTAACCTTAGCAGCGGGCTTATCCAGGCCTTCTTCTGGCAGGAGCCGTAGAAATTTATTGGGATTGAGTCCGCGTCTAGCCCAGACCCCCCGCACTACCGTTTGCGACGGAATGGATTGTGTTGTAGGATTGAACCGAAGATCCTAAGAAGCACGAAACTGTTGTAAGTGTCGACGTATTCGAAGATTTGAGGGAGTATCTCCGGAGTGTTCAGATATATATTCATAAGGAAAGTCTCGAGGGCCTAGTTGACGTAGAATTTTGAGCAGACGAATTCGAAGAGGGACGGTCGTCTTCGTGATTTGTCCGGGCTCACAGGCTGAAAGGCATTCCGGCCTGGCCGCGACTCTGATCCTTTGTTGCAATTAATATCCTCCATGGATCCATGTTCTGGTCCTCTTTCGCCCTCTGGGGAACTTCAGGTCACCTAGCTAGTTTATAAATTTACCAAAAGCTTTATGTGATATAAACCATCGATCTTGATAGTATATGAAATCGAACGCTGAATTAAAGTTTTGGAAACCGCTAAATACAATATTGATATCAAAACGAAATATGTGAATGGCTGCCCTCAATTTAAACTCTTCTGAAATGATGAAATAATATCATGATCCACACTATGCAAACCGAATATTCTTCCCGTATGATTAAAATAACCAATCTGCCTCTTCTAGCTAGAGCACTACTGATCATATTGATTGATCTCCGCATTTAGATCTCTGTTTAACTTCAGATATTTCTTGGGAGTTGGGGGTTTCGGAGCGCGGAACTTAACGCCCGAAGTTGAACAGCCAAAGTTGAAGGCGTCTCCCGCGAATGGGTCCTTTTGTTTAGCAGTAAAAAACCCAGCTTCGTTTTGAACAAAGGAAGAAAAATTCTCATCGTCCGGATCCACGACGAGTATTACAAGGTCGACAACTATCCCGGGTGCTTGAGAGGCGCCGCCCTTTGAATAAGAGGTAAAAAATGCGACACATCCACAAACCACCTCGTACCTATCCAGCACATGCTTTTTGATGTGCTTATTCATCCCTTCCATTATGTCCTTCAAGCTTGTTTCCGCGTGGCAGGGCATATTCGGTATATCGGGGTAGGGATTGCCGCCAAACGTGAGCTCCCCGGGTCCGTAATTTACCGCGTCCAAGAGTATTGGTTTAAAGTGCACGCTCTGAGGGCCCCTTGATCTTGTTCTGTTGGCGGGGGCTTTGCCCACGAAGAAGAGGGTATCCTTTTGTAACAAATCCAGTCCTTGAATTTCCATATATTTACGATTTTGTGGAAGAATCTGGCGTGTTCTAACCACTCTATCACGCCGGTCATTGAGAAGTTTGTCCTTGTGCGAGGTTACCAGGATTTGGCTGCGTGTCGACGCCCCCTGATCAACCAAAATCAAAGTAGCAGTGGTGGGTTCATCTCTATATATCTCCAAAAATAACCTTTGGTTATCGATAAGGAAGCTCGTGGTAGCTCTTTGATATCGTTCGGATAGTGTGGGCTGGATTTGGGGCGTAGTTTTGACGGTCTGATGGCGTCGAAGGGTGCGATAACGCATTACGGCGAAGTTGTCCATCTGGAGAACATTCAACCAGGGGCGACATACTTGTGCGAGGGCAAAGTGCTCTTCGTATGGAAGGTATTCCAGGATCTTTTCGTGAACCTCGACGGGTAATGATAGGACGCCTGTACTAGCGGCGGGTTTAAACGTCTTCTCTTTGGGTTTTGGCGTAGTGCCATTGATATTCAGTGTCTGGGTCGACGTCGTGAGCGTATCGATCGATATCGTGGGTCGTGGAGGTGAGCGCGCGGGTCGACAAAGTTTAGGTCGCTTTTGTCTACTTTTAGGCGACCGTACGTACATCACCCTGTCGATTTTGTGTAGTCCCAGCGGTTGAGTCTTTTCATCAACCTCGAGCTCGGGTACCGGCAGTCCATCCTTTCCATCGACTGCAGGTGCTCGTAGTTCCGCCCTTTCATCGACCGTAGATGCCAACGACTCATCCTTCTTGTCGGTTGCGGATGTCGTGAATATCATAGGGGTAATTTTGTCGCCCTCATGATCAGCTAGGGAAGCCATAATCTATCGAAAATCAGACCTGACCAAATCTGATAGCGTTGCAATTGAGTACCTGGCTCCGGTATCGATATCTATCTCCGGTACGTACGGAACTGCGATTCTCGCGATCTGAAATGTGGGAGTAGAATTGACGGCCGGTTACATACATGTCCGCCAGATATAAGCACTGGTCCTAAGATGAACTCTGATCCTGCGGAGTCACCGCGTTTTAGAGGGGCTAGGGTTAAAACGCCCTTTGTCGTCACGTTTCACGTGCTCTCGCGATCGAGTCATAAACGCCACACGAAATTCCATGGCTGCGTGTGGCTGCGCAGTTCTGATTGGCCAATAATGCCGGAACCTTCCGTTTCCTCTAGGACCTAGTCAGGCCAGTTCTAGCTTGATGAATGATATTTCACGCTCCTGTGAGCAAATTCGCGGGTTCAGCTCGGCCTGGCCTTGGGTAGAGTCCTGGCTCTCGAATTTATTTGTGGTCCAGGCTGCCAATTGATCAATTGAAGTGACGCTACACCCTTGAAGCGCGCGCGTTTGTTGGCTAAGAAGTAGCATGAGACTTAGCTTCGGTGAGCCTTCTTGAGTCCACATCAGTGTCTCAAGCCGAATCAACTGCCCTCAAAAACGGTATATTAGTTCCATTATCAAGCTACTCGCAAAATTTTATTGTCTATGCAAACACGGGATAACCCATTTGTTTACACATCTAAGATATTTTGTTGTATTTTCTGCGTTGGCGGTTGACAGCGACCATAGATCTTATAGAACCGAGATGGAACCATTGCAACTATAGTATTCGAATAGCCCCTCGAGGCTATTCGAGTATATACAAGCACTAGAAATATATTGGGACCCATATACCTACGATCAATCAGAGTTTTTGCCGGGCCGGACACATGCGATGATGCACAGAGCATTTCTCGAGATCTCATATGCATAGTCGACAGTATGCATGCAGCCTCGAAGGGTATGTGGGATGCTGACTGATTAGCGGCTTAGTGGCCCAAGTACTACAGAGCCGTCTTGTTTCTAGACCGACTACAGATTACCATTGGTAAACCTTGAGGGCAAGGGAAATCGCGTACTTGATCAGCTTAAGAGGCAATGTATGCGGCTGCATGCAGACACCGAAATGTAAAACACAAAAGTGCTTAAGCTTACTTACTTCCGGCTAGGGCTTCTTAAAAGACAAAGTGAATACCATCCACTATTAGCCTCTTCCAACTAGCTCTCTCCTTTCCGTGATTTGTGGCCTCTGTTATGTATCTGTGTTATTGCACGAAGTATTGTCGTATCTCGCCAAAGCAGCCAAATTCGAACGGTAGCGTGGTTTCTGCGTTGGGTTCCACTAACACCGAAACAGCAAGTGGACGAGAAGGAAGAGGGTTGCCGAGTGGACGCTAGGCCCGCCTAGCCTCGAATCCAGGCGCCGCTAGGCCGCCTGAATTGATGTGTCAGACTGCATTCGACGACTGGGGCGCCGTGAGACTGACGTCTGACGTCTGACGTCTGACGTACATGTACATAACGAGTCTAGACGTCTTCTCGGTCCTCAGTCACGAAGAACGGAATAGGTCGGTTTGGAATTCTAGAACTATATAACTAAAAAAAAAAAAGACGAACTCGCCAAGATTCGAACTTGGGTCTCCTTAAAGTTGACAATTGTATTGGGACGTGCTTCCTTTACACTTCGGGCATTGCAGACTAGTTAGGTACTTGTGGCCCGTCAGGATTGAACCTGATCTATCCCAGGAAATGAACAGGTTGTAAATGATAAAGGCGTGCTTTCCACTGCACCACGAGTTCTAAAATCTACAATTGGCGATTTGAGAGGTTCGTTATATACTACTTCAATTTGGCATATTTGAATAGAGAAGGTGCTCCCGACGCCACCATCAGTTGGTTGCATTTTTGACATCTTAAATATTTTTCTAAGTGGGGTTTGCGGGGAAGTCATCATTTATTAGAAGTTGAGGAGTAGTTCCAAAAAAAAAGAGCAGGTCACGGAAACTTCGTCTTACTCTACTACCCAGCGACAAAAATCTAAAATGGCTTTGTTAGACCCGGCCTATATTCGGTCCTCGTCCGCCCACGAGGCTGCCCTCCATCTGCAAGAGGTTCTCGCTGAATCTTCAGGAAATGAGAAAGAAGTTACACGTCAGCTCCTTCAAAAGGTTGACGAGTGTTCACTTCCACCATCCATCTTTGCAATCTGGCTCAAGGTTTCCCATTCTACCAATACCATTGACCAAGCACTGACGCAGAATATTTCGAGCCAAATACGCAACTTTGCCATCCAGCAACTCCAAAGTCGTCTATCCAAACAATCGGAGTGGAAGGACACTTGGGATGGCTTGGGCGGCGTGCCCGGGTTCCTCCGCCTTTTCAGCGATCTTTCCGTTGCAGAAGTACGGGACCTTTGTTATGCTCTAGGCCATAGCGCCAGAAAGGCCGATCCGCACGAGAAGAGAGAAGCCTTTACCGCTCTGCTGAAGTCGCTTCTTTCACAACCGGATGCACCCCATCAGAATGAAGATCAACGGCCGTTGACGAAGTACTATAAATATCTTGCGCCTGGGTGCCTACCGGAGTTCGTCTCGACCCTCGTTGGTGAACGGCCCCAGTCGACTTGGAGCGGTGCTCAAACCCGTCTACTCGCCGAATTCCATTCTGAGGCGATCCGCGAGCGTGTTCTCAAACCAGTCTCTGATGAATACCCCCCAAATTCTTGGATGGAATCCATGTTGCAAAGAAACCCAACCGGTATCAGCAAGGAGCCGGGTATCTCCCAATCCATGGAATTTTCCATTACCGTTCTTCGAAAGCTCGCGAACGGAGAGATTTCGCACGAAGATTGCCGTCTTTCCAAGGAGCACTTTTTCGCCATGCTGGTACATCCACTATTATCCAGAGCTATAAAAAAGAACATCGAGCCTTCAAAAATGCAAGAAATTGTCGATTTGGTCATTCAGTACTACGAATTGACGAAATTTCCACTCGGTGGCCCCGAAAACATCAGTCAATTGGCTCGGATCTGGAACCGTAACCCTGAAAAATTCGAGAAGCAACTTTGCTATTTTCTGGAGTACCCGCATCTACCAGATGATCTGGAGGAACGAGAGTTCATAAACATCGTCGCCATGCCAAATCGTTATAAGCTCCTCAGGCTTTTCCTAAAACACAAGAGAAATTTAGATCTTGGGCTAGACGAGGATATCGACAAAACCGAATGGCGAATATCCACCTATATCCTTCACTCGCTTCCACCGGAGGACGTATTGGAACTGTTCACCCGTTTCCATAAAGTCAAGAAAGGAGAAGACTTCATCAATCGCGGGGGATCCCGGAGTTCAATTTTGATAGATGTTGATTCGACATTCGCAATCGATATGTGGCACACATTCATATTGCGAAAAGCCGGACAGCAGAAGGATGCAGAAGAGCTGGCGTTAGAACGCTCACTTTCGATAAGGAAGAAGATAGTTTCGGGTTTGACAAATGCCGAGGAACGGGGCAAGCATGCGAAAGCGGCCCTTTGCTTCGCGTTAGCAAGTGGATCACTCACGGCCTATAAGGACTTCATCCAGTGGGCACAGGGGTTCATTAGAGATCAAGCGATGGTCTCTAATATATTTTCGAAGTACCACAGGGAGGCAGTTTCATTACTTTCCGGGATTCCTGTTTCTGCCAGCCAGTGGACAGTCCCTGCGCTTCGGGACCGCGTTCGAGTGGCGAACGAAACAATCGAGCTTCTGTTCGGTACGACCTGCTTAGCTCTCAGAAATCCAACGTTTTCTATTTCCGATTGGGACGATACTCTCAGGGTTTTCCAGCGTGTGGTTCAGGCACGAATAGATGAGTCTATCGAGCTCTCCAAAACCTTCTCTGACGAAGAAGTCTACGAAATACTTTGGAGTTCTACGGTAGAGTCCATTGTCGCCATTGAAGAGGGGGCATTGCAAAGCGGGTTTGAACGTTTAGGCGTTCATTCCGTAGCAGGAATTTTGAACTATGGGAAGCTCACCAAAATAACCCTCGATAAAGAAAAACCGTCGACCTATCATTTCTTCGACAATTTGGCAAAAGCAAGAGATGATCTTTGGTGCAAATTCCGATTGAAGGTGCACCCGGTCATCTCGAGCCTTCCGAATTCATTCCCACGCGGGCTTCCTATACAGCACCTCATCATGCCTTATATCCTTCAGGTCCCATCGCTAGAGGATTCCGCTCCCTATTTGGCCTCTCGTGTTGAGAGTGCCTTATTCTTGGACACTGCCGCCAGTCTTACGCCAATCCCCTCAGACGAAGCCTCTCAGTCGGCAATAGGAAAGTTCATTGACGATTACAAAGATGCTCTGAGAATGTTCATTCCTTCCTCGAAGCAACTTGGGGAAGATGAAGAAGAGGCACGAGTTCGCCGGGTGTGGGCTCACGCGGTTACCCAATTGAACGTCGGCCGAATGAATGAGGAAGAAGCAGCCCGTTATTTGACGTATCCAATACAAGATATTGTCGGAGAGGAGCTGCTGTCGAAGGTTAAAGAAATAGCTGGAGATGATACATGGCCAACTGTTCCGACCGTTGAAAATCCCGGGGAGGCCGTAGATTGGAATCCAGCCCCACAAAATATAAAGACTGCGAATGCCAAGTTGAGATATATGGGAGATATATTCTACATAGATCTCTCGATAACTATCGGCAGACAAAAGCTGAAGGAGGCTCCGGCGCCCGTTCCATCGATACGGCGGCGAGGCAGAGGAGGTAGGCGAGCTCGGGGGGGAGCTAGAGGTGGGCGAGGAGGATATCGACATCAAGCACGTCCCGAGCCATCCCCAATAGATCGGTCGTTAATCACGGTTGAGTCAAGGCTTGAAACCTTTACCCCAGTAATCCCGAAATCCGAGTTCACGGTGAGCGGAATATGGTCATTTTCTCGAACGGAGCATGCGGCCAGCAACCTCTCCCTCCGCGAAGGCCAAATCCTGTCCGCTCTTTTATACCTTGGAAATCGGGTGGAGGGGTCAGAAAAGGCTGGTAGATTGTCTAAGCCGTTCCCGTCGGCAGACGATATGCGATATCCAGGAGTACAGTTCAGCGAAGAGTTTACGTCCAAGAACAAGCTGCATTTCAAAGCTGCGCTCCAAGCACTTCAGGCGCATATCCGCCTAGTACCACCAGTGCTACTTTTGGATCTCGCAAAGTCTGCAATCGAGAAACTGGATGCCACAGACAAAGAAAGCAGTGAGTTCAACGAGGTCGAGGCTTTAGCATTCCAGCTCGTGGAGCTTCTGAGCAAGTGCGATAGACCGAGTGTCGCATCGGATCTTGCGATAAAAATGATCATTGAACGGCCCGAGTCAAGCGCATGGCATCGACGGCTAATATTCCCGGGGTTCTTCCGAAGTCTTCCTGCATCCGATTCACGAGCATACTTAACCATGTTCTCGGATCATATTCTTAGTAAATTGGACGACAGGAAACGAAGGGTAGCCGAAGATGATACTACCAGAGAAGTCGCCCCCGATAAGGGGCCCGGTACCAAAAAGCCGACGATTAAAGTAACCACTGCGAAGTTTCTCGTTCACTTGCTCCAAGATAGCGAATACGTCTCCAAGGAGTTCTCGTCTTCCGCAATATCCACACTCTTCCACAAAACTCGACACATAGACGTCCGTCTGGCCATCATAGAAAATTTCCTGGATCTACTCAAGTCCTCCCAAGCTAGCTCCGACCTCACCGAGAGCATCCTTACCACACTTGAGACCATAATTCCCATAGCCGGAAATCTTAACGAACGGCGTCCGATATCTGAAAAGGATTGGGCTACAGCCGCGGAGACTCTCGAGCTTCCCGAATTCGAGACTGATACACGGATCCTAGATTCTGTACTCAATTCATACAAAAAATGGTGGCATGATTACACCCTGAAAAAGACCCTTATGACGCGAATCATTGTCCCGATTGTGGAAACCCTTCAACTCCAAACCGCTAAATTCATTTCTATATTCCTCAAAAAGCACGGAATCGACGAAGAAGCCCAGGCCGGTCTAAAACCACCTATCCCAAGCCCTCCAAAACTATTCAATGCTCTCAAAAGCATTCCCCTCAAAACCCTGCCGCACTCCCTGCTGGAGAACGAGATAACCTCAATCATATTCACGATCCAACCTCCGGATGCTATCTCCAGCCTAATTCGGAAATTCCATACCGATAAAGAGCTATCATCTCAAACAGACGTTACTTTCTGGCAAAAGCTGTTCGGTAGCGGTATCGACAAAATCGACGACAAGAAAATTATAAGCTTGTATGGGAAACTCCTCAACACTACTACCGACCTTGAGGAAGGAGGTATAGGCCGAGAGTCCCTCCCAGACTTATTTCTCAAGTTATACGCTGCGGTTGTCAAAAAAGACGGCCCATCATTTAACTACGCCAACGAGCTTACAAAAATGTGCCTGGATCCTGGATACTCTTTGCAGAGTTCTGCGTCTTCTTGGATTCAGAACCAAGGGTTGATAATGAAGGCCGTAGTTGACTATGTAGACGGACTACGCACAGAAGACTGGCAGAATGATTCAAACAGGGAGCACAACATCTGGCCTGAAACTATAAGAATGCGCGTCATACTCCTTGTGTCGTCCATATACTCGAATGAGCCGAGCGACGAGAGCGCCCGTCTCAAGGTTGTTGCAGAACGGATGGGCAAAATGATAGATGAGTTCCCAGGACCGCTTTACTCAAACCTGCTTGGATACATGAGGGAATCGCTGCAGTGGATTAAAGAAGAGTCGCTGCTCCCTCTTGCTATTCTAATGGGCAAAGAAGCCGAGACCAGGATAGGCTCTAGCTCTGCTGTAGAACAGGTTAAGGGCGGCTTCTGCCTCGAGATCTCAGCCCTTCTGATATCCCGCTCTTGGATCGTAAAGAGACGCCCGGAGAGTGATATCCAAAAGGAGCAAGAGAAAGAAGTCAACGAAATGCTCGACACCTGGGAAAACAGTGATAAAGAAGAACTTCGCAGATTGGTTCCTATACTTTGTGAGTATATATATCAATACCGGCTACAACTTCGTTGAAGTAATCTAACAAATGTCTTCGCAGTTCTGAACGAGAATCTCAGCCCGTATTCACGCAAATATTGGGTGAGAGAGCGGGGCGACGGTGAGCCAGCTAGCGCTCGGGCAGTTGAGAAGAAAGCTACTTGGGAACAAGTAGAGAGGTTCCCGGCCCCAGGGGAGCGTAGACGAATCTGGGAGTGGGGTAAGAAGCAAGAAAACACATGGGATGATGGCTGGTAACGCGCGGACAGCGTGCATTCTCTCGGAAAGACTGTATCTGTAACATCGTCAAGTCTGTGGGTTACACCATGGTATACGAGGAGCTGAAAAATTATAAACGATGTAATGTTAACGTATGATACGTCTCTCCACTATATATAGCCAAGTACCCAGATACTGTACAAGGTAGAGGTATATTACCATGCACGGCGGCAAGCGGGTCTGTGTTCTAGCTTTAAAGTGCTTCGGCAAAGGTAGGACTTAAGTGGCCGGTCGCCCTTGTATACTGGTTAATATGGCTTGTACTTGTGAGGGTGGATAATAAGTTTAAACGATTCGCATTGTCCAAGAGGTCGAGTTCAGCTAATAGAACGACATAACCATGCCCCTGAAGTCCAGAATGAAGCCCATCAAGTAAAGTGGGCAGCAGGAGTAACACCACAGAAACGGAAAAACACAATAAAACGCAAATTATGACCAGTACCCGTCTTGTTTCTAGACCAGACCAGTACTACTCAACCATGCTCCACATAGCGTCTCTCCAACCTTCACATCAAAACCGTCTACCTGTTCGCGTTTACGCATGAACTGAGACCGGCTTGGCATACCCTTGCCCAACAAACTCTCCGAATCCAGCATTCGAATCCTTCACCGGCTTCGGCTCAACACCGACACGCTCCTTACTCAACAAGTCGACCAATAGCGGATTTGGCCTTCCTTCCCTCTTAACACCATCGACACCTTGTTCCCTGAACTCGGTAACCTGCTTGATATACGCATCGAACAAAAAGCTGCTATCCAAGGGGCCACCCTTCGCCTCCGGGTGGAACTGAGTGCCCATAATCGGCCTGCTTTCGTGGATGATTCCTTCATTGGATTGGTCGTTCAAGTTGACAAAGTACGGCTTCCAGCCGGCCGGAAGGGTTGAGATATCGACTGCATACCCGTGGTTCTGAGAAGTGATGTGGCATCGGCCGGTAGTGAGGTCGAGAGCGGGGATGTTGTGAGCACGATTACCGTACTTGAGTTTGATGGTCCTAGCGCCGGCGGCGAGAGCGAGGAGCTGGTGGCCGAGGCAAATTCCCATGACAGGACCAGTGTAGGATTCCATCAACTTTCGGAGATGGTAAACAGTTGGTGCACAGTGGGTCGGATCACCAGGTCCGTTAGAGATGAAGATGCCGTCGAAGTGGTGGGCGACCTTGTGAATCGGGAAATCCCATGGGAAACATGTGACGGAAGCTCCACGACCAACGAGGGATCGAAGAATGTTTTCCTTAACACCGCAGTCGATGACAGCGACGTGGAGATCTCCGGTAGAGGAGACGTGGAATGGTGCCTTGGTAGAGACTTTGGCAACCAAGTTGATTTGTTCGGGATCAATAAAAGCCTCATCCTCGTCCGCATCATATTCCTCGCCGATGGTGATACGAGCAAGGGAAGATCCTTGTTCGCGGAGGAACGTAACGATATCTCGGGTATCAACTCCAGAGATGGCAGGGACGCCCTCTCGGGCACACCAGTCTCCAAGAGATTCCACCGCAGTCCAGTGCGAGTATTGAAGTGCGGCGTCTGCAACAACGATACCTGCAGCTTGGATATGTGGCGACTCGAAGTACTTCAAAAGACCCGCTTCGTCACGGTCACGTCCCGGAACACCGTAGTTGCCGATAAGAGGCTGGGTGAAGACGAGAATCTGACCACGGTAAGAAGGATCGGTCATAGACTCTGGATATCCGACCAGAGCAGTAGAGAAGACGGCCTCTCCGGAGATATTTTGTTTGGCACCGAATGATTTTCCATGGTAGACGGGGCCTCCCTGTATCACACTATCAGCAACCAAATCGCGAGTTTAAAAAACCGTAAAGCTGTATACCCTAATAGTGAAGGTAGCCCGATCGTACGAAACTGGTGTGGCACCGCGGTGGATCTCTGGCATCAGTCGACCGGCGCTACCGGTGACAGTGGCGAGATATCTCTTCCCAAGAGTACCCTTGAGCAGGGATTTGGAGTGTTGATTGAGCATTCGTGTAGCCAACATTTTTGCTAATAGTGTCGTGGTTTCGGGAGGGACTGGCTATAAAATATCTCGAAGCGATAAAGCGTATAAAATGAATGAAGGTGTTACGATATCAGAGGATGCTCAATTACTGTGAGCAGGTCTTCCAAATATGGTCTGTTACGCATCGTTGCCTCCTGTTAGTGATTGGTTCTTTCGTCAAGATACACTGTACCCCGACTGTGAACTGTCCACCGACTAGGCGTGTGACACGACAGATAGACAGTCCAATTGGGAGCGACATATTTCTTATCATGCCCCGGTCGGTCGAATTGCAAGCTCTGGATGGTTATCACGGCATACCTGAGATGTAGTCCTGGAGCAGGATTAGTCACACGCTCATCTTATGAGGGGAAAGACGTGAATAACTTACTTGGGAAGTAAAGGTTGTTGGGCAAAATCGCATACGTGCGGTGGTAGAGGCCAAACCTCCCGCAGGATCAATTAAGAAGATTCTATGAACGGTAGACGGGAATGATCACGAAAATATGATCTTCCGAGGAGGGCTGATTGAAGCTGTGATTGTTGAGGAAATAGTGGTTTGTAAGGGCTAAAGGATTCGGAGGAATCGTTGAGGGTTTCTCTTTGAGTTTTAGTCTTTCAGATCAAGCTAGTCAGATCTCGGTAAGGTCCCCCTTGGAACGGCGTTCAAATCGGAGATGGGTTCCGTAACGGCCAGTAAGAGCAGACGTAAATGGAAGCGGCGTCGATGAAAAATTTTGCGGCGGGGAGGTTGGAAGGGAGGAAGTTGAGGTTAAATTCAAAGAGGAACTCGTCCAAGAAAATTTGCGTCAGAACAAACAAGGGCCTCGCCGAAACTGGTTCTCCGCTCCGGAAACGGGGCTCCAAAATACCACAAACTCAACACAAGAGCGGCCTGCAATTTTTTCGACGAAGTTTCGTTACCTCCATTGAGACGGAAGACCTGCGCTCACCAAATAGGGTAGTCCGGAGCCACAGGCGGAATATTAACATCCGTATCATTGGGCCAATTGATATGTTTGTCGACAAAGTGCCTCGTCAACAAGCGCGAGATTCGAGGCTTGGAGTGAGCTTCCTGGAATGCTCTATCCGTTACTTTAGCATCCGCTTTTAGTAAAAGTGTGACCATATCTTTTCGGCCTCGCTCAATCGCAACCTCGAGGGGTGTTCGGTCTGCAAACCTATTGCTGCGTTCCAAAATATTGATAGGCGTAGCATCAACACCGACACCAGTTTCGAGAAGAATGGTCGCGAGTTCCGTATCCCCATAGTAGGCTGCCGCTTGCAGAGGAGTGCAACCACTCTTATCCACGACCGTATTTAGCCTGGTCACGTCTGAGCGGAATCCCTCAGTTCGTAGAAGAATTTCAATCGTCTTGAGCGCCCAGGACTCCTCATTACCCAAGGACGCCTCGAAGGTCTCTGTACGGGCCTGAATGGCGAACGATAAAGAATTCGATCCATCGCGCCAAGCGTCTACGTCGTTCACTGAAGCTCCAGCTTCGCAAAGTTTTTTTATTGCGGCGAATGTAGATTGACTTTGGATATACCTTATCAAGATCATATCCAACAGAGTATAGAACCCTGGGTTGAGCTCCCGAACCAAGGTTTTGTAATTGATCGCTATTAAGTCGGAGCTGAGAAGGTATCCAAGCGTTTCAACGACCTGGGGTTCAAGCTGTTGGGATCGACTCCATTGTTTCCCTTCGCCAATTGACTTAAACAGTTCAACAACCGTATCTGTCGCCGTGCTCAAAGCAGTAGTTCCCAAAAATGCCAGATAGTTGTGCAAGGCGTCCTTAGTGATGAGGCCTTGCCAAGCAGCCTGTACGATTCCATGCAGAAGATCGACGCCGAGGCCCGACTTGGGGAGGCGTCCTAGGTCCATCAAACTATCAACAAGTTTGACTATCTGGGTGCATCCCCATCTGGACGAAGAGATGTAGGGGGATTCCGAAGTACGATGGAAGTATCGACATAGTTCCCGGATATATCGGTACCGCTCGAGCGCTAGAAGGGTTCGGTTCAACGTGACCTCATCGCCAATCCTCGCAATGTTACCCAGTAGAACGTACCAGCCGTCGGCTTTTATACGAAGCATCGTATAATAAGCCACCACATCCAGTTCTGCGGCGGTGTAGACTCGAACCCGTATCATGTGATTAGCCCCCGCGGCGCCCTCGTCGAGGAAGAGGTAATACTCAGAAGCAGCCTGATTCCATCGCAGTTTCAACTCCAGACGACTGTTTGCCCGACCACGTAATAGTGGCATGGCCATGGGATTAAAACTGAACTCTGAAACGCACAATGCCCGTATAGCAAAGCTGAATTCGGGTGTGTTTATAGGTGTTGACAGGAGAAGAAACGTCCAAGCCTCTCTAGGCCGGTGGAACCGTGCCCCCGCCTTCAATAGCATTGTTAAAACTTCTATCCCCGACCCTTTCAGTAGCGCTAGCTCGAGTGGCGATATCGTAGATAATACCGATTTGAAATTATCCCACAAACGGGGTATGTGCGGCCCATGGGTCCGACTGCTCTCTAGGTCATCATACGATATCACATCGCCCACGACACTTGGATCGGCTCCAGCAGACAGCAGCCGCTCTACTACCCCTGTCAAGTTGTGCTCAAGAGCAACTAACAGCAGGGTAGTCGAAGCGTAATGAAGGCCTCGGTGTATATCTTTTCGTTTGTCGAAGCGGCGGTTGGGGTCTGCACCAGCGTCTAGTACAGCCTGGGTGTTGAGCTCGTCTGCGAGCACAAATCCATAAAACAGGTTGTCGGGACTTCTGAGGTCTGTGGTTTCAAGCATGAATTCGACGGTTTCGTGGTTTCCATAGGCTCTTGCCTTGACCAGAAGCTCGACATTCGAGCGCAGGGCTGTAGCTCCTCGACGAAATAACAACGAAAAGGTTGCACATTGCTTGATTTCGTCGTCGAAGTCCAGAAATGTTTCCAACATAGCGGGACAGCAGTGACTTATAGCACACTCGATCTGTGCCTCCAGATCCCACTTCATTGCCGTCGTGAATATATATAGATACTGAATCTTCACGGTGCTCGAGCACAGGTATGCTGTCGATATAGTTTCAGAATCTGGTCTGCACCCGCATCTCAGCAGTGTGAGCAAGTCATCAGAACTGTACTTGTCTTGATTTGTTTGGTAAACGGCACGTATCAGACAGTTTCCAAGCTTTCTAGACTCGTCTGTACCCAGTTGCATAATGGAGGCGACAAGGCTGTTTAATCTGTAGTCCTTAATAAGATTTAGTATTCGCGGCTCCCATCCCGAGGCGTCCCAGAATTCATTCTCTATAACGAACAACGTTCTTTGAATGAACTCGCGAAGGTAAGTTGCGTTGAATCCCCTGCTCCCAAGCCTCATTACAGCAAGGCCGGCGCCTCTTACGCCTCGCCACATACACATGTCAAGAGCCGTATATTGCCTGGATAGATTTTCGAAAGATAGCCTCGAATCCACGCTTCCGAGGTCGTGCATGTCCGCGTCCTGAAGATTTTGTCCGGGTACGGGTGTGCCCCGAAGGTTTGGTTGAATATGGAGATCCCCGCGATATAGATAGCCATCGGCCCTCTCAATCTCGTCTCTCAGAACCGTTATAGTGTCATGCGCCATTGTCGAAGCACAATTGACGAAATGTGAGGTTTCGGTAACAGCGTCACCAGACTCGCTGCGAGCGCCGTTTGTAACCTCAAGACTATCAGAAATGTAATATCGCAACCTGCTTTCATCTTTTCACCCGGAGCGCAAGCCCTATCAGCGAAACGGTGAACTTAAATCTATGATTAGGCTCTCAAATTGCCTAAATACGTACCGAAGTGTAGCGCCTGCTCTCGAGCTTTGTGTCTCGACAACCCTTTTTTAAGTTTTCTTGCCGACTGCTGAATACCGCTCAAGTATACCCCCTGTACGCTAGCCGACTTCTTCTTTGGCCCACCCGAGCTTGCTCTATTGATAGATATCTGTGCGAAAATATAGTCCTCTTTCTTCATGTTTTTACGAAATTTCCATTTCTTTAACTGATATTCAAGTTTGCTCTTCCTATAAATGTATAAATCGCGTGTTATATGATTGAGTGTCAGCGAGGAAGTCATCCGGACCAACTGAGCTTCGACCGTCAAGAGGAATCTCAAGCTATCTGCGTCTAATAGATATAGGTGCAGGCTAAACCGTACGTCATATGAAACCCTCCTCTCTCGCCCGCAAAGTAACCCAAAATCTGTTTATTCGTCAGATTCTGCCGGATATAAAGGTCCTGTATTGTGTCCTTAAGGTCATCCCAAGGGATCTCAGTCCCTGGGAGGCCCCCCATAGGTGTGTCTTGTGGCATTTTGGTGGCAATTTGTGTTGTTTGAGACCAGGATGTGGATTTTGGGGAAACGACTTGTGAGGTTGATAGTAGAACTTTTATGCAAATCAGTGCAATCCTAGGACGAGGGAAAGGGGAATGTATTTTTCTAGAATCTGGAACAGAGTAAGATCAAAAAATTTCGTTTACGAGAACGTGGATATCCGGATTGAAGATAAAGTCCGTTACGTAGCAAAACTTCTTCGTAAGTTTGCATGCATTGTCACCTTGAAATCCCATCATTGAACCCAAGGCTGACCTTTTGAGGCCAGCTGCGCATGCGCCAGTCCTCCATGCGAGTCCCCACACAGATGTGCCAAGAGGGCCCAAAATCTGAACAGGGATCTACGGCAGTCATCCAGCTTGCGGGGAGACTCTGGACAATGAATGATCCCCGTTCCAAAATCTGAACAGGCGTTATATGCATGTGTGCCAAACTTGAGTCAATTAAATTTGAAGTGCGTTTAATTTACGCCCGTACTTATAAAATCGGATTGGATTGAATCCATAATCTGAAAACCAAGTTGATGTTGTCCTCGCATGTCTGCGCTTCCACCATATCTTCAAAAAAAAAGTATGTACACCAAAGATCTGGTAGCTCGACCCGTAATGCAGTAGACAAAAGGTTCCAGATCAAACATAGCTGGAGCTTGAATCCCAAAAAGTTCCTTATTATAACAAAACTTAACGACTACCCATACAACTGATGATATAACATGTTAATCGATTACCTTTAGCAGAATGCTAGCGCTAGATGAAAGAAAAAAACAAACTAATAGGGATAAAGACACCGAAATACCGAGAAATCCCCATAGATGGACCCTCAAATGAACTCTATACCAACTTCGACAATCAAGATTTTCACCAACTTTTGCTGGCGGGGTTCAGAATTCTACAGGTCTATGACCAGGAAGAAGACCTGCCCGATGTTCCTCGATACCCTAGGCGCTCTGTAGCAGTATAGCCATAAAAAGTATCGGTTCGAACTGTATTGAATCCAGAGTTTGAACGTAGCTTGAGATTTGCATAGGGCTTCCGAAGCCTAGGGCGAGCAGACATCGGATGAAGGTACAGAGGAAGTATGTGAGACCCACTGGCGACGCCTAGAGAAGGAAACAAACTTAGTCTCGTTCCATCCAACAACTTCATATAGTGGAATATAAAACAATAATAAACGTACGTCTAGAATGGCGGTATCGATTTGGTAGCTTTTGATATCGGAGCCCTATTCGCTGGAGCCAAATTTGATACAGTCCAATGAAGAACATGGCGAGTCCAAAAACGAGACCGATCGTTACTTCTAGGGAAAGTGGCATTGCTAAGGTGTGGAATCGTAACAGTATGATATAGGTGACTGCGCAGACTGATATAGTATCGTTTTGTGTATGTGGATTCGAAAGCCAGATAGTATTAAAATGTGCGGTAGATCCTCAGTCGACTAACGAATCTCGAGGCCCCACAATCTGTTGACCGAATATTATCCCGAGGATGGTCTGAAGTGGTATATCTATCGTGGATAGTAGAGATTCCAAAGAGATCGAGTACAAAAGAGGCGGTAGGAGTTTTGTACTATGAGTATCCAAGGGCGCTTAAAATTTAAAAGGTAAATTCAGTAATAAGTGGGAAAGAATTCGAAGTTGTTTCTGCGTGGTCGGCGAGGTTCAACACAGATGGATGGGTTATAACATGACAAGAAATAGTTAATACCTGGCAGCGTTCTGCCCAGCAGGTACCAAAATCCGAACGGGGCACAGTATTGCGCAGCTTGAGCATTGCTGAACTTAACAAGACTCTGCCAAAACTTAAACAGTGCAAAGGTTTTGAGTCCGAATACTATCGGAATCTGATCAGTTGCACCAGCTACAGCTTCAAAATCTGAATTCAAACGCCACCAAAATCCGAACACTCTATGTAAGTCTAAGCGAAGAACTTGTTGAATGTTCTCGTGACGAGATCTTATTTAGATTGGTTGCGCATACTCCGGCCCGTGTGGGATGTTTGCGAGCTTCGGTTCCAAAATCTGAACAGGCTATCTCTCGTCAGCGATTTTGCATTGCGGTTCGTTTACAAAATTAATCATGGATCTAGAATTTGGGAACTAGGTAGCATGCATCTCGACCCAGCAAGCAATAAGCATACGTAACCGAAGTATCGAATCCGCTGGGGGATGATGGATTTTTGGATGTTGTTGCTCCCGACCCAAAATCCGAACAAGGGCCCCAGTTTGCGCATGCGACGTCGCCTGAGCTCGCGTTGTCTGGTGCATGGTGTAAGCCTCCGCAGCCGCCACTAGTACTCCTGATCGATCGGTCCGATATTACAATCCCGCTATTGCATTGTATTTTTAAAAAAAAGTTGGTGCGACGGACGCAAAATACGCAAGTATATTCCGAACTATCCCATTGCATCCAGGTATGACCCAGCATTTGGAGGTCTCAGAATACTTCTCCGAATGAATTTACCCGAAGTTGGACCGTTGGACAGCGAAATATTTCTCGAAGGTTGTCTCCTTGTCAGTGGACTACACAGTACTAGTGCACAAGCGCTTAAGCTACGCAACGGAAAGTACGTAGAGATATATGAACGTAATTGGGTCAATAAATATGATTCATAAAGCTAAGAAGCATTTCTACAATTACACCATCCAGAAATTCCTTCAATTAAAAGCAGGCAAGAAACAAAAACTCTAACAACTGATTTAAACCAAAATAACCAGTACCCTGATCGCTATAGACTACCACATATACTCGCTAATGAAGTCCCCAAGCGGACTAATAACATTGTTCCCAAACCAACTCGCGCCGTCCGCGATGCGTTGATAAATGGGATACCCGCCGTTGTGGGAATACCTGTGATCGCTTTGGACCCCGCTTGTGCCCTGTCTCTTTTCCAGGGTAGTGGCTGGAGCGGTGGACTGAAGTGGTGCCCCAAGGGTTGTGGAGGCGGAAAAGGAGGAGGATGGTAGCGAATCCCATGGTGACCTCCATTTTGAATATTTTTGTGGTGGTAGAGTGGGGAAAGGTAGAGGTGAGTTTGAGGTTTATATAGGAACTTGGAGCGGATTTATATTATAAATTATGTGAGATAGGTGAGGTAAGACCAGCTTCCTGCTTATGGATATTGATGGTGTGGTAGATGTGTGATGTTGGATGAGAATGAGTGTGGTATTGAGCGGTGATCTGACATGCTTGTATAGCCAGACTTCTCTGTTCGAGTGGAAGAAGTCTAGATTTCACACGATAGCAGATAAGACGATTACTCTATGGCTCAGGGAGACAAAAACGTCTCGAATTGTTCTCGACGAAGTCGAGACTGCAGCTGCTCGCCATGGGACGACGGGACCGGGTTGTCAGAAATGTCAGAAATGTCATATCAGGGATTTGGATCGATTCCATATATTGTCAAGCGTTCAACACCAGACCAGGATCGATTGCAATCACAATCGATCTGATAAGGTATAAGCTTTCGCAGTCGCTGTTCCAAGCTAGTAACGCGAGAGTAGTGTCGTTACACCGGAGGCTGCTTCGAGGAGTCACGTTTTGTGTTGTTTCGAAGTCCTCCCGTTCTATACGCAGGGGAATCCCACCAATCAGAAGGCGTCTCAGACGGCTTGGTCGCACAAGAGCCTGCCACAGTTCAGTAGCAGTGTAGCGCTACTCTGCATGCCACAACATGGTCTAGGATATCTCTAGATCTCTCGATCCAGAACAGCCGCGGAACCAGATCGGATCTGTAGCTACAATATCGGTGAACACCATACTTAGATCTATAGACCGCGAGTGTTGGGTATGGTGGAATCATTGGAGCAAGGTTTTGTCTCACATCCTCAACTTACAACAAGCAAAGAAAATTTCCTTCAACAAAACAATTCGCCTTTGAACGGCGTTGAGAGCATAGACCGCAGCTGCGCAGAGAGGCAGAATGTCCGCTGCTTTGGCTTCAAAGGCCACTACGGTATCGTCCACCATCTTCGCGGCCCTCAATGGCACTTGGACACTCCGCCGAACACTCAGTTCAGCACTACCTTCCTTTCCTTCTGGGACATTCACCGGGTCCGCCACATTCACTGCACAGGAAGCCTCCACATCACCCGCCTCATCCCTGTTATATAGCGAGACCGGAGAACTGAAAACAGAAAATGGACTCACATTACGCGCGAACAAGAAGTACATCTACCGCTACGACGAAGCTGAGGATAAGATCTCAGCGTGGTTCGTGAAGGAGTCACGTGGTAATGGTCAAAACGACAACAGCGGCAACGCAATAGTGGAGACTGTGGAGCCGGATTATCTTTTCCACGAGTTAGTCTTCGGGCAGGATGTTTCGGCGGATGATATCAAGGCTGCGAATGGGAAATGGACGGCAGCGGGAGATCATCTGTGTATCAAGGATAACTACTCTGCAAGATACGAGTTTACGTTTAGGGGCGGCGAGTTGACGGGTTGGTCTCTCAGATATAACGTCAAAGGACCGGCGAAGGATTATGTAAGCGAAACGACGTTTGAGAGATAATTTGGTTTGAGTCGAGGCCTTTGATAATTTTGATATTGTTATTGACAGGAAACAGCGTCATGAATGTACATGCTTCTTCTTCATGAATAAACATTAAAATCCTCTCCTATGTCCTGGAGCTGAGAGTCCCAATTTCGTCTCTTCCTATCCTATAAAAACCAAAAAGACAAGAGACTGGGGAACTTTTTAGTACTCGGTGGAGTTAACTTTTCCTTTCGCTTCTTCAAAGGCACCCTTTGCCTTTCCGCCTAGTAGTCACCATCTAGCATTAGTCTCTTCCGGTCTATGAGTGTTGTCAACGTTATTCCATATATATTATAGAGATAACATTTATCATTCTCAAGAGGATACCGACTACTCAGGTAGGATAGGGAGGGCTTACTGATTTCGTTGGCTTTCCCTTTAGCTTCCCCTGTTACCTCGGACGCTTTACCCTTGGCCTCCTGTGCCTTGCCCTTAGCCATCCCCTTTGCTTCTTCGGCGGTGGGTGTGTTCTTTCGAGCGGTGCCGACGACGTCGTTGACTTTGTCTTTGACGGTGTGGGTGGCGTCTTCGGCACCTTGGATACCGGCGGCCAGGACTTTACCACCTTTCTTGTCAATTGCGTCAATTGTATCCTAGGGTTTGGCGTTAGTTCCGGTCATTGGCAGAGCGTGTACCATAACTATGTTGGACGAATTAATTGACGTACTTTTACTGTCTCTGTTACTGTCTTTTGACGAATGACAGAGGTGGAAAGGGGCCTTGTGGCGGCTGGGAGACGGGTGATGATCGAACGGCGGAGGATTGAGACAGACATTGTGGGTGATTGTGTCTAGTTATTTGATCGATTCAACGGTTCAAAGTCGTTCAATTGGAAATTACTTAGTTGTCAAAGGTGGATGATGGTTACTTAATTTCTCTTGGATCCGGGGAAGTGTGATAAGTGAAGAGTAGGAGGTATTCAGAGAGTTCCTGTTATTTATATTCTACCTGTCATTCCAAAATTTAGATGTATAAAGAGGGAGCAGCGGCGAATGATGTCACTTTGATGTATTTTCGCCGCAACACGTTTACGGCATCGTTTCGTTTGGGAATGGACGCTGGAACGGGCAGGTTGCACGCGGTTAGTTGGGAAAGCCTGATTGAACTGGCTTTTTGCCCGGGCTAGGGCGGTATGGCATGTATAACTGTCCTTCGGCACTGTACTGGCTGCCAAATACAAATTGTAGCAGGCGTGCGGTATGCGTATAGTACGAAGGAGTACGTCTTTATTAAATCGCCCTGAGAAGGAGTAAGCCGGCACAGTGTAGTCTCGTGATTTACCCGTCCGTTGCTTGGCAGCTACGGAATAGATGGACTCTGACTCCTTTGTCCTGACCTCAGTATCTAGAGCTAGCGAGGCTAGCTTGTATTTCCCCAGCTACGTCGCGAATGCGGCTCCGTCGTCATGAAGCACCCGCCACACCTGTCAAGTCGTGTGTTGTCGCGTTGTGTTGCATGCATGTTTGTTCAACTGTGGCTGAATGCCTGGCCAAATGAGTTGTGTGGCTGGTGCTTTCTTTGTCCGGAAATTTGCAGCGCAGAAAACGCGAACGGCTTCCTCCAAACAATCCTCCTTCATCCTCTCATCCTTCAATCAACCTCCCTCTCGTCATCATCAACCTTACCATCATCAATCGCTTGATTGCTACCATCGCTAACACTGCTACTCCTCCCCGATGCAGACAGCCTTCAATTCCCTCTCGCCAATCATAATACCAGCTGCTACCACGCTACCTCACTTGCTCACTTTGATCAAAAAAACAGACAAAGAGTGACCAGTCAGAGTCTTCGACGAGCCCTCTTATCCTTTACCTTTTACATACAACCGGCTTAAAACTCACCTAACCCCTACCGGTCCCACCTCTACATCGCATTCAGTAGATAGAAAATCCTTCCCGTGGACTTCACCATATACGTCACTACGCGCCGGTTACCCGAAAGAACACCTGCACCTACCTCGGATACATCATTACACCCGCAATCCCCTATTCTTGAGTACACAAACCGAACAGATCTTTGTCACCAACCATTTCCGCTCTTCCGTCACGATGGATCCGTCGGCCCTCAAGGTCACGGAGTTGAAGGCGGAGCTTAAGAAACGCGGTCTTGCCGTTGGCGGATTGAAGAAGGATTTGGTAGAGAGACTTACTGAGGCGCTTGAAAGGGAAAATGCCGAAGCTGCGCCTGAAGAAGAAGAAGAAGAGGAGGAGGAGGAGGAGGAGGAGGAGGAGGAGCCCGAGGAAGAGGAGACGCCACCAGAAGCAGAGGTCAAGGAACAAGTCGACGAGCAGCCCGAACCAATTGTAGTCGACGCGCCTGAAGAGAAAAATGAGGCTGTAACAAACGATAAGGCGACCCCGACGGAAGATGAGGCCGCTGAACCGGAGAAAATGGACGAAGACTCTAAGCCGGAGGAGAAAGAGGGCAAGGCCGAACCAGATACATCTTCCTCGACACTACCAGTTACCACTGCGTCTGCACCAGAGACCGATAAAACGGCAGATAGCAGTATGGAAGACGTTCAGATAACGACCGAGGACGCCAAGGAACCGGAGGCTACAACCTCTGAACAGGAGAAAGCCGAAGAGAACGCTGAAGAGAAAGTCGAAGAGAAAACCGAAGAGAAAGCTGAAGAGGAAGTTGAGGAGAGCCATGAAGAGAAATCCGTGGAGAAAGAGGTAGAGAAAACGGAGGATGCTGAGGAGAAGAAAACAGCCGGACTAGAACACAGACTCCATATTCCCACGGTCGAGACAGCTGCGGCGACTCCCCAACCAATGCAGGAGGAACCAAGACAGCCAGATGATGTTCTTGAGCCTGTTACATCCGCCCCAACCCCATTACAGCCCCAGGAAGCCGCACAGTCCATTGAAGCTGACCTATCCAAGCGACGAAAACGCTCTCGATCACCCTCGGTCCGAGCTGATGAGGTTGAAGCAAAGAAGGCGCGTATCCTGGAAGAACTGGCTGGCAAGGACGAGGTTTCCATGACCGATGCCCCTGTCATTACCACTGACTCACCCGAGCGAGGACGTAAATCCCCAAGAGATAGGTCGAGATCCCGATCCCGATCTCGATCTCGTACACAATCACCCTCCCAAAGTCGCCAGAGACCGTCCATCGTCGCCAGTACCAAAGATGCCCGATTCAAGTCCCTCTTCAACAAAGAGGAGGCTTCACCCACTCATCCCACAAACACCGGCGCCGCTACTCCGCCGCGTTCTGAAGACGAAGAAGAAACATCCCCCTCGATTCACCCTGCTACTCGTGGACTTTACATCCGTGATCTTGTTCGCCCTCTCCAGGAGTCGCAGCTCCGAACACACCTTGTCCAACTCGCCAGCAAGGCCTTGGACCCTAACAGCGCAGACCCCTCTACGTTGGAGCTAATTTATCTTGATGGTATTAAGACGCACTGCTTCGCCATCTTTTCGAGCGTACAGGCATGTTCGAGGGCTAGAAATGGGATCCACGGCAAGATCTTCCCAAATGAGAAGAATAGGAAGATTCTATTCGCAGACTATGTTCCCGAAGATAAAATTGACTCATGGATCCTCCGAGAGAAAGATAATCGCGCCACTAGATATGTCATCACATATGGTGATAGCGAGGACGGTGTTGAAGCAGTACATGAGGAATACTCGAGTGGTGGACGAGGAAGCATTGGTGGCCGAGGAGGTGCCGCCCCAATTGACGCACCCGCTGGACCGAGGGGACGATCGAGCTTTTCGAACAATGGACCTGGAAACGCCTTTGCTCCAGGTGTCAACGCAGTCCCCCCAGGTGCTAAGGTCGTTAGCCTTGATGAACTGTTCTTGAGCACAAAAACCAAGCCAAAGATTTATTACAAACCGGTCGCTGAGGCAATTGTTAAAGAGAGAATCGCGAAGGGTCCCGTTGAAGGTGAAGTTAGAGGGCGAAGGGTTGGTGGTGGCGGTATCGGAGGGAACTCGGATGCTTGGAGGGGAGGGTTTGGCGGTGGCGGGAGGGGTGGAAGGGGTGGTAGGAGAGGCGGTGGTGGCGGCCCTGGAGGAGATAGCTGGACCAACAGAGATCGAGAGCGAGACAGAGATAGGGAATTTGAGAGAAGGGACTGGGTTCGCGATGGAGGAAGAGGAGATCGGAGGGGTCCCTTTAGGGAGAGAAGCCCGAGGGAAAGGTGGTAATCTTACGACTTCGACAGGACCCTGTGTCCGGGACCTTATAGAGAATTGTCTCATATAACGGTTCCCGTCTGCAGAATTTTGCTTTCCTTCTCTTCTCATCCTCTTCTACACCTTTATCTTTACCGCCCGCCTGAAATAACGTCCTCCTGCGCTGGCTTCCTACTAAACCTATTAATTTTGACAGGTCATCCGGTTTCTCTCAGAAGGGGACCAAACACCCAAAGATTTCTTCTTCACTGACACACAAAAGCTGCATCATTGCTCTACTTCGTCTCAAAAGTCGCTTCCATTGCAGGAGAAAGCGAGGGGTGGTTTATTCTCTTTTCATGTATTTCTTTTACTCCTTCTGAGTGTCTCTTACAAGAAAGATTGTGTATATTAGCTTTCGCTTCCTGGCTGGTCGCTGCTGTGTGCTTTTTTTTTTTTATTTCGCGACCGGAACAAGGAAGTGTATGTATCGCAGACGATAATAGAAAGGTTATTTAGCCTTGTACGTGTTATATTGGCCTCGTTGATCTTCCTCGCTGCGTATACTTCTGGGACTTGAAGTCAATACGTGTATAGAACAACGACGGTTAAGCCTAGCCTGACAAAGATACCCGCTGAATGATCCTCCTGTGACCCCTTCTGCAGAATTTGGACACTTATACACCTACCTCACACTCGCCACTGTTCTAGTCTCACCCCCTCCCGATGCAAGATTATATCGACGGTTTTACAGCTGCATAATTGCCTTAAACTCTTCAAAGTCAATGGTGCCATTGCCGTCCTTATCAGCCTCCTTGATCATCTCTTCAATATTTTCGTCCGTCAGGTTTTCACCGAGAGCTTTCATGACATGTCTCAGTTCAGCGGCATCGATGGTGCCTGTTTTGTCCTTGTCGAATACGTTGAATGCGTCGCGGAGTTCGCGCTCCATATCGCGGTCCTGTACGTCGCGTGGGGCCATGAGGTGTAGGAACTCTGGAGGGGTATAAGTATATATATAGCATGCTTTGATTTTAAACGAGGGGGTTGGTATGTGGTACCTTGGAAATCGATAGTGCCGGTGTTATCCAGGTCGACTTCGTGGATTATGTCGCGGAGTTCACTGTCTGTCGGATGCTGGCCGAGTGATTTCATGACGGCGCCGAGTTCGTCGATAGAGATTTCGCCTGGGAGGCCCGAGGGCTTACGTTAGATCATGATGCGAACTCGCAAGGGGGTTGCGGGGGCTGATGTGTTGGGGTGTGGTATTTTGGACGGATGTGCGGTTATCGATTGGGAGGTGGAGTGTGTACCGTTGCCATCTTTGTCCTATCGTAATGTACAAGGTTAGCAAGGGTGATTGGCGGTAAGAGGGCCACTGTAGACGGATAAGTGAGGGCCTTACAAACATCTTAAACGCATCTTGGAACGTTTTGACTTCTTCTTTGCTGAGGAGATGAGCCTGTTTGTGATGTCGGATTAGTGGTGGGGAAGTCGTTAGAATGTCATTCCTTTCAATGTGCACGCGCGGCAGGTTTTCGGCGCGGGGGAAGCATCAAGAGGGAAACCCAAAAACCAAAAGAAAAGTGAGAACCAGGGGGGCTTTTTATACCATGATTTTTCTGCAGCAGGTCCTTTCTCGTCTTTCTGTCTGGGCGTGGGTTATGGGATGCGGGTATGTGGGCGGGTAGTAGGAGGCGGAGTACTCTCTCTCTCGTGCTTTGCTTTGTAGCTGGGGATTGCTTCTCTGTCGAGTTATGTTTATTGGGAGTGGAGTGGTGGAGGGGTAGATGCTGAATGGATACTGTAGGGCTGTGATATTTTCGGAGCGAGGCGAAGGCTGGGCTGAGTTTCTGTAGCTACTCTCTTCTGCTTCTGCTTGTGCTTTTTGCTTCTACTTCGGCAGAGGTAAGCGGGTTTGATTATATAAGACCTTAGAGAGACGTCCCAAGAGTTTGGCCGAGGAGCTTTTAAGAAGGGAAGAGGAAAAGGCCAAGTACGGGCTAGCTAGCTACGGAGGCAATCAACTTTCGATACTGCACACGATTTTTTTTTCATTTTGCTTTTAGGGAACCTTTTAGTGATGTTGCTTTTGATAGCGGGGTAGGGTAAGTCCGCCTGCATCGTCTATCATGCTGTTCATGCTGCAATGCTAGTCCTGGTCAAGTGCTTGCCTCTTCCAACTATTTCCATTTCTCACCAATGAAGAACAGCGGAAGTGGGGCCGTGGTCTAGTTGATTAGACGGACTCGGAACTCGGGAGAGTGAACTTAATCAAGGGAAGCTTTTTGCAACTTGTTGCATGACGACAGCTAGTTGTACCAGTATGGTTTCGGCTGAATTTGGGACGATGAGATGACCTGATTTGCAATTGGTGTGAGAAGCGCCTGCATATGTGATTCGAAGTTACACACTCGAACTCAATGCTTCCGTATAGAGAATGAGTATCGAGATATATGGATACCACGTACGCGTACGATGTATGCATCGATATCAACCCTTAGTCTCGGTATTCATGAGCTCGTACGCCACGTCACGCGCACGTACATACCTTGTCAGATATAAATTCGGTTTCCGATATCCGCTCCGCCGCTGCCCCTTGAATTTATAACGATGCCCTTCAAAGATAGAGCTACAACAGAGCTAACGGAATCTCAAAATACCTATCTCTATCGATATAGGTTTATAAAGCTCGGAGCCTGACAATTGACAAAGCCTCTTCAACTTAAGAATCCGAATTAGTGGCCAGTGGTATCTCGGGTGTCACAAGCTGGAAAGGGAACTGAAACAGGTGTTGACAACCTGCGCTGATCGGAGCCGACGGTAGCCCCAGCGCAACACAAAACGCATTCAAATTTTCGGCTACTTGCCTTTGTCGCACGAATTGCCCTTCCGCACACTTGATATCCTGTCTCTTACTCTTCCCCTTCCTCCTTCTCCCCAACTTCAATCCTGTAGCTTTGAGGAACAGCTATATCTGTGGACTCGGAGTAGCTACCTCTACCTCTACCCTGCACTCTCCACCATGTCGACTCTCAGGATCCTGGTCCCCGTGAAACGGTATGCTATCCTCCAAACCCCCACCATGGAACCCCGATCCCTCGGCTCCGATCAAATACACATACCTACAGTGTCTACATGCGTACTTCATAAGAACCCTACTGACCCCAGCCCGCAGGGTGATCGACTACGCCGTCAAACCTCGAGTAAATAAAGCCCAGACCGCTGTTGAAATCGCCGGCGTAAAGCACTCCATGAACCCCTTCGACGAGCTCTCGGTCGAGGAATCCGTCCGTCTGCGCGAAAAACACAGCAATAAAACCGTAGAAGACATCTTAGCCTTATCAATCGGTCCTCCCAAAGCAGCCGATACCTTAAGAACCGCTATGGCGATGGGTTGCGATAGGAGTATTCACGTCGAGGTACCGGAGAAGGCCGACATGCTGGAACCTTTACAGGTGGCCAAGATCCTAAAAGAGGTGGTGGAGAAGGAGAAGAGCAATCTTGTTATTTTAGGGAAGCAGAGTATAGATGATGATTGCTCGCAGACTGGGCAGATGTTGGCTGGCATGCTCGGTTGGGGACAGGCTTGCGGTGCCAGCGAGGTTACACTCGATGGAGAGTTTTTGAAGGTGAGAAGAGAAGTTGATGGTGGTACGGAGGTCGTAAAGGGTAAACTACCGATGGTGGTTACCACGGATCTAAGACTGAACGAGCCCAGATACGCTTCTTTGCCAAATATCATGAAAGCGAAGAAGAAGAAGCTGGAGAAGATGAAGTTGGAAGATTTCAAGGTTAAGGCGGGGAATAGATTGAAGACCTTGAAGGTAACTGGTGAGTGCTTCTGTCCCCTTCATGTTTAAACCACTTTCACTCCCTTAATTACTAACGGAGTTGTACAGAGCCACCGCCAAGACAAGGAGGTGGTAAGGTTGCCGACGTTGACGGGCTTATCTCGAAGCTCAAGGAGCTCGGAGCCTTGTAATTCTCCACTGTAGATTTTAAATGTATATATACACGTATAATACAGCACCTCGACGCGGATAGACCGTTGACTGGAGCAGTACAAGACTATGGCTGGAGCGGAATCTATGGACCACGCCGGTTTAGGCCCTCAAGACTATCAACCGGTGGATTTGAGGCCTCGAGATTATGGCCGTATTCGGTTTATAAATTTATTAAAGTGGAACATATAGTCTCAGGTCCGGGAGATCCGATCTCTTGAGTGTATATCGTTGTCTCGGAGATCAAGCGTCGATGAAACCGACCATCCACATAGGTGATCGCTGTAGCTGGTGGTATCAGAAAAGTGAACATAAATGGCCAGATTTGTTTACATGCCCCGTCCCGCTGACTTATCTAGATCCCTCATATACGCACCTATATCCTTTATATCCTTTACACCCACTCATTGGTATCTCTCCATCTTCATTCACCAACTTCCCTCCACCCTATCGGAGTATCAGTGCCTCAAGTCAACTATCTATAAACGTTCATACGGACAACTCGATTCATTTTTCTCGACGGCTTTGGGATTCTTACGACCGAATTGTCAATGCTGTGCTTCCTGATTATATTCGGTCAAGTGAAGCTGCAGGTCAGTTGTACAAGAGACAATTTGCTATCTGGGAATGCAGAGTAATCGGTTATTCCGGCCTCTACCAAGGGACCGAAGAGAACTTTGGAACAATACTCTTTTCTGAGGTTTTTAATATGCCTGATGCCGGTTATGTATTCGTGATGTGGATCCGGGAACAATAGTACAGCATGTAGGAGGGAATCAAGTGTATTGTATTCTATTTGGCACTCCCCACTGCGACCCATTGACACTAGGCAGCATTATTCCGTCTTTGCTCCAGACTATTTAGACTAGTTTGGATCTTAACGTTATGATATTTGCAACCAAATTCGATCTTCCTTGGACCGATATGATCATGACTGCATATACGGACGAATATGCAAGCTATCGAATCCTTAAGGATCTAAGGCGAAAGCCTAAAGTGGCAGGCATAGCTTGCTCGTAAAGATACATCTGTACATACGTATAGTCCATTGTTCCAGCTTGGCAGAATCGATCCCGGTCTTGACTACAAAGGGTTTTTTTTTTTTTTTTTTAAAATAAAAATAACGGACCAGGTCGTGCGATCGTCGAACAATCTCGTGAAAAGTTGAAACGAAATGGTTAGCCTGACCGCCCTACGAAATAGTCACAGTTCAGCCCAATCATCGGAAATGGAAGCAGCGTTCTGGTGAGTAATTTGTTTTCGCCATTGCGACGAGGGGTTACGCGAATCAAAGCTATAGCGTGGATAATTATCAGGCCAGGCGATACTATTACGTTAATAATACCTGTCCAATGCATGTCCGGCACGCTTCAAGGCGCACATGGTCTACGAAACACGATACGAAATCTTTGGTTCAAGTACTACCCCTCCCTAGCTTCGGCTTATCAAGCTTCGATGGGTGCGGCTCTTACCTTCCTAAAGCGTCAGAGGTGGAGACCCATCAACCGGAGCTGTGGGTCCTCGAAGGGGGCAATGTTAATGGTGCGTCGGCACGCCTGAATCCCTATGTTGCATCTGGCGATTGTCGGCCAAGCGCGTAAGCTTTGGGAGAAGGAGTGTCAATTCGTGTCCAGGGTTCCGGTATAGCTTGGTGCATGATACGGTTGACGGAGTTTGGAGCAATAGATACGGAATACGTGCTTGCGCTTGGCGGGGTTCAAGCAAGCTAAGCTTTATAAAATGCCGAGATTTTCGCGATCTTTCAACCCTCACGTTTTGTAGGCCCTTCAAATTCGCATGATTCCATTAGTAAACTCCATTGAAGAGAGCGGAATCTAGATCTGCCACGTCGCGGGGATCGAGCAACTGGTACCGGTTCTGCCGATGGCGAACTCGACATGTGTTGAAGACTTGGGTTTCGGCCCGACTGTCTTGCATTGCAGACAGGGGCTCGATTTCACATTACAGTTCGAAGAGAGCATGTTTGATCTCGTGCCGGCCGGTCTGGTGATTCTTTTGTCGCCCTTCAGAGTTTGGCAATTACGCCGGCGGCCGAAACGAGTGTTCGAAAAGTCGTTTGCTGGATCGAAGCTGGTGTGTATTCTTGGCACGACTCGGTGCCAGCGTTGAAGTATCCAATGGAAAACAACTAACATTCGACCGGGCTGTAGATGAATATTACCATCCTGGCCGTTTTGAAACTTATTCTCGCAATTGTGTGGGCTTTCCGAGCACCGGTTTTAACAAAAACTTCGATAGCGGCTGCTGTTGTTTCCTTTTGTGAAGTTCTCGCTATCGGGATCGTTTCGAGCCACGAGCACGTCCGCAACATACGACCGAGTTCACTACTAACCCTTGCGCTGGTGGTATCCATCATATTCGATATTATCCGAGCTCGAACATTTATCAAAATTAACTTTGATAATCTTTTAACGGCATTATTTACAGCTTCGATTGCTTCCAAAGCGTCCGTGTTATTGTTGGAGGCAAAGGATAAGCGAGTGTTCTTGCGGTCGCCAGATACTGAAAAGCCTCCAGAGGAAACAAGTGGGTTATTTAGTCGGAGTGTATTTTGGTGGTTGACACCCTTATTGAGGACCGGTGAGCTCTAACCCTCATTCTTGTAAATTCCCAGATTTTGTTTCCAAAACTATCCTTCCTAATCTAAGTGTTCGTTCTTAAGGGTACTCCAAAATCCTGAGCTTTTCAGACTTGTGGCATCTTGACGACCGCATAGATGCATCTGATGTCAAGGAGCATTTCTACCAAACATGGCTGCAGAGTTATTCGAAATCCAAACGAAAATACAGACTTGCTCGTTCGGGCTTCCGTTCTCTGATCTGGCTCTTCCTATCACCCGTGATACCGAACATCCTATTCGTCGGGCTCAATTTTTCCCAACCTTTCCTTATAAGCAGGATGATCACATTTGTGCGATATGACGACCCAGCTGAAGTTGGCTACTTACTTCTCCTAGCCTTTGCGGTTATATACCTCTTCATCGGCGTCTTTGGCGCAGTATATTGGCATGAAGTGGATAGATGGTTGACGGTACTTCGGGGCTGTTTGGTCAGCGCCGTTTATCGGAAGACACTTACATTAGACTTACGACAAACATCTACCGGGGCGTCCGTTGCCTTGATGAGCACGGACGTTGAGAAAGCGATGCTTGGGTTTAAGTGGCTTCACGAAGCTATATCAAGTTTCACAATCATTCCGATTGCACTTTGCCTACTCTACTTTCAGGTTGGACTAGCGTAAGTTATTTCTCAATTTTGCTGAAATATATAACTGCATCTGATTTCTAATAAGACCTCAACTTAATTAGCTTTCTCGCACCACTCTTCGTTCTTGGCCTTTGCACTTACTTGGCCAGCCACATGTCGACGATTATCGTCAGAAGACAAAAGATTTGGCTCCAGGAGACACAAAAACGAGTTCACTTTACTTCGTCAGTCATTGCATCTATGCGAGGTGTCAAGATGATGGGCCTTGTTCCTCTGATAACGAAGAAAATTGAGAAACTACGACATATTGAAAATATGGCAGGCCTCAAATGGCGGCTCAACATTGTCGTCGGAGTGTCCTTGTCGAGCTTCGGTAGTGAGGGTTCTAAATGGTTTACTTTCATCCTCTATGCTATCATATTCTATACGAAGCATAGGAAGGGAGATGACTCTCAGGGCCTCAACGTCAACGTTCTCTTTACCTCGTTGGCAATCTTGAACATCACCTTGCAGAAATTGCAGATTGTAATTCAGGTTATTCCGGGGCTTATGAACTCGTTCGGGTGTCTTATGAGGATCGAGGAATTCCTGATGGCAGAGACAAAATCGGATAATCGACTTCAAAGAGGCAGGGGGTCCCGAGCATCTTCCAATATTGAAGAGTTCTCCTATGAGCCATCTGCATCCAATTCCGATTCCCAAGATATACCAATGCAAAGAATTCGCCGTTTGTCTCGTGATGGCTCTAGGTCCTTGATCGAGATAACACATTTGACTGCTGGGTGGTCGCAGGACGAGAAAATCCTAAAGGACGTATCCTTGGATATCATTGCCGGGGAGATGACCATCATTGTTGGACCGTACGTTTCCAACAGTCCTGTTTTATGTAACGATTACTTTGTGTACTAACTTCGTCGCAGAGTTGGATGCGGCAAATCAACTCTTCTTCAAAGCCTTCTAGGTGAAACGACCGTTCAGGAGGGCTTTGTCAATATACATGGCCCTTTTGATTCTATTGGGTATTGCGCCCAAACTCCCTGGCTCGTTAACAAAAGAATTCGGGACAATATTGTGGGTATGTCGCTTTTTGATATTGACTGGTATAAGGAAGTGGTGCGGTGCTGTGCTTTGCTTGAGGACCTTAGGCTTTATGACAAAGGAGATAAGACACTGGTTGGATCGAAGGGTGTTACACTTTCTGGAGGTCAAAAACAACGGATTGTGAGTTTCTATGGCCGTAGGATTCCTAGGTATGGGGAGTTTGCTGACGCTCTTTATAGGCACTGGCTAGAGCTATATACTCCAAAAAGCCAGTCCTCATCCTAGATGACATATTTAGTGGGCTAGATGCTGTCACGGAGGAACGCATTTTCGCTCGACTTTTCGGACCTGATAGTTTACTTCGAAAGAATAGAAACACGATCATTCTAGCGACCCATGCCGGTAAGTTACCATACCCTACCAACTGGTATATCGCCGTTGGTTAGTGAATCCTAGTGGCTAACATCGGCGCAAGTTCACCGCCTACCCTCTGCCAACCAAATTATCGTAATGAGCAAGGATGGATCGATCCAATCTCGAGGCACCTGGGAATCCCTTTCATCGGATCCCGAGTTCATGGAAATCCTGAGAGATGCCACTAAATCTGAGACAACAAGCAACAAAAGTGGTCGCCATGAAGGACTTAACGACGACGAGGGGATCCCGCATGAAGTTGCACCACACGATGATCAGAGCGCACGAACCCAGGCTAGCATTGACGATATCTCCCGTAAGACCGGTGATATTACGGTTTATAAACATTACTTCAAATCTGTGGGGGTGAAGCATAGTGTTATTTTCGGGATCCTCTTGTTGGTCGAAGCGGCTCTGTGGAATGTTCTAAGTAAGTCGATTGAACCCGCTACATTGCTTCAAAATTCCTAACTTAACGCGTTAACGTCTTTTGGTAGCCGTCTGGTTAAATAAGTGGTCCAGCGACCCCGATCCGAAAAAGACGCCGTTCTATATGGGAATTTACACTCTCTTGGTCTTTTCATTCCTGGCATGCCTCACAATATGGGTCGGACATTGTGGAAAATGGCCTATGACTATATCATCAGAAAACCTGCACAAGTGGCAACTAGCAACCATGATGAAGTAAGTAGAGTCGCTTTAGTATTGGTAGTATTAGTCAAGTTAACTCGCGATTTATTTCGATTATAGAGGTAAAATGTCGTATTTCAGTGCTACGGACGTCGGCGTTACAACAAATCGATTTAGCCAAGATCTTGTGCTCATTGATACTGAGCTTCCGATGGCTATGATAAACTGCTCTGAAAGTATGTTACTATATTACTCAAACACTCCCCCGAGAAGTAAGCGCTTATGATTCCGTAATAGGTGCATTGCTCGTTGTTGGCCTTCTAGCTATTACTTTAGTTGCAACCCCATGGATTGCAGTGACATTGCCTTTTCTAGCGGCTTCGTTCTATTACCTACAGAGATTTTATCTACGAACATCTCGACAAATGCGGCTGCTGGACATTGAAGCCAAGTCACCCCTTTACACTCACTTCCAAGAAACGCTATCTGGGATTGCTACTATCCGAGCATTTTCGTGGGAGAGGGACTTCAATGATGAGAGCGAGAAACTCCTTTCGGTATCTCAGAAGCCATACTACTACCTCGCGACGGTGCAAAGGTGGCTGGCTCTTGTGCTCGATATGATTGTAGCCGTCTTTGCATTTGCGATTGCGCTGATTGCTGTGCAGTTGCGGCATTCCTTAAATCCAGGCTACATCGGCCTTGCTCTCCTCAATACCGTGAGTGTTTACATGCGCTAAGGGATCTGCGATTACTTAAGGCTAATATCACTGTTTAGATGTCTATCGGGGAGATGTTGAAGGTTTGTATCATTTTTTATACAAATCTTGAAACCTCGTTAGGGGCTATTGCTCGTATGCGGAATTTCAGCAAGACTGTCCCTCACGAAGACGAGCCTGGATATGACCTTTCAACACCGGGATGGCCAACCAAGGGAGGCGTTGTATTCTGTGATTTGTCGGCCAGCCATAAGTATGTCGATGCCCGGCATTAATAATATATTTTCTTTACTGACATGCTACATTAGATTGGACTCAGAAATTGTCCTCAAAGGAATCAATCTTAACATAGCGGCGGGTAGTAAAGTTGGTATCTGCGGAAGATCCGGTAGTGGAAAGTCTTCGATGGTTGCTACGCTATTCAGGCTACTGGAGGTCCAAGGTGGTTCCATCACGATTGATGGTATCGATATCACGGATGTACCTATCAACACACTCCGTGGAAGACTTAATGTTCTCTCGCAAGAGCCCTTCTTTCTTGCTGGCACAGCCAAGGATAATCTATCGTATGCGATGGTGTCAGAAGAGGGCAGTAATGGGCTGCCTGATGAGGATATGCTTGAGGCTTTGGCGAGAGTTGGGTTGAAGGAGAAGATTTTGGGATGGGAAGGAGGGTTGAATGCCGAGTTTGATCCTGAGGGGTCTTTGAGCCATGGAGAACGACAGCTATTCTGCCTGGCGAGAGCGATGCTGAAGAAGGGTAATATCGTTATCTTGGACGAGTTTACAAGCAGGTATGGCTGAATTCATTTGCACACCAAGACGTTAGCTTCAACTATGCTTCAGTTCCAGAGACTAACTATCATAATTTCAATAGCGTGGATATTGAAACCGATATGAAAATGCAGAGGATTCTTCGCGAACATTTTCCAGGAAAGACGGTAATTACAGTGGCTCATAGGTTGAATACCATCGTCGACTATGACATGGTTATTGTTCTGGACAAAGGATCGATTTTAGAGACAGGAAAACCTGAGGATTTACTGAGGCAGCCGGGGTCAGCTTTCAAGGCACTTTACGAGGTACATGAGAATTCATGAGCACAAAAATCTTAAGTTACATATAATACATACTTGTGAAATGTCTTTACAGGTTTAGTTCTTCAATGCAATGCGAGTTGGTGGTAGTATTTGACACAGGTGTGTCGGTCGATCCGAGCTGTCTTGTAGATGCCACTAAACACCGGACATTTTCCAGAACCCAGAGTAGTGATCGATTGGTTTTCTGTGAAAGCTCAGTCGCGAACGAACTGGTCATACACGCAGTCGTAATATATCGATGTCTCAAAGTTCACCCTGGCTTTCGGAGCAGGATCCGCCAATATCTTCACGATCGCGACTTTCATCATTATTGAGCTCCAATTGGGTGTGGAGCTCGGGTAAACAGGTGGTGGGTGACCAAGCCTCGGTGCAACAAAAACCTCTCTTGTTAGCTAGGTCATCTTCGAGACTCATTGGTTCAGTCTCGAGTAGTATACACCCTTCCATTTATAAATTTGTTTCCCCCAGGAGAATCCTTTGGCTGACCGCGGTGCAAGGGTCGCTTTTTCTGGTAGAATACCGACAAGTATCGTGCATATGGGTGTTAAAGACCTGATCCTCGCGACAATTCCCGCTCTCAAGCGCCTAAGCTTCGCCGTTTACTGTCGGTGGGTTTAATGAACAAACACAACTTTTTTTTTAGAATTAAAATGTTACATGTTAACTTGTGGCCAACAAATACGATAGTACTGATGTTCAAATTCGCGTAACCCGTATACAACCCTGCATTTCCGATTCGACCAGAAGGCCGAGCACTTAAGATCAGTTTATAATTTATTCAGCGCTGCAGCGTGACCAGACTTTCTAACCGATCACGGTCTCGGTTTCCGATCCCGAACCTTCGAAGTCGCGCATTAATATTTCTTGGCTCCAACGCTCTGTGAGCCTGTCTATTAATGAAGTTTCTCTCCGAGTATATATCTAGATTTGGTTGCTGAAAATTTGATTGTTTCAGTCTGTGGGATCTTAGGCTTTGCATATTTGAGACGCCAGGCGACGGAATCTATCACAAGTACCCGTTAAGCACCCTTCAGGAGGGCTCATCTTACGATGAGCACGTACAGTCCAATAGGACCCATTCCCCAGACCCGGCCCAAGTTGCGAATAAGAGCAAAGTATTAACATTCAACCGTCCATGCCTGACGTTGCATCCCAAAAGCTATACATGCGGCTTCTCTTTCGTAGACATGACTCCATTATCCGGTAGAAGTGGTAGGGATCACCTCACTCAAACACGGCATGCACCCTCTCATCCGTGGCATCACATATTATGTGGCAATAGCAACAAGTGAACGTCGGCGAGTGGTGTTTTCACACATTCGGCTTGCTCGCCGATAGGTCGTCTGCGCAGTTGTCATACCCCAGAACATCATGGAACTATGTCAGCTGCCCGGTGGTCATATATGGCATTAATGGCAACCCATAGGCTCGCATTGTGATACTACCTTTTGGGAGTTGACGTGACAGGTGCAGCCGACCTGGAAGGATATCACAAATCCGTCGCTGACCTTGATCAACTGATATTTCCGGCGCTTTGACTAATTATACCCGATTCGCGGCCGTGGCTTCTGGGTATTCAGCTATCCCTCCGCAAAATACACGGAGGTGTCGGCCATATTCATTGATATCATGATCGGCTCGCAGTCCTGAAAGGTACATTATTCTAGTATATGTCGAAGTGTCTAGTTAGCGATAGGGATACGTGAAGTAACGCGCCAGAGTCCGAAACCCATTTGAGAACCTCGAGTTCTTGAAATGTACACGAAGTGCTCTTTTCAACCAAATGCGATCGTTTATTCCCTTTCAGGTTGGGTACAGCATTACCTTTGTTATATAACCGCTATTTTATGACGTGGGGCCGAGGTGACGCGGGTTCTGACGACTGACAGCATTGGACCTGAGCTCTAGCAGTGCAGTGAGTAATGACCCTAACAAAAGGCTACATCTAAACGACTAGTTTCTGACAAATAGAAAAACTTGAACTAATTAAAACGGTATTAGCTAGGACACAAAATATAAGTAGTTCGAAAGCATGGTTACTAAGTATTTCTCACAATCACATGTAGGCTATGAAGCTAAGCCGCTCAAATTACCACAAAAATTAAAAGTTCTGGGTTGTCGTAGCGCATGAGTGATGTCATGCGGCATGCCGTATTTCTTGCACGTGGAGATCGATCCACCGACAAGCGAAGCAATGGAATATTAATAACGCACAACCGTACCGAAACCTCAATTGCATCCTGAAATCAAGCTTTGGAAAAAGAAACGGCGATGAATTCATGAACTTGGTTAATTGGCACAAGTCGGCCAAAGATGCGTGTAAGTTCGTTTGTAGCATGTGCCGCGCCGAGACTCACAGGACGCAAGTGTATAGAGTTAATTCTCTCACGTAACCATAATTAGAAATCTCGCATGCGAGAAGGACATAAACCAACGACGGGACACGCCGATTTGCTACTTCTACAGATGACGAAAATCGAATTGCTGTTAATTCACAGGCTTAGCTTTCTAGCCTAGTTTAAATTGTTGACGCGCGGATATTCGAAAAATCAATGTTTGGCTGGGAGGAACTAGTAGCCCTAAAACCGAAGGAGCTATACCCATTTAGCCGTTGTGAGTTATTTCCAAAGGCCGGCCAACTATTCCGAGTATTATCCGTGTGTGTACAGTTACTACGCTGTCGCTATAAGGCTTTAACACTCGCCGGGCTTGACGTACTAACGGTCTTGTAGTAAAAACGTTTTTGGGCCGCACGCGCCCGCTCTGAGCTGGTAGATGGTTACACAAATATATCACCCCAGCTAATATAAAAACTCGGATCCTGCGTCATGTGTAACGTAGTACCTCCTAACAACAATCTTCAGGTAGATCTATAGACCAGTCGAGCATCCCTTAACACTCGGATCGACAGGATTTCAGCCTAGAAGCAGAAATCCTCCAGAGTTGGTATTACGGTAGTCTCGTATTAAGGGTCCAGATCCTAGTTTACAAAGTGGGAAGGAGGATTTTTTTTTTTTTGCCTGGTTAACCACACATTCGATTATCTTAAAACTTCTATCACAAGATGGCCAAGCACACGTGGAGACCTTCACATGAGTAACAATTACGGACATGCATGCGCGATAGTACGGGACGGCACAACCATGAGTCAATCCTAAATCTGAGAATCCAATCGCAGGGTTGCTGACAAGGCAACCACGTCGTCCCACCGATTTCAGGAAGAATTGATCCTATAGCCTTGTGAGCGGGAAATCACGTACAAAGCTTAGTTGAACAAAAGATCTTGGAAATCAACATTGCATTGCAGCGGTGTTCCAAATCGGGCGATGGAATTTCGATTTGCGATTTATGGATCGGAAGCCCTACGCCGTGCCGGAGTAATTCCGGCGTCCCCGCTATATGAGGGTATCGCCCAGAGATTTACTTGCCATGGATGCCAGTGATCCTCCCATGCTTGACTATCGTGAACACGTGGGTTTTACGTTGACTGTAGGCATATACCTGCTATGCATTTTCTTCACCTACCGTATCATGTCGATGCTAACCCGTATGATGCCTGTCAGGCTAGTAAAAATCTCATCAAGGTTGCATCATCTCCATGTGATAATGCATGGGAGGAGCTCGTGTGAGCTGGAGCTTTCCATGAAGCTACGAATTTTAGATCGAGTGTCGTCCAGCTGAGAATTCGACTAGTGGCTCCACACGTACCATTTTTTATATTTGTGGCATAAACACCCCACATTGGCAGCCTCATCCGTTTCAGGCTGGTTTAAGAAGGAAACAGCCTGCGTACTATGAAGTTCAATAAAGATATTTCAATGTAGTAGCTAAGGCTCCTAGTGGTCAGTGCTCTGGAAATTTATCCCGACGACGGCTTGGCCGAGTCCGAGCTAGCAAATGATAAGCCAGTGACTTCCCACGAGGCCTAGCTGGTTTGCGACATCGTCATGAAATGTTCCTGCCGTTAACGAACACGCATAGTATTATTTTTTTCCCCTTGACATTTGATGCTTGATCTGAGGAATGGTCGGTGCACAAAGATAGTAGCTCGCAAGTGCCAAATTGTTCCAGAATCATTTCAACGATCAAAATCGACATCTCTAAGACAACTTGGGTAGGTGGCTAGAATCCAAGGCAGTTAGAAACAAAACCTCAGACATCTCACAGCGGCTACCGGTACGTACCCGAATACCAGGCGAGAGGACGCATCGGAAAAATGATTATTTTTTCCTGGCTAAAAATATTACCCGCTAGAACGAAACACTGCGGTTCCATTGGAGAAAACAGAGGTACGTATGTATGCGTCCTGCACGCCAGAATGGTGAGTTAAGGCTTAAGGGTCGCGATCGGAACTCGTTAACTGGTGAACCTGCTTCGACGGACCCGGCCGTCGGGCATAACATCGGAAAAATTTCATCGTTATAGTAACTCGGAAATCGGAGACAAGGCACACACCCAGCCAATCTGGATATTCTGGTGGCCTTTGGGTGGCAGTGTTAGCACCGCCGTGAGCAAATTCCCTGGTCAGTGTATGCACATACCCAGTAAATAAATTTTCGTCCCGTCGCAGGCGGTACACGTTACGTTCTCGCCTATACTCCGGGTAGTACCGACCCTCGCAAGGACAACATAGTGCATCTACCGCTTTTTTTTTCTAAGAGTGAGGGCAAGAAGGATTTTTTGTTTCGAAAGGAGGACTACAAGGGGTGCAAATTGTTGAATACTTCCGCGATGTGGAGTCGACTTCAGATAATACGTGATGTCACAAATGCGCCGTCTTTCCTCGGATTCGCCGTCCGGGCTGTCGGACGCGGGGGAGGGGTGCATAATGCGGGAAAATATCGAAAATCCTGCAGGTAGTGGAATCGGTCCATCCCTTGCATGCTCCACTGTGCTGTAAGGTTAAATGTACCTGTATATGTATAGGATTTACTGTCGCTGGTGCGAAGGCTGCGACGTTGTTGTATTTGTTGCGTGGAATCAACAGATCTCTAAGGCCGGTTTCTTTCATATCCCTGAGACTTACATAATACGAACGGAGGGTCGAAACACGCGATACCTCTGCTTTATGCGAACGTGTGCATTCTTCACGCTTCGAAGTAGCAGATATAAATTTAAAGTTGTTTAGAAATTTTCTATTTGGCAACTGATGATGTGGTCTGTAGAGTGTTCCAATTAAGCGACCTTCTCAAAACTGTGAAGCGACACGAATCAGAACTCGAATGCGATGCTTTGAATCGAAGTTCGACTGTCGAACTAGCTGTCTGGAGGAGCTTTCCAAGCTTGTTGCATTTGGGCATAAATAGGAAGCAGCCTGCTGCATGCAGGTGTTGCTGCTGCACCTTTGGTTGGTCGGAGCTGGCGGCAGCTTCTTTTACAGATTCCCTGCAGCTGCAGCTCAGTTTTGTCATCGCAAGCTTTCGATTGGGAACCTCATTTCCCGAATGCCCCTCCAAATTGCGAAGGAATCCGAATTCGAAGTTGCAATCGGACGCCGAAGTTCGAGATGCGGCGACGATTGCAATCGAAGAGCCAAAGTCTCCTCACTCCCACGCATGTGTACCTTATATATCAAGTGATCACTGAGAGTTGAACCTTCTATCAATGGAGGTGTCTAAGACATCAAGAGATCTTGGTGGGCCTGTCCACTCTCAACAAGCAGATATTAGCCGGCAGCATCGGCTTTGGTGCGGCGTTTTTCTTTTTCATCAAATTAGTTTGGGCGCTGTGTTGGGAGTAATCAAGGGGCAGTGTTCTGTATGTGACAGTCAGGAGGAGCCCATGCAGCACGGAAGTGGTGGTATGCGGGCGACAATGGAAGCGGTGATTCAAGGTGGTCTTGATATCGCGACAGCATCCCACCGTTACGGCGGAAGGTATGAATCGAATCATCCCCAGTTCTTTCGCTGTCAGTGACCCCCAATGAAGTCAGGTGACGGCCTAGGCGTCTGAGTGGACTTTCAGGATGCCTGATACCCACCCAAACCTCGACTCGAGCTGGCCACCAAGCTGAGGTGAAACACAGACCGCGGAATGTCGGGGACTAGATGCGATTGAGCTATCCGGTCCCATGGATCACCCGCTAAGAGATCCAGGAAAGACTGCAGGGGCTCTTCGGAACCTGAGCAGCGATTGGAGAGGTCGATGGGGCAGAGATGGATTCCGCGCGCGAGTCGGTCAGGCCAGTTCGTTATTATTAATTAGATGAGGCTAAAGAGACCCACCGCGATACTGATACAAAAAGTGGGATTTCCCCGTGACTGGATGGCGTCTCCACGTCATATTGTATTATACCTCCCCTTGCCTTTTAGCCTCATCCAGGTACCATGCAGCTTGCAGCTGGCAGCTGGCAAGTGGAGTAGTTTTAGAAAGCAGGAGCCACTTCCCTTAGTAACAGGAACAGGCATATCTGCGCAATGTAAAGTCGATTGCCGAAAAAGTACGAAATGATTTCTTTCCTTTTGCGATCCCGCTTTAAAAGCTAACATCAACACATTAGAATCCTGATATTACCGCCTGCCGGATAGAGTACAAAGAGTACTATCTTCCAGCTTCCAACAAGAGCCTTTGTCCGCTGGGGAACTTGCAAACAAGCGCTTCGAGATGAGATGGGCGGCCCTTGAGTGATGGGAATCTCCACCCGTCGGCATAATACGTCGAGCGCTGGTTCATGTTTGCAACAGACCATCTTGTTAGAATCCGTTCCCTCCGGTGCGATCTGGAGACATGGGTGACATTTGTCTCATCTGTTATCAAGCCTAGGGTTCGCTGTATAAACCGCATCGCTATCGGTAAATTCCATACCTTTTACGTCGAACATCCATTCAATGTTTTCCTTAGCCAAGTTATAAAAATCGTTTCCTATAATCATAAGGTTTTTCTTTATTAATCCTGTCACATACCGGGCCTTCCGTTCGTCGACGCAAAATATTTTCCTATCAGCACGCCCAGCGGGATCCACTCAGGACGACGACCCTCTCCAACTATCTGTATACAGCAACCAAGGCGTATTCTATATATTACCCCTGTTCAATGCCTCACAGTTCCCTTGCAAACCATCTGTTCAGCATTCTTGACCCAGGAGAGAATCGCTTTGCTCAAGGTCCTGGCTCACCACCCGAGAATTCAACTTTCGGTATATCCTTTCTTCACCAGGCAACTTCTTCGAAGTCAGTTACCAGTAGCAAGATGGCTCCAGCTCCATACGGCCAAGGGGCCGTAGTCCTAGGTCTCAAAGATTATCTCAAGACGCAGAGTGAAGACCTCATCGAAACCGTTGCCAAGATAAACTACGTTCCATCTCTCGAAGGTTTCGAAAAAAGAGAGGCGTACCTGAAAACGATCCTACCGAAGGACCACAGTCTCCCAGCTGGCTTTCCGGTCAGCATCGAGGGATCACTGAACTGGACAGCTTCTGATCTCTCAGAGGAGGATTGGGTTGTTAGGCTTGACGAAAATGATATCCAGTCGGTTGAGGCCGCCATGAAGTCCTATCTTGGTTAGTACCCTCTCTAGCGACAGTAACGAGTGCCCGAGTCTTGGAAGCCTGAGCCGCCCCGACGCACTGCCGCAATTCATGCGCCTAAAGATGTCTTTGCACGTAAATATCTACCATGCAAGACTAACCACTGGTGTTTTCAGCCAAGTACGATACTGTCAACTTCGTCTCTGTTGAGACATTCACAATCAGTAACTCCCTTAAGGCCAAGATGCAGCAAACCGTATCCAACCTTTACGACAGGCGGGGCTTTGCTGTCGTCCGTGGCCTAGACTCCTCCTTATACAATCCGACAGAACGAGCCGTCATATTCATGGGACTTAGCTGCTATGTCGGTGGGAAGCTTGGGATGCAGACATTGAGTCGCAGTGGTTTCGGTACGCCCCAAAATAATAAATATCTTGGCATCGATCCGTTCACGTGAACTAACTCCTGCCGAAATGATGATTAGCGCACTTGACCAATCTACGCCCATTGTATGCTGAAGGACTGATCAAGTCGCCGGGATACACTAATGTTCATATGGTAAGAGTTCGCTGTGACCGAACAACGGACGTGGTCTTGCTAACAATTTTTCAACGGTTCAGTCATTTCATAATGATACCGCCCATATCATCGCCCTATTTGTGGCTGGAGTCGCTGGTAACGGCGGCGGTAGCATGATAGCCAGCTCTGCAAAGGTCTATAGTGAGCTAGTTGCAACAAAGCCACATGTCATCAGGACCTTATCCGAAGACTGGAAATTGAATCGGTATGGGCACTAGGAGGGACCCCTACTACGATTTGCTCCTTAACTAACGTGTAGTTGCAGGTTCTCAACCCACGATTTCGATTCGGAAGCTTATTACAAACGCCCACTCCTATGGTACGAAGACGGCAGGCCAATCCTTTTCATTGCTCGCCGTCCATTCACCGGCTCCAACTCTGGCGACGCCCCCAAGCCTCTTACCCTTCTGCAAGCTGAAGCATTGGATAGTGTCCACTTTGCTGCCGAACGTCACGCAGTCCGTGTTCAACTCCAAAAGGGTGATATCCAATTCATGAACAACCTCGCTGTTGTTCATTCCCGTGAAGAATTCCGGGATGCATCTATTGGAGAGGGCGCTGACAGACGTCACTTGATACGAGCTTTTCTCAAGAACGAGGAAAGAGCGTATAAGCTTCCTCACCACCTCGACGGTGCGTTCAATGAAATATACCCTGATGACATCCCTGCATCAGAGTACAACTTCCGCATCGACCCGTTCAACTTCGCAGCCTTGTCCCAAGGACCTCCTGCCACTAGTCCATCCGGGACTAACGGTTAATACAAGCCATCCCATGTCTAACGCGTCGCTGGCTCGCGTGTTTTGAAAATTCCTAGCTCTAGCATAGTCTAGGGGCGCTCTAGCAGCAATATATTGGATTGGGTCTGAATGGTTTCCGGATCCGGAACCATGCGTGCGATCATTGCCCATAGAGCGGCAATACATGCACCCTCCACGCCTCCACAATCCCGGAACATTGTTCCACCAACCAAAAGTTCTTGTTAAAGCCTTTCCTTTTGATTATTCTCGAGCGGCCCGACCTTTTCAGCGATCTAGATTTTAGGCACCCTTCCTTGTCTCGTAAAACCAGCCGCTGACCTTTTTCGCGTATACGCATCCTTTCTATATGAAAAAGCTTCTTTTTTCTTTTCAAATACACGCATGTACATACATCCACCATCCATGTATGGTTTAATATCTTTAATCAAGCCAATTCGCAACCCGTCTATTCCATTGGAGCTCACTGTCGTCTCTCGATATATGTATTGATCATCTAGGGGAAGAGTCTTCGAATATACTTTATACCCAGGCATTCTGGCAGTCTAGGTATGTATATTTTGTCGAATTATACTCAAACCCGCGTTAACCGCGGTATCCGAAACTTTCAAGGAACTTGCAAACAATGTGTTGACCCTGTTGTATTCTGCGCACCGGGCCTCGGTCTGGGCAGGCGCAAGGCATGATCCGGATATTCGCTGGTGTTATATATATGTATACTATTTTGGGCTAAATCCTCGATACCCCCGCGTGGGAAGGCAAGTAGTAGATGTTAATTCACTCAGGGTCCACCTCAAACTCTGGGAATTTTAACCAGAAGTCAGAATTAGACCAGCCTCCTAAGGCATGATACTAGAGGGAAACCCTTGTCAGAATCTCGACCACCTCGTTTCACCTTGCCTATTCAGACATATCCAGGCGAAGGTTGACTATATGTCGTGCATATCGCTGATAGGTATTATTTATTGTTATCTGACCACCGGATGGTTCCGCTAGGTTGGTTCTCCCTTCTCGGGAAGCCAATTAATTCTGCTCGTGATTGATTTCTTTTCCCACGCTCGGGCGGGGCTTACGTTCCTTGAATACAATAGGCGTAACGTATGGCATGTAGTGTAGAATAGTTGCCAGACCTGTACCTGGGCCATGGGCATTCTAATTATATAACTCTCTTAGGTCCAGCATACAATGGGACCCGCGGCCAAATAACGACCGATGCAACTCACAATAAGTCAGTCGATGTGGTAGACATCAAGTTAAGTGTCTACGACGGCGATTGGGATGATAGAGAAAAAGCCATGCTGATCATCCAGTGGGAATACGGGCTCCGTGCAGGACCACTGAAGATACACTAATGCAGGAAAAAGCCAACGATGTTGATGACATGTACGGCAAGTGCGGGGAATCCGGGAGGGTGCTTCCATGATCAGACTGCATTGCCGGTGGGCCAATTAGTTATTACGTACATACATGCATAACTCGTTAAGGCGTTTATCATCCAAAGTATGAGCTAAAAGCAGCAGTCATAGGACCGATCGCTGCGGGGGGTAAGAAAAATGAACATCGGAAAGGGAACCTCATAGGCTAGAAAAACGGCTTGGAAAACATATAAAACCATCCTTATGCTTGCTGCCGCCAAAAGATCGTGCGAGTAAAACAGATTAGAGAACGCCGGAATGTCCGAAATAAACATGCAACCTATAATGTCGAGACTATCATGTATCCATCACCTGCCTCTGCAGATAAGACCCGCTCGCTCTTTGATGATCGAATCAGAACGAAGCATTCGACCTTTTCCTCCTCCCCCTTGACTTGGAAAACCCATTTCTCTTCTGAGGCCAGAACAAATCCGTTGTTTTCATAAACAGGCTTGCCCATCGGACTTGAGATGACACAACAAGGCACCCCTTCCTCGTCTGCGAGCTTTATCCCCGATTCCACCAACATCGTGGCGGCTCCGTGGCGACGATATTTTCTATGGGTTGCGAGTAATTCCAACTCCCAGAAATTTTGGTAGCGAGTGAAATATGTCGCATCGACGGCCTTCACGCCCTTCTTAAGAACTGCCCACCGTCGATAATCGGCGTCTCGTCTCCCCTCGGGGTAGTGTTGTGTCATCGAGTAGTCCTGTAGAGTATTGACTGTGCCTTCAAAGTTGACGCATAACAATTAGAATTTCCTTTAGTTTTGTGGTTTTCATCTACCTCACACGCTTTCTTCCAGGACAGTATGAAATATAAAATAGGAGTTAGAAAGCAGAGGAAAAAACTATACGGGAAAATAATGAAACTGTTATACTTACGGTCAAGCATGTTCAGGATCCCAGCCTTGAGACTCCTCCGCCGTTTTGCGTGTTCATCCTCGCCAGTTCTCTTCCACACTACGAAACTGACCAGGGTGCCAATGGGATCCCCTTTATCTCTGAATTTGTCGGCTTCGTCGAGTTCAACAACTAAGAACACCACCCCGGCGTTATTGATCATGGAGTTGATCCTGAGACTCCAGTAGTAATAGTTATCCCAGGGATACTGATGCCTGTAACGCCAGGTCCAGTCGAACATGGGATCATCGACGAGGCCCTCCAGGAGGACCTCCATGATCTGGGGAAGATCACGTGGGGAAGCTTCACGGACTTTCATTCCGTCAAAAAACGAAGGATAATTTTAAAACGGTGGCCCTCTGTTTTACTTTGCGAGAGAGTAACAACGCTATTGACTGGGATAGCAAGAACACCAAAATCACAAAAAAGCACAAAGGAAAGAAGGGTCGGGCCGTTAGAAGGGTATATTCTCAAAGGCTTATGGTTGATGGGAAAGTTAACAAGAATTATATTACGTAGCCGGGACCTTTATATATACATTGGCAACTTAACCAACCTCACTTTGGACCTTCTTCAGGAGGAAATCACTAACACGTTGAGTAACCTTGGAAAGTTTACGGACATGTACCGCCAACAGCAATCTCGACAAGGTATAGCATGGTCAATATCGTCCTTGGAAATCCCCTTAAGCTTATGCAGCCCCCGTGGGCGAGATGCTGCTCATCTCCACGCCAAGTCACGGTGCCCATAGGTGCCCCAGGCCACGGTGATCCCCAAATGCGGAAAGGTGCGTACCCACCAGCTCGGTTCGAGATCCTGCGTGGGGTCATGAAGCCAGTGTTTCCTTTTTACCAGATGCATGTTCAGCTCAGGGCGGATCATGCACAATCCTCGTTTTTGGAGTCCAGCTTGCCCTCCCGGATACAAGCGAATGGCCAGACGAAAAACGGCATCCAAAAAAATCAGAGCGGGAAATTTAATGTTAAATTTGTCCAAGCCCGCCATTAACTTTACTTCTAAGACAGACAGACCATCCCACTGCATTTTAATCCTCTTCTGCATTTCTATATTATCTCTGCTGCATACGCTCAAGCTTAGTTAGCTTCTTTGAATATATTTTATCCAGGGCCTTCCCTACCTTCCCTTACCCTCCTCTGAGCCCCCTTTAAACCAAACACAACAGTCCAACACGTCGTTGAAGATTGGGTCGGTTGGCGGGAGTCGAGGATTCTAAGACACAGAACCAACTCTCCGGTCTCCCACGGACTCGAGCAGTGTTTGAACGCGAACGTTTTAACTAAGCGATGGAGGAGCTCGATCCTTATCTCCATCAGTTCTGGGGACACGCTCAGCAGACCGCCGACTATCTTCTAAGTGTTCCGAGTGGTGCTTCTCCGAATCCTCGCCGCCGTTCGCTGAGTGCTCATCCGGATGATATCCTCGCTGGCTTCCCCGCAGGACCGGCTCCCCATTTCAACCAAAGCATATACGACATCGACGACAGTATAGAATGGACGCCATGGGACCGCGAGACCTTCATGACCTTCTTCGGCAACGGGAGGACATGTTCGCCGTTGCCCTTTTCCCCTCCCCTCGCAATCCCGAGGCCTTCCTCGAGTCTCAGTGGAGGAGGTCGTAGCTTGGCAACGGAGTTAACATTAGACAGCAACAGCAGCAACACATTGGTGCCGGAGAACTTCGTGGAGCATTGTCATGCATCTGATGAATATCACAGTCGAAACCATCATCATGAAGTCCAACCTCAGCTGGTCAGCCCTCAGTCTGTTGTGGACTGGCCGCAGAGCGGATATCAGAATAATAATAGCAAAACCACTTCGAAGTTCAAAATAAAGCTTGTCTCAAAGCCGGTCCCGACAAAAGCCAATTCGAGGAAGCATAAGATTGAGGAGGTCGAGGATGGCGGCGAATCAGCGGACCGAAGGGCGACCAAGATGGCTAAATCAAATCCGACTTCGACAGCGAGTGGGGAAGTCAAGTTTAGCATTGTCCCGCCTGAACTTGCGAGGAAAGGTGGGCACGGGGCACTCAAGGAGTTGACCGAAGAAGAGAAAAGATCGAAGGCGCTGGTGAGACAATTCGGCGGTGGATGCTTTAGATGCCGCATGCTTAACAAGAAGGTGAGTCAATCTTATTCATCTCCTAACCCCCGACGTTAAAATAAGGTTGGATAACTCATGTATTACGCCTCGACGTGATTGTTTTCGGATCATCTAGTGTCATGCTAGTCACACGGGTATTTGTCCACCATGCAAAGGTTCCCCTCATCTATGCTTTCGATTGGATCTCGAGGACTGTTCATTCTTTCGTTCAAGTACGAGGCCCACCCTTCTTTCCGTCTGCGACTGCGGCTGAATGCACAGACTTGCTAACCGATCCAAGACACCCCTATACACATCGTACCTGTCTCAGAGCACATGAAAGTATGGGCAACAAGCGAGATTGTGGAACTGAAATTTCACTGCGTCCCGCTGAGCGTATCAAGCTTCTGTGAACCCCTCGTGGTTGCTTGCAGAAGATTCGTCCCACAACCCGGAGATAACCTAAAAAAGAGTCCTGGGGGCAGATATCCCGATGCATTCATCGAAATCCAGCCGTACATTGCCAACTCATCCGAGGATATGTACAAGACCTTGCTCACAAGGATGACGTGCTACCGGAACGCCTTCATGATCGATATGATGTCACAAGGGACGTCTCCTGTTACTATCAGCATGTTGAAACTGGCTGATCATCTTTCGGTAAGTTGCTTAATCTCGATCTTATCAGTGATATACCTTCCTCAAAACGCATCGACATGCTAACTCTGGCTATAGAAGCTAAGGCCTAATGGTATTATACATTGCGCCTTAGACATATGGGTAGGAGCGCATTTGAATGCGTCTGAACGCTCCCTTTGCGGCGAACAACTATTGGGGATGCCCCCAAATATAATCGATGATGAGACATCCTTCCTCTTTGGATATGTCCCCATTCCACCGCAGCTGGACAATCAGCTGGATAACTTGATCATCAAGGGGATGGTATCAAGCGCAGCACATCTGCTGAAGACTATCTGGACAAAGTTCAAAGCAAAAAAGAAAACAGACTGGTTGGAATTATGGGTCACAGTTTACATTATTTTGAACACCGTCGAATTTGTGCTGAAGACTCAGCAGGCATATGTGGAATATCTTGGATCCACCGTAAGACTCTCTTCTTCCCTTTCCCTCCTGCTGTAGCAACTATACTAACCCCCGACATGATAGTTCCATCGGGACAAGATTCTCGCCCATTGGGATCACCACCGGAACCTATGGTCTTGGTCCGGTAATCACCTCGTCGATGCCTTCGAGTACTACCACAAGAAACTAGAAATGCCCCTAGGAGCTCTCCTGCGAAAAGAGACACTCCCGGAAGCCCAAACCTTCACGGACATCAAACTCGATAATGAAGCCTTCCGGATGCTGAGACAGATTGGGGAAAACATCCAAGGTAAACCTAGCCTCGGGGCTACCACCCAGCCATAAGCGTTGATGCTAACGTATTTTTTCTCCGCACAGTCGCCGTACGGACAAATAATCTAGAGACTGCTGAACGTCCACGAACCCCCCGGGGCCGCGCCGAGTACGAAACAATGTGGACGTCCCGAATCATCTTCGTTCGTTAAACACTAGACTTTGAATGGGTTTGCCTTGCAAATTCCCTGGCCTGCAGAAAGCCACATTCTGAATACTCCCGGAATTCTCGATTGCACGGTGGAATCGATACCAGAATAAGATATTGTACAGACTGCAAGGCTACGACGCATAACGACTAACGACTCTTCTAAGTTTCACTACCTATATCTCTTATAACGACATGCATAATTTAGGGTCTTTCATTTTTGTTTTCTGTTTGATTAAATGGGATAACCGGAGGTATAATCGTTTTTCTACATAATTTCGGAATAATTAGACGGAGATGGCTTATTGTGGGGCTTTTGATACACCAGCACGTTTTGTTTTTCACCTTTCGATGTTCCGCAAAGTTCTTTATTCTTCTCTGTCTATATTCGGCCTACGTCAGTGCATTCATCTGCGGACTAGGTATACTGTCTTTGCCGCTTCAGCATTTGCATTTCTTTTCTTTTTGGCTTACATTGCAAGCATATCATACCGTACATACAGACATTTGGTCTCAACAACCAGCCAGCATACGAGCGATTTGATTTTCATCAGTTTAGCACCTACCTCATCCAAAGCATATAGAGGACTTCATATATATTTCTTTCCAGCCTGGGTGAAACTGCCTCCTCGGTGACCGATATTCATTGCTATATTTTCTTGTCCTATTACTGACCCCTGTCATCAGAGCTAATAATACTACCACCGCATCACTTTATATGCATGCAAACCCCTGCAGCCGCCTCGAAGGGCTATTATGTATCTTTACTCCCCATGGTATACTGACTTGGCTTACTGCGGGAAAGCCCGTTGTCGGCTTTCATTCATGCATAAAATATAGCTGTAGCTTTCTTATAACGGCGTTTGCGCTTTTTTTTTTTCGCCGCAAGCCTTGATCCGTCGGAACCGGAAAATGTGCCAGGGGAGAGATGCTGTTTGCGTTGGATGAGGGCAAAATCCAACAACGGTCTGTCTCAAAACTTTGGGAATCGTGTGCGACAGCACGTTCGAGGACGCGAAAGGATACCCCTGCAGAGGTCCTCCGAGACGAGGGCGAAAGTATTTTCAATACCATATGGAGTTACTTTAAGGTTTCCGTTTAGTGAATCTCGAACTTATTATTGCATCGGATAAGTACTTCGTGCTATAGACTAACTCTTGCCTGATTTCTGGCCAAGGTCAGGTCCCAAGAAAAGCTCGGCACAAGGGAATACCGAGATTGATATCTCGTATCTCCACCCTTAATTGAAAAAACCCTATTTGCTTTAAGTGCTTTAGGACGAAAAACGCAAGTGCGAAATTACCGTGTGGGGAAAGTTCCCCACTGGAGCTGTAACGGACGGTCTGCCGAACGGCCGGCACGCCAGGCTAACGGAGCTCTCTCGGGAAGAGGTGCCGGCTCCCATTTGTCTGAAGCGAAACAAGATATTTCGCGGCGGTCAATTGGTCGGAAAAAAACCATTTTAGCTTCAACAATGGGGATCAAAAACTCTAAGCTACGGCGCTCCCGATTCTCAACGGAACAGTTGCGCCATAGCGTATATCGTGGCATTTGAATTTACTTTCGATTCCCCCTTCGCAATGCCCCTTTCAAAGACGGCGGCTGGGCCCCGGGAGTAAAACGAAAAAAGATTTTAACGGTTAACGCGGGCAACAGGACAATGGATTCCCACGCCCTGAACGATAACAGGACGGGATAAGTTGTGACGATCGGAAATGAATCTTGCATGGGGGATCATGCTACCCGAGCCGAACAAATCTTCGATCCCACGCATAATTGAAGACTGATAAGCTCAAACATGCATGCGACTTTTGATGATGGCCATCGAAATTCTATTTCTGGGTTATCTCGATGCGAGGGGCTTGAAGCACATGGCCCGCACAGATTTGAGCAGACAGAACACCATGACCTGGCTCTTGCGTATTTAGTCCGAATTCGATATTTGAGTCATGCATTTATCTGGTGGAGTTTGCGCTACAAATTCCCATGCTGATTTCGTTAAGGCTAAGGCACGGCTAGGCTGGCGGGGTACCAATTTTGTGCCTTTAGAATGATAAATATAGGACGTCATAGCCAACGTGACAATGAAATGGAAACGGTATGGTTAGTAAAACAATTATAATCGTTTTATTGGGTTCAATGAGCCCCGAGTCTATTGTCGTTAACAGGAGGAGAATATACATGTGCGAATCGAAATTATTAGACTGATTTACTTCGTAGAATGAACGATCGATAGTAAACGAGAGAGGAAAAAATGACATTTAGACAGCGATCGCTGGCTCTAGATGGATACCTTTCTCCTTTGCCTCCGCCTCTTTCTTGTCCTTCTCGGCCTTAATATTCTTCCATTCAAGGAAGCAGGCAGCAACAAACGCGCAGCAGGCAAGCGCCACGTCCAATCTAAATGTGTCCTTTAAGCCCACCATATACGACCTTCGCACATCCGGAAGCCTGTCCTGGAGGCCGAGGCCGGTGAGTACGTCTTGGATCTCGGTAGCGCCCGAGGAGAGGAAAACATGCGCTGGAACGTCGGGAATATAGCGTTCGAGACCCTGCTTTAAGCCGTTCGAGAAGATGTTTTGTCCAACTGAGATGAAAAGAGCACCGCCCAAAGATTGCTAGATTGGAGTATACCAGATCAGCGGACTCGGCCAGCAATTAAATCGAAGGGAGAACCACTTACGAAGAAAGTAATAATAGCCGTTCCAACTGGGATATCATCGATGTGCAATACGGTCTGGACAGCGAGGATTGGGACTTGGAAGCCCACACCGACACCGAGACCTGCAAGAACCTGGTATCCGATCCAGTGTGCGGAGTTTGTGTCGACGTCAAAGGTGGTAATAAGACCGGCACCAATGGCATACAAAAGCATACCACCGATGAGGAATGGGGTGTAATATCCAATAGCACTTATCAGCCCGCCAGATATTATACTCGTCAACACGCAGCTCAGAAGGATCGGGAGAACTTGAATGCCGGACTTGGTTGCGCTCGATCCCTTGACCGACTGGAAGTAGATCGGAAGGTAATAGACATCAACAAAGAAGGCGGCCCCGAAAAAGCATGCGAAGATCAGACTCGCAAGAACCGAACGCTGTTTCAAGATCCTGGGAGGAAGCGTCGCAGCCTCACCGAGCTTCCATTGTGAAAAGATGAAGATGATTATTAAGCCACCGAAGCAGACGAAAAGACCAATGATTTTAGCGCTGTTCCAAGGATACGTCACACCTCCCCACTGGAGGGCAAGAAGGAGGGAAACAACGGCTGGGATCAAGATCGCAGCACCAATCAAGTCGAGCTGGCGGACACGTTCCACAACCGTTAATCCTTCTGGATTGGCTTCACGAGGAATCTTAAGAACCAACAGGACGACCGCGACTGAGATAGCGCCCAGTGGAAGATTGATGTAGAAGCACCATCTCCATGAGACGTGGTCAGTAAAGGCACCTATTAATTACGAAGAGTTAGATGTCATCCCTTATAATTTAAGGTCGGCTCTGATAACAGCAAGAGGTTATAATGCTTACCGCCGAGCAATGGGCCGACAATACTGGCAATACCCCACATAGAGGCGATAGAAGCAAAGGCCAACGGCCTCTTGTGAAGGGGCAAGATATATGCGAGAATGACAATACCACCGGAAAAAATACCGCCGACGCCGAGACCTAGCAATCGTGTTAGCGCCGTTAAGTCCGGCTACCCGATTCTGCACCCCGGATTCCCAAAATGGAAACGCGAAGTCTTCTAAACCTAGTACTAACCAGCGATTGCACGCCCAATGATCAGAGCGGTACTATTCGGTGCGATAGCACAGACCAGAGAGCCAAGTTCGAAGAGGAAGATAGCCACTAGGAAAGTTCCCTTGATGCTGAATATCTTGTAAATTCGGCCGAATCTGCAATTTTAACATGTTAGTCGCTAGTTTTGACTTAGTCTAGGTTTTGACTGTACATGAAGGAAGAGCGCTATGGACGCCGACATAAAACTTACGTAGGTTGCAAGGCGGTAGAAGTCAAAAAGTATGCACTGCCGTACCAGCCGATATCGTCAATGGACTTGAATCGGTCCGTGATCTTGGGAATCGCAGTTCTGAAGCATCACAAGCAATCGCCAAGGGGTTAGCCGACTCTTATCCATTCCTCGCGTATTTTCTTCAAATTCGGTCAACAAGCATGTCCATGTGGACCGCGACACGTTCTCATGCTTTTTTCCGGTACGCTGTAGGGTTCGATGTTATCGATACGTACGAGATAATAGTCTGATCAAGAGCAACCAAAAACACCGCCAACATCAACCCCACGAGGATCAAGAGAACCTTGGGGCCGCTGGGGTAGACGATATCCCCTTCCGGAGGATTTCCTCCACGCGACATGACCTTGGCCAATTCCACCGGCTCATCCATATTCTGGTCACCGCCAGGCGTGACTTTCTCTTTGCTATCCATTTCCGGCGCGTTGATGCTGGGCGCGACAGTATCGTCGTCGGTCGAATGTGCGACCATATCGAGAGTACAGCGAGAGAGGATCTGTGGAGGTGTAACTGATGATTGTGTTCAGCTTGAGAGGAGCAGGACAGGTATTTAAAGTTTTCAACCGTTGGCCAGCCGCTGGATCGTTGCGGTGACACGCTGTGGGCCGTGAGCTCTGGTTACACGCCGCGACGCTGGCAACTAGCAGTGGGCGGATTGGAGCTCTTCTGAGCCTGTGCTTGTACTTGTGATATGTGGGCAGCCTGCTCGTGATATCTCGCACAAAGAAACTTTAGAGTCGGGGGCGAACAAAGGTGCCGTTATATAAGAAAACGTCGAATTCAGGAACTGACGTGGTTGACTTTAGATTTAAACTTTCGGTCAACGTTGGAAGGTCCCCAGACAGACTCCTTGGAGGAGGAGTACGACAGAATTCCAATATTCGCTCCATTGGGAACGGGGAAAAAATCTTTAACTTTTGATACTGTGGTCCCGTGTGCCCATGCTTGTGGATGACCGATCTGGGTTCGATTCCTGGCACGCTGTCGGCCATCGGCCTTCTTGACCTCCCGATTATCAAATCATGCAAAGTTTTGCTTGAAGAGGCGCTGGGCTCCCTTGCTCAAAGGCGAATTGGGTCCAAGCCAGCGGAAAAGGTGTACGAACTAAAGTCCTTGGCAGCCCTACATAGGCTGACCATCCGTACCAATCATACCGATCCAACGGTCTTGGTTGCATCATGACTCTTGACATCGGATCGTGTGTGAAACCGCTTTTGGCCTGTGCGTCGGAGAAACCCTATCTCAAATACCTCGTCGCATGTATAACGTTAGCTATAAGCAGGAATGCTACCCCATGAGTTTTTCCTGCCATGGGACGTCAGCCTCCTTAACTAACATACATTATTGAATTTTGCATCCCGAGAGGTTTTCTAAAGATCTGAAAGATTCCCACCAAAAGTCCTCGCGCTCTGTCGAATCTAAAGCCTTTCGCTCGCTAACCGATCAATCAAAGCGCTGGAAGGCGGGGACGCCAGTTACATAAGCTCCAGCTTAGTCACTGAATCGGCCGAGACTGCAAAGTTAAGATTCTTAGCGGCTCTTGGGGGCAGCCAAAACACTTCACCGGAGGGATTATTCGACCGAGTTCACCAGTCTGGCCCCTCGCATTGGCTGACTAAATCTCCCAAACAGAGTGATGACATAATAATATCGAACTAAGGCGATCTAATCTCAAGGATCGTGCACCTGGCTCATCGATCATGAATCATGCCACAGAAAAAGTCGGTTCCGTAATGCCCGTCTCCCGACCGTTTCAGCCTCGTCGCCTCTTCGTCGTGGATGTTAACGTTGATGTTGTCGCCATGTGGTATTCCAACCTTCTCCACCCACAACTTCACACTGAAGTTGCGTTGCTGATGCGTAAGTCATAACATTATCCACACATATGGCATTCGCGTCGACGCACGGCTACGGTGAAGAATTGGATTCCGACATGCGACGAACGTAACTTTGTCGCCGGAAGCTCTTAATTAATTGACGGAGCATCATACTTATAATTCCTATTTTCTAGATAGGGGAATCAACTAATTCCGGGAGGCATAGAAAATGGCCGGAATTAACGTAGTTAACCTTGATTTGTAGGAATGCCTCTTCATACGTACTCCTCGCCCGTAGCGAGACCCTGACGGTATAATATGGCAGTTAAAAGATAGTATGATATCGTTGTCGCCACTTGATTTACAGGATATGACATTTCATAATACTTGTTACATGTATATAATTGATACTGAATTCTAAATCTAACAAGTATATGGACGAGCTATATAGCTGAAATTCGGTCATGACGAGATCCCACAGCTCTGTATCTCTCTCACTGGTATGCAAGGGCGTTGGAGGCCAAAATTGTATACCCACCGGGATCTTTCTTTCGAAGGGCCCTCCTAACCTCGGAGGTGGGATCCTGGGGTAAGCCAGAAATTGCAGGTACCCTCTTCATCTTCCTGACAGTCAACAAAGCCTCCTTCATTTCCGAAGTGATTGAGGGAATCTCGCAGGGGCGTTGACCATCCACATCGATTATATGAGGGTCCGCCCCAAGTTGTATTAATAATCTTACAGTTTCGACATTCCCCTCGAGAACTGCAACGTGAAGTGGGGTCCGGCCGTAGGCATCCTGAACATTCAAATCTGCGCCTTCGGTTGCCATATACTTCAGAATAGCCATCCGGGCGGCCGTGGCGGCAGAGTGTGCAACTGACCACCCTGCTATATCGAACGCGTTCAGGTCCGCTCCCTGCGCTGCCAGGTACTTAAATATTCTATCGTGCTCTTCCTCAGCAGCGAAGTGTAAAATTGTGTAACCGGTAAAATCGTTTGGGTCGATATCAAGCATGGCCCTTGCCCAGACAGGCTTCTGTTCAAAGTACTCCTTGATCGGGTTGAGTTTGCCCGCTTCCACTAAGCCCCAAAGCGTATGCTTCTCAGGGTGAGTGGCCTTGAACCTCTTTTCAGTCCCCTTGAAGATGCCGTTACTTGCTCCTCTCCGAAACTGGAAAGCTCTCCCATTGACTATCGTCCTACACTGTGCCTCAGTCAACTTGACATCATGAGCCGGAACGCAAAAATCATGTCTCGGATTGCCCACGCAATGTTCGCAGAACAAAGTAGGGCAGCAACGCCGGCAAACGAAAGCAGTGTCTTGGTAATCGATCCCCTTCCCGCACTGTGAACAGCTATCGGGGCGAATTTCCCCATTTGGCCCAGCCGATAGAGCCTTCTCGTGCCCTCGGACCAAGATGGCAAAAGTCCTAAAGCAAGCGTGCATAAGAACATGGTACATTTGACCCGGAACCTCCAAGAGATAACTTCGCGGCCGGTAGCTCTGAGATCTGAGCCAATAGTAAACCAATACTTCCGCCTTAGCCCTCTCCCTGGTCACCTGGACAGCCGAAAGACGGAGTTGCTTTGCGTCTGGCGGAGGATAGGACATTCGGATTTTTTCCACATCCTTACCCCGACATCTCAGCATGCCTATATACCTCCCCCGGTAATCCACGATACTAGTATCAGTATGTGCCAGCAAGGCCTCCAAAACTCCGTCCGCGTGGCCTAGAATAATCGCGAGCCCAAGTGGAGTGAGTCCCATGTAATCGACCATATTCGCATCGGCTCCGTATTCTAAAAGGAGTTTTACTACAGGCGCCCTGCAAGTGAATGCAGCGTGGTGTAAAATAGTGCCATAGTATAAATGGGGATCGTTGATAGTTTCCTGTAATCCCGAATCTAGAAGGTATCTAAGAAAGCCTAGATCGATCTTGTCGGGCAGGGCCGTGAAGAGTATTGGTGGCTGTATGGATGATGTGCGGAAATCGAGTATTGCACCCGCTTCGATTAGAAGTTCCGCCGACGACCTCGAGCCATGCGTAATCGCATATCCAAGGGGTGTCATTCCGGCAGAATCGATTGCATTTATGTCGAGTTGCGAGTCAGTTAACAGAAGGTTTATTATTAGTGTGCAATCTTGCTCCGCGGCGATATGTAGAATGTTTGCCCGATAGCGGTTGGTCCACTTAAGATCTATGCCGTTGTTGATGAACGATTCAAAGGCCTTTATGATTAATTCTGCCTGCAACGACTGTGGTTCCTGTCCACCTAGCCCGATGTTGAAATCTAAAAGCTGGAATAGGATATCCTCGTCGTAGTCTTCTGGGTCGAAGCTGGGAGGGTTCAATAATTTGTCGACTAATCTCCTATTAGGGACCCCGTTCCAGAGTAGTTCCCTAATATCGATATCTAATTCTTTGTCCTCTGGGATATCGTATTCAGAGTTAGAATTGTAGTCCATGTCGTCTCCTATTTCTCCGTTGGATTTTGCCAGGCTGTAGAGCATTTGGTCAATTTGGTATACTCCTCGGCGTGCCTGAATCCGGGCGTCGTCGTCACATGTGTTTCCGAAATCAATGTTGTCGTCGTCAACCTTCACATTAACCGCTTCTTGTGATATTTCTAAGGCCTTGTCTAAATCCCCGGCTTTCCAATAGGCCATACCAAGCTCACTGACCCGTTTGTGAAGGACATGGGGAGGGACAGGACTAGAGGTAATAAGGCAAACGTCTACCGCTAGTTTTGAGAATTTGAGATGGAGTTCGAGGTCGCCGATGGTCTCGAACGCCATCGCAAGGTTCCGAGGTAACTCAAGGGCATGAGGATAGTCCTTAAACGGGCTTTCCGGACTCACGTTGAATAATCCTAGTTTATCCATGCTTCCGGAACACCAGCGCAGGTGAGACGCAAGTTCTCCGTCGAACAGCTGCGGCCAAGTCTCCGGCCAGCCGTGCAGGTGCGTCTTACCTAAGGCGTTTGCGGCGTACAGCGCACAATTTCTAGCCTTTGCCCCTCCCATATTTCGTGTAATCCAACTATTAATAATCGGATGCGGTTGAACCCTGGTTCGGGTGGTATCTCGATTGAAAACGTAGTTCAGGAGCCCATAAGAGTGAAGAGTAGACCAGATAGTTTGTATGGGATCCATGGGCTTGTTAAGAGACTCTGCATCTTCGTCGTCCTTCCTCAACAGGCTCCAGCCAGCGGGGTCCTCTGCAATCTGAGTTTCCAGCGTGGCCATTGTGGTTCCCATAGGATCGAAGTAACCTAGAATCTTCCATGCGGCCATTGATCCAGGTATCGTTCGCATCAGAATAGCAAAAGCGAGCTTGAAGGCGTTTGAAATATGAGTTGCTTGCTCGCGGCTATGCGCATAGGCGAGGAAATCGTCTTTCTCGAACATCGGCTGTTCTGGGAGGTTGGAAATCAAGGGAACAGTGTTCGAAATATGAGTTCTGGGCATTCCTCTGGAGTCGCTAGCTGTACTCGCTACAAGCTTTAATGCAAAGCAGTTGCCTCCCAATTGCTTGTTTAGAACCTTTACCTCACCCGTATATGGAAACTCTGGAGAACGATAATTATCGGCTCCTAAACTTTGGGAGGGGCTCAAGATTTTGGACGCTGTCGCATCATCAACTCCTCGAAGCTCGAGTGAGTTTCGGGGAACACCCTTCGGCATCGTCGTCGTGATAATGGTTTGGCCATTTGGATGAGCTAGTTCTTCAATACCCTTCAGGTGGAACTCAAACTCCAAGTCATCGAGGACTACCAGCCACGGACGCGACGACGACGATGTCACTAATTTGTTAATTGATTTTATTACAGCTCTAACATTCAAGCGTGTGATTTCGCTCGAGGGGTTTTCGAGGCCGCAAGACCTGTGCTGCGTTTTGGGGGACCGAAAAGCCAGCTCATTGTAGATCAACCGCAAGGATTGGAATATTGAATATTGGTTCGAGCATTGGACCCAAAGAACAGTGGAGTAGATGTTACGCTGTTTTGGATTATTGAGATATTGGAGCACCAGCTCTGTTTTTCCCATACCTCGTAGGCCGAATATTGTCAAATACTCCCCAGGGATCGGTTTTCCATCGGATAGTAGTGTCTTTCTAATCTGTGATAGCTCAGACTCTCTTCCGATAAATCCCGCGCTGTGTGAGGGAAGATACCACTGTAACCGGATGTTAGATTCTATAGGTTGCGGAAAGTATTAATGGCTTGATTGTGCGATTAGGGGGCAATAAATGTCCTCGGCCGGCTTAACTTACCAGCATCTGCGTCGCTTTGGAAATGGAAGTTAGCTTTAGCGCTCACGGGATAGCATCTAAACAATTTGGTCTAACCTTAAGGAAGAGCCTTTGCCGGGAGGACTCTTCTTTGAAGTTGCATCTCGTACGAATTCTATGATACGACGCCAAAGATGGTGGAATCGTACATCTCCACGACCTCGAGGCTTCGTAAGTAGGTGATGGCGACTGGCGATACCTATTGGAGACTCGTCCTTGGCGCCGATGATAGTACTAGCAGCCGGTACGATCTGTCTCATAAACGGACCAAAATCAAAGAGAACGAGAGTTAGCGAACAAGAACTCAAAGAGAGCACCAAAATATCTTACTGACATCCCCGCCGTTGAAGCCAAAGTTGTAGAGGAGCTGTAATCAACGGGTATCAGGTTGCCACCTACCAAACGCTTGCCGCCGCCCCGACGGATTTTAGTCTCCTTGGTTTCGTAAAATGTTGCAATTCGAATCTGACCGACGATACTGGCGAATGCATTCATAATCTCGAGCAGCTCCGCCGACTGGTCCGGATCTTCGGACGTATTTTTGGCCTTCGGAAGGTTGTGTGCACTCTCTACGATTGCCCTGACTATCTTACCGATGTCACCCCCCCGATGAGGCGTGCCCAGGAATATGATACCATAGGTGCACTCTAAAATAGACTTCTGAAGTGGTGCTCCGTCTTTGGCGAGTCGTAATGCCTGTACGATTAGTCGTTGATTGGACCCAGGGAATCCAAACTATCCTGACTAGGTGGAGGGGCGAGAGCCTTACCTGCTTTAAAACCAGACCACCGTATGAATGGGCTATGAAAATCAAAGGCCGGTCTGCGGGACACTTAATATTATCGCCGAGGTTAGTATTATCCAAACTAGAGGTATTATCGAGGGGCGGTAGGTGATATATTAACACTTACGTCTTTCCGGACCTCCAATAGTGCCTTGATGAGCTTAGTTGCATCTCTTTGTAACGCAGCGACGACCGACTCACGCGGGCCGACAGGATCCATATCAGGGGGCTCGCTGCATTCAAACCTCATTACCAGAGCGCTTGGCACGATCCGTGAGAGCAGGTCACTAGGCCACCGAGATTCTGGCGTGTCTCCCTCGCAGCGCTTGTAGTTCCAGCATTGCTGGGCATTTATAATATTTGCTGGAGCTAAACCGTGTAGGAGGACGATGCTAAATGAAAGAGGCTCTGTTGTTTTAGGGGATGTGTACTGTGTCATTTGGAAGCACGAAATACCATATGGTGGCTTAAGCTTACTCTACGTCCGTCGCCTGAACGGCCTTTTCAATCTTGATGAAAGAGTTGCCCTTTCTTGGCCGTACGACAGGCTTGGGTAGGCGCTTCGCTGGGGATAATCCAGTTCTTGGACTGGCCGCCGTTGGCGTGTTGGAGTTGGAGATGGCTGCCATATGGTGCCGCTGTGGGAGTTTTGTTTGAGACCTGATCTATCCTGATCCCTGATTTTCACCATGAACTTTGTTTACTATTCGCAACCAAGCTGTCGTTGGTTTCGGAGAGGCGGATATTATAAGATTAGCATAGCTTGGAATAAAGGAGGTTTGTTCTTTTCGAAGGTGAGAGCCAATGCACAATCTGGGGCGATTCCCATTGTCTGAAAACATTAATATTGTGGTTGGTAGAAAGCCATCAGCCTCGTCATATATCTGCGGGGCTTGTGCCAAGCGAGGCTGAAAGTCGGGCCAATGATTCGGTATGGCGAGAGCGAAATCTACAGCCTTGTGCCTCATCCGAACGACCGAGTTACCTTATTTCATAGAATTGAGTAACGAGGCTTTAAACAAGATATTGGGGCGTTTACATGTGCATACGCTAATTCGGGGTGTCGTTGGGGATGTTATGCGGCCTTGTGATAGGCTCATAACCAATTATCAAGTCGTAGAGTAACACATAATGGGTATATGGACATATGTACATTAAAATGCTAAAGGCCTATCAGAAGGTCCGTTCACAAAGCCTTACTGATGCTCACGTCTTCCCTAAAAACCCTCGAAGCTTCGGGTACGGCCTGGCGGGATTGTAGTTTTACATTTCTCGATTGGTTGGCGAGGTGTTTGGGTACACCAGAAGACCTCAATGGCTCGAAATCGTCAGAGGAAAAGTCCGAACCAAAGGATATTGATCTTTTTCGTCGCTTTGGAGCTGGTTTAGATATTGCGGCCTCGACATCTTCCTCATCAGATGAAAAAATGCACAGTGTTGGAGGATCACCCTTCAAGTTAGTATTGGGTTTATCATTATGTTCAAGATGCGCTGATTTCGGAGTGTCTGTTTTGGGTGGCCGTTCCATATCGACGGGAGATGGCTCTTGGGAGGGGCCATTGTAACCCCACAAGGGCTTCCAGTGGGCTTCTTGTTTTGCGTCATTCTGGTCGCGAGTCGTTAGCTTCTTCGGGCTACTAGGGCCATTATGCTCTTTCGGTTGTTTTTCATGGTATTTCGGGGGGTGGGTTTGAGGCAGAGGTATGCCTGTCCCGGCTGGCCCTAAGGGCCCTCTCCCACTATTCCCTGTTTTCTTCGTGCTGAGGGGGCTATCTCCCTTTGGGAACTCGCCCAATATCGATAGCGTTGACACTGGACGGGACAATGATACCATCTCACTTCTGCCATTAAGCCGGCTTGACAGTCCACAAAGCAACTTCCGCCGAGTCCTATTCGCTGCGGAAGGGAGAGTCAGCCGTCTTGGTGGCTCTGGTTCCTCTTCTGATAACTCGCCTGGATTCGAGATTGGTGAAGGGCTTTCGACGGGGGAAGAAGCTTGTTCCGTCAATGTTGTTTTAGCCAGCGGCGGTAAAGTCCTCGGCCTATCCCTAAATGAAGGAGAAGACAGAGGTGCCTGGGAGTTATTTGTGATAGTGGACGGCGGAATTCTTGGAGAAGATCTCAAAGTATTAGTGGCTTGGCTCGTTGGGACTGTGGCATGAGTCGGGGGCAGAAGGGGAGCTAATGCATCTCCCGTCTGGTCCGACCGGCTCGGTACATCCTTCCGAGGGTTGATTTGTGGCCTCGGGGGTCTGAAAGGAGGCGGTGCATTTGGGCGTGCGCGAACAGCGGGCCTAGGCCTAGGCCTCGGTGCAAAATCAGACCCTTCAAGATTGAGTTCCAGTATCTCCACGTCCTCATCCGCATCTGAGACATTTGTCGCCAACTCCAGGCCAGGTGGGAGTTCATCCTCGGGATTCTTGGTTTTGGTACTATTCCTGGCAGCATTATTGCTCCTGTGGCCGGTCCCCGGCCGCGTAGGCACAGGCTCGCTCTCCTTAACTCTAGAGACTTTGAGCGGCTTGTAATTGATCTTTCGAACGGCCGGTGCACCCTGTGAAGTCCGTTTTTGAGGAATGAGAGTAGTAGGTTGTGGTGATTCTGCTGGGGCAGCCCTTGGCGCTGGCGATGGGTATACAGGGCGGCCATGGCCTGTAGACTGCCTTGACTGTATCGTTCGGAGTAGCGTGGGCGTCGCAGCCTGTCCCGCCGGACCAGGTGTATTAGCCGTTCTTATCGGCGTAGCAGTTGATGCTCGCTCACTTCTTCTGTCGACCGTCTTCTCGAAGAGCGGTCTCAGGTCCTGAGTTTGCCTTCCTTTAACATCTTCTATGGAAATGAGATGCGAATCGAACACCAGTTCGTCCCCGACATCGATCGGCTCTGGTTCCGGCAGAAACTTATCGCACTACGACACCAAAGCGGGTCAGCAACGAGCAAGGAAATCTTGGTAACGCCATCAAGGTAATATACGGACGTACCACTTTGTTCATAAGATGGTCGTAAACCATCAGACGCTTGTTGAACGTATGATACCGCAGATATCCCTCGTGCCATTTCTTGAGCTTCTTGTGCTTGTCGGCCGTCCACAGGATATAATATTCATCAACAGGTGCCGAATGAGACGTGAGAGGTATTGAAGCGAAGCTCATCGTACTGTTAGCCCGGCTCCGGAAAGAATGAAGTCGTCGGTTCCGTGGAGGGATGTTGGTTCATGATGCAGCGACGTTCCTGAGTCAGGTCGAGGAATGTTTACAGGGCGCGTGCAAGTGAAAACCAATCCACTTTACGCGATCTCGTTTGGGTAACGTGCTTGGCGTAACCAACGCATTTTCTGCAACAGTTTCCAACAACTCGGTTCGGATGATGGCGCAATTAAGAGACGAGGCCTGCCGTTGTCCCTGTGGGTCTGCCTTGGTAAACGTAAGCATTTTCCTGTAACGAACAAGCTTACTTCCCCGGCTACCGCAACCCGTGGTGCTTGTCCAGGGGTTTATGTGTGCATGAGGCACGTTGAACGATTGCTCTGTGACATAAAGGCAGCTTACGAGCGCTCAGCCTCCACGACCGTATGATCTGTGCCGTGCGCTTGCATTTCAGCCCCTCATTTCGACAGGACAATGAATGGCGCATACACCCCGCGCCACACGAAAAAGCTTGTGTCTTCGACCTATTAATATACCACAGTGTCCAGAGCGAGGTTCTAGCACTGGGACAATCAATTTATAAATAAGCCTGTTGGATCTGCTCAACTGACCGTTAAATCAATGAAATTCCGTCTGCACACAAGTGATATCTCCGGAATTATATCTCGATAACAAATAACGAATATGGCAGACCCGCTTTCAATCGCAGCCTCTATTGCCGGGCTTATAGCTCTTTCGACCGGTTTGCTTAAACTTTCAAATAATATTCACGGTATTCTGAAAGAAGAACCTGCCCAACTGGTACTCAATATATCGAAGGAAATTGAGCTTCTATGTGGAGTCCTGTCCCATTTACAGGCATGGAGCCGACAGCAGACCCCAACACAACAGCGATCCCAACCAGACGACGAGAGAGAGCCTGTTCAAGAATTGATAGTGGACCTGGTACCATTTATAAATAACTGCACCGACGTTGTCAAAAAGATAGGGGACAGACTTTTAATATTAGAGAAAACCACAAAACGTAAAGGGATCCAAAAACTGTTTTCCGTTGTGACCTACAAAGAGAAAGTAAAGCAGCTGGAAAGTCTAAGAAATGACCTCGAAAAGTCGAAAACCACGCTGATTATATCTTTAGCATTGAGAAATCGGTACGTTTTACGATTCCTTTGCGCAATGTAATCCTATTAACTAACATTTCAATTCTCCCAAGCGATGTCGGAACACCTCTTTCAAAGATCAATGACAGCCTTTCGAGTGTATCGGATCTCTCTGAGACACTTGTCGACCCCGACGAAGTCGAGAATGTAAAAGAGTATCAAGGCCCAAACTCTTTGGAGGAGTGGATAGATTCTCTTGAGCGGCGGGAGAACGGTGCCGCAGAGCTGGAAGCATACCGCTCCAAAAAGAAGGGACGAACCGATGGCGTAACCATAAATCCCATAGGCGGTGTTGGGAATCCCGGGACAAAGTCGGGGCAGGTGTGCCTTCAAATCGAGAACTTAAGGAAATCGGACGGAAGTATAGCGACAGAGATCGTTTGTTTGGATAGGTACTCCCCCCTTTCCGAGCTTATTCGTACACTGCACTCCAAAGGTTAGTCTTGTTCAATGTGTACGCCTTGGGGACTTGCTATCTAGACAATGGTGTGGTGCTAACCTACTATCGTATTTGTCTCTATAGGGTATGAGCGTGTGTGTGGATTCCAAGCGGAAGACGGTGCGGTTAAATATGGGGAGATAACATCCAAACACCGGCCAATATTTGTGACGATAACGTCCGGGCCATCTTGCTATGACGGGAAGGATGGCTTCCGAATCAATCAAGACCAAACCTTTATCGACTACTTTCACGAGCTCGTTAAAAACCAAGAAGCAAGGAAAGCTCTCGGTATAGTCTCAGCCAGGGCTCAAGTCAAGCGACAAGGATTTCTCCAGGAGTTTCGCGTTACCAGTGAAGATAAAACGAGGAGAGCCTATGTCCGAGATGCGCTTGATATTACGGTCAAGTTTCAGCGAACACTTCGAGTCCCGGACGATGGAATCGTATATAGCGGGGCCCTGGACCACGGCTCGCTCCCGTTGTTTGAAACCTCTGCGTTCGAGGGTCGAATTCCCGAATCTATGGCCAGGAAGGGCGGATACTTTCTCCCGCTGTTCCAGAGAGAAGCAATTGCGCTGTCCTTCGCGAGTAGCGGCTTTTATCATGGAGGGCCTCTCGAGACAGAGCGGTTTGCTATGAAAATATTTGCAGGATCCGTTAATCTTATTAGTGGGTCACCAGGGCCTGCCAACGATAACGGGCTATCAGATTACATTCTGATTCCGAAGCAGCATCGATTCACTGGACTCCAAGTCTCTGACCGCACTGCTCGGCAGCTCGTAGCAATGCCTGCTGGAAGGGGGTACAGTCTTGAACAACAAATGACTGGAAAAGATTTTCTCATGGGGCTGCAATTTGTCATCGCTGCTCCATTGGAGGGCACTCCTCGCGCCCGAAAATTCGATACCTTCGGAAATATCTCTCGGAGCGACGTCGGATGCGATGTTCTCAGATCCCCATCGGAACTCGGCATGAAGAACTCGCAATTGTTACTTGACTTCCAACCACTGCTTCTAGATTGGGGCCACGTGTGGCATTTACAACCTCTTGACTCTGAGAGTGAGCAGTGCTATAACGACCTTCTAGCTTGTGTCAAAGGGTGCGAGTCATCCCCTTCATCAGAATATAGATCTCCATACCCGTCTTTGCGCTATCGTAGATTCCTGCCAGGGAACTCGGAAGATAGCCAATCAAAGTATCGCGAAACTCTGGTCGAAGACTTGCTCTGGCACCAACCGGGCACCTTCGATTCCGACCGTGAAAGGTCGGCCATGGATTCAATCGTCTTAGCCCCAGTCATGGAGTATTCGTTTACCTTCCATGTTACTATAATCGGCAGTGACGGTACCTGCACGAGTGCCACGGCTTTCACGGAGAAAAAATTCCATCCTTTCCTAGATATATCCGACTTCATGGGTTTAATTTGTGGAATGGGAATCGAAACTGCGATTAACCGTGGATTCGCCAACTTAACCCGAGATATAACCGTTGAAATTAACGGATTCCACATTAACAGTATCCTCGAAGCGCACGATCCGCGGTACTATACGCCAATCGCCCATGTCGACAAGATCGCTCGGGGAGGAATAGTCAATTTTATCCTTTATCCTATTGATACCGAGAATCTACAACATCGCACCGGTTACGGGATGGTCACGATCCAAGCCGAAAGAGAACGTCGGATGCGCCGAGCGCGGGCTTGTTCACCCTCGCGTGAGCGCCAGCGTTCCACCGGCGGGCGTCAAACTCCAGAACTGAGCTTGGGGATTAACGGTGTCGTTGGTCAAGAAATACTTAAAGGGGATGGCATCAAACTCTGGGATTGGAACAGTGCAGCTTTCGTGAACGTTCAAATCATTAGTGCAGCGTTCTTCCAACAGGTCACCGGCATGACGGCAATATCTCCTATTCCTTTGAAATTGTCGGATCAGGTAAAACTGGCTCAGCCTCTCGCGATAACAGGGGATACGACTCGCATTCGGGACGCTGTCTCATTTGTTGAGACAATAACGGAGGTTGATTCGAAAGCTGGCGCTGAAGTTAGCCTTTACTTGGGTAAAGGTGATACAGACGTCGCTTGCGCCTGTTGTGAAGCTAATTACGCTGATACAATGTAAGTGAATAAAATGCAAGCTCCACTACCAAATCGACGAAGAGGACTAACACATCATGACACATAGACTTAAACCTTGTAACCATGTCTTCTGTTTAGAATGCATACAAATTAGCATGACGGACGTTCGAAATATGATATATTGCGACGCTTGTAGTGTTCCAGTGGCTGACACTATCCCATATGCCAGCACGATGGGGCTTCCGCGCCAGGGTCGGGTCGAATTAGAGGAGCCGTTGACGGATAACGTCCACACTTCGATCAGACATCAGAAAGATCTTGCCCGTTCACCACCCTACATTATCGACGAACCAACCGCCCAAAAAATTAAAGAAATTCGCAACAAGTTTAAAGCATTGGTAGACTCTGAGGGATACGGGTCCTACTCAACCAGCTTCATCGAGCATATCAACATGGTGGCCCACTCGCCAGAGCTTCTCGCCTCGGAAATCAGACAACTTCGAAGGTTGCCGTTGGGAGCGAGAGTTTTGTTGCTTTGGGGCGCTCTAAGAGCCCCAGAAAAATGGAATGATGTATTAAACCCTCCGGATTATCATGATGACGGTCATATGAATACCCACAACAGAAAACCCTCGAGAGTCGCTAATATGGTCCGGTCGTTGATATCACTTGTGCCTAACATTGACGACATGCATGGAGATGGCGATATGACCCGGATTAAAGATATATTCCACTCAGGCAGGGGGGAACCTTCATGGAATCTTTTCGGCGCAGCTTTCGGCGTTATATTCGAATGGGCCACTTCTGGCTCGTATTCTTTACTGGAATTGGGAGTCTCGATTCCTCAGCTAATACAAGCGCTAGCACGTCAGAAACGACGCGAATTGATAGATCTCGTTCTTGAATATCTAGAAGCTATTGCTGAAGATCGGAACGAGCATAGCGCTGGTCTGGATCTCGACGAAATTCGAGCTATGATCCCACCGGACCTGGGAGAGAATAGGAGGAGTAGCTCTTATTACACACTCCCTCGAAGTGATTCGAATTAATGTACATAACTCTACCTAGCCCCCAGATCCATAGGCTGTATGGAAATACAATTCTAACTCAATCTGATTTGATATTCTTTGCCCTGAGGTTCTAGCTAACGTTACAATGTCTCCGATTAGCGCTTTAACCCTGGTTCCTGCCGGAATTATCTCCATCACTAAGACTGCGAGACTGCCTTGTATACCGTGACTAAAATAATTTTGAATTCAATGATAGGAGCTTTCGACATTTCAGGAATATCTACAACATCGAGGTGCATATATTAAATGATATCATCCAAAAGTCAGCATATTTATAGAATGAAAAAACTCTAGATGCAAGTAAAGGAATACTACTGTGCCAATACAGTCACAGAGTGAGCTGATCTTGAGCAATTAATATTCTGCGTTCTGGGGAACGGTCGTATAGTTGTGCGCGACAGCATGCAGGTCTAATATAGTACTGAGTTACGTATGTTCCGAATCGATACTTGTATCTTTATCCTTGCGGATCCTGGTTACAGCGGGCCAACACCAAACTACCCAGTTCAGCTTCCTCAGGAATATTAGGATATACCAGGTGTTCGGACTTGAAAGGGCACGAGGCTGATTGATGGTCTCGTTCCGGGATTCTATCTTATTGTTGCCTTTGCGTCTGATCCTAATTTTTTGGTATGTGCATTGGCACTTCGGAACGATGTTTGCCATAAAGCTGCATGCATACATTTCGAGGCTACGACGCATCGACTGTGCTGCAGCACCACGGAAAGCAAAATGGCGGGTTCGTCTGCTATTGGGGAACCGCAAACCCAAGGCTCAGAAAGAAACGTGAGATCAAAAACACGGCAGCCTTGCGCTCGTTGACTAAACCGAATTACTGAAGGGCCCTCTATTTGATCGATTGATCGCGCCGTTTTTGAAAGGTTAAAAGTACCTGAAATCACCTCCAACTCCAAAGACTGGAATCGAAATTGTCTGGTTACGAGGCTGAGTCGTCGCAGCAGTATCTACCCTCAGCAACAACATCGCTACCATACTCGAAGCTCTAGTCGTCTTATTACACATTAATTTATCTTTCTACCATTTTATATCCTATCCGCCGTCGCTATATATAAGACCAAGCTACGTAAATCGGTGTCCGGGCTATGCGTGAGCCGACGTCGACCTCGGACTAAATACGATCCTATAACCTTTGCTATAATGGCAGACCCCCTCTCAATATCAGCCTCGATAGCTGGCCTCATAACGCTATCTACGGCTTCGATAAAACTCATAGGCAACCTCCGCGGTGTTTTGAAAGGGGGCCCAGAGAAGCTATTGGGCAAAATCGGCACCGAAATCGAGCTTTTGACCTCGGTTCTCGCGGAACTTCAGCGAAAAAATGAACGAATACCAGTACGAGTGAGGAGCGACATCGGCTCTAACATGCAGTTGATCACAGCTGATAGTGGGAAACTATCCGGAATGCTACCTTTCATCGCCGCCTGTACGGATATAATCAACGAGATCGGTGGACGAATTGGCGATTTAGATTCTGCGACAAAGAAGAAGGGGGTTCAAAAATATATTCTGGCTCTGACGGCATGTAAAGATATAACGGAGGAGTTGGAAACTCTCAGGGCTGATTTGGAAAAATCAAAGAGTACTTTACAACTGTATTTGGGATCGCAGACTGTTCAAAGTCACATTGATCGGCCTTTAGACGCCATACAGAGCTGTAGAGATGCAGAGCCACTACATCCTGGACAATGGGAAAACATCCTTTCAGAGATCTCTGAGAGTCTGTCGAAAATTTCGAAAGTGTGCGATGGGATTGCACGGCCAACGGAGGCCACCGATAGCGCAAAAACGTACCGAGGTCCAAATTCGCTCGATGAGTGGCTCGAATCGTTTTCTAGTCCGGATCATGAACAGGAACTTAGAAAATATAGGTCAGAACGGAAGCACAGCCTATCGGGGAGCAGCCAGGAAGCTGGCCCAGAAGATACGAGTTCCGATCCGTCTCCGGAGGAGAAGACGATTGGTAAAGTTCACATCGAGATAAGGAACTTGCAAGTGGAGTGCGGCGATCCAGTGACAGAAACTGTGGTTCTAGAGAGGCACAAATCGGTTTCTGAGCTCATACAAATACTGCAATCCAGAGGTTAGTAGTTAGTGTCTCCAGTCCGCTCTTTTAGGTGGGAAACTGACTCAGCCAGCTTCGAACAGGCTATAAAACTGTTCAGGGTTTCCGGTCGAATAATAAAGACAACTACGGCCCCATAATTTCACGAACACACCCAGTTGCTCTGACCGTAACGTCAGGGAAGTCCTCATACGATCGAAGATCTGGATTCAGAATAAATTACAAGCAGCGATTTAGCGATTACTTCACCAAACTCATTCAGAATCCAGACTCCCGCGCAATGCTTATGATACCCGAGCCAGAGATCAAGATTGAAAGCCAACCCTGTTCTCTTGGTCTCACAGTCGAGGAATTAGTTTATACGACTGGAAGTGCACTTCGCAACACCTGTATTCAATTCCAAAGATGCCTCCGCCTCCCAGATGATGGCTGTGTCCACGATCAACTGACAGATTTGAACTATGGGAAGCTCCCGTTATTCAAAGTCGCTGATTTTGCGCACCAAATTCCTCCGTCGATGCTCAGTAAAGGCGGGTATTTCGTCCCGCTATTTCAAAGAGAGGCTTTGGGGCTATCTTTCGAAGCCGTCCAGCGAAGTTTGGGCCCATCCCTGGTCGACGAGGAGTCATTTGCCATAAAGGTTTTCGTTGGATTGGTCAACGCTATCACCGGGGTTACAGATTCGGATAAGCATGAGGACCAAGTTGACTTTAGTGTGCTTCCGAAGCAAGGCAGACTCGACGGTATCAAGATTTCTAAGACGATATCCCGACAGTTGGTTGGCATGCCCCTTCTTTGGGGGTACAGCGTCGAAACGCAAGTAACTGGGGTGGAGTTCGTTGGTGGGATACAGATGATGGTTGCGCCAAAACTGGACCTGCTATTGAGGCTTAGGAAGTCATCTGATTGGGAAAGTGATATGTCGACTGACCTTGACATTTCTAAATCTCCTTCAGGGCTCGGTATTTCGAATATTTCTGAGGGCCCGTTGATGCTCAGTGTCGGTGCTAAAGCTGCCGCCCTGGGTCCTAGACAGAACTTTCTCAAGACCTTACAAGGCATTGATCTTTCCGACTATACGAAGAAGTCGCACCTTTGGAAGGATCCACCGGCCCGGGAAACTCTTATTGATGACATACTGTTGTCCCAAAGCGTCGAACCGGATGCGAAGGGCGAGATGTCTATTGTCTTAGAGGCCATCAACTCTATCAGTTTTACCATTAAAATCGAGCGGGCAGCGTTTAGGTTGGAAAGTCCATGGCCGCGAGCTGGTTTACGAGATGAGCGAGAGGGGGTAATCGCTGAGCTGAAAAGGGAATTCTCACCGTTTTTAGACTTATACGACTTCCTCAGTATGATCGATAACATCGGCCTCGAAAACTTAACTAAAGGCCATTACAGCGAGTGTAGCTCACGGCACATAGTGGCTGCCGAGATCAACGGATTGCCCACTAGTGTCATTAGGAAAATCTACGATCCCAATCAGTTTTTACAGATCGCAGACGTCGACCTAGTTGCAAAGGGAGGCATAATTCGAATCTCTGGGATTTACCATGGTAGCTCGTTCTCTAGAGCCGAATCGAGTGCGGGGCCGGACAGTCTCCTGCGCAGAAGAAGAACGCAACGGGATGCATGTAATCCCTTCTACGACTCCGTACTAGTACCTTCGGTACCCCTAATCACCGAAGATACGCGTACATTGGAGATCGGTTTGGGAGCACAAGCCAAAATACGGCAGGAAATCGCTCCGGCGAGTGAGTTCGCGATCTGGGACTGGACCAACGCTGCCTTTGCAAATATTCAAATCATAAACGCGGCGGTATTCCAATCTTTTACCGGGATCAAAGCTATATCACCAATTCCTCCGAGAATATCGTACTCCGTCTACCGAGGAAATAGTATTCTCCGAGGTGCTACTACAGCCGAATCCTCAAAGGCGTCTCGTCTACGATCTATAACCGAAATTGATGCCACGAAAGAGGTTCAAGTTGCGCTTCGATTGGGGAAGGATAGACCTATGGCTTCTTGCGCTTGCTGCGAGGCAAGTTATTGTGACACAATGTGAGTTTATCTCTATATATATCTGAGCTATCTCTACAGATGCAATCTAATCAATACGAATTTAGATTTAATCCTTGTCACCATGCATTCTGCCGGGAATGTATACAAGCCACAATGACTGATGCGCAGAGCAAGGTAACCTGCGGCGCTTGTAAAACGCCCGTAGCATCCCTGATTCCGTATTCCGGCGCTATGGAGCTACCGAGTTCTCATCGAAGCGGGCGCCGGAGGAGGATAGTATCCAGTGATACTCAGAACGGGAGTATCATGAAAGCAAATGTGGCCCCGTTCAATATGAGTGAAGAAATCCACGGCCGTAATGCCACCGGGGTTGAGGATGTACCAACACGAAAGAGTCGGCAGCTGGTTTCACAGGGCAAAGGTATACAGGAGGGCCACGGGATAAAGTCAATTTTGGTGGGTTTGCTACCGAAGGGCCTGAAACGAAAGTTTAAGATTAGGCATTTGTGGAAGTAAAAGCTTTTCATAGTCGGAATATCAATATAGTCAGAAAATCAATTAACCTTATTGAAGGCAAACCGTGAATACGGGCAAATATTTTAGGGCTAGCTGGTAGCCACCATTCAGGCAATATTTATTATATTTTCTAAAACAATCTGATCCATATCACACTAAACCCTTCCAACATTTATATCGTACCTGGATCCAGCCCGTCATCGATCGTAAGAATATACATACAAATACACATCAACTCTTTAGTCTCGTTCCCAGCCAACCCCCTCACAAAAGCTCCGTAACCCCCCAATTCTCTGTCCCAATAATAGTATCCCCCTCAACCCCCAACATAACCGCCGCCCTCCTCTCCTCCGCCGTCTCCTTATCCATATTCAAAATCACACGATAAGCATGCACCTCCTCCCTCGCCACCCCTTCCACGCTCCCATTCCCACCGGTGGGAACATCGATCACAACATCAAATCTGTCACGGGCCATGAACGCAAGCCGTTGGGATACACCCATTGGGAACATTTCCTGGCTGATGGTGTTGTTTGAGCCGAAGGAGTTGATGGTTGCGTAACCCATGTTTTGGGCGAAGTTCCAGTTGTAGGTGAATTCGATGTTTAAGGGGAGGAAGTCCGGGACTTCGCCTTCGATTGTTTTGGTGAGGGTTAGGTTGAAAGTTTGGGTTTCTGGTGGGGTTGTGAGGCGGGGGACTAGTGGGAAGGGGAGGATGGTTGTTAGGGCGACCATTTTTGCGGTGGTCGTTTGGGTTGGTGGGTATTGTGGGGTTTGGGGTTTAGATTTGGAGGAGTTGTGGTTTGGAGGGTTTGTGGTAAAGACTTTTGAAGTTCCTAAGGGGGTCGAGAGGGACCGGACGGGGGGTTTTATAGACCTCTTCTTCGCACTGTGGAGGTTGGGGATGACCTGGGGTAATACTATCGCCGATATAACCCGTCTTCTGCGAAAACCTCCCGCATGTCGCTCAGATCTTCACAAATTTGAACGTAGTTCCACGGTATCAATTGACCAAATGCACCCAACATCCCAACCTTCCCAACGGAATCCGCATACCACCGTCGTATCAAATACGAAACCCGCTGACCTCACGATATTTAAAGTGTAAGACCTGTGAAGGCGAGAGAAAAAAAATCCGAGGTAGACAGAAATGAAAAGAAAGTAAAAGTAACCTCCACGACTGTGACCGCGAATGGATATTCCCAACCAGACATTATACGATAACTTTCTTCCACCGTGTATGGACATAAACCGACCCCATCCCAACCGTACGGAGACTATTCCATCATACATCAGACCAAGAGCTCAACCCTCCCCAACCCCAGGCACCACCATCTGATCCGTGACCTACATCTAAAGACATCGAAAGAAGAAAAATGGCTCTCGTCCATACCCTCCCATCAGGCAGCTCAACAGAGACCCATTTTCCAAAAAGCCACAAATTATGGTATTTTATGCGTTGAGATTGCCTATTCCGGAAGAACTGACAGGGATCCTCCTCGCCCGTTTTGGTAGGCCAGGCATCGATCACGGGTGACAGAGATGTGAGACATCATGCACAATGGTCGAACGTATCACGAGAAGAGACCGTGCTTCCGCTTGGGGTCGGTAAACCGCGCTTGTTTCAAAGCTCGGCTGGTTAAGACATATTAGCCTACGACCATGTATCATGCACGAGATTGGGACGTCGACGTCGACCTCGAGGTTTAATCGCCCAGCTTGGAGCGTAGTAGCAACCAGAGGGGTCTGAAGTTTGAGAATATCGCCCCCAGGTCGAATCTGGGAGGTGGATGTCCACTTTCGCAGTATTTGGATTACACGTAGTATGCCAGACACACTGTACCTCCTCACTTTCACCCATATCGTACATATTCCCAGGCACGACCTAAAATACCCACTTAACGGAGTAATAAAACAAAAAATCACCCACCGACTTCCTCAACACCACTAGGGACGTCATAAACGTCCCTAGTCATCGGGAACAACCTCAGCCTGATATCCTCCATAGCCCTCAGGTAAAGCCTCGAAAGACACCTGAATCTCCTAACATGCAAGTCCGCCACATCCGGGGGACGCGGAACACCCGAGTTTGGGGATCGAGGGATGGCATCCGAGTAAGGCGTATACAAGAAATGCGCGTCGTGTGCGATGGCCTTATATAGTCCTAGTCAATAAAGTGTATCAAAGGAATTGGGTGTGAGGTTGGTATACTTACGCCACTCCCACCCTCAACGTTGTAAAGCCGTAGCATCATGTCCACCCCTCGAACCAAAAACCTCGCATAGGGCGTCAACCCATCGAACTTACCCGCCAACCCTTCAATAACATTGATGCAAGCCGTGCAGACGTGATAAACCTCCGGGAGATATATCTCCGTCCTGTCCCTCAGCGCGACGCAGAATAGATAGCTCATACCAGTAGCAAATGCCTTATATCCTGCTGTCCAAGCCAATGGGAATCTGTGCACACCAAAACTCAACCCAACCATTTTCGATGCGTGGTACATGACGTCACCGGAGTAGAGCCCCAGGATGTCGGGAGTGATGGTGGGGAATTCGATGTTGAATTGAGGGATGAGGAGGAGTCCCTGGTAGTAGACCAGGTCGATGTATTTGGACATCGAGTCCATCCATTCTTTAGATCGTGGTCTCTCCGCGACGAGGTCGTCGATACCTTTCTTGGTATTGTCGCGCCATCCTTCGAATTCGGTCTGCCAGAAGAAGAAGCCGACTTCGGGATTACGCCGGGCTCGATATAGCAATCGGTAATAGCTAATGAGCGGCCCTGAGAGGTAGCCTGCATCGTCTGCTGGACCCGGGTGTCGCATGCCGGGGACTGGGACGGTGATCAGATCGTCGTTAGCGATCGTGAAGGGGCGACCCATAGAGGCCCCGGCCATTCTAAAAAAATTCTATTACGAGATCGTTCGCGAGTTAAGAGTTCAAAGAGATAATGACGTACCGATCGAGAGAGTAGAGGGTCCAGAAGGCCCAGGCACGAGAAGTACCTTCGATACCGTTGCCGAGGGACGACGATATCAGATGCCATCCCAGGGACAAACAGTGCGACGATACGACGTCAAGAATGTGCCAGCTAGACCCGGCTGAAGGGTCATAGAGGGAGTAGACGGCGATGAGGATCAAAGCTTGGGTCATGGCGATGGAGTTGAGATCGTCAAACAGACCCGGTGTTCGTAGAGCCGTATAGTACAGCATCTGGGGGAAAAGCTGGGAGGAACGGAATTGGGCTGCAGTGGTCATACCCAGAATGACGACGAGATAGATCACTAGTTCTTCGGCAGGTGCTATCTGACCGGACACATAGGTGGGACTCATCATCAAGTTGAACTTGATACGGATCTCCTCCCCGATGAGGAGGGGGTAGTGAGCGTGGACGAAGTGAATGTAGTGGTTGACAGCTGCATCGAGGCTGGGCAGGTCCATATTCCTGAGCAGGTCGAGAGCTTTGACACTATTGAGAGCGGTGGAAAGGCTGCTGAAGAGGAGATTTTGGGATTCGGCACGAAGAGGATCGCAACCCGAGAGTCTGATGGCCTCGAAGAGGGAAGATTCGAAGGAGAGGGGATCGTGGGTGGGGAGACCCAGGTTGGAGATGGAGAGTGACAGACCGGGCTGGTCGGGTGGTATGTTCGGAAGGGGTCCGAACACCCCCGGGGCGGATTCGACGCCGACTGCGAACTGGCCCATGAGCTGGGACCCGAGGTCGGCCTGCTGCTGGAGGAGGGCCTGATACTGGGCCTCGAGGTCGCTGGCCTGGTTCTGCAGCCTCTCGACGTAGCTGTACACATAAAATCCCCGAGGTCAGCAATCTCAATGGATATAATATCATGTACCTACTTAGGTACCTAGGTAGCTCTGGGAATAGAGACGGGTAGCTCACTCTCGGGGCAGGGATCTGGTGGAGGCGCGCAGGGGACGGTCCCGTTCGGCGGTCATGCAGGGGACGCCAGCCTGGAGACAGGGGTTGCAGGACGGCAGGTTGGTATCGCACTGATACGGGGTCAGCCAGAATAAATATATTATATTTACGAGCCTGTGTCACACAGACTGAAGGAGCAGGATCTGACCTTTGTCTTTCGCTGGCGGCACCGGTCACAGGCGAGCAGCATCCGAGTCCTGGGTTCCGGGACATGGATACCTCCCGTACGCCCCGGTTGGCTGCCGGATGGGCGTCCGGGATTGGAAGAGGAGGAGGAGGAGGAGGCGAGGTTGGGGTCTTGAGATTGGTCCATTTTTGTAGGCGGACGTCCCAGGACATCGGATGAATAGAGGGCAAGGTGGATGGAGTGCAATTGATAGTTCTGTGTTAGCTGTGTTCAGACCGGACCGGCAGCTCGAAGGTGTCGCCGGTCGGTGGAGTTGTAGGCCAATATCAGAGCGACCAGGTGGAATGTTATCAGATAGAGAACGGCAACGACGACGGAAACTGCGACGGTGATGCAGGCAGCCGTGGTGACTGGCGGGGCGGATATGCCCTTTATCAAGAGGGACGGTAAAAGGTTATGACGTCCGGCAGGGATGCCCGGATTTCGAGAGCGGCTCGAATGCAGACGGGGGGCAAAGAGGACCCTTGAACACTCGAATCAACCCAAACGCAGAGATCGGGAGTGTGGCCAATGCGGATTGAAGCAGAGCGGGCCCGATTGCAGGCGCAGGTGAGATTGCGGGGCCCGCGACTAAGATACTTGGCCGGTTAGCACCATTTATTATCTTATCAATTATAATATATTACGATATTAAGGTATATATATATATATATATACTTAAGTATATATATATATATATATCTTCGGGGAGGATTGTTATCAATTATCGCTGAATTATGTGCCCGCCTAGCAGCTGGGCAGTCGGGTCGGCACCGGATTGCAATTGAGCGAGTATACGAAGAGGGATCGTGTCTGATACAATTAAAACATGACCAGAGTATACGGTAGTGAGTATTAATTATAATGGTGGAGGTGAATAAGATCCTGGAAATGCATCGGATGCAGCAGCCCATGCGAGGGCCCGTTTTGGTCTGCTGGCCATGCGCAATGACGTCACAGCCTCTGCCAGGGACCCTGACCATTATAACAAAGAGATTCGATTCTACCGATATCTGATGGTACTAGTATTGCCCTGGTCGCTGCATCGGTGAAGAATTGAGATCTCCTCTCTCCCATCAATTGATCACTCTCCTCCATCTACCGACATCTGGCGTGACTTCGATCATATCGTATCATACAACTGACTGTACGGTGCAGAGCAGTGGAGTGCTGCCGGAAGACGCGACTGCAAACAACAACGCAAAGTTACTTCGGCATCGAACGTGTCTGCGCAACCCGGCCGAACCTCATCCCATCCCATCGCATCCTGGTCTCCATCGCATCTCCAGCACCACCTGGAATGGCTCTGCAGACGGGCCCCCGGGATGCTATGCTCGTCGACTCCCCCCCTCAACCGCCTCAACCACCCCAACCGCCTCCACATCCTCCCTCCGACGACAAGGACACACGCCCCGTATCGACCGTGTTCTACATGACCACCCCTCCAACCACCCCCCAAACACCCTCCAGCTTCAAGCTCCCTACCAAGAAACCTCCCAAGAAGACCTCCCTCTCCGGACCCTCATCTTCATCCAAGAAGGCCGACACGATGTCTGGCACCGAGAACCTCACCAAGATGGCCTGTGGCAGGTGCAAACAGAAGAAGATTAAAGTACTCTCCTTTTCCACTTGATCGGACGAACATCAATTGAATACTGGGATCCAAAACTGACAGGTACCGTCTAGTGCGACGCCATGCAACCGGCCTGCTCGGCTTGCAAGAAGGCGAGGGTCCCCTGCACCGTCCCCGACATCATCTCCCACCAGGGTCGCGAACGAGGGTCCGTATCTCCCTTTCCCATATACACATCTATCATCTCTATGCACATCTATTGATATGTGTATATCCCGTGGAGTTGGTGGAAATGTAGGCTAACGCGCTCACAGCCACGTCGAGAAGCTCGAGAGCCGTGTCTCCGAGCTCCAGTCCCTCATCGACACCAAGACCCGCGAACTCAGGGAAATCCGGAGCTGCCACGGCTCCTTCTCTTCCTACTTCACCAACAGCCCCGTCTCATCCAATCCTTTCACCCCCGGCAAACGCTCCTCCGCCGCTTCCACGGCTCCTCCTCAATCCCTCACCGAGGAGCCGTCGGAGTCCCTCAGAGATGAAAGCTCCCAGGTCGACTTGTCTCTCGCTCGTCTGCTCGTCCAGACCCTTCATCTCACCGACCACGGACCCTGTGTATCAAAAATTACCCACCTGGTCGCCAACGAAACGTTGACGGCCTTCGAATCCATCGCTGCCGCCGAAAGGCTGCCCCCGCAGTCCGTCGGCGAAATCCTCTGCTTCTCATATCTAGACAACGAACACCTGTGCTTCCCCTTCCTCTCCCGTCGTGATATCCTTCGCATCTACACCGACTCGTACTCTGCTCCCGATAAGATCAACCACACCAACCTCCAGGACTACTTTTCTCTCTACATGATATTCGCCATCAGCTGCCTCTCCCACCCGTTCCCTATCGAAGACCCTCAAACTTCCGCCCTGAGATTCTACAAAGCCGCCCTGATATGCAAGGAACGACTGCCACCCACCTCGAGACTCGCCACCGTTCAAAACACCCTCCTTCTCTGTCTATTCTCCCTGCATTCCAAAGTTTCGCAGGACGCCTGGCGGCTGAGCCGTCGTGCTTTGCACATAGCCATCGAGGCCGAATTTCACCTCAGCCGGCGGCGTAACAAAAGTACAGGAAATCTCAAGGGCGAAACCAGGCTGGAGCGATTGCAATGCCGTGCTTTCTGGTCCGCCTACTGCCTCAACCGTATGACCAGCAACCTGGTTTATGACCGTCCCCCGTCGATACCCGAAGCGAGTATAGACGCAGAGGTAGTGTTCCCCCCTCAAAAGAAATACCCTCTTTCTCGGCCATCGGTTTGCTAACTGAAATATCCCAGATGCCTCCTCATTTAGAATTCAATCTGGACCATATGGGATCGATGATGGTATCCCTGCTACCGCCCTTGGTCAACCTTTACCGGCTGTCCACGGCCGCTTTCACCTGTTTTAACAGCCTTGCCCCCCCCCCCGGTGACACGTTCACCAGGCTCAAGGGCTACGTATCAGACTTTTCCGAAGCTAGAGCCAACTTCATAAGCATTCTTGAATCGTCGAACCCGGAAGCAATGCGCACCGAATCCTCGAATCTCATCGACCAGGCCTCGTTCTACGTCGGCCTCTCCTTCAACACGTACCCAATGCTCATCTACCAATGGGCGATGACCTCCGTTGCCGCCCAATACGGTGGCGTCCCCACTGTCATTCGGGGTGTCACGATCAAACGCTGTATCGAGACGATAAATTTCATTGGCGCCAACGTCGAAAGGTTCGGACATTTGAGGATCGCATTTGTAATCATGTTGCGTACCATGATTACTCTCTTGTCCGCCACGCTAGCCAGAGTCAATGAGGTGGTAGTGACAACCGAGATGGAGCTGGACGCCTCGTTCGCACACAAGGAATTTGACGATGCTGTCTCCGCCGGTATCAACTTTTTGAGAACGGCGGGGCCCCGTCAGGGTCAGGGGTGCGAGTTCCTTCCGGCGCTCGTGCTAAGTTTCAGATTTGCGGTCATGGAGAGGGAATACGGACCAGTCCCCAATGTACAGCCGTTCTGCAAACCGGAGCGGGTGTATACTTGTGTTCTACCCAAGTCGCAGGCGATGTATCCCCTGCTATTCAAGCTAGTAGAGGAGATGGAACTTTCTAAGTTACCGCTATCATTAGGACTGAGGAAGTTATCGGAGATAGACGATACCGACCTCCCGTCGACACACAATTTCAGAGAATTCGGGACCTCGGCCGGGGAGTTGGCTGAACTGTGTAGACAAGTCGGGTGGAGGTTGAAAGTGCAGTACGGGATCGGAGATATTACGACGAATTTACACGCCTTCCAGGAGAGGATGGGAGTTGGGAGGGTTGTGGAGCGTGGGAAGGCTGGGTACGGGATGGGAGGGTCGAGTTTGTTTAATCAGCCTTTTGAGGCGGGCTATCAGAACTTGACGGGCGAAGAGTTTGAGTGGGGGAATGGGATGCCGAGGATGGATGTTGATTTTTCGGGGTTTGAGACTAACATTGTTACTTATGAGTAGCGGGTGAGGTGTGGGATAGACGATGTGGTGGTGTATTTTTTTCTTGCATTTTCTTCTATGTCTCCTAGGATCCTATGTTTGGTTGTTATTATGGGGTTTGGGAGGCTTTTTTGAGTGTGGCGTTCTGGTGTTCATCTATGCTCTCTTTTCATCTCGGTCTTTCCTTTGGGAAAAGCGGATTGTGTATATTGGTATTATAGTGCGGATGATGATGTGAGGGCCTGGATAGGTGGGTTCTGGGCTCGTAGCGTTCTATCTAGTGGGTAGTTATTAACGGGCATGATGCGGATACGCCTGATGTATGGATAGGAGGGGCTCTGAAGTTATCTGGAATCTACATGTGTATATCGGTCGAGGTTATAATCTTTGAACTAGGAAGAATAGTCTGAACCGCTTGGGACACACGGTGCGCCCGCGCCGGCTGCCATTCGGCAACCAAACTATCTTATGATAACGAACTTGTGGTTTGATTTTCTGGTTTTTGGGTACCATCTACTGGATTAGATTCTTCTATACGTGCAGATTGATGTCATAAATATAAATTCTCGCTGTAGCTATAGCTACCACACTGTTATATCAAAGTCCAGACTAATCCGACATGCCCACTGCAATATAAATTAGGGCCCGGGCCATGAAAAGGTTAGAAGAGTATAAAGAACTTACGAAGATGCGTAGGGAAACCGTTTACCGCCTGACTCTTCCTGCCGAACTCAGATCGTTCCTCCATGAGTTTGTCGTGGTACTCTAGTGCTTCTTGTTTGGATATCGGAGGTGAAGATGGTAAGTTTTTGACCATGTCTAGGAGTTTCCCTAGTTTATGGAGTTTGCTGGGGGGGCCTTTGCTAGAGTCTTTGAGGGCTTGGAGTTCAGCTAGGACGTCTGGTTGTTGGGGGGGTACTGTTCTTGTTGTGGGGGTCTGTGGATGTTGGGTTAGTAAGGATTAAAGGGGGTTTGATGGTACTCGGGGCTTGAATAAGTACTTGGTCATTGTGCTTTGACGGGTCGCAGAGGAAGAAGACTAAGATCTTGCGGCAGCCGGGTTTTGTTTTGTCGAGCAGTTCGAAGGGGGCTACTCTGTGATGGTAGACGTTCGGAAAGGCGACTAGTCGGTTTTCCTGGAAGTTTAGGGCAGGAATATTAGCACTAATTACGGGGTTATATAGTGAAAACGTAGACTTACTTTTGTGCAGATGCTACCGATTTCCTGAACCGCAGCTGAATCAATATCCAAGTCGTATAATGCCCTGTTTCTGTAGAACGCCCCCAGTGACCGACGGAAGCCGAGTTCAGAGTCTGTGATGTTTTCCTGTTGGTAGTAGTATATCCCCGTCGCGACGATTCGTTCATTCTATGCAATATTTCAAGTAGCAATTGTTATCATTCCTGTCCGCGTACGTTAATTAGAGCTAGGGTATAGATGCTTACCTTCATGCCCTCCACGTGCCACCCTCCGCCTTCATACCTTGGTTTCTCAGGTGTTAGAACAACATTTGCGAGCTTTACGATGACTTTTAGGGTCCTCCCCTCTAGTTTTACTTTCTCTAGTACTTCAGGATTTGGTGGTGACCACATCCCCTCTGTCAATTCCTCTGCGGGGTGCGTGACCATTAGCCCCAGCGTGGGTCCGTAGAGAGCTGCCCTTGTCAAAGTGGCGCTCAGTTCGAGAGCTTGGGTGTCCAGTTTCGGTTGTTCTCCTCCAACCTCGCTAGGGAGCGCAGTTCCAAAATCGGGTTCTCCCAATGCTGACTCGAAGTCTTTCAAGAATTTCTCTCGGTCTTCGACTCGCTCCCTGGCTATCGTTGAGATTGCTTCAGCCGCTGCCTGCGCCTCTTCCGAGTATTTTAACTTCATTTCAGTCATCCTCTCAAGCTGGCGGGGGTAGTCTTCGAGCCTTGAGATTTGACCCAACTGATCTATAATATCTCTGTACAATTTCCGATCCAACATCGGATGCCCACCATTCCATCTCGCTCTTTTCAAATCCAGCTTTTTCTCCCTCAGATCCGCCAAGACGTTATTAAACAGCGGCACAAACTTTTCGAATACCCGTTCAATTATCGGGTAGAACTTTTCCTTCTGCTCCGCCAACGCTAGGTTGTTAATATACGAGGCTATCCTTACCTCTCCACCTTCGGAAACTTCAAATTCGGAGGGAAGCCAGCAGAATAATTTGGAATAGTAGGTGTGTTCTTTATCACTGAAGTTACACATGAAATACACCCCGCCTTCGGGCTCCGGGAAAGCGTCTTTTGGTGGTTTTATTACTTTCCCTCGCGAATCCACGGTGCGGTTGTAGATCACGGGCCAGTAGGATGGGTGGACTAGGTCTTGAACGTAGCCGTTGGAGCCCGGGTGCCAGAGCTTTTGGTCCTCTGGTACGTTTTCGAGGGTTTTGACGGCTGTTTTCTGGAGGTTAGCGGGTTATATTCAAGCCAAATCAGGATATATCTACCCAGACCTTCAATTAACTTCCCCCTCAAATCCTCCCCAACCAACCCATCCCCCTTCCAGACCCCGTCCATATGGGGTTCCACCCCATCACGTCGTTCCAAAGCATAAGGTTTATACCGCTCAACCAACTCCCTCCTTACATACTCAATATCGTGTCTATTCCACATAACACAGTTGACACCGTTCACGGTCTCATCTTTCGCGAAGGCTTCTCTGAATTTTTCGGCGAAATAAGCACGATCGTTGAGTTTGGAGATCCAATCGGGTTCCTCGCGGAAGGAGGCGGAGAATCGACGGATGCATTTTTCGCGGTAGTGGATTAGGCGGTCACTGTAGGTTGATTGGGAGGATGGGTGGGGGAAGAGGTCGTCGCGGTGGTCGACTTGTCTGGACATTGCTGGTGGTGACTTTTATAGTTGAAACCGTAACTGCAACTGGGGATATAAAGAGGGCGGACTGGTATCTTGTACAGTACACAGTAAAGATTAAAGACCCGATAACTGAGAGCCCTTCTTTCAAGTAAGGTACCTGGGTTTGATCGTACGTTTATCGCCTGTTGGAGCACGCGCGCGGATGTATTGTATGAGCAACGGGTTAAACTCCAAGTTGAAAGCTCTCTTTCTTCATCCCCGCTCCGCTGGGGGGCCGGTCGGTCTTATAGATGGCGTGGACCCATGGAAGCCAATGGTGCAAGTCGACATGGCACCCGCTGTTGGCTCCGTTTTAGGGCGGGCGGATGTTCCTCAGTTTGGTAGGTCTTCCCCGTTTGGGTGGGGACAAAATACCACACAGATAACTCAACAAGTCGTTCTTTTAGCGCTAATGTACAAATAGTATATTCTGGGAGTCGAGATTATGCGGATGTGTAGAGATATTTACGTGAAACGGTTAAAATCGTCGGGCGTGTACTTCCGGTCAGTTTTCGTCAGTTATGAAATCTACAGAATCAGGCTCATATGTCGTTTCTTCAGATGACACGGTACCCAAGAGTTTGAACTCCTCAAACCGTTCCACCAGTTTCTCCGCATCTGAGTTAAAGCAATTGCCGTCAGTATATGGAATAACTAAGTGCGTAATACAACAAAGTTGTCTCGCCTTACCAGCAGCGTCGCAAATGGAGAATATCGGCTCCGCACCGCGGTCTTTCAAGATATCTGAGCAGTGAAACACATCTTGTAAGCTCCCATCTGTCGGCCGATGGAATATTTAGAGAGGTAGCTCCTACATAGACTGTGGTATCTACTCGACTTTACGTGTTTTAATAGATTCAGTTCCGTCTTTTCGGTAACTAAACATCGTGTTAAGGATTAAGCCTCGTCTCAGAGGAGATGGTGTGACTCACGGTCGAGGTAGTAGAGCCCTGGCCATGCTCTCCTCGTCCAGGCGATGATTTTCCGGCTACTATCCATATCTCGAATGAACCAAAGACCGTTGTCGACACCGTGGTTTCTATAAGGTTGGTTTCAGAAGATGGCAGGAAACGGAATATTCGGTAAGGGGTATTGGTTCTTTACACTGCAAATTCTACGGAGAGACTGCCAATGCTCAACAGCCTTCCGATTGGTACCCCCAACTGGTGCAATACGCCTGGATCCTCAAGTGGGAGCTCTGTACCGCGTTTACTTGAGGTACCAGCGAGCAGCTCGAGGTCTTTCCGCTCGAACCCAAGCTCTACAATGGCGCCATCAGTCATACTACCGCCCACGCCATGTAGCTCCCGTGATACAGCCGTGTATGAATATATATTGTGAACAGCGTTTACAGTCCAGTGATCGGGTTCGACCGGGCTTATCTTGAGTCTTTCGAGCTCTCTTTTCGCTTCTTCCCTTCGTGATCCTTCTAACCTGGCCACTTCTTTGAAAACATCGCATGACTCTAGCCAGGATAGGACTTCAGAACCATGGTTTGCGGAGATTAGTGTTAACTTGACTTGATCGTAGAGATCTTTTAGCCTTCGTTCTTTTGCGGCGTCTGATCCAGAATCTTGTTTCACAGATGAGGTGAGGCTGTTCGCCCATCGAATTAGGGATTCCGTTAGTTCCCTTTTTTGAAAGTAACCGAACATCTTCGACTCAGGGTTAGTGAGATATGCTGCTACTGAAGCAAACATCGTCTGAGCCAGTTGATACTGATCGGTCTTGTTCAGGATATCGTGTCGCATTTGCTGCCACCGGTTCTCTTCGACTATGAGTCCGGCGATACTGCTACCTTTCATATCCCGGATCTCGCCGTGGATATAATCGAGAGCTTCGTCGGCTGTCGAAGAAGCAAGCTCTTTCTTCCCGAGTTCGAGAGCCCATTGGAAAAGCTTCAGCATCCACTCCCTGCGATTAGCTGTTGGGGTAGCAAGCATCCTTTGACATATTTGAACAATGTTATCCGCCCGTTTACCCTCGGCGAGAGTTTGTACGTATAATTGTGCCCAGGTTGGTTCGTCCTCAACACCCCAGAGACCGGCTACCTGGGAGTGTTTACAATCGGCCATACAGCCCTCAAAGATTCTATTCACTTCTTCCCACTGGCCGCGCTCGCGTAGGACCTTCGCCAATCTTGACGTCTGCTGCAACGCGGCATTCCTAAGTTTTGTTCTGTTTGACGCTGTCCACTGACAGGTAGTGGTGGACCCGACAACGCGATACATCCAGTCGGCATACTCCTCATATCCTTTGAAGTATTCCTCTCGTGGAAAGTCTCCACCGAGAAACTGTCCGGCGTCATAGAAAACTAAGGGATTTTCGGCGAGTATGTTCAAAGCCGCTTGGAAATTGCCCTCATCTTCGTATGAACCCATTCTGCTGAAAAAGGTATCTATCTTGCCGGAGTCGTCGCCGCGGTCGGGCCAGGTGGGTCGGGCCAAGGTTGGTATTTTATCACGGTGAGTCTTGATGAGTCCAAGGAATACTTCGCTAAATAGCCGCAGCTCCTCGGGGCTGGTATCTCGTCGAGGTTTTGACAATAGTATTTCCATTGTGATACTGTAGTAATCTTTGAGTTCCGCAATGCCCAGGCGGAGCGCCTCTCTTATAGTGCCTGAATGCCCCGTTAACAAAGTGATAACGGGGTCGGTTTTTGGGCTTTCCAGAGAGTTCGCACTAGTAGCTGGTCCTGTTGAGAACTTCGATACTAACGGGTACCGAGGCGTTCTAGGTACTAATCTTGGTCGCCCATCATCATAGTAGTCCCCCCCGTCGTCTGGAAACTCGCTCGATTGGTGTCTGGCCCTCTTGCTTAAAATCGCCTGGGTTGCATGTTGTGCAAGAATGGCTTTCGCTACATTCTCCCTAAAATCGGTTACTCGGGCTGCAGACTGTGGAGACATCGACGTTGGAATCTTTAATTCCGTTTCGTAATGTCCACTTGACGCGGTATTGCGACCACTATGCGGGAGGAGTGTCCCGGTTAATATGTTACCGATCGCGAGGCCATCCATTACCTTCACGAGAACACTGTCTGCTAGGCTGACTGAGCTTTCTAAGCTGGGTACCCTATCGCGCCTTTGTAATAACTGTGATAGCCGGTGAAATGCTGCTGCTTGTATCAACGAATACTTGCTATTGGTTGGTGTCTTCGTAGTCGTTATTCTAGAAACGACTCGATCTCGTGTGGTTGCGTCAAGGTTGAAACTAGAAGAGCTCTGGAAAGCTTCAATCATTTGAAGGATCCTTGCAACGGCGAGGATACTTGGAAACCATATCTTGGATTGGGGGTCTAATTTCTCTGCAAGGGTTTCCGCTAACGATAGGAATTCTTCGCCGCGGTACCAAAGAAAGCACTCGAGGAAGAAGCAACATACATCGACATGCATGTTGGTCCATTCTTTTTGATATATCCGGGTCATATTCAACACCCTTTCTGCATGGCATAAGACAAGATCCTGCGCCCTCGGAACATCGAGGTCCATGCACGAATAGAGCAGTGGTGGGATCCTATGATGTAGGAGTCTGATAGCTTTGTGTAGAATGGAGGCTGCTCTTGACGTGTCCATACGAAGATGAATAGACTCGTGGACCTGAGAGTGGATTCTAATCATGTTCCTTTTTCTGTCGCGTGTTATTAAGCACAGTGATTCGAGAATCCCGAGGTTTTTATGATAGGCTGGGTGGGTTTTGTCCAGAAAGAGGAATTCAGTTGTTAATTCGGGATCCAGCTTGAATGATTGAGAATCGCACCAGAAGGTTATATCGCTAAGGAAGTTATTGAGCAGGTCTAGGGATATTGAGTTTCTATCGAGATAGGCGAAAAGATTGAGCAATTGCGCTGCCGACGGTGCCGTTTCTTCTAATCGGGAAAGTGTGATTTCAGAAGACGCGAGAACATTGGTTTCTCTGTGCCCGTAAAGGTCCAGGAGCATTTCCCTAGAGTAACTGTTATGTTTCTCACCATATTGTGCTGCAGTAATTCCGTATTCCCGCATATACGCAGCACATTGCGTAAGAGCAAGGGGAAGGCGGCCCAGCATTTCGACAATCTGCTCTAGTTCCTCGTATGATGTGATGCCATAATACTCCTCCAGAGCCAGTGATACGCTACCGCCTGTACCACCGACAGAGCTATTGGCGAAGCAGGCCTCTAGGCGATCTTGTATGGTTCTTTGTTGCTCTGTTGTCCAGCCTTGGCCTCTCGGAATGAGCTCGAGGGCGAGGCAAGAGCATGCTTCGGCTAGCTCGAACATTGGAACGGCGATCCCATGCTTGAAAACCCCACCAACTAACGAGGAATTCTGGCTGGTAACCACGATATCCCACGATAGCTGGTTGATATCGACTTGCAAATGTTTTTGAAGATATTTAGCCGTGGCGGTGGAATCGCTGGCGACGTTATCGAGAACGAGGAGCCCGATATTCTGGTTTAAGAAGGTTTGAGACTCCCCATCATTTTGAAGAGACATAGTACTGCGAAAACCTTCTATACTCTTCTTTATCGTGTCCTCACTTCTGGCGTCTATCCAAATTATCGGACCTTTCCCTTGATCCAAGCGGCGACGGCAGATCTCAATAGCGCACTCTGTTTTCCTGTGAAAATGGTTTAGCCATTGGCCAAAAATCTCTGGGGTGCCATCATACCCAACTCCGGTTGCCCCCCAAAGTACCAAGCGAAGTTTATACCCCTCGGCTCGATTGGTAGAAATTTGAAGCTCTATTTCGTCGATAAGCCGTTCCCTCCCATGAAATCGGACCTCTCCTCTCTGAGGAATCCCAAAACTAAGACCCCCCAGAGGCTGACTTATAATTTGTTGGAAATTTCTACCTGCGTATGCAGTGTGAAATTGAGCTTTAGAATTAAGCCCTAGAATCTACCGCTGGGTGGGGATCTAATCAAGAATACTGACCATAGAGACCGCTGCGATTCCTCGCATATTTAATGAGATCGAGGAGCGGTCCGCGTACCTGCTGGAACCTGAAGTCCTCCAAGTCTTCAAACTTACACATTCCGGCGTGGTCAGCGTTGATTCCGAGAAAGGTCTCCCGCTCATGTGTGTCCACGAAGAGCCTTGCTGAGTGTCTCTCGACGATATACTAAAAAAGATTGATTAGAATGAAAATAAGCCCCGTATACCCAACCACGCTAGTTGAGTCGACTGACGCGGATGGGGCAGGAGGAGAATTCACCATCTGTGATGCTCTGGTCCTAACGTTGAACTTTTTGATTTTGAGGGTCATTGGCAGTTCCTCGAAGAAGCTGACAACCTTGAATTTTGCTGAAATTTGCTGAAAGTTCTCTGATAAGTCCTTAGAGTAGATTGACTTTTTGCGTAACGCTGATAGAAGACTACTCGGTGGCTGGCCGGAAACGAGTCCCTGGGCCCTAGAGGCTAACTCAGCAATCGTTGCCCCATTTCCACCACGATGGGGGGTTCCAAAGAACACAAGACCGCTTGTAGCCTTGATGATATCTGAGTACTTGTCGTTGAGCTTCGCTGTGACTAATGCATGCTTGACAACCAGACCACCCAATGAGTGGCAAACAAAGATCGCCGGGCGCGCGCGTTCTGACTATTAGCGATACTGAGGTTAACGGCGGGTATATAACGTGATGGCTCGCAAACATTTAATATTTGTATTTTCTTATATTTGTGCATAACTAAGTAATTATACCACTTGCCTGCGTATTTCGCCGCGCTTGTAATTGCTCGAGAAGAGCGAGTGCGTGGTCCCCGAACTCGGAGTTACTTGCTTCGAAAAACACCGCTGCATTGTAGGAAAAGAGTAAGATGCGCGCGGTAGGCGCAAGGACCGGGAGGATATCTTCGGGCCAGAACGTTGTCTTGGAATTTGGAGCCTTGAAGGTCCAGGCGAGTCTGGCATGGTCGAGGACTCCGGCAGTATTGAGACCGTGCACGAACACGATACTATGATTGTGAATTAGCCCCGCAATATGCTACACACGCCCTCTAGGATCTTACTCGATATCCGTGACGATACTCTGGAAGCTCGGGTTTTCCTTCGGGTATAAAACCCGCAAATACTCCTCCTGGATACTCGTTAACTAGATGCGGGACGCGGGCTGGTACTAGTAGAGCGAAATCAGAGTAATACCATTACAAATTAAGGTAGGCTCAGGGTCTCGGAACGAGCAAAGAGGAGGTGATTCATCCAAGCCATCAGCGGGCATAAACTATGGATGGAAACATGCGTGGATGATAAGCTCAGCCGTGACGTCCTTCAGCCTCCTCCTTCCCATCACGTGACGGAAAGGCGTATGCAAGTCGGGTTGAATTAAGAACTGCTAATAAGGATTTTCCGATCATATATGAACAAAGCTCCCGGGGATAAGAGGGGTAAAAGGGCGAACTCTGCCCTGAAATGACAAGCAAATCACTGCATCCCGACGTAGATACTTACATGTCGGTAAGACTTAACGTACTAAAGTAATTAACTTGATATTGCGGTTGACGGTTGCCAAGCTATGTTGGATCATCTTACCTTATCCGAACGCCGGTTGCCGAGAAATTCGGCTTACAAGCTTCGGCTAGCTATCTTTGTCGGGATACCGACCCCAACATCGCCGATTTGAACCCGATCGAAGCGGGACGACTGAAGGATTCGAAAAAAGTACTAGTAAGTACCTCCTTCTTTCTTGCTTAAGTCCGGCGTTTGCCTCCAGCGCTTGGATTCGAGGTCCAATGCCTGAAAACAATTACAAGGCGTGGCAGGAGCTCTCGAGGGGATTCCGGGGACAAAGGTTTAAGGCGCCCTGGCCATCCTCGCGCGCAGGGCTCGATCACAGTGCGGGCGTGCATGCGGCACAGCAAATCCTGGGTCCGAATCCGAGCCGACCATTAGCACTCTGAGTAAAAGCCCTGCTTCGCGCTCGAGAAAGCACCCCCCACGAGTGCAATGTTAAGTTGGAATCGGTGGCCTGAATGTAAGACGGGCAACTAATGGCTTAAATTTACCCGGCTGAGGGTTTCGCGAATGGTGGCACCGCTTGATGCTGTAAGCTCCCCAGAAGCTTCGAAGCCTTGGTTCCCGTTCTTTTTTTTTTGGATCTTTCGACATTAAAAATTCTCGAGTAACAAGTATCCGACTGGACCCCATTTGACAGGGTGGGAACGCAGCACAGCAGAATTCAAAAACGAATAGCCAAGGTAATTATAACTACAACCAAGCTATTTAGGTAGTTACAAAACCAACGTTTAACAACTGAACTTTCAATTTTGAGGAAGAAGGCAATCATGATTTACATCCCTGAAGAGCTAAAAGATAGAATAACGTCCTACCTCCCCGACGGGGACCTAAAAACCCTCCGTATCGCATCGCGAGAATTCCGTCCATCGGCATCGCGAGAACTATTCGGAAAACGCAACCGACTGATCCTTGGGGGCGGGCAGGATCTCGAACGCGGGTTCAGCGGGACACCCGGGTTTGCAGGGCGTCATAGGGATGTGTATTTCAGGCGGAAACCTGTAGAGTTTGGCAGGGTGAAAACATATCTTCCAAGCTTGTTGCCGATCGCAAAGTATTTTGAATTTTTAGAGTATGCCCCAATTACTTGGGATGAAGGTAGGCTCTGTTTTTCTCCCCTTTTCCCTTATTGATTCTCAAGTTCAGTGAGTTCAGAAAAGGACTGCAGTGACTGTCTCTGAGGATGGCCCGCTGACAAGGGGATACAGACCTTTTAAGTCGTCGGATCGGTCTCACTCGGGTGATGAGGGTGGATTTTCGTACTCTTGGCCGTATACGCTCCACGATTTACGGTGCGAAGAGGGTTTCACCGATGAGCCAGATGTTGATACAGATGAATACGAGGATGATGACAGCGACGACGACGACGACGACGAAGATTACGATCGGGAAGAATATGGCACGGAGCGAAAGAAGAGGCTCGAAGAACCAGGGGAACCAAGACCAGAGGAAGAGATAGGCGACATCCCCAACGTGGACATCTGGGCGGACAGACCTTATATTGTTTCAAATAGATATGCCATGAACAAAGAAAGGGCTGAGGCTGCCGTTCTGCTAGCGGATCTCGTCAAAGAGCAAGACGAAAACTTCGGAGAATCTGCGGAAGCCCTGAAAGAGTTAATTTTGGCTTTACCCCCGCTCCGACGAATTACTATCGGTCACTGGTTTTGTCAGCAGCTGAAGGATCTTAACTTCAACAAGTAAGTCTGGGAATAGACGATCGCGCGCGCGGGGCGTGCTTTATCCTGAATTTTCGTGGCCTCAACTTTCTTTACTAACAAGAAACTCATCTAGGTGGATATACCGACGCAAAGGCGGGTTCAAAGAAAGCCACACGACCCGAATCAGACGTTTAGAGCGTGACGGATGGCGTAACTATCGAACACTGATACCAATACTGCATGCTGCAAACCAGCAGCCCCTTGATCTGACAATACCATTCTTCCCCTCTCACCCATTCATAATGCCAGCACCGCTATTGAACAGCAGCACATACGTTCTTAGCAAGCTTCAACATCTAAGCCTCCAACTTCTCAGTGGATCAAGATTTCTAAGCTCCCCGGATACCGACGCGATACCAGGGTCGTTATATAAAATCTTGGACGCCTGTAAGGGATCTCTTAGATCGCTTGGTATTGGCTTCGCGGGTCTAGGCCCTCCCACTGAAGGGGTTAAGACTCTAGACTGCGTTTTCGGAGGCGATAAAATTGCACCGCTGGTATTTCCAGCCCTTGAGGAGCTATCCGTCAGTGGCCTTATCATTCTAAGTACGGATATTGAACGGCTTATAAAATCACAGAAGGAACTCCGATGCCTGGCTATCACCCAAACGGCTATTTATGCTCCATCCTACGATTGGCAGAAGTTCATAGACGAGATCATAGCCCCTTCCAAGATCGATAGGATGTTCATCATGAACTTTTTCAGCGGCTCTGGTAACACGGAGAATTTGGAGAAGTCCCGGCATGGCGACTTTCTAGTTACCCAACAAGGGTTTAATGCCAGTCCGACGCCGCCAAAGGGGTGGAGATGCGTTCCTCTACGCGTCGGGGGCTGGTGTCGTGCTGACCAGGGACAGGCATGGGCGCGGGAAGGGTCTGGGTTTGAGGCCCTTAGTACGCGAGAGCACCCGGTTTTCTTTGCAAGGGAGGATCCTGATAAACTGGAGGACGAGGGGATCTAGGATCACTGAGCTAGATACATGTATACGGTGTTTCTAATATTTCTACATCTCTAACATATCTTATTCCGTAAATCGGACAGTACTGCCATCGACCGAGTACATGGTTGATAACACCCTCATGGGATTGCATGATTGCCCTGAATAGCTATTGAACTATGGACACCATCTAGGTACTGTCCAATCCTCATTTAGTAAGACCAATTCTTCGTTTGCTGTTTCTTTCAACTACAAATTAGGCTCTTCGCCTGGGATTCTTCGGCCGCTCTTTCGTGCTAGCATCGTCCCGTTCCCTGAACAAAGTGGACCCGCGAAAAATCTGTGCTGCAATTGTGCGGCACAGGGAGCACACGAGACAGCCGAAACCCAGGCCAATCAAGCCATGTGGTCCGGCCTAGAAAGCCAACCTTGAGTCAGGACGTCAGTTGGTCACTTTGGCATTTTGTATTTCTCTGGTTCTAATGCCAATACCTTTGCAATCGTTTCATTCGCCCTAACCTCGAATCCACATTCGCCCTGACGATATATACATATATTCGCATGCGTTGGCTGGCAGTTAACTAACTCTCCCAAGCTCGGCTCGACTGGACGTCGCAGCTGGATCTTTGGAGGGTCGATTGATTCGGCATTTCCACTTGGAATTTTGCGAGGGCGCTGAGTAATATGCGCCCCCCTGCCGACTCGTCTCTTGAATCCGCTAGTAGATTTTTGAATGAAGGATTTAGCAGGCTTGTCCGGCCGCTGGAAGGTCCGGATTTGACCGAACCTGCATCGGATACAACGGTCGGTCGTCGCGTTGTCGATCGACATGGTCAATCGAAAGCGCTAGCACACCCAACGCCTAAAATACCACACACAAGGTCTGTCTGCGGTCACACAACTGATTTCTCGACCGATCGAGCTTGACAGGGCACAACGATTTGCTGAGTCGACCGCACATCCAATCAGTCAAAATTTAGCTTCTGCAACCGGTAATATAACCACTTTCGAAATTGTCGCCTATCCTGCCGGTTTCTTTTTACTCGTACGTGTCCTAGGCTTTGATCCCATCGGCCAATTATACCTAGCTGTTACCCATAGCGTGGAATTGACTTGATGCATGGAACACTAAGCGACTGAAGGCACAAATTAATATTGACGATATCGATGCATACTTCAAAATAAATATATTAAGCTTTCCATATACATGACAATAGCTAACCAAGAACCAGCAACACTACGGTCTACTGGGACCTCATGTAAATATACAGCACTCCATATTCGCATCGGTCGTGTAAAAACACCCACCAGGCGTCAAGGCAGGGCTGCCGGTAGTGCACTTCGTGTTGATAGCTTGAAACTGCGTAACGCACAGACTCTGCGTGACTGGGAACCCACCGATCCTGATTTGAATCAAAAACTGCGTGAGGTGTCCACCGACGATTACAGTAGTCTTATAAGGGTTCCCTATATCCATGAAGAAGGAGCCGGAGGAACCAATCAGCTGCTGGCAAGCCGTGGTAATAGCGGTGTTGAGGGTTGCGCCGCCTGTGATTTTAGCTGGCGCTGGAGTTGTCGTCGTTGGGACGCAGACCGGAGTTGAAGCTGAAGGGAACGCTGCTGGGTTACCAGTGAACGTGGCCGCAGTCGTCGTAGTGCTCTGTGTGGTCGTACGAGATCTGGTGGTTTTGAATATCAGTCTCAGGGTCAAGGAGCCCGAGTGGGGCGAATTGGGGCGAAAACCTACGAAGTAGTTGTAGTCCGCGAAGACGTCGACGTCGTCGTGCTAGTGGTTCGAGTTGTAGTAGTCGTGCTAGTGCTCCGAGTTGTAGTAGTTGTGGTAGACACGCGTACGTTGGGCCCCTGGACACATAGGTATGTTCCTTGCTGGATTAAGTCGCAGTCTGGGCCGACCGCCGGGTTCCAGGCGATTAATTTAGCCACCGTTAAGTCAGGAAAATCCCCAATCAGGTTGTCAACCACAATATCGCAAAACTCGCCGAATTCGATACGATGAAACCACGTGCATCCTGCCACCATACCAGGCTGCGTAGGAAGCGGAGTGAAAATACTAGGCGTTGTGCTAGTTGTGGTCGTGCTCGATTGTGGCTGCCAACCAGGTGTGTGGATGCAGATATAGGTCTCGTAAGGTAGAGGCAAATTGCCGTCGCAGTACGGAGCTATACCCATATTGAAAACCTTCAGATCCGCTGAAGTAAGACCCGGAACCACACCTCTGAAGTTTCCCACGATTTGAATCGTTGTCCCGCAGTCATAGCCGCCAATTGGGGTTTTATACCACATATCACAGTTGGCAACACAGCCACCAGGCATGAGTGGGGACGGGGTCGATATAGTTGACGTTGTGCTTGAAGTTGTACGGGAGGTGGTTCTGGTAGTGGTTGGCGTGATTGTGGGGTCTATGGCAATGCAAACATTGTGCCCTCTGATATCACCTAGGCCGGAACAGTCGCTCAACAGCAAAGCATTCCATAAAATCAGATTCGCCTTTGTTAGACCAGTTGAGGCATAGCGAGCGACGAACGTATCACAGGTATCAGCGGCTCGAAAGTATGCAAGCGTAATACAGTTCGGTGCTGTTCCTGAAGATGGGGTAGGGTATGTAAATGCGGTTGTGGTCTTAGTAGAAGTAGCTGCTACAGCGATACAGATGTTGTGGCCTCTGATATCACTGAGCCCTGAGCAGTCACTTCTTAACAACGTGTTCCAAAGAATTAGATTGGCTTGTGTGAGGCCGGTCGATGCGTATCTTTCGACGAAAGTCTCACACGTATCAGCGGCACGGAAATATGCAAATGTGATGCAGTTGGGCGCTGTTCCAGAGGACGGTGTTGGCCAGCTGAACGGGGTGGTTGTTGTGGTCGTAGGAATGGACACAGCAATACAGACGTTATGGCCTCTTATATCAATGAGCCCTGAGCAATCACCCTTCAATAGCGTGTTCCAGAGAATAAGGTTAGCTTGTGTGAGACCCGTTGATGCGTATCGCGCGACGAAAGTCTCGCATGTATCAGCGGCTCGGAAATATGCAAATGTAATGCAATTTGGGGCCGTCCCAGACGAGGGGGTTGGCCAAGCCGAGACGGTCGACGTTGTGCTAGTAGAAATCGTAGTAGTTCTGCTAGTCGTTGTCGTCGTTGATGATGGGCGTGCGCTTGAATTCGTCGTCGAGGCCGTGGAAGTAGTCGTGGAGCTACTGGGCAAGGCAGTTGCAGAACTAGCCATGCAGTATCCATTCCCCACAATGACATTGTCGCAGTCTTCGTAAAGGCTATAATGTGGTAGAGTCGTTAGACGATAGCTTTGGAACGGGCACTAAACGTATTGTAGTCTGGCCGCTAGATTGTACAGCCCATTTCATCTGGTATATCTAGCGGCGGGAAATCAATTCCATACCTAGGATTCTGAGAGCTCGAGAAATAGTTTGTTAGCTATGCTTTCAAAGTAGAGAGATGTCGTCGCCGGCAAGCCCGCCTAGCTGATCAGCCAACGTGGCGCTCTTTGCGTCTATATCTCAATCGTAAGGTCATATGCGTACCCAGATAATGAATTTATAAACTGGGGTATTGGCTCTGCTGGCCATCAAGATGCAATCATCCCCTTCTATTGCCTGCATCCAGGAGCGACAATCGGCAGCTTGATTGTAGAAGAGAAGTTTGATTAGACTGGGTATGAGTTCCATATATCCGATATCGCGATCGTGAAGCGATCCACGGATACTAGTCCTGATTGTGGTCAAGTCAACCAAAAGGTAAATTCCTTACCCGTATTTGGATCGTTTGGCCAGGGCCCTCTGACTGTAGGGAGTATATGTCAGAATTTCACAAAATATATTTACATATGTGGTATAAGAGCTAACAAACCGGCCACAACAGTGCGCACTGCGCAGAGCACGATGATTTTGAATAACATACATCCCTTCATGTTGATTCTAAAGTTTTTCTGTGATCATGAACGAAGTGTCTAGATAGGAAATGATGCAATGGGCCCAGGATGTGGTGTTCAATACACTTGCAGCTGCAAAGTATGGGTATTTATAACCAAGATACACCGATATTACGCAGGTATTTCGAAAAAGGAACCCAACTATGAGGGCTGTCTCATTGCCATTCACAGCATCCCTTGCCAAAGGAGAGCTTGATAATAAAATTTTCACAACAAGCTCAAAGTGAGTTCTATGCTATTCCAGCCGGTGTGAGAAAGTATAACTTTTGGGGGACGCAATGTCGTGGCACTTTTGGTCTCAGTCTCTTTACAGGCTACTCATGGTAATCAATATGCATCTTCCGGGGTAGGTAGTATCCTCGGAAACTTGTGGGTCTCACACTCGCTGAGACCGAAGTCAATTATCCGTACCGATCGCCTCGAATCAATGCACATTATAGTGATAACGCAGGGTACCCCCATGCATAGATTATGCTCCTCAGTCATAGCTTTCGGGGCTCTATTATCGAATCCCAAACCTCAACTCAAACACGAGATTTGAACCCCAATGCAACAATGTATATACAGATGTAGCCATGCTTAGGTTATTAATACCATTTTCCGGACCTTGCATGGTTATATGTTCCCATCTTTTATTGTCTTTCAGCTTTATCCGAGTACAAGCTACCTGACATGAGATGACAATATATACGGGATGGAGTTTTCATAAGTTTATACATTTGTATCGCGTCATGATCGGCTCATTATCGGGGTGCACACAGAGAGCCACGGCCATAAACTAGAACATCGGAGCTTCCGTAAAATGCCGCTATATCATAACCATATATATATGCCATCTCGATTGGCCCGAGGAGAAAGGGTGTGTCTGTGGGGGCCGATTGGAAATGCGAATGGTTGATAACTAGACTAGTTGCTATCCAAGCACAAACTAAGCTGTCTTGTTCAAGATAAGCTTGTACAGGCATTCACATTAATCTTGGAGGTTCTTAGCTCAGTCGGTGTCCCCGGCCCCATATAGCTGTATAGGGGCGAATTCGGATGGCGCTCTGTGAAACGGTCCTGTATAATAAAACCCATTAATCAGACACTTTGCAATGGCTAGCGACGTCTAGCTTGCGCATGCTACCGACTGCAAGGTATATATATTCATTCATGTGGATTAGCCCTTGTCTTTGCAAAATGGCTTCGACGACATCCAATAGAAGGCGCTCGGAGCAACGGAATCCCTGATTGTACAATTGTGAATACGAGTGGTTCAAATCCTGTTTCTAGGGTTCATCTTAGTCTTGACCCCGCGAGCTCACCAAAGTCAGCCGACTTCAATGGGATGGTGGCGCCAGGGCCCGGCCGAGTTTCCTTCTCACATGGAGCATTTTACCGCTCAAACGCTACGCCGCGAGCCTGCAGTGTTCAGCTCTACCAGGGTCGAGCGTTGTAAGAGACTAGTCTCGTTCCGTCCAACCCGAATTACAACAGAGTCTATGACGCAACACAGAAGAGTTTCAAGTGGTCAATACCGGTATACTGCCAGGTATTATATTTGTCAGGGAGGTCTGCGCAGATTGGGTCCGAAGAACTGTATAGGGTCCGAAGCCTCGCATAGTTCCTTTGATTGGTCTGATTCGGTACGCTTTAACTAAAGTTTACGTCCTTTCTCAGCTAAATAGCGATGAATCTTGGTTTGATTCGCGATATCCGTCTATAAGATCCGCCGACCGGATAGACTGGATCATAGCCATTCGTAACTGCCACTCAGCTACGTTAGTTTACCCATATATTACAGTTATTCGCGTGAAGTCGTTAATAGGCTATCCCGATCCCCGATTATTTGTGCTGGGAATATTTTTATTACTTGGGTCTCCATTCCCGGCGAATCCTCTGGAGACGCATGTACAGACCTATGTATACCCCTGATTGCTCGAACATCATGAGCCCGGGTAATTATAAAGTGTGTGGGGGTAACATATTGTATCCATGTACATACGTGCCATCGTGGCTGAGAATCTATGAGGGCTATTTTGTCGGTTTATATTACCACATATCATGGCGTAAGTCCCAAACGGGATATCGGGGGTTATCATTCACCATTAGGCTAGCATAGTAAGGCAGAGCTCCCATGTCGCAATAAGTCGCCTCCGACGCTTTGCAGGCCTGTGCCGCGCATAGGCAGACCAACGCCTACCGTGATTCATGTATGGCTAGCACAGCTAGCTTAGACGGCTTCATGGATCCATGGGGTTGGTGTCGAGGTCGTGCGTCGTCGACCCGCAGACCGCGCGATTAATTTTGGTGTATCCGAATACCCCATTAATTCTAGCAGTGTGCTTTCTTAGGGAGCCTCGTCCGTGTCTGACGAGAGAAGACAAACCCAACTTCTCGTGAAGTTATTGGCCGCTGCAGGCATCTTGGACGAGTTGACCAATTGATTGAAAATTGATTTAAGAAGATGAAGGTTCCCCGGCAGAATCATTCAGAGACACCATCACTTTATATTATTTGTGTCTCAGGCTTCATTTCCAGACCCCATTTTGCCCTGCCTCTTTTGAGTATATATATGCCTTTTAGATTCGCACTACTTTGTTGCAACACCCACCGGTACCACCTAGGAGTATCATCGAACAGGGTCGTCTTTCAGCTTTATATAGAGAAAGCTTGAAAGCGTAAGATGGGCACTTTACGGAGCCCCGCTACTTCTCTTACGGTGCTTTGGCTTTGTTTATTGTCGGTCTGTTATGGTCAGTATGCGCAAACGACGACTACGAACCTCGTTATTCTTGCCGGTGGTGTGACGCAGACACATAAGTGGTGGATCCCTGAGGCGGCCACCCCAGCGTTCGCCGTGTCTGTCGCCAGTACTGCATCCTCAGCTATGCCGACATTTTATTGGAATTGTCATTTAATGCCCGTAATCTGCTCCAATGTTGCTGCGTGGTTGCAAAGGACGGGAAATACCCTGCCGAGGGAATTTGTATATGACATCAAGGGCGGGGAGCAGGGTAGACTCAGAAGAAGACGAGATAGATCATGCTCGAGAGGCACGGCCTGTCCCAAGTATACCACGAACCCTATTTCAGATAAATATGTCGCTAATATCGAATGACGTATACCGATAGCACATGCGACGAATTCCCCTTAGCGAGGTCAGTAGCGAAATTCCCCTCTCAACATACCGCGCCCCTTAGCTTTGAACCTGGGGGAATTCGAATGGACATATATTTATACAATTATCTCCACTGTTTCTGTGGAAGTGTTGAATCAGCAATAACTGACAGGGCTTTAAAACAATAGTTGGATTCAGGGCGGAGGGGGTGAAGACCGAAACAATCAGGCAAATTTGGGGAATATCAAGCCTGCGCCCCAAGACATCACCTGCGGCGTAAAGCACGCTGATCGGTATACTGGCCAACAAGGCTACGAGCGGCGAAGGGGCGAACAAAATTGGCAAGCCGATGGGAACAGCGCACTCCAGCGCGTTCTCAAGGATGTCTACGGCAGTCCCGATGCGGCGGCGTTCATTTTCGACACAACCAGTATCGCAACTACAGCAACCCGGGCCTTTATAGTATATGATACAGGCGTGGCGACCGCTCCCGACCCGACCACCATAGTCAGAAGAAGTGAGAAAAATATGTACTTTAACGCTGCTGGACATGAGGTTACCCCTTCCCCACAGCTCGTGGACCTTAAAGAAACTAATCGGGTCAGAACAAATATTCCAGCTACCAGAGAGGCTGATATTTCGGAGAGTCGGGGGCAAGGCTCTGATAAGCCTGCCCCGGTGAATGGCGACGAGGAAGAGATGACAGAGACGGAGATTCAGGAAATAAGACGGATAAAATTAGAGCAGAGGAGGTTCAGAGAGGAAGAAGATAGAAGGGTCTTGGGAGAAATGGATCTTGAACATCAAGTGTTCGAGGCAGATGCGCCGACCTATGATCCCCAACTTTTCGAGACAGACGAGTATCTTTCGCTGCTAGACCCGCAGCTCTTGATTCCGGATAGGAAGGTAAAGAGGGCCAAAGGCGGTAGACGGGAGCGTGCAAGACTCGTTGGTGGCGATAAGAGTACTTGGTTCAACAGAGAAGAGGCAGCGAGGATTGCAAGGCTTAGGAAGCTATCAGACGCTGCGAAGCGTGCCAGCTCCCGAGAATCGGCCGTGGTAAAGAATGCACGGAGAATTGTGCGGGCGGCGCAGAGAGAAGCAGAATTGAGAAACGCCTTTGTGGTCGCGAATCCACGACGGAATTCTCCAAACGGACCCAAAGGCGATGCTCGCAAAGTCTCAAAACGCCGTATTCCCTCCGGCCGTTACAAATTTACAGTTAACAGCACTGTAGCGGACGCCGCAGCTCTCATAGCCGAAACAGATGCAAAAGCCGCAAATACCACGGAGGCTGTTCCAACTTTAAAGCCGCGAGCACCACCTCCTAATGCGTCCCTGTGGTGGTATGAGGGTATCGAACACAACGGCCATTTCGTTGGAACGCCATCAGATTACAAGGTTGGTGACTGAAGTCAATTTTGCATACCTATGCATATGCCCCATCCTATCATCCGAATTTCGCTAAAAAGATACACTAGGTCTATAGGAACGTCAAAGATTACGGTGCCAAAGGTAAATACCTGCTTCAATCTCCTTAACACTCAGTGAGCGCAGAGTGATAAGCTTTCTAACCTGCGATTTTATAGGCGACGGTGTAACGGATGACACCGAGGCTATCAACCGTGCAATCACAGAAAAGAATCGTTGTGAGGAGGATTGCGGTGCTACGTCAGTCCTTGGTGCCGTTGTCTACTTTCCAGCGGGGACCTATCTAGTCAGCGGCAGTCTATTGTCAACCTACTATACCCTTTTCGTTGGTGACCCAAACAATCGACCGATTTTACAAGCCAGTAACTCATTCGTCGGATTTGGTATGTTTAAACCATAAAAATACCCATTACTGCTAATATTATTGGTTAGTTTGCTGATACAGTTCACCTTAAGGTATCTTTGCTTCTGACTTTTATGACGGTGGCCCTGACAGTCACGAGTGGTAAGCAAGCAGCCGCTCATCCTCTGAAGCTGGTATCAATCTGACTGACGAAACGAAAAGGTTTATCAATCAAAATAACTTCTACCGTCAAATTCGCAATTTCATTCTGGATATTTCCCAGATGCCGTCAACTGCTACATCCTGCGCCATCCACTGGCAAGTAGCACAGGCGACTAGCCTACACAATATCGCAATTATCATGGCCAGGGACACCACAAATAATCACATGGGAATATGTAAGATGTATTTACGCTCCGATATCTCAAGGGTCAAGCTAATCCGTTGATTGCAAATAGTTATGGAAAACGGAAGCGGGGGATATCTAGGTGACATTGTTTTTTCGAGAGGTAATATTGGCTTCTACGCTGGAAATCAACAATTCACCACCAAGAATCTTGTATTCTCGGGATGTAGAACTGGAATTTGGTCTCATTGGGATTGGTAAGTTATTCCCCGGAGCCGATTCAATCTTATACTTACGCTAACCGGTAAAAAAAAAAAACAGGGGCTGGACCTGGAAATCGATCTATATGAGTGGAGTCACGGTCGGATTGAATATGACCCGCGACCCCGGAGGAATCAACCCGGGATCTAACCTAGTTCTCGATTCGGTTTTCAGAGACGTCGGAACCGTCGTTCTCCTCGAAAGCACATCCAGTATCAACGGTACGACTATGGTCGTTCTTGATAACGTCGTGATGCAAAGCTGTGGAATTGGCGTCAAGGCGTCTGGGTCCACACTTCTAGCTGGTGGATCTCGAACGATCGCCTCGTGGGGCCGTGGCAGAATTTATAATAATGCGAATCCAGATGGGGTGCTCTCAACAAGTGGCATGGATCTAATGCCACTCCGGCGAATCGACGCGTCCCTTTTGGGTCCAGGAAGCCCGACTGGCGTTGTGGGTGGCATATTTGAGCGACAGAAACCCCAGTATACAGTCAACAATGCGGAGAGATTCGCGAACGTGAAGGACTACGGAGCGTACGGTAAGTCGCCCAGCGTGCTTAGCTTTGACTGGGAGTATTCGCACACCTTTGATGTTTAAAATATGCCGGAACACTCTAACGAATGTATAAATCAGGGGACGGCGTACACGACGATACTGCTGCACTTCAAAAAGCTCTAAACCTGAACTGCGGACTCGACTACATCTTTATACCGGCCGGCACGTATATCATCACGAAAACTTTGAGGGTTCTAGTCGGTTGTGTCATCGCGGGCGAGGCGTGGCCCCAAATCATGGCTACAGGCCCGAATTTCCAAGATATGAAGAAGCCGTATGTTGCTGTTCGGATCGGGAACGTCGGGGATGTTGGAGACATCGAAATCACAGACGTCATGTTTACCACACGAGGGCCCACTGCCGGTGCCGTTTTGGTCGAATGGAACGTCAAAGCGGCTAGCCAAGGCTCAGCGGGAATGTGGGATTGCGTAATAAGAGTTGGAGGAGCGCATGGAAGTAACCTTCAAGCCGCGGATTGCCCTAAGTTAACCAACTCGATAAATAACAACTGTATCGCGGCTTCTCTACTGCTTCGGGTTACTAGCCGAGCAAATGGGTATTTCGAGAACGTGTGGGGGTAGGAAAGAGCTCCACCGAGCATTTGGCTTCGCGACTTGACACTAATTGGATTTTACTTTATATATAGGTGGACTGCAGATCACGACATTGATAGTGGTCCTGCTCAAACCCAAATCGATGTTTACGCCGCCCGAGGTACCTCTACATACTTCGAAGGTCCTTGTAAAACCTACTAATATTCCCGGCGCAGGTTTCCTGATCGAAGGGCCGGGACCAACATGGCTGTATGCCACTGCTTCTGAGCACAACGTACTTTACCAATATCAACTCCACAATGCAAGAAACATTTGGATGGGAATGATACAAACGGAGAGCCCCTACTTCCAAGGAGTACCTGCAGCGCCGACACCTTTCGAGGACTCTCTAGGAAAGTTTCCCATGGACCCCCCATTCAATCAGTGTAACGGGGCTGGAGACTGGTATACCTGTGGGTTTTCTTGGGCTGTACGTTTCCTTGGTAGTACAAATGTCTACCTATACGGGGCAGGTCTGTATTCTTGGTTCCAGCAATATTCACAGGTAAGGAAAAATAGGCCTTAATGGTTCCATCTACGCGGTTTCATCAAAATACTAACTGGTAATTGGTGAAACTAACTAGGTCTGCCTTGAAACAGAAAGTTGCCAATCTAGGGTTTTGCAAATATACCAGAGTAAAGGGGTTTATATCTTCAACTTGATGACGAAGGCTTCTTTGACCATGGTGACGAGATGGAACGGTCGTCCGGCGTGGGCTGTTGATAACCATAATGCCTATGGCTCTACCATCGCTGCATGGTTTCTAAATCAAGACTCTCCACCAGATGACAGCGGAATCATCGGCGGAGATGGAAGTTACACCCAGACACTTCGAGATGATATCTGGGATCCACACCCTCTTCAGGGAATTTATGCATCATGCCCAATATATCCGTGCACCTTGTCACTTCCTCCAGCCACAGTCTCCGCACCGATCCAGCCCCTTCCAATCACTCTTACATCCGGCGCTTCAACGACAACAATTACCCCTCCAGTCGTCCGGTCCGAGGTTCTATCTTTCTCAGCTATCCTCATCAGTTCTGCACCGCCCACTGGTATCACCTTCACGCCAGTCTTATCAGGAACGACAATACCCGTACCACCAATCACGTTGACAAAGCAAGGGATCCGACACACGATTATTCCGCCTCCTCTTTCTATACCATTTACTGCAGCTACACAATACGGAAATTGTAGTGTATTTTGTGGTCCTCAGGCAACGATTCTGTAAGTTTGACTACCTATGCATAGTAACACACCGCATTGTGGTTGATAGTGGTTTGGCTTATTAAATCGTAACGCTACAGCCCCGAGTATCCAATCATTATCGACCCTCCTCGGATTCAGGACACCAACAACGCTACAAATAGTTCGTCTATTTACGGTGATGGACTTCTCGGCGATGACAACGGGCGTGGTTGCTCTGGACCTGGTTGCGGTTGTACTGGACCAGCCTGTGGGCTTTGTCATGGTCCAAAATGTGGAGAAGAGATTGGATGTGTCTCCAACTGCGATGACGGTGATACCGATGGTGGCTGCAAAGGCACAGGCTGTGGCTCGGGATGCAGCGATAGGCATTGCAACAAGCCATGCACATCGATATTCTGCGGGTGCATTGGTCTTTTCTGTGGTGGGATAAACTTCGGCAAGATAAGATTTGGAGGTGGATGCTTCGGTCCAGATTGCATCGGCGGCTTTTGTGTGGGAATAAACTGTTTCCCTGGCCCGAACGAGGTTTGCATCCCGGCGCCTTGTCCCTGCTACAACTGTATACCTCCTGGCGGTGGCGAGGGCGAAGGGGAGGAGGAGGAAGAAGAGGAGGAAGATCCAGAGGATGTCTGTCTCATCATAAATCTCCCTCCCACGACAGGAACTGACACTGGAGCCCCGACTTACGAGATTAACGTCCCTGGTGGTGGAGGGGGTTGGAAATCGCCACCAAGAGTCATTCCCGGCGGCGGGTCACCGACAGAACCAGGAGGGCCCGAGCCCACCCCCGAGCCTAACAACCAACGGTTCGAACTGTGGGCCAGAACCCATCTAGACGATGCCTGGATAGAGCAATGGACATCAAACGAGCTCGGAACTGACAGCTTCACACCTTGCCAGCTCGCTGTGCTTAAAATGGGTACGCTTCCTTACGACCAAACAGGATTCCCGTTGATGAGTAGATCCATAGGGGAACTACGTCCTTGGGGTGACTGGAATTGTACCTGGACTCCAAAAGGGGGACTAAACTGGGAAACAGAGGCGAATGGGGCATTTATTGGTGACATGAGCTGCCCATCACGCTCATTCCAGTGTGTAAAACCTCCTATAGCCGAGGGATCTCTCTGCGAACCTCTAAACGAAAACGGCTGGTTCTTCCAATTTAAGTTATTGCTATGCCACAAGTAGCCCAGATCGAAGTCTCTTTGGCTAGATGTTTGGACCGACTTGAACGGGGCTTGGTCAAGCTGATGTTCCATATATATGCATAGCTCAAGACTACTGCTTATGTAAAGGAAAAATTAAAACCGGATATGTTTTACTTGTATACTTAATATATATCATCCATGCTTCCTGCGAACTTTTAGAACCGAGAGCGTAACGGCCACGAATTAAAAGGCACCGTTGTTAAGATATGTATTCTGCCGATTACTTAATTGCACGGGATCAGGGTACAGATGTGAGATTTTGCAAAATCGGCCGAAACGTTAGTTTCTCGGATTCTTAGTTGGCTAAAGTAAACTAATGCATCTTGTTCGGCCGGTGTTGCATGCCGTTCGCATTCGGATGGAGGAGCTAGGTGTACCTGTATAAGGTAGGTACTTCACTTATATACAGCACTCTATTATATGCATATACATTCGCACCACGTATATACTAAAGCAACCAGCGGGCGCCAAAGGGCTAATAGCTTGGAACTGTGAAACACACAGACTCTACGTGAGAGTTGGGAATTCGAACCCACCAATCCTGGCGTCTGCTGGCTTGGGTCAAAAACTGCGTAAGATGTCTACCGGCGGCTACGATGGTCCCGGACGTGACCAGATAAAATGCACCACTGTAATCAAATGACCCATACCAATGCAGAGCGGTCGCTATCATAGGCTAGGCCCCACACCTCAGGACACCCAGATCAATAACCACTAATTGGTATTCGATACTAGTCTCGTTCTCAGTTCGATATCACATATTAAATTTTGAAATATAGGCCCCAGGCATGCGCATAGCTATAGAAATGGTATCGATATTATTAAATTTACGTTTGAATTTGAGCTTGTGGTGTTTCTAGTCGAAGGAGGTGCTCGTGGGGTCTATGGTACTGGAGAAGTTCTACCCTCTAATATCGCTGAAGGCAGATCTGGCTAGAGCTAGAGTAGTTCGGTGATAGGAACGTATTCCGGAGGATCAAATTCGCCTTTTTCAAATCCGTCGGTGTGTATTGAGCAACAAATATATCGCAGCTACCAGTGACACTAGAATATGCGAGGGCCCGGGTGGTACAGTTCTACGGGTCCCAGAGGACGGGGTAGGGTCTGTAAGGGTCGTTGTGATCGTAGTCGAGGCGGTCGTTATGGTCGTAGTCGAGGCGGTCGTTGTGCTAGCGTCGAGACTGGTCGTCGTGATCGTAGTCGAGGCGGTCCATAAAGCAACACATAGGCTATGACCCCTTATACCACTGAGCTCCGTGCAATCATTTTCCGACAAGGCGTTCCAAAGGATTAGTTCGGCCAGCGAAAGGCCTATTATTGCATATCTCGCGACGAAGGTCTCGCATGTATCAGCGGCACGGAAATCTGCGACAGCGATACAGTTGGGTGCCGTCCCACCCGATGGACCGGTTGGACAAGTTGGCAGAGCTGACGTTGTGCCGGTGGGCATAGAGGTGATTCCGCTAATTGTCGTCGCTGGAGAATTAGAACACCAAGACCATAAGGGCGTCCTGGTGGTCGTGGTAGTCGTATTGGAGCGAGCGGAAAAGGTTGTGGCATCGCTGGCCATGCAGTATCCATTTCCCACGATGACATCGTCGCAGTCTATGTAAAGGCTATAAGATTGCATAACCGTTAGAGAGGATAGTAGCTTCGGAACAGGCCCGAACTGTACAGTCCTCTAGAAACTAGCTAGATTTATGGGCCCCGCCTCTAAGAGGGTTACAAAGCTGGAGAGTGATTATTTCATACCTAGGATTCTATTATATACATATAAATACGTTATATATTAGCCAAGACGCCTAGCGGCCGCGGTCATAAGTGGGATCTAGCTATCCAACGTACCCAGATGATGAATTTACGAACTGGAGTATAGGCTCTACTAGCCAAAGAGATACAGTCGTCTCCTTCCCGCGCTCGTATCCAGGAACCGCAGTCCTCAGCTTTATTCGAGATTAGAATATGTCCAAAGAAATCCAGATAATTATGAAGTGTCTCGATCTGTAAGATTTAGGAGGCTGAGCGGGCTACCCACCTGTATTAGGATCGATCGGCCATGGACCAAAGACTATGGATTAAGAATTAGCATAATCTAACATATAGTTTGAACATGGAAGCTAGCGAACCCGCCAGAACAGGGCGTATTGCGTAGAGTGCAAGGACGCTAAATAAGCTAGACGCTTTCATGTTGGATTTTGAAGGCTTCCAAGCTTCCTATGACAATAAACGGGACGAAAATTACTGCGAATTGTTCAATATATCAACTGTAAATTAGGAACGGGTGGACGGGTATTTATATCAAGTGTGCACCAGGCGCAAGCATTCCGAACAGACGACGCGAAAAGGGCGGCACCGGTTAACTCGGCCCCACGTCTGCGCGAGAAAGTGCAATCTTCCGGAGGACGCATCGTTGCGGCACAAGCAACGCCTATATGACCCCTTTACAAAGTACTACAATCAAAGCTCATTTCCCAGGATACCCGCATAGGCCCCTTGAGGGCTTGTGGGTCTGCTATCCCGTCACAAGTAGCCTATGAGATCATGAGAAAGAGGTCTTCCATGTCGATTCACGCGTGCGCACGTGTTTTCTATGCGGTCGAAGGCGTTAGCTGTTTCCCCTCTGGCTCAGATTGTTGAAACGTGGACCAAGCGGACGCCCATGGCCAATCGAATTAAACGAGCCTGTGCATCTGGTTGAAAAGAACCCTTGAAATCTTACAGGGGAGTAGTTGACTCATGAAACCAAGATGTCTTGTTCGAGATAAGCCTGCACAAGCATTTTGATAAAAAAACGTCGAATGCGTCACTGAGTGGAGCAGTGCACTATCACCCAACAAACGTCGCAATTCATAACGTTTATAATTATCAATGGCGCACTGAGGGCTTACAATCATCTTCGCATGCAGACATCCCTGGCACTAAACTTCATTTTCATACCGTAATTCAGTAGATCAGAATATTAATATATTCATACGAAATCTCGCGAAATTCGTATGAAGAACTCGAGTACTCAGCTTGAATAGTATCTCTAGGACGGTTCTATCGATCTTGTTATCAGCGTTCACTACCATCTGCCAAGCACAATCCGATATCGATATGAACCAATGATCCTGTGCGAAGCCAATTGAATTCTCCGGAGCTCACGGGCAAGGGTCGCTATTTTACCGCTCAAACGCTGTGCCGCAAGCCCGCTTGAAAGCCCAAAACGCAACTCCCACCCAATATTCCAAGCGAGTATAACGGGCGAGGATCATAACGATTACGTCCATTCCTGGCCCAAGCATTGGCATATGCTTACGGCCAAGGTTTATAAAGAATAAGTTCGAAAACTTCGTCGCTAGCCCTCCCTTGTTTGAAATGGTCTTTCGACCTCCTTGGTTTACCGATTGACATCCGTAACAGTATCGCATATGCGCTATCATCATGAATACGAGCAACTTGGTACGGTCCTGGAGTATTCCTCCCCAGGCTCACGGCCTTATTGTTGCTTCTATTGTTTGCCCTTTTGCCTTTCCCCTTCACGGAACTTCCCCGCTTTATACCATGATATTCATCAGTAGATAGTCTTCCCCGCCCTTTAAATGTATTTCGATATCTCCTAAGTGGTGTTTCCAATTATTCTATTGGGATCAACCGTAAAATTTAATCATGAAAATCTAATTTTTGTTATTTTTTATTTTTTTTTAAGTACTCCCAAGTCTTCCCAACTATCAAGGCTTGAAGCATGGAGCCGGATTACGGGACCGTTCAGCTATTATGGAAGAGGGCCCTCGATGATTACAAGGCCACTACTGGCATCGATTTGGAAGGCAAGGAATCCCAAAGGGTTATGAAAAAAATTAAATATTTCTGGGGTATCGGGAAGACTCTACCTAATGCCGCTAGTCCCACTAGTCCGACTGTCAACATTGGAGGGAACGACGACGCATCTGAAAATGTTCCCTTGGTTGATATTCAGGGCGATAAGTCAGACTTCCCTCTCAGGCAGCAGGCCAGCACACAGCAAAAGGCCCAAAATAAAAATTTATGGGAAAGGTTCAGAAAACCTTCGCAAGGCGGGGCGTCAAAGTCGACAGAAAAACTACCGGCCGATGTCACCAATGATACCGGTGATAAAGAATGCATTGAACAAGATATCGCCCAAGTGATTATGGAACACGCCGGTATATTCGAAGATGCGCGTAAAAGTGGTAGGGCGAATAGAATCGGACATGCCCTTGCAGAATACGTCTCTGCGGTGGAAGGTCTGGTCTCGATCGTTGGCGAAGCAGCCAGCCTCGCCTTCCCACCAGCAAGCGTCGTCGTCGTCGCCGTGACCCAAGCTTGTGGTGCCGTCTACACCGTAAGCAAGGATCTTGACACAATCGAAGGGATCTTTTCAACGATGGTATCGTTCAGCAAACGAATCGACCTACTCAAAGACAAAGTGCCGCCGGAACCCCAATATCAACAAATGGTCATAGAAGTCTTCCGTACCATGTTGAGGTTCTGTGGTGATATCCACTCTCGGGCGACTTCGAAAACGGGACTCGACAAGGCTGGTTCTTTCTTCAAGGCATTTTTCCGTGGCGGAGACCCATTGATCAAGCTGGCATGTGACAACGTTCTGAACAGTATTCACGATCTAGATTCTGCGACAATATTCCAGACTCTCGCGACAGTCGTCGACATCCAGACGAAGATAACAGAGCTCCATGAAGACCTCGGCTCTAAGATATCTGGATATCACACAGAAGTGGCACGGAACCTGTCCCGTCGAGATGAAGCCGACGAGCAGCGGACAAACCTGGTAAAACAAGCTGTGCAGGAAACGACAGCAACGAAATTGCTCGTGATGGAAATGCGCCTCGAGTTAGGCAACAGAAGCCAGTCCATGGGTTCCGGGTCCGCGGAGTTTAAGTCTTTTCAGGCCTTGACAAAGTCCCTTCTAACCGGCGCGGAGGACCACATGATACGACACCTTATAGAACTCAAACAGACATATCCGCCAGTTGGGGAATGGGTAAATCTCTCTTCGCATACTCAACGTACTCGAAGTTACGTACGGACATTTGTCGAGACTCCTCGGCCGCTGTTGCATATTTTGCTTTCAAGAGGACCGTAAAAGAGCTACAGGGGATTGAGAATATGTGGAAATTCTGCTCGGTCCAAGTTGCCCAACAGAATGGGGGGTACCGAAGATACATCGGGGAGTTGATCGGACGGGATCCGGTCCAACTGGCCCGAACGAAGATGGGCTGGGATCAACTATTTGGGATAGAACTTAGTGAATTGAGGTCTAAATCGGAGGGCGTACCGGATGCTGACTTGAACGAGGTATTCATTGTTATCGGTGGGTTGGAGGAGATGGAGCAAACCGAAAGGAATGATCTGCTAAAACTATCTGAGAATATGGAACGAAATCCGCCAGACCCGATGCTTAGAACTTACTTTGTCCTAGTAGGCTCCACCGAAAGCTTTTCTTCCGAGGGTCTATCAGGCCGAACAATATCGCTCGATAAAGCGAGTCTCCAAAAGCATGGAGATTTCAAGAAATTAACGGTGGCCAGGCTGGAAAGCTCTCGCTTCCCGGCTCTGTCGCGGCTAAAGCCTTTTCTGAGGCAGCAGATTGCTACCATAATCAATGAAAACGCCGATAGTGAGTACTCATTCCTAGCAAGCTTCCCGTTGCATCTATGGCAGCGTGCGGCCCTATTTGGTCTAATGCGAATAAACTTAGGGTTTTTCTACGTTGACCATATTCTTCGTCGTCTTGACGCGCTGGGAAGCCCGTTTATGATTAAAAAAGAGCTTCGGAGCCCACCCAAGAGCACAGATGAGATATATAAGTCGCTGCTTGAAGGATGCGCTCGGTCCCATACGGAAAAACAGCAAGAGGTTTTGGGATATCTATTCACCTGGCTCGCGTATTCACAAATGCCCTTGAGCCTCAATGCTGCGCAAGCGCTGCTGGACAGGGTAGTTTCGTTGGCTTCTCCGGGGACGGAAATCAATATAGAAGAAGAGGCAACGGGTAGGATATCAAAGTACGGAAGATAAAGCTCTAATTCATTCACTTGGAAGATATCATTAGCTTATATCTTTTCTCGACTAGGATCCTGGCGGTCTCGGATGCAAATGTCGAGAAATTGAATCCCGATGGCCCTGGATTCGGTGAGGGCACGAACGACTCTGAGGGCGAAGAAAACGAGCATGAGAAGATCTTTATCAGCTTCCAGGAGTCTTCCTTACGAGAGTATTTCAAGAGGAAGGACGACGAGCCGGGTGATTACCTTCGGCCCTCTAAACATGCAGCCCATCTGATGATACTGAGAATGTCGCTCGCGATTCTCGCCAAAAACATCCACGGCATCTCAGAGAGCGAATCAAAACAGATTCAGACCTTTGCTGCAAGGTCCTGGCGTCTCTTTCTGGGTGAAATCGCCGACCGATTGAATGTCGAGCCTCGAGATAGTGAGCTGCTAGAATCCAAGCTGCTTAGATCTGCAGCTCACGCACTCTTAGGATTGTTGGGAGGCGAGGATGATGGCATCAGAATATTAGAAGACGTCAACTTTCAAGATACCTGGCACGAGGGGCGTCATGACCCGGAAAGGTTTAGTATTCTGGGCCAGAACATAGATGGCCAGTTCGAGCTTCTACAGAAAGTAGTGGTTTTAATAAACAGCGAGATGTCACCTCATTCTGGCATACCGCTTGTCACACCCACATCGATAGCTACATCCCTCACCAAAAGCCACATCAACAGCCTTCTAACGGCTAAGAGATCTGGCCTAGCGTATAGATCATCTCGATTTGTCGCCCAAACCCTACGTCTCCTCAAAAGGGCCGAACATGGTATCCTGGAGAAGTTTGGTGATCTATCAGACGCTCTGGAGGATACCGACGGGGACAAACTCCATACCTGCAAGTTTCTGGAAGAAGTTATGAAGTTCGCCGGGACTGAAGTGGATGCCCGTGCATATGCGCAAATATCTAAGGCTCTCCAGTCTAGCTTGACTGGAGAAGGTGTCGTTGCAGCTGAGAAGGGACTTGAGATTTCCACACGACCCGGCGATACCTTTCTTCTCAAGCATCAAGTCGCCTGGCCACATTTGACCCCCTTGGACCTGTATTCTGGACCTACAGATGACCTGATGGAAAATATCTGGTACAATATGAGGGAACGCAAAGAAGAACTCGAGAGAGCCAGGAGTTACTACGCTGAAGCAGTGGGGGCCGCGCAGGCTATCCCACCTCAATCCGAGGATTATTCTGAGCTCAAGTATACCATAAACCGGGCCCTTCAGATAATGGCTTTTTTGGAGATCCAACTTGACCAACACCGAGACAACGTTCTTCATACAATGCAATTGGCGGAGGACACGTCTTCCCCTGACACGTACAGGAACTATGCTCACTACCTCGTTCTGGTGTTTGGGAAACTGCAGAAGTGGGACAGCATTATCGCGCTGACAAAGATAATAAAGAATCCCCTGTTGCCCGACTTTGACAACGATGACAGGCCTTATAACTACATCCATCGGGCAGCAAAAATATGCAAAGAAGCGGATCATCTCCGAGATATCTACTCCAAGGTGGACTACGACAGCCTTCCTCAAAATCAGCGTGATGGGGCCGCCGCTAGAATCAGGATACAGAGGGCATTATTCGAGCGGTTTGTCGGTATGGGAACCGAAGAAGCTAAGAGACAACTCTACCAGGCTCTAGACTCGAAATATCACCTTCAACTACGAGTAGCTGCCGTCCATCTGGCCAACATTGTGCTTCAAGATTTCCGTGACGCGGATACCTACAAGGCTAAAGAGGCGGCTATGCTCGAAATGGAGAATATTGTTGAGGAATTTCAAAAAAGGAACGGATTCGAGCTCGGACCGGAGCTATCGTTGATAATGATTCCTCTCACGAGTATGCGGAAACGGATGGGCCCAGCTCAAAAGTTCTTCACCGCCTTGAATGGGTCTTTCGATGCTTGCATAAAATCGCTTTCAGACGTATCGTCCGCGAATGACTGTGATGCCCTCTTGATCCTCGCAAGGATTCTATGCCTTGTGGCTGAAGAGCCGAAAGAAGACAAAGAAAAACAGGAAGACCTGGCAAAAGATGAAGACGGGGAACATGGTGATCAGGACCAGGACCAGGTTCGGCAGAGGATCTGGGAGGATGCTCGGTTGGCGCTGACGTGTCGGTTTTACAACGTGACTGACAGTGGGCAGTCCGGCGAAAAGAGAGGAGGCGTAACATGGCACTGTGATGTTTGCAACGATAAAATTAAGATGGAACGTGCAATTCCCAGGGAAAAGGCGTATATTTGTTTGGTTTGCATAGACGTCGACGTGTGTGCCCAGTGCTACAAGGCGGGGGAAAGTGACGGTAGGATCCCTTTCTGTCCGAAAGATCACAAATATCTTGAGTATCCCCCGGATGACTTCGAGACTGTCGAGGATTGCCAATTGGTATTTCGCGACAGGAAGGTCTCATTTACGGCGTGGAGGGATAGTTTGAGGGGGAAGTGGGAAGCTTGTTGGAAATCGTACTGTTCGACGGAATGGCAGTTGTAGACACCGGCGGGATCGCTACTCGCATATTTAAAACTATTATAGTTATTCCCCCCGTCGATTTTCCTGAGCGAGTTACGATAGCTAGGCAGTAGTGGCGCTTGCACATCTATAAAACCTATTTAGGAGTGAGTATATACCGTACGGGTTTTTGATGGGTTTTTGAGAACACCTTTAAGTCTCCAAGACAGTTTATATCGCCCTTAAGGCATCTTAAGTGAGTCTCCAGGCGGATTTCCTGTCCCGAAAAAAGCACGATTTCTCCTACGGTATATGCAAGTGACTTATTCACTGTCCGTTGTCTAGCTCTCCGCTGTTGGTGTTAAAGTTACGGCTAGTTCCCCACCGACCTTATATATATTGTATTCTCGCAAAATAAATTATAATTCGTTTGCAGAATATTTTATACTAGTTTGTGGTGGGGGTCGATTCATACTTCGAAGCGATAGATAGGTGTATAAGTAGTTAGTAAGATCAATGGTACTTTATATTAGTCTGCTCCAGGCACTCGATCAATAGATCTAACTCACAAAGTAAGTAGTTGGTAACTTCTAAGTCATCCGTGACTATATAGGCGGTTGCCACGAATATACCGGCTTGGGGAACAAGCCTTCGAATTTTAGACAACTGATTCGCTGACGTAATAATTATTCTTGTACCGAGTCGGAATGGGGAAGGTAGCATGGGGCACTCTTCGGTATTGGGTTCGGTCAGGGGTACCAGTTTCAACCGATTTTTTTTTTTTTTTGTAGCATGAACTCGTTCGGTCCGATATTTACTTGGAAAGCTTCAAAGAACCCTTACATACCCCATGAATGTCTGCGGCATGTCAGCCAGCAAGGGAGACCAGTTGACCAGCCGATCGATTGCTCAATTCAACTAGTATATCGAGCTGTTGAATTCTTCGGCGAGCCAACAGGAGCTAGCTTCACGCGCCACGACGGGAGTAGACGCAAATCACAGAGCTTAGCATGGGTCATTCAGTGTATGCCCGATCGTCAGGTACTTTCCCGATGCCCAGATATCGAAGCCGGGGATCCGTTTCGGGGAAAGCTGTGGCGCTAGAGCGCTGATGATGTGGCTTCTCCTGGGCATTCATTTGCCTCTAATTTCTTCTTTCTCCAAAGCCGGGAGGTGAGGGAATCGTCGAAGCTGTCGATGTACTGAGTCTATGTATAGGGTAACATGTCTGTGGCAGTGACCCACAATCCGGTGGGAGAAGGCGACCTGGCCAGAATGATGCAGAAGTTTTCCCGCACTGGCGGAAGATAATGGGTTTCCCACAGTCCAGTGTATGTGAGGACGCAGCCGATGATTGGCCAGGACCGCTGGAAGTATCTCCCGAGTTCCCCATGCATCTCCGCTCCATTCGGCTAGATACTTGGGAAGGGTGGGAAAAAGTAAAGTGAGAAGACGCAAGGGAGGCCATCGGCGGGCTCGATTCGAAGCTTGTGCGACGCAGCGAAGATAGATCCGGCCTCGAAGGGATCTGAACATCGAGTGGAGTATGCCTTGGAGTGTATAGACTTTGGTGCTCGAGAGTTCCGGTGAATTAGCCAGAACGGAGGCTGTCGAGATGGTCGAGTGAGCGAGTGCATGGAAGGATGAGGTCGCTGCCAACCCCTCCAGGACCCCCCATGGCCATGCAGGTGGGTCCTCTTCACGCATATCCCCGATTTGAGTGAGGATCGAATAATTTTGCGAACGGGCAGCCTGCAGCCCTTGTCCCGTGCCAGGTCGCGATTTGTGCTTTTCCCACTGGACGATATGTAGATTTTTACAAATCCATCCTCCTCTTCTTCCTCTCAATTTAATTCTCGTCGGATTGCTTCTGAGACGGGACGCAAAACCACCGAAAGGAGAACTGGAACGGGAGCTGGAACTCGACGAGGGGACCGTGATACCGAAATCTGCTGGATCCGGCGAGGTTGTTTTCGGCCAGTGGCTTTGGGCCCGTGCTAACAAACAAACCCACCAAACATCGGACCGCACCGTCTTCAACCGTTATCATCAGCCATCGTTCTCCGTCGCCGTTCATCACCCTCTCTTCCTCACCCGCTCACTCATTCTGCCACTCAGTTACGAGCCAGCCAGCCAGCCAGCCATTGGGACCGATTCGTCGATTGTCCTTCCCTATCCTCCCCGGTTCGGATCCATCTGGCTCTGTTCATTCGTTTGCTTCCAACGGCTGTCGCTTGGGACGCAGCAACCACGGAAGGCTCCCTACTCCTCACCGGGCGGCCTTTCACAGGCCTGCCATTAAAACCCCGGCCGAAGCGGCACTAGCGATACTTTCTCATTGATGGGATAGGAGTTGTCGGCTTCTAGGAGGCCGTTCTCAGGAGAAATGCATATCGGCATCAGAAACCAGCTGAGTGTATGCGTTATGTTACCGTCGTCGCTGAGAATACCTGTCCGTCCGTGTAATACGCGAAACGGAATGGACTGGAATTCGCGATGGCGGTTCTTGGCTCTACCGATGACACCCGCTGACCTGACGTCGGAATAGGCATTCGTCCTGGTCGTATCCCTCACCTCGCTGGGTGTACTAGCCATCGTCACAGTAAGAAATTTCCTTAAATATTCCAAATATCGAATCTTGTAAACCGTAGCTGATATCAATTCACCGTGGGAAATCAGTGGTTTAATAACCAAAGGTATGAATGGGCCGAGCACGTTCCATAACGGCGTATCTCGTGCTGAACACGCAGCGGTTTTGTGACCACCCATGCTGACCACGTTTGTAGCCTCGTTACCGACCTCCGACAGTCGCGACTTTCCCTAATAGCTAACCTCAAGTCCGATCAAATCGCTTCTGATATCACTCTCCTCGCGACAGCCGTCGACAGCCTTGCTTCTCGGGCACAGATACTCAATGCTATCAAAAGATACACCGGTGAAATCGGTCCGGTCCGGAACACGACGTATGCCAACTGGAATACCTCTCTGATCGATTATTCTTTGGTCCTATCGACCCAGCTCGCACTTCAGCACGTAACAGTGTACAGCGCCGATTTCAAGACCGTCTATCTCAATGTCACTAGCGATAGCACTCTCCCTCCGACAACACCGGGCTTCAGGGAAATCAATGATGCCACCGGAAACCTCGTTGGCTACAATTCGCAGCTTGGACATCCGGGCTTCCCGGACGAACTCTTTCCGACACAGCCACCAGTGACTGAAAAGCTGTTTCTGGGACCCGTTAGATCTTTGACCAACTCGTCGGCGCATATAGCCAGCATCACGGTACCCATATACAACAACACTACAGCCGCCATTGCCAATAAGGCTATCCTTGGCTACGTAACTGTTATCTGTTCCGTATTTAATATAGAGAACACGCTTAGCGATTACGGCGACCTCGGGCAGACCTACCGGTACCTTATACTCGGTCCTACCGATGGGAATATCGCGGGAAGGGACTCCGGATGGCCCGGGAATGTGAGCTGGAGATATGTGTTGCCGCCGGTTATTGGTTTTGAAGGCGAGGGCAAATTGGGGGGATTTCTCAACGATGTTGCGAGGGCGCCCGATAACAGAGGCACCGTCATTGACGCGCGGAATCCCGCGAACGGTGCGAGGGTGGCCGTTGGGTAAGTATTTCCTGGACCGCCTTGAATCGAGGGATTCACAAGGCTGACCTAACTCACATCACAGCTTTGCGCCTGTTAACTACTCATTGGTTGATTGGCTCTTCGTGGTTCAGATGAGCCACAGTGAGGTCAACGAACCGATCGTACATCTCAGGAACCTTCTTCTGGCGACCGTTTTTGGAACAGGGGCTGGAGTTGTAATTGTGACCTGTATCCTCGCCACTTACGCTGGTTTGTATCCCTTGTCCTGTTACGAGGAAGTCAAGGATCTCAATGTTGACTGGATATCTCGATAGTGCGTCCAATTGCAAGATTACGCGATGCCACGGAAAAGACGACAAGGCCGCCAGGGTATAGTCCGACGGCGTATGACAGCGAGACAGAGGAACCCCCGGGGGTATTTGGCGCAGCTGGAGAAAGTATAATCGGCGAATCTGTTCGTCGTAGGAGACCTTGGTGGCGGCGTGGCTTTACGAGCGAGAAACTCGAGCCTGGCACCAACAGAGGCCGAAAAGGACGCAGTTTTAGAGTGCCCGACAAAGTTCCAGACAAAAAGCACGTCGTAACTGACGAACTTACCGATCTGACAAGAACATTCAACGAAATGACGGACGAATTGGTCAAACAGTATACCCACCTCGAAGAACGAGTAGCAACTCGAACGGCGGAACTCAAGGAGCAGACACAACTAGCGAACGCTGCGAATGACGCCAAATCGATGTTCATCGCGAATGTCACACACGAGCTGCGGACGCCGCTAAACGGTATATTGGGCATGTGTTCCGTTATGATGAACGAACCAGGTCTTGCGCCCGGGATCAAACGAAGTCTCAACACGATCTACAAGAGCGGGGACCTCCTGCTCTGCCTATTGACCGACTTATTGACGTTCAGTAGGAACCAAGTCGCTGGTGTAAACGTGGTACTCGAAGAAGGCGAATTCCATATCAGAGATCTTATTACCCAAGTCAAGGCGATTTTCGTCAAAACGGCGAGGGATAAAGGCGTTGAGCTGGGCGTTGAGATTATAAATGACACGGGTAATCCAGAAGCTGGAGAACCGTCTATCAATGGGGTTCTGAGAGGTGATTTGAATCGAGTTTTGCAGGTTGTCATCAATCTGCTGAGCAATGCGCTGAAATTTACACCGTAAGTAGATCCTAGAGCCTGGATTCTCTAACAAACTGCTGACGGAAGTGGCAATAGTGAGAAGGGATCGGTGCAATTAAGAATCACTATGCTCAAGGACACGAAAGGTCTTGCTTTGACAACGGAGGATACTCCCCAAAAAGACCTACCACAGCTCAACATCCCTCAGACGGCCATAATAAATCCGAATACCCCTGCGAACATGGCGCTGAAGGCGAAGAAGGAGGCCACATCGCTAACCATCCCATCACTAACGACGCCCGGTGAAGTTAGTAACTCCTCTACTACGGAAGCTTACTTTTCTGAGAACAACAAGTCAAAGGAAGACGAAGTTCATTCTGAGGAAGGTAGATCGCCGCCGATGGAAGACCCGAGGATCGCTATTCGATGGTTTGAGTTCTCTGTAATCGATACTGGTCCTGGTATTCCGAGCCATATGCACACCAAGATATTCGAACCTTTTGTCCAAGGAGATCTTGGCCTATCGAAAAAATACGGAGGAACTGGTCTCGGCCTCAGCATCTGCAAACAACTTGCCGAACTTATGGGTGGTGTCATCGAACTGAAATCGTTTGAAGGAGCTGGTAGCTCGTTTACTCTGCGGATACCACTCCGAGCCGGAGGATTTCCAACACAACCATCTACTGGATATTCGAGACCGGGAAGCCTGGCCACCACAAGGTATACTCGCAACTTGCCACCAAACCTGCGGCCAAGAGGGGATATTGACAATATCAGCACTAAGACTGCGTCGACGGCTTTCAGTTCGATATCCGGCGGCGGTCAAGTGGATGCGACGAGACTCGTTGGATTAAGTCAACCCTTCTTCGCCCCGGAAGTCGTCGAGGACGAGTTTGCGGAGATACGGGGAAGCCGAAACCAGGAAAAGCGACACAAAGAGCACTCCCCACCTCCTCCGGCGTTGCCCACAATACCATCATATTCAGAAACACCTCCTGCCATTGCAGAGAAGACAGAAATCATAATCAGTCAACGGCGGCCGACCCTGGAGCGGACATCATCCTCGCCGGCCATGATGACCCCGAGGAGCCTGGAGGGCTTTTCGCCCGCGCTGCGGAAGCCTTCGGATGACCGGGGGAAGGCACAATCCACGCCCTTGGCTTCAACTGGCAATGGGACTGCGGGGACCGCTCCCTCTGCTCCGCTGGCTCAGGAAGCCCCGAAGCCGGCCGTTTTACAGAAAGCGCCTGTTTCGATGATCTCGCCCAGCAAATCGGTCCGGATCAGCAAAGTTCCGGAAGGTGAACCTGCCGGGTCAAGCTCTGCTCCGGCCAAGAAAGAGAAGCGTTCTTCAAAAGAGTTGAAGGACCTCAAGGATAAACGGGCGTCAATCAAAGTTCTCGTGGCGGAAGATAACCGCGTCAACATTCAAGTCATCAAGAAGATGTTGAAACTTGAAGCCGTCTCAGGTATACCGCCCCTACCGCTAGCTTGTTGGCGGGCTTTTGGCTAATGTTTCCTTCTCAGATATTACTTTAGCAGAGGATGGTGCCATCGCCGTATCCAAGGTTAAAGAGGCTCTCACTATTGGAAAGAAATTCGATATTATCTTTATGGATATTCAGATGCCCAACATGGACGGCCTGCAGGCGACCAAAGTCATTAGGGACTTGGGCTACACATCTGCTATTTGCGCACTAACGGCTTTCGCGGAGCAGAGTAATGTGAAGGAGTGCTTCGACGCGGGGATGGATTACTTTTTGGCGAAGCCGATTAAGAAAAACGACCTTAGGAAAGTTTTACAGCTATATGGAAGTTCGTCGAAGCTAAACGACGGGGAAGCCGGTCCTGCCGGATCGAGTATGTCTGGGCCTAGTGAGGCAGGCCCAAGTGAGACGAGCTAATTCCCATGAATTCAACCACACCTACCCACGCGATACCACGCGTGAACTTGTTACCGGTGAGCTCAAAGGCCACATGGCCTACTTGCCCTCTTTCCTTTCAATGCACTCTCATTTCTGTATCTTTCTTTCTTCACGTACATTCAAAAAAGTACATCTTTTTTCGCTGCCTTACCTTCAATTCGGCTTTTGTGTTATAAACGGGATTTTATTCGGTGTGTTCATCGTTTTTGACGCTCGGTCTTCGATTTTAATGCGGCTCCTTTACGACTACTGTACATACATAATTGGGACTATCTTTGGTTGTTGCTAGCGGCCCCTGTCGGTTTTTGAACTTTGCCCTTCCTTGCAGGGGCTACTGCTTTTTATCTTTTACAATTTTCACTTAGCAGATAGGTTGTTTAACTAGAGGGTTTCGTTTCGGTTGTTATGTCTTCTGACCTTTTTCCGTTGTGTTCTTCTCTTTCCCTCCTTTTCCCTCTTGGATACGTTGGACGCTTTCACATTAAGCGGTTTCTGTTGCTTGAACGATTTCTTTTAATTTGCATATGGCATGGTGGAGAGGCCTTCGAATTCCCTTCTCCACCCCTTGCTTTTAATAGTTCGGTCTGAGCGTGTCTTGTGGTTGTTATTCTGGTGGTTGTGGACTCTCTCGATCGATGGCCCTGAGGGGATCGCTACGGTTAGGATCCTGCTGCTGTGCCTTTTATCTTCTTGTGTCTAATATAATCTTTTATGACCGGCAGGCTGTGACGATTTCATGAACTTTGGGAGTTTGTGGGTCGGGTGATGGCTTGCGATTAATATATTTTTTATTATATATATTCTAATTGTAAAATGATTGCTCTTTAGCACTGTTTGGTGATGAGGAACTGCGGCACTGATTACTTGATGTGTATATACAAAAAGGCAGTAAGTGGTATCAGGTCAGATCGAGGTCTGTGTACTCTCCCTTCCAAATTCATCGCTGCTTGTCGATTGTGAGATACTTGTTTAAGTCATTATAAGTAAGTGTGGATATGTGTCGCGTCGATAATAGGTGGGATCCTTATGTACAAAGTGAGGAGTGATGATAAATTCCAACCCGAGAATGCATATGGTCGACATGAAAATCCGGCTCATCCGCATGACTGTGATATGATTCCAGGTAGAGATTCCCAATCTAATATCGCGGGGCCGGATTAAGAGTCGTGACCAGATCCCGGCGGTCGATTTCGAAATCTAGCACTTCCTCGCTATCTGCTGGCTTTCCCATCTGTTTTCCCTTCAGAATCTCGTGAGTAACCTCACACACACGAGTATATGCCTTCCCAAGCTCCACCGCCAGTTCTGTGCTCGCCCTCCGGTGTTTTCTCTCCCATTTTGCCAACTCCTTGTCTCCCCATTTCAAAAGGATCCTATCCTTGTTCTTTTTTTCTTCAAGATCGCATTGGTTCAAGACTTTGAGTAGTAGCTCCGGGTGGACGACGATATAAAATATTATCTCATCGCGAGCGGCGATAGAATCCCGAATGTATTCCCATGAAGACGTTATACAAACTTCCCTGAAGACCTTGTGTCGTTTCAAATGAACTGTTAAAGTGCTGAATATAAAACGTCGAAGATATCGCTGTGTCTGCTTTATCAACGGTGTATCCGGATCATGGGTCTGAGATAGTTGATCGACCACATCCACCGACGGAGTCCCCTTTGCAAGAATCGAGTAGGGAAGGAGTCTTCTCGCCACGGCTTCCGGGTATTCCGGAGGAAACGGGCGTGGTGGGGGTGTGTCTGCATCTGAAAGGATGTGTGAGGAATTTGAGGGGTCATTTAAGCGGTAGAAAAGAATTTGGGTGTTTATTATTAATGAACGGGTTATTGTCGATATTACCGCCTGTTCGTAGGGAAAGTACGGGGAGCCGGTGAGGGGGATTGTATTAGATGGTGGAGTTATCCTTTTGAGTACCTTCAGGAATGTGATTGAGTATATACGGCTTGTCAACTCCGATATCGTGTGGTAGAGTGATACTACAGATTTTGCATAACGGAGCTGGGCGAATGCTTCCGTGTGGGAGGTTTCTAGGGGGACAGAAGACGGGAGAGGGTAGTGTACGCCGTTGTGGGTGTAGGGGAAGTATAAAGGGAAATATGGGTTAGGGATGCTGTGGTGGATGATTTGGGAGATTATCTGGGAGTGGTATTTAGAGAATATTGTGCGGCTTCGCCGGTAGAGGCGGATTAGAGCGCGGAGGGAGTGAATGTCTAGGTTTTGAAGGACGAGGAGGAGGATTTCGAGGGGGAGGCGGTCGAGGGTGGAGAACTGTGGGGGTTTAGGGGGTATGCGCATTTTTGGGGTTGTGAATACGGTATATGGGAGATATGAGGAGATCGTGATGGTATTTTTATGCTTCGACGGCATGCGTATGGCCCCCTTACTTATACTCGTGATGCATGCGCAGACGCGGCGAACGTGATAATAGGATCCGGCCAAGAATCGGGTGATATGATTCAGCCTCGTGTGATATTTCTGGCGGCCAACGCAAACCCTTTCGACGAATTCGAAGCCTGGTTCAGGCCTGAGGCTGGTTATTTTGCGAGGCTGGCCTCAGGTGTTTTTTTGGATTTCCAATATCTTTACGGCAAAATCGTGGATCATGGTAGTAGGAACATTCGGTTGACTAATCCGTCTTATAATAGCGCGGCCTGATTACGGCCGTTGTTCGCCGGTTTTTTCGTCGACCGCGAACGGGACATCCGAACAGTTTAGAAGGTCACTAGACTTGATACATGAAACCAGGAACCAGAAAGCCTCCGCTGGACTATGGATAGCTCCTTACAGCTTAATCCATCGATCACAGCAATACTAACCGATAATCTAACGTAACTCCATATGGCCATTCGATCACTACTTAGTTATATTCAAATGAGATAAGTGTCGAACCATTTAGATACGCCTGTCTATAGATCTAGATAAACTCACCGCTAATATTATAATCGATCGCACAAGACGTCTTTTAACCCTGAGAACGTCCCCGTCGCTGTCTCCTCTCTCGACTTGAATTGGCAGCTTTGATGCATTTCTCCAAACCCAAGACGACCTCCTCGTAGAACCTTTGCTGAACAGCCTTATCTTCTAGCTCATCCGCATCCATCCATTTAATACAAGTCTCGACAACGCGGTCGTAAGTTGGGCCCATGGACATATTGACTGAATGGATCTTGACCTCGCCACAGGCCTTCAGATATGCATCAAGGTACGGATCTCTGGCTAGGCTATCATCTTCCTGGTCGTCCCTCAGGGACCTGGATAGTCCAATCTCTAAGAAAATTATGCCAAGACTGACGACGTAAGATAGTTTGTAGCCTGGTTTGTGTTCGTTCTCCGCTTGTGCAACTTCTTGGATTCCTTGGAGATCGTTAAACGCAGCCGCAACATACGGAGACCACCTTCTCTCGGCTTCAGTGGCGTCTGGTGGTAGGAACAGCATAACATCTTTACTGCTCCAGCCTTTTTGAATCCAAGACGACGAGTGGAGTCGGAGAAGAGATATGGCGAGGGTGTGAGCCAGTTCCATGCGTTGGGCAATAGATAGTATGTCCCGCCCCGATGAAAGATAATCTAACAACGATGCATAGTTTTGAGAGCTATGTCCATCATCCCAAGGTATATCGTCCATCTTGTCCTCGTAAACGAGATACTGGACGTTATCGTCCCCTGTAAGAACCCCAGGACAATATTCGTGACCTGCTACGCTGGACGAGAATCCGACTCCCCGGAGCCAGGCACACAAGTCTGATATCTCTTCGGGTACGACCGACTTCTCCACCGCAGGTTCCTGATCCACGGGGTCTATAACTGGTTTCAGCCGAGGGTTTTCAAGTAACCCCACTTGTTTCCTCTTCTTATTCTCTGAGAACGTGGTTACCGCCATACGGGAACTGTGAGCAAAAGCTACTGCCTTCTGGAATTTTGATTTCGGTGTCACTGTGCTCAAAGAGACTACGGTCGTAGTTTGTGTCTCTATGGCCTGAACGCCATTAGCCCCAGCCATCAGGGCCCCGGCCGAAGTCTTTTTCAGGCACGAAGTGATATTCCCTTGATTTCGTCGCGTAGACCCCAAAGGCGGTCTCAGTGGAGCCGTTAACCTCGGCGTCGCGTATGGTTTAAGTTCGATACGCAAGGAAAAGCGATCCAATGGTCTCCCCATGCTATCTAGCAACATGTGATGACAATTTCCAGGCTGCTGCGACGATGGATAGCCGAGTGTGATAAGGTTGAAGTTGAATGTCTGATATCGAAGGTCCCTGCTGCTAGGGCTGGAGGACTGCCCAATCGGTGGTGCTGATAAGTCTGTCGAGGAAACCATTTCAAGTCGAAGATGAAAAGTATGGCAAGAGCAGCTTGCGACTCTTTGTAACGCCACTGACAGCCTCCGAGCCGCCTCGTGGAGATTATCGATTACCTGAGATACGGAATTCCACGGCGCCGCATTCGAACAACTTCCATGCCCATATCGCTGATATGCCGCATTCATAATCACCGTCGTAGCCTTATTCCGCCATTTTTGGTCTTCTAGGAAATGATTCACCGCACTCTGATATAGAAGATTGTACCGCATCAAGTTGTCGAAGTGTTTTTTAATGTCCTTCTTTTTCATCTCCAATCTCGATTTCGTTTTAACAGGCACAGATTGTGGTTTTGAGCCTGATCCATGAGTTCCGATGTGGTCGCCCGGTCCGGGGAGGTCGTCCTACGGAACCCCATTGTTAACTTAGCCAATCCTCCATTATCTTAAGCGTCCTAACCTCTCCACTTACAATTTCTCTAAGTTTCGCGATATCATCATTGAGGGAAGACAGTGTCCGAAATATCAGCTGCATAGCGGATGAAATCTCGTCGTAGAAATTGCCCAGGTATACTTTGACGCTATCCCTCCAGGATTGGTCCTGCCAACGGTGGTCATCGCTTCCTCTCTCCCCAAACATGTTGTCGATTTCGGGTTCCGTCAAGAACGAGCCAAATATTCTCCTCGACTCATTTCTAAACGCCTTCGCATTGCAATGATACTCCAAGCTTGTGTCGAGGATATACTCTTGGAATGAAGCCGAACTCTTGAAAACGCCGCTAGCTGATTTGAGACCCTTGCCAATCGGCTCTATCAATGCTATCGCCCCGAGAAGAAGACCGACAAGCTCTACCCCTGACATGATCAGAACGTAGATCAAGGGGGTTAGTTGGCAGCTAGCCTATACTAGGTACTAGTTAGCTGTGTTGGTTTTTAGTTTGAACCGTCGAGTTCATAGGACTGGAGCCAAAAGCTTATATACCTCTACGTACCAGGAATGATACATCATCGATATCATGAAGAAAGAAAACTAGGCGAGGGCATTTCGGGAGCCCGAACTTAACAGGGCCCCATATTTTAATATAATGGAGGATCGATCCAAGACAACTAGTACTCCAGTGTGCTGTGCCACCTCACGGAACAAACCTTGCATATGAATTCAGAGAGCCTCCCACCATCACCCAATAAGGGAGCACCCGGCTTCAAATGAATAATTACCGGCTCTGCAGACCTAGTTAAGGCTGACTTGAGGCAGACTCGTCATATGAATCAGCCCACACAAATCTGACAAATTCATTGTCTCGCTGTTTTAGCCCAGCTATATAATAACGGTGGCCGGTGGATATGTCACATTTCTCCTCATAACCTCACGGCTTCAACATGCACCGTTCCGACGACGGGCGCAAGCTGAGCTGGATTTGGTATATATAAGTACAACGACGTATACGTATACGGATCTGGATCTGGATCTGGATGTCACAGTATTGAGATATCCAGGCCTATATATCTACATCCGTATACGTAGCCGACTACCTCCTGGGCTCGTCACGCCCCGCCTCATCGGCAAAACTCTCTATAACTTCAACCTAATTCAGAGATCAGCTCACCGAACTATACCCATGTCGTCTCCCAACGCCCAGGATTTCGGCTCACGCGTGCCAGCGGACACGGATGCTACGTCGTCGAGTCCTCATCCTCAGAACCCGAAAAAAGAGCCGGCCACCTTCCAATGCTTACTCTGTCTGGAGCGCTTCGCCAATGCCTATGACTTGCGATCTCACCATCGCACGCGTGTTGGTGAAATATGTTTCGTCTGCAAGTTTTGTGACAAGGCATTCACTCGCCAAGACGAAAGAAATCGGCACGAAAACCTGCATTCGATGGAGGAGAAACTCGTCTCTCGTCAAAGATTAAAGCTTGGTGAAACCTCGTATTCCAACCCCGAAGCCGCAGTAGGTGACGCCAGCGTCCCTTTCTCCGATGGCACACCGGCAACCCCGGACTCTGAAATGGCGGCCAAAGAGGATAGCACTAGAGCAGACTCAAATGCCAATTCGGGAGGTATTCTCGCCGATGCTGTGGATCTTGCATGTGACATCGTTGATGCGGTGCTTGATATCCCCGGAGTCGAAAACTTGAAAGAGCTAGAAGAAATCCAGGTCAAACTTGATCTCTGGGCGGACGGCGTCGAGGTAACGACGGAGAGGTTTGAAGGAGCAATTGATGGGTCTAGCGGGCTCAAGGAGTCAATACTTATGATATGGTTGACATTTTTTAGATACTTGACTAAAAACGGTAGGTTCAATTAACACCGCCTCTGACCCTCCTTATAATTTAGGATGCGAGGTTATCCAGCTGCTAGTGCTAACTGCAAGCTAGACAATACAGAATTTTATAGAACGGTTGTGGAGGGTCATTTTCGTCGTATTGTGGGTTTGACTGAGAAGATACACTACTCCCACCAGACCGCCCTCCACGTTGAACTAGTCGAGGCCTCGATACTAGGAGGGAGCACTGACGATAATACGAGTGAACCTGGATTAAACACGGAAGTCCAAAGTTTCATCAGGTGGTTTAAGCTGCTACAAGAAAGGCTCGCCAAAATTGCACCGTTTATTATGAGTTCTCTGAAGGACTATGAGAACAGGGAGCAACTAAGTAGCCTGAATGGTAACGAAGTCGAGGCCGATGCGCAGTGGAGAACCACATACGAGGAAAGACTAAAGAATATCAAGGATCTAAAACCACAAGATTGGTATCGCAATAGCATTCAGGAAAAGTTTCCTACCATCGATGATGGGGCCTCCCAGATAATTGCGAAGGAGCTCTGGGAACTTTACCGAAATGTGTCGGCAGCACTATACGAACAGAAAAAGGTTGGTGTACACTTGGAAGCTGAGAAGACAGTAGAATCGAAGACCGTCGTCGAACACGACTCTACCTACGAGTCTATGCAAAGTCTGGCAGCATCTCTGATCAGACCTGCCCCTCGGAAACTGGCAGTCGCCTTCAGCGACATTGCATCGGATTTTTCCACCAGCTTGGTTCAACTGAAAGATCGACCACAGGTCCCTCCACCGCCTGCGGGCGTACAGTTAGGCGAGGACAAAAGCTTTCGGTGTCAGTTTTGCCTTGAGATGGTATCTGATATAGATAATACAAGAAAGTGGAGGTAATCTCTTGATCTCTCAGTTCCTTGAAGGTGACCAGCTAAGTCTATCGCTCTATATCTAGGAAACATGTACTCTCCGATATACGGCCGTACTTCTGTACCTTCCCCGATTGTGCCGAGGCATCTGTTCGATATAAGTCCAAGACCGAGTGGATGGCGCACGAAGTAAATGCGCACCGGCTCCGGAGCCTCTGGAAATGCAACTTCGATGCTTGCGCGGAATCGGGTGCAGAATTCGACTCGGAACAAAAATTTTTGAACCATCTCGTCATCCGGCACAGCCTCAACCACAAACTCCAACAGTCGAATATTCGTGACCTTCTCAACTCGACCAGAATTGTGGAACTCAACCCAAGTTTATCCTTCTGCAAAATCTGCCAGCAGACGCTACCGAACCGAGCATCCCGTCTGGCTTCACATATCGGACGACATCTTGAGGATTTTGCATTGCCAATACTTTCCCGCCTCGATGACAGAGAATGCGACAGTGACACAAACGAAAGCGGTTCTGAAAGCGACTCATCTGAAACTGGTATTAAAACCACAGAAAGAGATAGAATATTGTCACTGAGTGTCAGCTCAAGCGCTGGGCGATCCGTGAAAGATCATGGGTCTTTGATGTCTGATTCCGATGTGGAAATCAGCGAGAACGCTTTCCGGCCACAGCAAGCCGCAAACCCATCCACTCTAGATTCCGAGCATAATATATACGATAGCACCGTGTCGAGTGCAAGCACGACTCCCGCTCCGTCGTCTCCACGGGAGCCTCGAATGATGCCCTGGGACAGACGAAGAAGTATAAGAGAAGAAAGTCCATGTTTGAACCTAGATTTCCCCGCCGATTTAGATCCTACCCCACTTGATGGACCGATACAGCGACCAACTTCGAGTCCCAAACGTCAACCTGGACAGCTTGGAATGGGTCCTCTAATCAGGACAATGGGCAACAGCATCTACCCCAACAACCCCAAAATAACTGCTTACAAGGACGAGACGGCCGCGGGGAACGATGTTACCCTGATAGCAGACCTTAACGAAAATAAGGGCCTGGGGGAAGTGGCACACCAAGTGCAAAAACAAGTTGGGCCGTCCGACGAGTTATCCCAAGGGGGTTTCATCTGCCCTTTCGTTGTCGGTGTTACGGGTCCAGAACTTCTCGATGATGCTTGTTTCACCCGCTCGCTGCCGAATATCCGAGCAGTCCAGTAAGTTTTAATATGATCTGGCTTAATTTTCGTAGAGAAGATATCGTGTCTAACTCCCTTCAGAACCCACATAGATCTCAAGCACTACCGCCTCACAAAAACAACGCTTCTTAATATTACGGCCGCACGTACTTGGGGGGAGATATTCGATGCCGTGTATCCAACTTGGGGATCGAAACCACATCCGAGCCCCTGTGCGCCTCCACCGTAACGTCTTTCTACCAATGGTTTGTGCTAACTCCTCGTGTCAACAGATTTCTCCGATTATACGACCTTGGATAAGTTCTCCAGCACTAGCGGAGAGCTCCAAGCCCCTCAAGACGCATTCGAAGCTGGGAAGGTGCTGGTTCACGACGAAAATTTCGGTATCCTTTGGTTCGAGACTGAGCTACCATCGCCGGATTTCTTGAATTTCGCGACCCACTACTTTTTACACCTGTGTATTAAAAGTGGGCAGACAGAAAAAATCCGCATCAACAGCTTTCAGTATCTCAATTTGGAATATGCACGGCATCAGGCCGGACAGGCAGGCCGAAACTGCCATTTCACATTAGAATTGAGAAAGAAAGAGGGAGGGTTAATCTGGTATCGTAAACCAGACTCTACAAAGAGCAATCAAGTCAATCCTCGAACTCAATTAGAGGAATAAAATGAAGACCTCTGTTGACCGCAACGGTACTAATGCCGCCCACAAGCCATTTTCGTTCCCCCCGGGCCTAGGGCGGCGGAATTGAGAAGCCTGGACGGAGTTCTAAACCCTCGGGCGCAAGAAGCAGAGCCTGATGTCGAATTAGTTGATGGAATATTCTGCGGCAGCCCGGGCCTGCCCCATAGAGTATTAGACACCATAATCATACCTGCCAGATAATGGCCGCTGATGGTCCCACACTTCAAGGCTGGCCCAATGTGTCCACCTTTTAGTAACATAAAAAGTAGTATACGTGATAATTTTTCCCGAGGCGAGTCCTATCCCTCAGCTCGGAAGCATACAACTATTCCGATGAGCTAGGACTATATTCTTCAAAAATATTTCCGGACTACATAGAGCAGAAATCAAGCCAACTTCACCCCGAATCGTAATGAACCAACAGAATGGTCTGTATTGTCACCAAATCAAAGCGTTAAGTGTAGACTCTTCTAGGTACAAGTACAGGATGGATATCGTGATAGGGTACAATGCAGGATATGATATCGATTAAGATTACATATCACTAAAACGTTTAAAGGCCCGACTACGCCTCCCATAGCTTAATTAATCGGGCACATAACCAAAAAAAAAAAAAAAAGAAAAGAGAAGAGAAATCCACAGCTATACCTACTCTCGAGACTAGACGGGGTGTTCTAGCCGTACATAGAGAGACCGCGTCCAAAATATCGCAAGCGGCGGAGCCCGAAATGTGTTGGACCGAAGACGTGACGTTGAATTCTTCCAGTCGTCCCAAAACGTTCAAAGACGAACATGACAACTTTCCTACTTTCTCGCGCGTAGTCGTCCCTGCCGCCCGTTATATTCGTCGCCGCAGTTGGGTTCTTAAGCCGTTAATGCATCCGACAATGGCTCCCTGATATCTAAGAAAACGGCTAGAAGATCTCGTATCCCCAGTTCAACGACCCCCTCGTGCACATGTGTCGTAGCTAAGCTAAGTACATACCTTGGCCGTTCAACTGCACGTGTTTTCCTCCCAAGATGCCCGAAGCACCCCAAGACTCCGGAAGTATCGCTACCCCTGCATCTTCCCAAAAACAACAAGGCTCGGGGACACAGCAGGAAGATTCTTGGGAGGTAGAATGGGATGTTTATTCCGATCCGGAGTCATCGGAGGATGAAGAATCGGAACCTGGGAGTCCTACGGCGCTGTTTCGACATACTCATGAGGGACCGGATGGGAGACGGCGGGTCATTACCGCTGTGATATTAATGACCATTGCTGTTGTTAGCATGGTGGGGCAGACGGAGGCGACGGTATATGTTCAAAGAAATTTGGGATGGGATAAACCGTATTTGATACTGTAAGTGCAGTACTTGAGGGAACGTCTTTGGCATGTCGAAACAGTAAATTAATAACTGCTGTAGATACCTAACTCACGGCTTCTACTTCATCATGTGGCCGGGGCTTTTAGTGTTTGAGCGGTTCCAACAGTCAGCGAAACCCTGGAGTCGATTCTTCGAGGACCACTTCTTTGTGCTCCGCAGGACGGCGCAGTACGTCGAGCACCAGACGTTGGATCTGACATCCTCGCAAACAATTCAGTCGCCTTTGCCTTACATGCTCAAAACGTGCTTTATACAATGCTGCGCCTTGAACATAGCTGCCATAACATGGTTCGCTGCTGCGGTAAGATCAACTTCCCAACTGCGTTTCACCTTCCTTTAATAAAAAGTTGGCTAAGAAGGAATAATAGAATATGACCACCCCCAGCGATTTGACGGCTATTAATAATACGTCCGCGCTTTTTACGTACGTGTTCAGCGTCTGGCTTCTTAAGGAATCCATGCGTATGACCAAAAACATCGCTGTCGTTTTAGCGGTAGCTGGGGTTTTGGTTATTGCGTATGGTAACCCGATGGAGGGTGGAACGTCCGAAGCAGCTATCAGTAATCAGAAGCGACTGTTCGGGAACGTTATCACTGCGGCTGGTGCTGTTCTTTTCGGTTTGTATAGGGTGTTATATAAGCTTAAAGCTTGTTTGCCGGCTGAGGCGACCGCGGAGATGAACATTACGTTTTCGGTGGTGGTAGGTAGCAGTATTGGCGTGTTCACGGCGCTGGTATTCTGGTTGCCGCTTCCGCTGTTGCATTTTACGGGGCTGGAGAAGTTTGAATTGCCTGGTAGCGCTGCGGCGTTTTGGACGGCGTTCGGGGCGGCGTGTAGTGTTTGTGAGTGTTTCTAGATTTGATCACGCCTGAGTTTATGGCCATTGAGCTGTCACTAACTGCTGTGAGTAGTATTTACATGTTCGTTTCTATCGTTGACAGCGTTGACAAGTCCCGTGCTGTCCTCCGTCGCGGCCATGTTGGGAATTTTCTTCGTGGCGCTGTATGACTGGTTATTCACGGGTCACGATCTTACTAAGGCGACGTTGGGGGGAGGCTTTGCCATTATTGTTGCGTTTCTGTTGCTTGGTTGGAGTACGTATCAGGAGACATATAATGAGAAGGGCCCTGAGTAAGTCGTCCTCGATACTTAAAATATTTACTGGAGAATACTGACCGTGTGGTTGTTATGTGTAGTAATGAGCACGAACTCAGGAGAGTTCCAAATACCGAGGAGGTCTAGAGTTGAAGCAATAACATTTATCGAATTTCATCCAAGGTAGCTATTCTAAGCTGGCAATATTTTGTGTACTATAGTCTTATGCAAATACGGTTGTAATAACAGACTTGAAAATGATATTTCCCAGGGGTATCCCTCTTCACATCCGGCCCACGTCTAGTGGTATCTAGAAACTCGCCCAGAAAAACAATTGAAAAACAGAAATTGGGTATCATCGCACATTTCAACGCTCAGATTTCCTTTAATCAACCAAGAAACTCCTTTACAACGACTGCCAGGTGATAGTTAACACCGTCTGTCCACCATCCGGGGCGGTAAAAACGGCCACTTGGCTCCCATCATTCGCATCACCGGCAGCATAATAGCTGGTGGAGTTCCCATTAGCTAATTTTCCACCGTACGTGGTGAAAACGGTCGATGTCACTCCGGTCCCGCATTGGAATTCTCCGGATATGATACCACAGCTACCTTTGCTGCTCTTCAATGTGAAGCCGTTGCCTGAGGCGGTGGCGGTGTATGTGGCGCAGGTTCCCTTGGTATACCACTTCCCGGCCGAGATCAAACAGCCACCCTTGTCGACGTTCAAGTATCCACGTCCGCTGAAGGGTTCACCGGGTGTTCCGGTGGGGGTAGAAGTTGGGCCTGCGGTCGTGGTTCTCGTCGTAGTCGGAGTTCCACTGCCGCCGCCGTTCTTTGGGTAGTACTTGATCCCGGTTCTCGGGCAGGTACTCGGGGATCCCACGACCGGGGCGGGGACGTACTTCCCGCTCTGTGCGCTCCCGTAGACATTAAAATGGTACCAGACTTCCGTCAAACTTCCACTTTTGCAGTTAAACACGGCTTCCTGGCCGTGAGTGCGCTTTACGGCGGCTTGGAGGGCTTCAAGGGTGTATGTTTCTGTCTCTGATGGTAGGATTCCAGCTGCGGCGAGGATTTGGTAGGTATCGAGACTCTTGAAGAGTTCGACGGTTTTGTCCATGTAGTCTGCGACGGCTTGGTCCTTTTGGTAGTCTGTGTAGCATTTTGGTTCGTAGGTTGACATGCAGGTGCCGTGTTTGTTCCATTCTGTGGGTGATATATAAGTATCAATACTAGTCAGGGTTCGTGTGTATAGAAGTTGTGGATTACCATGCTGCCAAAGTCCATCATCATTGTTATTATTACTCCTCCAGTAGGTTTTCATGTAATCCAACGTCTCCGTCTTTCCGAACTTTTGCATAACGGCTGTGACGTCGTTTGTCTGCCTGCTCCGGTCGCAGAACTGTTCATATCCGCCGTCGCAGTTATCCGGCCATAGACCGTGGATTGTCCCTATTTTAGACTATTCGTTAACTATGTTCCGGCTAATTATAAGGGGAATGTAGATGGGTTGGTTGTACAAGACTCCTTAGGGCCGATATCCGGCCTCGCGTTCCAGAACTGTGTTAATAGTATCTGCCCACCGGGGGAGTTGAAGCAGCAGAGGTTGTTGACCGAGGCGGTGTTATGGCAGCCTATGGATTGGACGGTTAGATATAACTTTGCAAAGCTGGTTGCGGTATTTGGGAAACGTACTAAGTTGTGAGCTCTCCTCTTTGCTACATGTTGGACCGACGACTGGACTTCTTTGGCAGAAGATGTTCAGTGGGCTTGCGGTGGCGAAGGAGAGGGTTGCTAGGAATGGGAGGAGGATTTTCGAGTGCATTTTCAATATATATCTGCAATCGATTGTGTAGGTATATAGATATAGAATAAGAGAACCAAAACGAGAGAACTAGCTGGGGGGGGTTATAATTATAGCTTGGTGAACAGCTTGCTTGCTTGCTTGGAAATAAGAACCCAGAATAGTCGCGGGGTACGAGCTTGAATATATACCAAAAAACCTTACTCCAAAATCCACCCTCCATCCAAACCCGATTGCTAACAAAACCGGGTATCCCGAAGGTCACACCCACTTACCGCCGTAGGGCAGAAATCACAGGAGCTCCAATAAATCTGTTCCAAAATCCCCGAATATGGGTGTGTAAGAAGCCAACCCGCCAATGCTCATGCGATAGGATATTAACAATTCTGTCCGCGTTCTATCAGCATGCATGCATGTCAAACCGCATCATGCTTCCCGGAGCACCCTTGATCCTTACCAGCTGTATACAACCTACCTCTCCCCTGACTTGGCGTGTACATATGTGAATATGCTTTATAACCTAAAAAGCAAAGCGGTGCCTTTTCATCCCATCGTGGGTTCCGATGTATCCACCGTATACATCCACCTATCACCGTTCAGGGAGCCGCACATGCAATCAAGCTTTTTGGTAAGAAATGGGTGAGAAGAGGGTACTCCTGGATCGAACTGGGGGACCTGCATGAGAGGACCTTGTGAATGGTCTTTTGATCCTTCCGGGATTGGAAAGAATGTCTATCTATGGTAGGTGATAGGTCCATGATGATAAGGTGGTGGGAAGTTAGGGGTGGTATATAAGTGGGTAGTACGTAATATGAGAGGTGTTATGGCAGGAGGTGGGCTGGGGACCAACGGTAGAGTATGATAGTATATGGATATTTAGAAAAATAAAATAAAAAAGAAGAAATTAGGACAGAGAAAGAGTCTGTCGTTGAAACGATATCTGGGAGGTTATACTCGCATGGGCTCCAATCTGCGGGTGTAATTGGACAGCAGCTGGATGTGGCAAGTGGGTATGCATTCCCGGCCCAGGAACCAACGTTAACTTTTTCGAGAAAAAGCACATATGCGGATCTGTCAAGCGGCGCTTCTTTGTTCAATAGAAGTATTCCAGAGAAAAAGCGTAGTAGCCTAGACTTCCCCAATATCGATTCTTTGGATTAGAGGCTGTCTCGTTTTCTGCCTCGGAGGTATTTGGTGGCCACATGTATATTAAAATCCCCTCTGCCATTGTATCTATAAAATACAATGGGGCTCGAGAACTGGAGCAATGCGAGCCAATCATAAGCGAAAATGCAGGGATCCGGTCGATATCGATACCGAAGGATGTAGCGGGATTCGAAGAGACTCTGTTCATTCCAAGACTCTTGGAAAAGTACGTACCCGCTCAACATTTCGATGCGGCCGTCCCGTGGCGAAGGGGCGACCGATGGTATTTTTTCGCTGTGGCGTTTCTCAGCTCGCACAATGTTTGTGATTCGAGTAATTCTGGATTTTGAAGGATCAGGGTTGCATGCCCAGAAAGGCTGTATCGTGAACGTGAACATGAAGATTGCTTTGTGCACCCCGCATGATCTGGTATTTCAGCTGCTCGACGGCACCTTCTAGCTTCTTACAATAGGTTTTCACCGTTGGAGTCTTTTCACTATTGTTTGTACTATCCGTGAACGCCACGAAGACAGCGTTTTCAATTCAAAAGGTAATATGATTGCTAAGAAAATATAATCAGCTCCGCATAACGCGATAGTCAAGTCCCCGCTACAAGATCAGGAAGAGTTTATAGATAGAAACAAAAAAGGCGTTCGTTTCGACCGATATCATATCTACAGTGCAGATAGAACTGTGAGGCTCCTGCTTCGTCAGGCTTAGCGGCTTGCGGGTCCGATGTCTTGCATTCGGCGGGGAGGGCTGCCTTGACGGTCCCAAAAGCAAGGGACGTCCGACGAGGGGGTTGATAAGGGGAGGAGGACCAATGGAGTGGGCCTCGTGGAAAGCTTGGGTTTTTTCCTGGTTATAGAGAAGATGTATGTATTTACGGGTTTTCTATCGTCAGATTTTGTAAGATATCATGGGCTCGAAAGATCGGGATATCGTCAGGTAGGCAACACATTCGCAAAAGACGACTTCGCAAGGATAACGCTGTGACAGTTCAACCACGGTATGCGAATGCTAATCTTCCGACCAAAGAGATGCGAAGAACACGGACACGGGATCTGGATCTTCGCTCAAGAAGTCTGGGTTTATGCTAGTGAACTGATCAGTTGCCAGCCTGACGATTTCTCGATTAGAACCTTCCGGATCTGGGATTTCCAACGATGCACAACGCCTGCAGACTGTAATCCATGTTGAGAGCGACCGAACCTGGTGTGAATGTGCGAAGGCTGAGTGTGATTGTGGTTTTGGTTGTGGTTATTTGGGTAAATTCGGAGTGTCTACGGTGCCGATGGTACGATATGTAAGTATGGAATCCACGTGGCAGTATTATTATACAGAGATCGCCGTTCTCGCGGGGACTGTTCTAGAAACTATGCCGCGTGCTCGTCTGCCTTGAATACGCATCGGTGTTTATATACCTGGGTACTTAGTGCCTATATTAAGGGTGGAAATTCACGCGGACGTCCCCGTTGGAGATAATACTGAAAGGACAGATTTAAACGGATATTTCTACGGAAATAGCCGGTCTCCTAAGGGCGTATCGCTGAGCGAATAGTTATATCTATTCGTTCTCATATTAAATATCAGCTCGTGGTCCATGGAGGTATTATCAGGACTGCAAAAACTGGTCCGCTGGTACTATTCTTGTTACCGATACTACAGCATAATTGTGAGTGCTTGATATCAATAAGGCAGTCTCCCCTCCTCTTTTAGTCCCTTCCACAGCGCCCACGCGCAGAGAGCCTTCGAATCCCTCGTAGCCTTCCACAGTTCATCGAACTTAACAAGCTTCAACGTAATCTTCTCCCCCTTATCCCTCAACCCCGTCAACCTCCCCTTCCACTGCTCCAGCTCATCCGGTTCAATCTCATGAACAAACGCGTGGTAGGTGATAACCTCATCCAGTAACCCCGCAGAACTGAATAATCCGTCTAAATCCCCTTTCTTCGGCTCTTCTTCCCCGTTTTCAGTGATCGGTGGAGCGTCGGCTAGTCCTATGCTTTCTTTATTTCCGTCTTGATTGAGGAGTGGGGAGTGCTTTAGGGCTAGCTGGGAGAGGTTTATGAGTTTGTCTTCGGAGATTTTGATGCCGATTTCTTCTTCTATTTCTTTCGCTGCCGCGCCGGAGAAGCTGCCGTGGTCGTCTAGCATGCCTGCTGGGATCTCGGCCATGGAGGTTGTGGCGCCTGCGAGGCGGGGTTGGAGGGTTAGGATTGCGTAGAGGTTGTCCTTTGGGGTGGTGGACGGGTGGAGGAGGGCTAAAATCCCGACTGTATATCCACTCTGTCAGAATACTTTACTTTGGTGTGGTTTATATATGTATAGAGTATACGGGAACACACCACTAGGACCCCGGAGTAAGACCGTCCCCGGTACGGAAGATTTATCCTCAGCATCCCTAACCGTGGCGTTAAACATGAGAAAACCGATCCTTGTGGATCCGAAGCGGACTACGTTTGTGATCTCTATGCGGCGGAGGGTGTACCCGTCCGGGTTGTTGTGGGATTTTAGGGAGGAGGTTATACGTGAGATCCAGGATTTGAAGGCGGGGAAGGTTAGGAGTTCTCGGTGGGTGAGGGGGATGTGCGGGGGGATGTGGATGGGGATGGAGTTGTAGGTTTGGGGGAGGGGGTGGGTGGACATTTTCATTTTGCAAATTTTGGGGGGTAGACTAGGGAGGTGGAGGAGGGGGTAGGAGGGGATGAGGGGGATGAGGGTGTGGCGTGGTAGATTTAGTCTTGAGAGGGAGGAGGAGAGGGAGGGTTTCATTTAGGAGGGGAGATGGGATGGGTGGATGGGATGAGAGGGGGCTGGCGGAGGACGGAATGTTGGAGATGCGTAGCACAGGATGTCATCGCTGAGTTGACTGTGTGGTATTTTGCGCCCAACGCAGTTGGCTGTCAGCTCTGGCGACTGGCTGGAACTGGGTCGTCAATTTTATGTCATTGCAGGTCTGACTTGACACTGGTGGATAAATTGGCAAAACGGTGTAGAGCAATGAATAGCAGTTTACTAGAACTATTGCGAGTGTAGTCGAGAGAGTGGAACATCAGTCATACCGCCCGAGCGGACAAATATAAGATACACATCCAATCATATAATAAACACATTACATCAGCATTATAATTATAAATTAGCATACCCCTTCGACTGAAACTGCCCCGCGATAGTTGCGTAGTAAAACCTATGGGCGATGGGGTACCCGAGCGAGTGCACATAGATCTCGCCACTGATCTTCTGCACCCCAGTGGTAGCCCACGTGAACCTCGTCCCACCGCTCCTGATCCCGTCCGGCAACCCCCACCCAACGAACCATTGATAATTAGACGTGAACTGGTTCCGCCTGTTGTAATTCTTCCCGGCGGCGTAGGTTTCCCAGGCGTAGAGTTGGTTTGATTTCTCTACTTTTACTGGGACGGTGTCGTCGTACCAGGTGGGTTCGGTGCGGTCGCCCGGTAAGAGGAATTTGTAGAGACGTTTGTTGGTCATCCAGAAGATCGTGCCGGGGAGGGCGTCCCCGCCGTTGGGGTTTCGCCATTTTATCAGGATGTCCCGTGGGTTCGAGCGGAATCTGTCGAAGATGTAGAGGTCGGCTGAGGTTGCGCGGAAGGATATGGGGCGTCCCGTGTCACCGACGAAGCGGACGGAGTTGATGTAGCCGGTTAATGTGACTTTCCATTTCAGGTAGTTGTAGCGTTTTAAGGCGCGTTTTTGGAGGGGGTTCGGAGGGGGGAAGCCGTTGTTGAGGGGGGTTTCGGTGAAGGGGATTTCCGGGTCGTTGAAGAGGGCGGAGAGGGAGTCTTCGATTGTGGAGTCGTTGAAGGAGAGGGGGAGGATGGGGCCGAAGTCGAGTTCTCGGTGGGGGTTGCGGGGGAGGGTGGCGGCGAGGAGTAAGGGTAGGAGGGGGAGGGCGAGGAGGAGTCGCATCTTCATATTGAATGAATGAATTGATTGAACTACGGCACAGGTTTGAAAGGGACGGTTTGGGGGTATTATATATCACAGGACGACACATGGTAGAGTACGGGTATATATCCCTGGTTATAATGCATGCAAGCCATTCGAGTTTTCCAAATCACTCACGCCTCGTGGGATACCGACGGAAACGCCGTGCATGAGGAGGTGGATCGCGACATTCGCTGTTTCTGTGGGAAAGAGGATGGGATAGGAGAATTGCCACCGGGCCTCGCTAGTCGGGCCAATTGGAGGCGGATGGGGGAGTTCAGCCGCACAGGTGGAAGGCCGGTTCTGGAACGGACGAGACCGGGGACAGGGGTGGGATCGATGTTGATATGGGCTTGAAGGATTTTGATCCTTTCTTTTGATAACCTACTCTTTCGTGTATTGAATCTGTTGGGGGGTTCTTATATAAAGATGTGTATGGAGGAGGATAGAATCAGAAATAGAACTTAATAGGCCGTGTTATAAGGAACCGTGCAGGAGTCGACAGAAAGATATACTATGTAAAAGATGGAGGGATACGGACAAGGATAGGACAAGGATCAGGGGGAGCAGAGAAAAAGAGATGCCGCATATATACACGAGCAGATATAGTGAGGCCGGGACCGCCAAGGGAGACCAAGAGCGTGCGGCATCGGCTATCGATAAGGGTGCGAGCGAACAGGCTGTTTAAGATAATTTCTTGAGTAGAGAGATGGTATTCCGCCAAAGAGAGGAGGAGGAGGGAGATGTTCACATGATGGTGATATCGGAGGTCAGTTGGATGGTATCAGTGACAGCGGATCCATGTCGACGTGAATTCATGCTCTCTCCTCTCAGAGAAAGAGTTCCGCCAGCCGTAAGCCAACATTGACAGCGGTTGAAACAGAGAAGCCTTCCGACGGGGATGGTTTGCCGGAGCTGTCGGACTCTTCTTTCGGTCGGTTTGTCACAGAATAAAGTACTTACCTACTTGCCTGGATATGTAAAGGGATCGGTGATTGCATGGACGAGTGCAAAAGGAAGGAAGAGAAGAATACGAGTGGCTGAACGAGAAGAAGCAGCGCTCTGGCCTCGATCCGACAGACCGAGACTGTCCTTCGAAGCCTTTGACATCTTTTATCTCGAGGATTGTATCCGAGTGAATGCTCATGTCCTCTCTTCCCTCCCCCGACACAGTATCGAATCCCGACACACGGCTGCAGGAGCATCAGCACTGAAGGTATCGATATCAGGGCATGGACTTGCCATCAACACCGTCGATACCGTCCTCATCATCACCACCATCATCGTCGTCGTCGTCATCCGGGAAATGCGCCCACAAGGACCGCACGAGGTGTTCCCTCCACCGCGGCCAGTGCTGCTCCTGTGGCGACTCCCGGGCCCATGAGCAGTCCTACCAGCGGTACTCTCCTCTCTCCTTCCTCTCCTTCCTCTCCTTCTCCTTCTCCTTCTCCTTCCTCTTCTCCTTCTTCTTCTGGTTGTTCCGAATCCCCCGATCTCTCCTTCGCCGTCATCTTCTGCTTCTTCTTGCATCGTATTGTAGCTGACGGACCGTAGATACGTCGACGGCGGCATCGTGCTCGACGCCCCCCGATGGGCCCATTACTGCTCGTCCTGTAGAGGTACTCTTCTCTCTTCTCTCTTCCCTCCTACTTACTCTCCCCTACCGTCCATACCGTCCCTTCTGTCATCGAATCTTCCAATCCTGCGCTCGGGCGGTGATAAATCCCGACGAGCCTGATCAATTGAGCGGCTCAGTTCAAGCTCTATCCTTTCACTGCTTCCTTTCATCACTTTCGGGTTCTCGCCGCTTTTGCTCCCCTTTAACTTCCTTCTTCTTCCTCTTCTCTTCCTCTTTCACTCTCCTTCTCTCTCTCTCTCAAGCTTCGGCTGAATTGGCAAACAAGTCAATGCGCTGCAACACCATCGCCAGGCCAGACCTCACTTCATTCTCATCGCAACTTCCTCTGCCAGAGCAATTGCACCGGACAGACCCTTCCATCTCATATTAGAAATATCCTGCTAACCGCTGCCGGACTTTCTCCTCGGACGTCTAGACTACTGGGACCGCCTCAACGCCACCCTCAGACTCCCTCCCTACCGCGACTCTCAGCCCCGTCTAACCGCCTGGGACCTCTTCCACCTCGCCGCTCCTCCGACCCCCTCCTCTACCTCTTCATCTTCATCATCTTCCTCGTCATCCTCCTCGTCCCTCCCGAATCCGATCCCCCCCGACACCCTATCCCGACACTCTCTTGCAGCATCCTCAGCTCACCCCCCTCCCCCGCCGGAGGATGGTTTCCCCCCCTCCTACGCCATCTTCCAGCTTATGAGCCCCAACTTCTCAAACGAATACCACCCCGTCGTCGCCGAACACATCCGCACCTGGGGCCGGCTCGAGTCCAGAATCGCAGATGAACCCGGTTACTCGCCCGGCTTCCAATCCTTGCTCAGGCAGTACCACACCGCTCGTTACAAGGCCAAGAGGATGACCGAGCTCGACAGGCAGTCCAGGGGTGGCTCCCTCACCGCCCAGGCGAGGGCCGAGTACTTTCAGCTCCTCAACTCCCCCGGACCCTTCGACATCTCCATCCCGTCGTCGTCCCCTTCCACCACCACCAACAACAACAACAGCAATAACAATGCTAGCAGCAGCAGCAGCATCAGCATCAGCAGCGGCGGTAACGATCGCAGCGGAGGGGGAGGAGGAGGCGGTCCTCCCACCCATCCAAACCTCGGTCACATAGGCATCAGCTTCGGCAGGGTCGCCACCTTTGGCAATTTCATCCAGCAATCCGCCTCAACCTCTCACGCAACAACCGGAATCCTCGGCGGTAGCAGCAGCGGTAGCGGCGGCGGCGGCGGCACCGTCCACAATCAGAGAGTGAATATGGACGGGAACGGTGTATCTTTGCTCTCAGGTTCAACCGCTAATAACTCACCCCCGCAAGCTTCCCCTCACCGCCCCAGCAGACGGCGAGGAAGCACCCCTTCGGAGAGCATGCCGCCCTCCGCCCGCATAAACGCACAGTCCGACAACTTCAGTCGACCGGCCCCCGTCATCGATAGAGATCGTGAACGGGACCGCGATCGTGAAACAGGCCGTATCACTGCCGGTACGTCTCCTTACGCTGCTGGTGCTGGTGCTGGTGCTGGTGGTGCTGCCGCTACCGCTTCCGAGGGCTGGCCTCCGCTTTCCACCAGCGCTCTCACTGCTTCTTCTTCTTCTTCTTCTTCCTCTAATACTCTATCTACCTCTGCTTCTCATGCCATCCCTCCTCCTCCCATCCCTCCTCCCCCTATCCCACCTCCTCCACTTTCACCGTATCATCATCACCATCACCATCACAATCCTGTTTCCCCCTCCGAAATCATCCCCGAGACCTTCCACTACCACCCCAATCATCATCATCACCACCACCACCATCATCCCCGCTCCCATCCCTCCAACCCAACCGTGACCTCCTTCATCCGTTCCCACCGGTCCCGTCCCATCTCCTCCGTAACACCGGATATTGAGACAGATCGTACTGCAGCAGATCGTCGTCGCCAGCTCCGCGAGAGGAATGAATCCGAGTGGGAAAGCCAGCGACCTCTGTCCGCCAGCTCCTCAACCAACCCCAACACCGCCACCACCACCGCCAACAGAACCAGCGTCGACAGCACCGTCGTCGACGCCATCATGAGCGACCTCCCCAGCAGCAGCCAGAACTCCGACAGCTCCAACAGGGGCGGCAACTCCGATCCTACGAGGACTCTTGAAAGCGACCCACCCACGCACAACTCCCTCAGGCACCGTCCTTACTTCCATCTGTCACCCACCAGCGAGCCCTGGAGCACCTCGCTGCTTCCCGGAGAATCCAGCCGAAATCAGCCGAGTGACCAAGCTATGGGATCATCCAGACGTGACGGCCCTGCCAGCTTTTCGACCAGCGCACCTCAGAACACCATGTCTGGATCGCCTATCACCAGCATCGCCCCTTTCGTGTTCCCTGCGAACCGGCGAACGCTGCGTCCCACCTTATTGGATCAGACTACGAGCCCACCCACTCAGAGCCCAACCGAACCGTCCTCGTCGACGGCTACGACTACGACTGCGACGGCTAGAAATGGCTTGGGCTCGCCAGCGCACAGGCTACCTGTGCACTTTCTTCCCAGCCTGCCACATCTCCCAGCTCCGAGATTCTCCCCACCTCGCACGTTAACCCGACCTCGGGGTGGATCGATCACCAATAATGCTAATAATACAACCCATACTCGTCAGAATTCCAACAGCGGCGATGTAATCCCCGCTAGAAGAAGAGAGAGGATGAATCCGCTGGCACAGTCTTTGGGTACAAGGGCGGACGTTGAACGGGACGATTACGAGAGCCCCATCCGTACAATGTAAGTTCTCTCTCGCTTTTTTTTTTCCCTTATCTGGGTTATATTCGGCGTGGCCGTTGTTTAGCTGCAGAGTTTGTGTATTTTCGCCCGCTCCCCACACGCTCCCTGATCACCGTGGCGTTATTCCCTCGCTCTACTATGACTGCTATATATAACTATCCTGCAACCCCAAAACCCTTCACCACTGCCCCCCCCTGGCTTTGTCTCTTCACCACGATGCTTGCCTAGGAATGAAAAGTCACGAAGACTCCTTGCCTAGATTTTTTCCTCACCTCTTTCAAAAAACCACCCTTCATGAACAGGATGCCGGTCATGCAAGCCAACATTATCAGGTTCCCACCCGTAGGGGAACCCAGCCCGTATGGTCAGTTCACTAATCTTTTCTACCATGATCCGATCAGGTTCACTCAGAATATGGAAGAGTATCAACGGGCCGAGAATCAACGTCGTCGGTATCGAGAATTAGAGGCGGAGCAACGGGAGCTGTTGAGGTCTCCACCCATGTCCGGCGGCGGCAACGGCAACGGAAACGGAGAGGCCAGCATGAGACGACTCCAAGAACACCGAAATCAACGAAACTACGAACTTCTCCAGCGTGCCAGCATCCAACGTCAACTTCAGCACTCCCAGGCCGACATGGGCGGCGTTTCCCAGCATCACATGCCACCACCTCCCTCGCAAGGCTGGTACGCCAACTACAACCAACCATCCTCGAGTAACGCGAACGTGAACCCTCGTTCTCCCGACCATGCGTCAGCCCTCCCCTTCGGAATCCCGGCGGAGGACGACCCGTCTTCTAATTCTGAAGGAGACTATGAGGACCTCATCCCCCTCGACAACCCATTGAACGACGACGAGCAGATATTCGCGACTCTCGTAGGCGATTACTTCTCCAGCAGGGTTCCCTCCGAAACCGCGAGCCGTCGCCGAGCTCGTCTCCGCGGCCAGTTAGGACTCGTCGCCGACGATGTCGGCAACCTTCCGGGCTCATCCCAATCGTCAAACCGTGCGTCCGAAAATGATATGCGGGAGAGGTTCCCAACGAGGCTCGAACGAGCGCGCCGTCTGCGAGAACGTGATGCTGAGACTCGGTTCCGTCATAACGAGGCGATCCGTGATATTGCGAACTTGGTGACGAGTGCTAGGGAAAACGGTGTTATGGGATTCCCCCACCGTTGGAGCCGTGAACCCAGTTCAGGTGGCCGAGCTACCAGCAACAACAGCTCGCAGACCACCCGAACGCTAGATCATCCTGAGAGACCCGACAATATGAAAGAGGAGGATTTGAAGATCATGGTCGATTGTAAGGTTTGCTACGGGCAGATTGCTGATATGGGTAAGTGGTCTCTTTCCTTCCCGTCATAAACCGTCACACCCCTCCAATAAAATAAACTAACCGCGACGTCGTCATAGTTCTACTACCGTGTGCACATCTCGTCCTTTGCCAGTGGTGCGCGGACACCGTCGCACCCACACCTGCTAATCGCCCAGAGGGTTCTGTCGCTCCACGTAGCAACTGCCCCGTTTGCCGCGCCCGCGTCGATAAGAAGATCAAAGTCTTCCGCTGCTAGAAAAATCCCGTCTACTTCCCGCTTTTTATTTTATTTCATCTGTACACATCTGGAAAGTACATATTCGAAGTACAAATCCCAGAGGAATCTTTTTGCGCTGGTCACGCGGATACTTAACTAGCTATCCCGCAGGAACGTCTTATTATTTCAAAGAGAGCTGGGGTGTTTTGCCACGCTTTTTTTTATTTTAGGGTTTTGACACATGCATATACAATATTCCCCATTTCGCGGTTCCTTTCCTGCACTGATGCGTTTTCCGTTTTAAGGCCTCCAAATTGAAATGATTCCCCGGACCTCGTTCTTTTCCTTTTTTTTTTGTCCCATCTCGGTCTCTCCTTTTCCTATCTATGGGTGGGCGGTTGCGATCTTTGTCGTTCTGTTTTTGGTTTATCTTTCTCAACGGCTGGTGCTTGGTTTTGATACACCCTTAACTGTTTATGCGTCGTTTTTTTTTTTTTCGGTACTCCATTCCTTTGCTGCGGCCGTTAGCAATATCCTACACTGTTTTTGCGGTCTTTTATGACGGGACTGGGGTTATTATTTTTGGTTGGAGCTGGTGTATATAGTGGGAGTCAATAAATATCGATATTATACCGAGTATAGTACTGGGAGTGGACGCTGTATATGGGTTTATGAGGTATAATTACCGCAGAATGGGAAAGATCGATGGAGATTTGGGTTGTGGAAACCACTCACTGGGAGAATCGACACTTGTGCGTACGCAGTTGGATGCATTGACGTTGGAGGAGGAGGGTCTTGGCGCTGGTGGACTAAACTCGTACGAAGGGTTTCCAAATTCGGTGGTGGGAATTATGCAACAGTGGCAACGCGGTTTTGGGTATGATGACATGGTTGACGTAGGGTATTGATGATGCAGTAGAATATCTTCGTGATTGGGGTTTCGGGTGATCGGGTGATGGGGGTGGATATTTGGAGATACCTAGTTTCAGCTTAGAATTTCATTTTCAGGTGTTTATTGATTTCTAGATTGGACGTAGAGATGCTCGATCGATCTGTAGCTTTTTAGACGTCTATGATGGTATATACTGATCGAGACAATGATCTGTAAGGCTGTGAGTAGATCGGGGCTGTAGTTATCGCATCTACAGATTTTCGAATGCGACGGTCGTTCGTGGTAAAGGGCCTCGAAGTCAAGATATGCGGGATAACTGTTGTAAATCCTTTCAATATCGACGGAAGCCTAGATCCCGCGTCTCATCGCCAGCCTAGACCGAAGTCTTTGACGCGCTGGACCATGTTGGGAAATCTGCCCGTCGAGATCGTCGTCGACCGTCGTAGTCGTCGAAAAAGTTAAATTGGGTATTCCGGCTGCGAATGGTAAGAAACAAGGGGGGGCGATGAAGCAGGATTATATCCCCCTTCCCCTTGAACGAGACGTTTTCATGAGGAAGGAATATCAATTACTCGTACCGAAGTGTCAGGGTCCATGGTACCGGCCTACCTCTGACGTCAGTGAGGAATGTGGGAAATTTATGTTTAATTCTCGGGGGTGAAAATGTTCACAAGGGTTGTTTGTGACATTCTGGAATGTTGACGGTGCATACCACCATCATATATCACTACTATTTAGAATAAAAATAAACTGGTTTGTGATCGAGTCGTGTATACTTTAAATCGGTAAAAAAAAAAAAAGAAAGAAACAGTTCCAGGTCCCAACGATCGATCTCAAAATTCCACACCCCTTTCGCTAGCGTGGAGAATCTTATAGCTTTCGCGAAAATTCGCAAACGGCGTGCCGGACGGGACGGGAATGTTCCAACGGAAAAAAAAAAAAAAAAAAAAAAAAAGGCACCAGAGTCATGTTTTTTTCACGCTAGCCTAGAAGTCTTACTCTGACACACAGGGCAGTTAAAACACCTCAGAACGGTCAAAATGGATTGACATATCGCGCCTCGGAACATGACTTTATGCCGCATCGCGGCCGTAATACCACCCGCCTCGAAGTAACAAGAGTTGTGTGCGACCGCATGCGATGGGGATTTCTTCTGGATGCAGGGTATTTGGGATTCCGATCGTGCGAGGGAGGATGTTTGTTTACTACTGCTTGCGAGTTTAAACGCTTTGTGTTATGTAATGTATGTGGTGGTCGAGTTCAGGGGTATATTCGGGGTACGTTCGATCTTGGGGTTGTAGTAAGATTGCGATATCGATCGGCATTCATTTTTCAGATGGAGGATATCTGCGGTATACGTAACCGGATATCTAGCTGGGTGTTTGCGCTTCGGGCGGGTAGGTTGAGGTGTATATAAGAGCCGCGGTGATGCCTTCAATGAAGTTTTTTTTTTTTTTTTCAGTAGCAAGACAGTGCGGCAGAGAACTGGAAATATATTCTTGAAGATTCTGATATATATATACATCGTTACTCGATCTCCCCGGTTTAAGATTTTTTATCCTGATACCCAAGGTTCATATTCTTCAAGTCGATATTATCGTCTACGACATCCATTTACAAGATCTATATATCAATCGTTTGTCTACATTCAATTTACTATAATCAAGATGTATACCTCACAATCCACCCTCATCGCCCTCTTGTTGGCCTCCTCCTCGTTCACCGGTGCTTTATACATCAGACCCCGAGCACTCGACTTCGAGGACCAAGCTATAAAGCACATCCGCGCAGCCGGTGCGGAGAAACCAGCACCGTTCACCACAACCTACGCTATGAACACAACGACAGTTGCCATGAACGCAACCACAACCGCCATGACCAACGCCACGATGACCACAGCGGCACCCGTCCAGATCGATTCAACCACCACAACCACCTCAGAAGCCGTCACTACCCTCCCTACTGAACTAGATGGTGGTTCAGGTTCATCCGGAAAGGGTGTATTGGGAATCCTAGACCGTCTCGCAAACATCGCAATCCGAGCCGTCGAACCCCGTCAGGTCGGTGATGTGACGGGTCCATCCCCCATCCCGTTCCTACCAGAGTTACCGACCACAACTTCCTTGGAATTACCAGCCACTACATCAGTGATCGATCTAGCGATCCCCACTACCACTACCGACGGACTTCTCTTCGTTGTGGTACCGACGACGTTGAGCACGGTTGCGATCACTACTACCTCTGAGTTTCCGCAGTTGATTATTGCCGCGAGGGGTGCGGTTTATAATGGGACTGTTGGGCATAATTCTACTGTTGGGTATAATTCTACCGTTGGGTATAACACTACTATGGGGCATACTTCGACTTCTGTGGGGGTGGTTGGGTTGTAAACGTCTTTTTTGTGGTTGAGTTAGATTTTTGAAGTTTTATAGAGTCTTGTCTGCGTCAGGAAGACAAGTAGGTAATGGGTATAGAGGGTATTTCATGGTTATAGGCAGAACCGGATGAGTTCTTGCTATAGATGTCTCGGTTCGGATCATATCAATTGCCGGACGAAAAGTTTTCTCTTCGATATCTTTTTTTTTTTAGATATATTATCGCCTATCCCCGGTTACTGATCTTGAGTCCGTACCTCACTTGGGTTTTCTGATATATTATATTTCCTTAATTTCATTCCATCTAATCTTATTTTGTTAATTAACCCGGTATACTGGTGTACCGCATAATCTGCTGCTTGAAATTGATTTGATTGCGCTGCAGTCTATCTACTAAAGGAAATAAACCTCAGTACATCCGTATTTGATAGCATGTATTGCAGGAGACTCTAGTTATAACTTGGCGTGACGTCAATATGGCTGTCCCTTGCCAGAGGTAATTAGTTGCATAATAACTTTCGCATCCGCGGATATACCACGCTCGGTTTCGCAAAGAAACAGCTAGAAAAATAGGACTAATCTGGTCTCGTACCCAGTGGAGACTAACCTGAATTTTAAATTTAAATATTTGTGGGTTAGCTAGTCTCAGATGGCATTGACTCGCGACAGCCGGCCTGGAAATAAGGTGAAACATAGCTAGAGCGCTAGACCTCCCATAACCGAGGTGTATTTAGTTACGACGGTCTGTCTATATTTAGACTACATGACTCGACTTCTAAATTGGCGAGTTTGATATAGCACTCTATCATTTTTCTCCGTGATTATCGGCCGCATTGAACTCCATGCTTATGCAAATAGTCGAAATCGCCCAGACATCCCATCACATGCATCAGGCCGGCGATAACGACCGAAACGTGGAGGATTTGGTGACTCTGTCCGAAGATATCGAATCGGCCGGGGAAGAATCTCTCAGGAACCTAGCGAATGGTTTATTAGAACTAGTGGAAACGGGACACAGAAGATGAGGAATTAACGATACAAACCTTAGCTCCATAGGATATCACCCCAATCCCATCAAACAACCCGACAAGAGCCCACCATATCAACCCCATCCGATCCTTCTGTACTTCCCACCCGTAAATCGCCACCGCGTGGAATATAGGTACAAAACTACTTAACCCGAATGCCGAGTAGAATATACCTCTCAAAACCTTGGCTTTGGAACTGTGGAACATCGGGTGCATCGTTGAGATCGCACATAATCCGGCTAGGACGGATTCCACGGCCCAGTATATATTTCGAAGACTGTGATCGCAGACGAAGCCGTAATAGATTAGTGGGATCATGGCGCTGTACATTAGGATTAGGATGCCTAGGTAGTCGAGTTGGACGCTCATGGTGTGGACTTTGGGGGAGTGGTTTGCTAGGGTGTGATATCTGCGGGATAGAGGTTAGAATGTGAAGGGGTTGAAGGGTGTAGAAAAGTGGGTTTAACTTACGTAGCAGAGAGGCCGAAGCATATTGCGCATCCTAGGAAGTAGATTGTGCATACGGCGATATCTTCCGCTGTGGCAATTTTATATCTTGGCGGGATCTCTGTGGTGAAGACGTAGAGGGGTATGATGGCGAACATCACGGACCCGATGATGTGGGACCATATATTAACTAACGATGTCAGTAAGTATCTATTAGAACTCAAATAAGCATTCTATCTTACCGGTTTCATTATGGATTGATAAGATGCTGCGGGCACTCCCTCCAAACGAGAAAGAGGGGTGACGGTAGCCTGTCATGATGAATTCATTTTCGCTGGGAAACGGATTTTATTAGCGCCATGACCTTACAGAATCTTTTCCACGTAGCAATTCAGGCAGTACATCTGAACTTACTGCAGCCAATCCGCTATCAGAGCACCATGAGAGTGTTAGCCGCCGACCAGAAATCCGAATATGTGTTGTAGTGTGGTATCTGACAAGGGGTTACCTACGAATGTCTGCTATGCGCAACAGTGCCCCTTCCACACGGTCGACGACCTTGTCCACCGCACGAAATGTCTTCTCAGCGCCATTCTCCAACTCTTCTTTCAGAATGGAATGGTCTTCAGAAGAAGATGCTTGAGGCTGCTTACGATTGCGGGTGTTTCTGGCCGACATGGTGGCTGGCTCGTCTGGTTGGACATGTGCCGGCAGGATCGGGTCTGGGCTGGGGGGCATTCGGCCACCTTAAATCACCACCATCCCTGGAGTGCTCCCCAAAGGCGTCTCTGATACTGTTGCGCAGAAAATGGTCCTATCTCGTGAAGATTCGAGTCTTCAGAGTCAAGGAAGCCGAGGTATTGGGGTTATCAGGAGCGAGAGCTCTACGGCTTACGTAGCTCGCGTAGCTCCAAAGGAATATATATAAGTCGAGATATAATTCCACCGTTGCTAGAAAGGTGGGGCGATTCTGCTCCCATTAGCCATTGTTCTGCAAAAGGTATGTTCCCCACCCTCGAGCGGTTTGATATGGATGGCGGGACGCACTAAATATATAAGAGCCACTATCGATATCGTTTTCGCGATATAGCTCCATTCCATTCAAGGCCTTCCATTGGTTTCGTTTAAATTAAAGAGCCTCCGGTCCCGTGCACCAGAACACCCCGGTCATGCAGAAGGTAAGCGGTTTCTAAAACGAGCTCGTTTCCAGACATCCCGCTTCCGCCCCGCATGGATCCTCTGGCGTGACAGGTTCAATATTCTGGGGCGGGAACGTCGTATCTACCGGCCGAATAGAATCCCACTTTTTTTTAGGCTTATCTGATGGGCTCCACGGAGTGAGGGGATAATGGACAATGCACAGGATGCAGCAAGCAAGGCCGTACCTGAGGCTTTTAAAAAGGCCGACCTACCTCGATGAGGACTGGCGCAGAGCCTCTTCCTCTAGCTTCTTTTTTAAAAAGCAGCCTTGTCTTACATTTCGGAATTTTCACATGCGATATATATACTATACCATTGATAAAGTACCGGCCGAGGAAGCGAACACGTATCCTGTCGTATCGAGACGCGGAAAAACATGCCTAACCTCCTGGAGAGGCAAGGGCAAGTTGAATCAAAGATCGTGGGATGGCAAAGCGATCCGGATGGTCGCGGAACCATGGGCTTGATATGGGGGTGCATCTTGACCCTTGCCCTCTGTGTCTGGAGCGCCCTTCATCTGAATATCCCACCGAAGCATGACCAGCCGGCTCAGTATTGGTTCCGTGTTACTCGGTGGGTTTTACTGGGGATTCTGGCGCCTGAGCTCGTGCTTTGGGCCGCGTGGAGACAATGGAGTTCTGCGAAGATTTTGACCTCACAAGTTAATATGATATTACAAAAAGAGGAGGAAGCGGCTGAACAAAGGGAAAAGGAAACGGGAGTCAAGCGTCGGGCTTCGTTTCCACATAGAAGGAGACACAAGTGGACGAACCTACACAGTTTCTATGTCACAATGGGCGGCCTCGTCATCGACGTCGATGAATCTACCGAAGAAGAGATGACATATATCCCCCACCATACGAGGATGACCGTAGCCCCTGAGGGGTGTATACTCCTCGCAAAGTGTGGGCATCTTCCCGATATCGATCCGGACGATATCAAGGACAAATCCAAGGCGGACAGCCTCGCGAAAGTCCTCGTAATCCTGCAGGCCGGGTGGTTTCTTATCCAGACTCTCGCACGGTTGGTCCAAAAGCTACCCATATCCTTGCTCGAGGTCAATACTATGGGCCACGTACTTTGTGCTTTGGTAGTCTACGTCCTTTGGTGGAGCAAGCCGCGAGAGGTCGGAGAGCCTACGGTCCTGTATGGGGAATGGATCAACCCTCTGTGCTCGTTCATGTATATGAGCAGTCGTCTGAGCGGGGTTCAGTACCGGCGGGGTATCAGACCGTCGGCTTGGATATCTCCAGAGATCGAAAACCTTGTCTACCTTCTCCCCGAGGAGAAACCGCAGAAGTTCCTGAGAACGGATACTAGTACCACCCTGAACGACGAGAGTAATAGTAATAGCGCTAGTAACGCTAGCTCGGATGAAATCGAGGCCGTCCAAGCTAGAGATGACGAATACCGTCGGGTCCGCATCCAACATACCCCAACTTTCCGCTCAACGGCTCCCACGGTCACTGGACACGAATACGGTACCTTCAAGACCGAAATCCGTCGCCAAGACACCGTCCACACTGCTAACCGCAAGCGAAAGCTCGGTTGGGAAGTGGACTCCGAATCAAACGATAGCGACAGCCACCGCCAAACCCGTCGAGCTTATTGCGCCCAAGCGTTCCAAACCTACCCCGCCGTAGCAGCCTATTTCACCCCGAAACCGGCGGCCCCACGTGAATACGTCATGGAGCCAACCCAGTTCTTGGTACCCAGCGCCATAAACTGGCCGTCGGATTTCTTGCTGAAGCAGATTTCTGGTCAAATCGTAGGGATAGTACTTTGGTTCGTCAGTATCATGTATGGGAGCGTCCACATCGCTGCTTGGAAGGAGCATTTTCCGTCACACGTCGAACGCCTCCTGTGGCACATGTCAGCCGGGTATATCGCCGCCTCAGGGCTCTACTGGACCATCGCCCACATACTCTTCTACTACTGGGCATGGCTGGATAACTGGTGGGATCGGTTTGTGAGGCTGAAGAACCATTGGTTGCAATACGTGGTTTATGGATTTGGGATGACGTGTGCCGGTTTGTTGTACATTTTCTCTAGGGCTTACTTGACAATCGAAGGAATTGTGAGTCTGAGGGCGGCCCCGAGTGAAGTGTACGAAACGGTGGAATGGACGAGGTTTATCCCGCACTTCTGATCGTACCTGAGAGGTTTGGGGGAGCTCGAGTGGGAGATTATTGTTTTTAATGCATTGAACGGCCGTTATTATGATTGAGATGAGAGGATATGAGGACATGAGAGACAAGATTATGGATACAAGGGACAAGAGCATTGGGAACGGCGTTAAGAGTGCTTATTTCACCGTATAGACAAAGATACCCTTGTATATTATTCACCGTACATTAGGAGGTAGCATTGAATGTGAAATGCAATGCAATGGCAATTCACAGAGGGCAATGCAATTTTAGGATGCTCGCCAACATGCTTAAGCGCTTACGTGGTCAGCCAACGTTGGTGAAGTTTTAAAAATCTCTTCAATCAAAAAATTTATGTTTCCATTCATTCGTATTTCACAATTAAGAGAGGCTCCACAGTTGTTTAATTAATTTCACGTGCATTGCATATCCAAGATCCTGGGGGAGAGGACCCTGAAAGTCCAGGATATCTCCATTGCGGAGTGCCCTGGAGTTACGGGAAAGACACGCTAGTTTACCCGTGATGCATTGAGACAAGAATAGGACGGGGTGATGTCATTCCCACCAGACGAGGGCCGCAGAGACAGACAAAATCTAGGCCATGGCGGCGCCAGTTGAGTGTCTGGTTTCAAGAATCCCCGAAAGGCAAAACGCCACTATCACCAACGGACTTAGTATCAAATCGGAGGATTTCCGATCTGGCAACCATGATTCACCATGTACCCGTTTCTTACTTCATGCTCGCTTTTTCACTCGACATATGCAAGCCACATAAAGATCCAAGCCGCAATCCGCAATCCTAAAACGCCACCAAGAAAGATTTTCTCATCTGTTTCAAGCAACTTTGCTTTTACTCCGAGGGGGGAAAAAAAAGGTGAAACCTCGGAGTTCTCCCAGCCTGCTCATATACTATCTCCATATCCTCCGCTCGCGAACGGACCACGTGGCTGAGCGCTGCAAGAACCAGAGACGATTCAAGGCCGAACACCCGGCGCTACATCATTCGTCCAAGACCGAAGAGGAAAGATTTCGGGTGGAGATCATCGAATCGGGGAAAAGAGGTTCTGGAGGGAAACTTGCAAGGGGGCAAGTTGGCCGTATACCGGACCCCAAGCTACTCACCTTGCTGGCAAAGTGGTTTGACAGAGTGGTTTTGTGACTAAACAGCATGCTAAGCACAGCAAGAGGAACGCCGTTACATGGGAGGTACCCTGAGGAAATTTTGCGTTCGGCCGGGCTTCTAGAAGGGGGGTGATGAGCTGTGAATTACTTGTTCGTGTGCTGTTTGTAAAGGCCGGGAATTTTTAGCTCTCACTAGTTTGAGTGAGGCATAGCTTCAAAGAGGGGTTTATATGCGGCATTGGTATATGTATACCAAGCTGCAAGCAATAATAGTAGCTAGCGGATCTAAAAAAAACAGTTCCAAGGATTTATATAAACCGTTGGCTACCGGTCTTTCTTTGTACCCCATTCTTACTATTATCTGCAGAAAACGTCAGCCGAGTACATATACTTCCGGAAAACCACCGATTATTTTATCTTTATATACCCAACAGAACAAAAGAGCAGAGTTGTTTGAGATCATAGCAATTCAAAGGTCTTATATATAAAAAATTTTTGAAACAAAATGCTTGTTGAAGTTAACAGGTAAGGAGTCCGTGCTTTGTTTGAGTCAGGCCTGGGAATCTCTCATCCCAATTTGCCCAGCCGATTGGTCGGCCAGAGCGGGCCTGGGATCTTTTTTCCCGCTTCTGTCCAAACATCGGACGAAAAACCACAAGCTAACGATGTGGGAATCGTTCGAAATACCAGTGTCAACGACCTTAACAAGGTCCTCAGCGCGAACCAATATTGCAACTTCCTTCTATATGACGGAGAGTGGTCGACCAGCAGCAGCCGGGACCCTTTTTCGTATCAATACCTATGCTACTCGGAACTCTACCCACGGCTGAACTTTTATGTCGTCAAGAGGAGCGAAGAAGCTGCCGCCGTTATCCTGGATAAATTCGGCTTGCAGACATCCGTTGAGAAGAAATCGGTAGCCTTCAGAAGCACTGCGAGGAAAGAGAGCACGGATAGCAGTAAGTTGGCTCTGTGATAGTTTTCTACCCCTCTCGCTGGGTTGCGGAGACTTTCTATCGATTAGACGGTGACGTCTACGGCCGATAACTATCTCGACATCCCCACCCCAAAAATTCGAGATCAACATGAAATGAAAACAATAACTGACCGTATCGATTCCTTGTGAAAATAGTCGTCTTCTTCAGCTTCTTCCATGAGAAGCCCGCGGAATCTCTGAAAGCAGGCGAGCTGTCGGCCTTCCACTATGCTATTGACCGGTGCTCGTCCAACGGCAACACAACATTTCAAGTTTGACTTCCCACCCACCCATTTGACACCCATTGACACTCACCCATTTAACACTCACCCACTCAATCCACAATTATTCACCCCACTCCACCGTACATATATCTCTCCATCACCACCACCATAGACGGCACGGGGAAGACAGTTCATAGACGTAGGGGGACAATAAATGCTAATGACCAGTTTGTTTCTTCCGTTCAGCCCAAGCAATCAGCTTTGGCCAGGAGGAGCATGTTGCTATAGTTTCCTTGGTTCGCGTGCGCTCTCCCGTGTCTGATCGGGCCCAATTTCCCTTCGCTCTTGTACAAGTATCCTCTTGTCCTTTCATTTCTCTTCTCGATCTTCTCTTCTTGACCACCGTCCTCGAGATCTCAGTCGGCTTTTTGCGACTACGGCCATGACGACGACATTCGATCCTTTGGACTTTTACTTTACTACTTACTTTCTTCCGACCGCTTTTTTTATTCGCTATACGATACCTAGATTTTAGTATATTCTTGTCAGCCTCGACTGTTCCGAGTTCTCTTCTCTCGCGGATATTGATATCTGTCTTTTTTTTTCCGTCCACGATTTCCCTTTTCTCCAGGTCCTTGCTTTAGTCTTGTCGGTTTAGCTTTCCGGTCTCATACCCTTTCGTTTATCTGTCATTTTCTTTAGTGCTTGCTTGCAATTGCTTGAATCTGATTAACTAGCTTGGGCTGCGGTGTCTGTAGGATACGGTTTTTTTGTCTTTAACTTGTCTTTCCTTTGTATATTCCTTTCATGGTTGTTTTTCACGGTCTCTTGAATATCTATGAGGATATCCAAATACTTCATCGACGAGCTTGTCAGCAACCCATTGGTAGCAAGCGAGGGTCTTTGGTATGGCGTACCAGTTTTATCTTATCGCCAGACAATTGAAGTTTTCCGTTTTCTGAACCAATTAATCTACTGGTCCCCGTAATCCCTGTGCACGTGTCCCTTCGTGAATATATCTTTGGAGTTTAGTATAGTCTTGCCCCGGGTCATTGAATTGCGATGCGCCACTGTGGCTAGAATTACAGGGATCCGGTGATGTGTGGCACGTGATCCACGATGGCCGGCCAATCACGTGGCTTGAAAGCCGTGTTGGATTTGCGCGACTTGAATGAATTACATGTGTTGCTGTGTTGAGTTGATGTCGACGACGGCCGTGCTGATATAAAATGCATCTCTGCAACGGTCTTCTTCTCTTACTCCTCCTCCTTCCTCCCTTTCTTCTTCAGCAACTTCGTATTCTCTTCTATCAGCTACTGCCATCAGCTTCATCACTTCAAAGCTTCCCACAAAACCCAGTTCACAGGACTCCGTGTCTCTAAAGCTTCAGATAACTATCTTCATCTAAGTATCCCTCCGAACTGTCTCTCGATTCCTCGAAATCATATCCAATATGGCTACGGTTGTTGAGAAACAAGTTGCTTCCTCTTCTCCTGTTCTCCCTCCTTCTTCCCCTCAGACATCCCCGGTCAAGGATCTTCCTTCTTCTCCCTTGGATCGCGTCGGTTCGACCGTTTCAATTGCTCAGACCGGTGTCTCAGCTCTCCAGCAGCAAGGTTTGACTCCCTATCAATGGGCGATGGCTATAGAACCGCCATTGGCTCTGCCGGGAAATACTTTCGCCGTTCCTCCAGTTGCCACCCAATTCCAGAGCCGAAATTCAAATTTCCAACGCTCTCAATGGTTAGTTCATGGGCCAGTTCATGGACAATCTCGAGGACAAGCTCTAAGGCTAGCTCGAGATCAAGCGCCTGCCTTGTCTGAATGTAAGTTCTACCCACTAGACCCGGTTTTAAGCTCTCTAGAGCCCTCGGAACAATGTTTCTAACTTGCCGTCTCCTATCATTTACAGCGAAGAAAGGAGTTTTCTGTCCTTATCTCAAGAACAAGGGCTCATGCAGATTCACGGCGTCCCGTTGCTCGTATTCTCATGACCGTAGCCTGTTCAGCCAGGGACAGCGACAAGTCAAGCCACAGGCCCAACGAGTCCAACCACAGGCTCAAGGTCAAGGACAAGCCCAAGCAGTCCAACCGAAGGTCCAGTCACGGGTCCAGGGACAAGCCCAAACAATCCAACCAAAGGTTCAGCCAGAGGCTCCATCGCAGGTCCAGCCAGCTGTCCAACAGGAAGCTGAGCCAGAGATCCAGTTACAGCTCCAACAGCAACGTGACCAGGTCGAACAGGTTCAGGGCAAGCATACTTCCAAGCCTTCCGCTGCTAGTACCCCTCATGTCCTCCCCGTCACCGAGCTGGCTTCCTCTCCCCTCAAGGTAGAAACCACTGAGCAGAGCCTCCCCACCAAAGAGGATGGCGTCGCTGGTGTTGCTCCAGTTGTCTCTACCGCTGTTTCTACCGCTGCTGCTGGTCAGGTTGAGGCCCCCGTCACGATGCCTACCACAATCGCTCCCAACGCTGATGTCGCAACCCCCGTCGCCGTTGCTGACAATCTGGCTGTATCCGTCTCCGTCACGGCCGCCGAGACCATTCCAGCCAATCCTCCAGCCTCCACTAATGGGGCTGGAGTTGCTCCGGTCAACAACGAAAACGTTGCCCCCGAGCCAGCAGGGAAGCCGACCAAGAAGAAAGGCAAATCAGCTGCATTGGCCAAGAAAGCCCCCCAAGGTAAAGGAGCTGAAGTTCAGCTCTACCAAGGGTACGAGCCACAAAATACCCCAGAGGGTAACGTCCTGCGCCTTCGCAAGAGAGGGGAGGCCCCTGCCGAGCTTCCTGCCGGCACCCGCGAGGTCTGGTTCGAGCCAAGCTACGGCGACGTCACCAACGAGGACGTCAAGAAGGTTGTTCTTGCTGGCGGGAGCATTACGCTCCTGTCGATCACCAACGCCGGGGAGGTCACCGACGAAGCTCTTTTTGAGCTGAGTCGGTGCACCTCCCTGCGCGTGGTGATCTTGAACGGTGCCACCAAGGTCACCGACGCCGCGCTGATCGCATTGTGCGTCAATGCGAAGTCCCTGGAATACGTGGAGATTACTGGTAAGTCCATTTCTAGCCCAACGATCTTCCCATCTGGTTACCGAAAATCGTAGACCGGACAGCTAACCATTCTTCTTTGTATGATATAGGGACCAAGAAGTCAGCTAGCATGCTGACTTCTTCGGGGCCCAGGATGCTCCGACAGTCGCCGACTCTCGGCAAAAACCTTAAGGAGTTAATCCTTAAGTACCACAACATCTCGGCCAAGGAGGCCGGGGCGTTGTCTCAGGCGCGGCCTCAACTGGCCGTTGCCTTGAGCGGCGTCTCGGCCTCTGCGGTCGGGATGTTGTGGTACAACGGCAAGCCAGCGCGGCTGGCCTCTGCCTAGTTCTGCTCCCGTCACCGCTCCACCATCACCACCTCATCTTCTCCTTCTTCTTCTTCTTCTTCTTCTTCTTCTTCTTCTTCTTCTTACGTTTCTGCCCGCCAACGAATGATAATTATTTATTTTTAAACTCCCCGTCCCATATCAGTAAGAAAGTACATCCATCGTACTTTATAGCATCCTTCCCGTTGTAGAGATCTAGTCGGTGCTTCAACATGTTCCAGCTCTAGAACTCTACTTCTCCTTTCCTTCTATCGCTTGTGCATTGAGTTTGGTTGTTGCTTCCTTAACGTGATATCATCCCCGCTGCTTAAATTGAAAATATCACCCTCGATGGGGGACCGGCCGCAGGGTATAAGTGCAATTGCACCTCATACATTATGGTTTAGACAGTCATGAATTGGTAAGCTTATTGACTTGATGTGGGACTTAAAATTGCAGGTCCGCGGATCCCATGTTTATGTGATACTAATTAATCGCTACGGTATCACGCTCTATATCTTGGTCCGGGTTAAGAATGCCTAATTCATCGGTCATAGTGCAGTGAGGGATCAGGGAGGTTAGAATATGATTGCGCCTGCCGCTATGGTTATTTCCTTAGCATTAACGTGACGATGAATAGGTACAAAAGAAAAAACATCACCGATTGCATCTGGGAGATTTGGTATGGCCTTAGTAAACAAAGAAAGAAAGAAAGAAAGAAAAAAACATAAACCCCGCCGCCTGCAGATTAGCAGAAGCAACAGAAAAGGCGCGTAAAACTATTAAACATTGGAATAAGGTAATGGACAGACGGTCTCATGGCTATTCAAGCTCCTCGAAACGGTCTTCGTCACGAATGACGGGTTGTTCAATACCCCTGTGGAGACGTCTGATGGCTTCGGTGAGGCCCAAGATTATCTCATCGGAGAGTTTCTCACCGTTTCCGGTGCCCTCTCCTTCGACGACCTCGATGTGATGAATAACATCACCCTCCTCCGCCGAATACATAGACTCTGATCCATCGCTATCGTTATCCGAATAATCGCCTCCCTCGGCCCAATCCCAGAAGCCAGGTGGACCGACAGACGCATCAAGGATGGCATCCATGGTTTCGGTGGAAGGTTCTTCGCCCTTGTTAATATCCCAAGCTGGGGCGTAGCACTCCTTGTATTTCAACTTGTTGTCGTCGATGGCAACAATGTAGCTGCTGTGGTGGACTCTGGTGCCCTCCAAAGAGGAAAAGGTAAGCCCAACACCCTTATTTGGGAGGGTAGATTGTATGCCTTCCAGGATGTTTGCGACTGGACGAGCGTCGGATAGCAAGGTTATGCTATCGGACATTATGGATTGGTTTGTCAAATGTAGTTCGCGAATATCACGGAGATAGAAGGGCGCCCGGGTTACAATGTACACGGGGCTGGCGGCCGTGAGACTGCCTGGTTGGGTCGGGAGGCCTTTTATGTTTGTGTAACGGTGTGGTATTTGGTGGTTAGCTCGTGTTGTTCCTGAAAGGGGAAGTGTTTGCAGGGATGCTCTTTTGGGAATGCGTTGTGTGTTGCAGTTTTTGTGTTGCTTGGGAGGAAGGGGGTAGGAAGGTTGGGCGTGCTACTTACCGGTCAACTTGAGCTCGACGAGGTCGGGACAGCTCTGGGCGATGGCTTTGAAGGCCCAGTCGTTGAGCTTGGTGCAGCCGATGAGGTGGAGGACGCGAAGGTTTCGACATTGGCGGATGACGCTGATGAACGGTCCATTGGAAATCTCTATAGCTTTTGGGTCAGTGACCGTGGTCTTCCTCTTCTTTCCCTTGCCAGTCGTGGTAGTAGTCCCATCGATTCCCTTGATGATGAATACTTCTAGGAAATTCAACATAGGCGGGCAACTAAGAAGGTCCTTGATATGATCGTCCGTTACTGGGAAGCCAGGACCAAACTGGAGATGGGTGTACGCGGGCGTTAGACGGCTTTTACTGTAGGACTTGACGTCCTTGAATGAAAGAATCTGTGTGGATGCCGTGGGAGGGTGCTGGTATCTGTTGTAAGCTATGACATCCGGCTTCATCTCTGCAATGCTAAGGAGACCGCTGTAGTATCCATCACTGTCTGAACCGTCATCGCCGTCACCGTATGCGACGAAGCAATCGATGTCAGCGACATTTATATCGATGATGGGGAGACGGTCCTGGCCCTCGATCATGCTGACGTCGTGGGAGTACCGGCAGTAGTTGCCGTGGGAACACTGGCCCTTGAGGAAATGCTTGCAGAGCGGAGGGGGCGGTTGGTTGAAGGGACGGGTTGGTCGGTGGGCCAGGTCTCCAGCGGAGGACGACATGGTGATCTGGGACTTGGGTAGAGGGTGGGTAGCTGTGTGATCGTATGGTCTCCGTCTGGTCGTCGCGTGACGGTGTGATGGTGGTGATGATGGTGTAGATGGTGACGGAGGAGAGGACGGAGGGCAAGAAGCTGTGGGGAGATGGTTGGCGGGTTGTCGTTTGGTAGCTAGGTGAGACGGGAAGAGGAAGCGGAGGGAGAAGACGCTGGAAGCTGACAGAAGGCTCCAGCCGTGCAAGCAAGCTAGATCCCAGCTGGAGAACCGTGTCACGACGACGTCCGTTTCAAAGTTGGAGAGGGTGATGGTGGCCGAGCTGCTGGAAGGAAGTGTTGGTGAGGGTTCGTTGTTGCTGAGCCCTCGTCGACGAAGTGCCCAACTATAAGAAGCCTTTCCTCTGCTCAACAACTCTCACCTTCCGTCTTCCTCTTCTTCACAACAACCACCTGCTCGTCCAGTCTTCAGCTTCTTCAAGTCTTCATTCAGCTCATCAGAATCATAGCATTCTCTTCGATCGATCCATCAAACAAGCATTCTTGCAGCTCTCATAAGTATCTCTCTATCATCATCATCTCGCTCTCTCTGCTTCCTAGTCTAGCTCTTCTCCTCAGACTCGACTACAAGCATTCTTTCCCCCTAAATCACCTTCCCTCTTGATACTTCCGAGAGTCAGGAATCATCGCTCCCATTCTTCATCCGAAGAAACACGTAAAATCGATCTATTCGAGCAGGTAAGCTGTCTAATATTCTCTGTCATCCATCAGGGAGAAAGCCGTCCTAGGAGAGCTCTATCTGACGCGTCTCTTACAGAATCCATCATCAAAAAACAATTACTACCATCTTTCCTATCGCATATCTATCAAGATGCCGTTGAATCCATCCGTTGCTGCCTCCGCTCGCGAGAACGGCGTCGAGGAGAACAAGTTCGCTTGTCTCACCACCTCTAACCCCCAACAGCCGCTCTCAAAACGCGTCAAGCTCTCTGAGATCAAGCAAGGCATGGGTATCGAGAACTTCGAGTCCAATATGGATGATTCGGATGACAGCTGCTCAACTCTTTCCTCCGGTCCCCCAGAAGAGTTCGACGTGGTCCCTCCCCTTGTCAACGCGACTGAGTACGTCAGGCAGCATCTGCAGCCCTCTGTCCTCTGTCGTGACACCGAATTGTCTCTCGATCCTTCGAAGTCCTCGCGTTGGTTCTCAAAGACCTCGCTTGACGAAATAGCAAGAGAGCTGAAATTCCCGGCCTGGAAACTCGATTCCATCAAAGCAGGTGGTTCTCTCCTCGTCTTCGGGAACGACGACGGCCCTTCTCTCGCTGAAGCTACCGATCCTTATGTACTTCCTCGCCCCTCTCAAAGCGAGATCATGGATCTTAAGTATCGAAAAATCGATAAAGCCTCCCCCAAGAACTGGAAGATAGCATCTGCCGCGCACGACCGTTTCGTTTTCCTCGAGACTGTCAGAGGTGTGCCCCCGGAGACCGTCGTCTTCACAGATCGCTATCACGGCAGTCAGATAAACCCCACCAAATGGGTTTCAGAGTTCAAGGAAGATGGTAAAGGTGTCTATCATTACGATACTCGCCCACTCATTGGCAACAAGTTCTCCGGCCTCACTCCTAATTATGTTTGTTCCGAATCGATCAAGTCTGCTGCGTCGATTATGGTCCAACGAAGGCCTCTCAGAACGCGAGCCGAGAAAGGTAAAACTGTCGCCGACAAAGAAGAAACACACCCTATTCAAGAGTCTGGTCGCCGGGTAGATGGCGCATCTGATTCAAATACCCCCGTTGTTTCTCACGGCAAAGCCCCCGATGACAATAATTATATTCGTCACGCCGGTTATGATGGAACCAGCGATGAGACAAAGCCCGCTGATGCTCTCCACAATACCTTCATTATCACGGAAGAGGAAGTCAAGCAGTATCCGGTCTTCGAACGATCTAACATGGTCGGAATTCGCGTCATCTACGTCACTCGTGACCCAGAAACCGGTGAACGCGTTCCCCTCGTTGACTACGTTCAAGAAGAGGATCAACGTTACCGCTATGTACGAGACGCCCTAGCCCGCAGCCGAGAGGATGGATCTTCGGTCGACAGCATCACTATTGACTGTCCGGCTGTCAGAGAAAAGGATCTCAAGGCAAGGCTGCATCTCGCTTACGACAATCTACGGGACAGGATCAACTTTCTGGTCCGCGAAGGCAAGCTCGATCCCGAGACTTATTCCGGTCAACCCCCAGATACACCCAAGACGAACAATGAGAAGCCCGTCTCACTTTTCATCAGTGATAACGGTCGTCCTGGATTTGACGGACCTGCTAATCGCCCGGATATGTCTTCGTCAGTCGATCGAAAAATCCCAGTTCTTCACGGAGGCTACTGTGGATCCGCCGGACGTTCCCCCAGTCCAAGCTCAAACCCACATATCGAGGTGATTGCCCCCCCTGCATCAGCGCCCGATAGTGGTTTCTTCACCCGCACTCTCAGAGTTGACGGAGAGATGATTGAGGTATCAGTTGAAGTCGGCTACGTCTTTGTATCCGCAGGAGGAGAGAAGTTTTACTATCCTTTCAATTCGTTGCCTACCATGACTAAAGAGGAAACGATTGGAAACCTATGCGTCCCGGATGGTGTGCAGATGCCGCTGGTTATGATCAAGTTGTTGAAGGTTCAGGAAGTGTACGATCTTATCGTTGAAGCTCTGTCGAGCGCTTGGCAAGACCTCCCAGACAACAGAAGCGATACGAGTTACTTTTCAGGCCCTGATATCCCGATAATTGGTCCGCTCATGCTTAAAGCAGTTCCAATGAAATCGGTTGAGTGTAAGGTCCTCAAGGAAGCTCTTTCGAAGCCTGTTGAGCGCAAGGTCGATGGCCACAGAGGGACACCCGGTCGAGGGGACGAACCGATCATGTATCAAGCTGAGGAGTGGAAGAAGATCGTGTTTGGTCGCCATTTTCGCGTTAAGGAGCCAGAGGTGGTGGAGGAGAGGCAGGAGGAGCATCCCGAAGAGTTCACAGAGCCGGAGGGGAGCGATGTGTCTTGGGAGGATTTTGAGCAGCCAGAGGGAGTCGTTCGGGGGATGGAAAACCCCCTAAGTAAACCCGTCTACCTAGGCGACGCTAAACCCGAGGAGAGGAAAGAAAACCTCTTTAAAAAACTCGTCACACCAGAGAGTGACGTTAAAGCGCTCTCTGGCGGGGAGAAGGAAAACTCCCCGAAACAAAACACCCGTGTCGATGGTGAGCTGTTGGGGGTCATCTCCGATTTGCAAGCTGAGATGCGCCGTTTGGTGCAGAGACATGAGGCTGATTCCAAGGTCATCAAAGAGCAGGGGCGGGAGATTGTTCGTCTGGCCGGAAGAATCAGCGAGTTGGAATCCCAGACCGCCGAGCTTGCGGGGATCATCAGGGTGGAGAGGGAGGAGAGGGAGAAGGAGAAGGAGTTGGCCCAGAAGCTACAGCCAACGGAACCGGCCGGAAACGAGAGGGGACTGATCGAGGTCGAGGCCGTCGACCTCATAGAGTTCGACGATCCCTCTGATATCGAGAAGGACTCGCTCGTGGAAGGCAGCGACGGGCAGCGGGTTGCGTTCGTCAGCGAGTGGGAGCCTGAGGCTCCCATTCCCGACTCTGTAACGCAGCTAGTTGTCCAAGCAACGGAAACCGGGGCAGTAGCGGGTATCTTGGAGAGGGTGAGGGGGGATGAGAGGTTGTGCAGGCAGTTGGTATACCTGGAGGTGACTGGGGGCGAGTTGGACATCGGGGATGACGAATTCTGCTTGTTCATCAAGCAGTGCCCGGATCTTGTGGGGGTTGCCCTTCGTGGTGCGGTGAACTTGACCGACGTGAGCATGCTCGCCGTGCTAGACTCGTGTCAGATGATCTGCGGCCTCGAAATTTCAGGCACGCCTTCCACTCCGGGCCACGTGTCTTCGATCCCGTCCAATCGCTCCGTACATCCCTGGGGGGGGTGTAACCTTAAGGAGGTCATCTTAAGGTACCAGCCAGCCGTGGAGGAGGAGGGGGCCCAGAATGTTATCGACTCTGTGTATCCCTCTATGAGGGTAACGTTGGCTACTGGGGGTCAACGGAAAGTTCTGACCGCAAAGGGCGCAGCGATGACCCTGCCCAAGGCTAGGGGGGCCTGTGAGGCGGGGCGCTGGTTGTCCCTGAGGGAAGAGCTGTGCACGGAGGACGTTGAGGCGTACGAGAGGTGTCAGGAGGGGATTGTGGAGGCGGTGAGGGAGGGGGTTAGGAGGTCGGAGGTGGAGTGGTTGCTCGTCCATAGGGACGAGGAGTACGGGGGGCCGGCGTGGCTGATGGACGACTATCAGATGGAGGGGGTGGTGAGGGTGGAGGGGTGGTTGTAGTGGGGAGGTTGTTTTAATGTTTTTTTTTATAGGGGGTGGGGAGGGGAGCGGGGGAAGTTCAATGGAAAAGGTGGGCCGCAGCGAGTCCCTTCCAGCTCCGTCATTATCCGGCACTCGTGTTGAACAGTGTCCGGGACGGGGTTGGACGGGGTGAGCTGTCGGTCTGCCGATTCGTAACGAGACTCTTTATGTTCCAATGTTCCCTTGTAAAATTGTAGGCTGTAGGGTACCTTTTTGTAAGTGTGCATGTGTAGATCTATATTTGCTTGGATTACGAAGCCAACTTCACCGTTGAAAGCGATATGAAGGTAAGATTATATATTTGTCAAGCCTAGCCTCGAATCCTGAGACCAGCCCAAGATGCTTTAGCGAATTGCAAAGTGCACAGGCCCAGCATAAAACTGTTAAATTATCATACTTAAGCCTCTCAGCGAGCATCTCGTCCACCACAGCGAACGTATGCATCTTCATTTAATTGACTCGTATGGCCTATGCTTAGGGAAAGGGCTCGGATAGGATGTAGTCAAATAAGTACTAGTTAGATATAACCTTTAAAACCCCCTGAACAAAACCGACAGAAACGCCGATGTATAAACATAACTTTATAGCTATCCGAGGATGAATTGATTATCAAAGCGTGCGAATATAGAGCATGAGTAGCATGCGCGTTCGAAAAGAGGCTAGAATCCGTCCAGCCACCTCCAGAACCTGATCTCAGAGGGGAGATGTACAAGTTTAAGGTTTGCGCGAGATCGAGGTGGATCTGTTAGGCTCTCGGGCGAGGTCGCACGTTGCGAGTTTTACCCCCAGATATGCCGGCAGTTAGTCCTGAAACTTTAGAAACCTGTTCCTGAGTTTGTATCGCAACTACGAGACGTCGATTTTACGGTATATATCTATTGGTATCTGTGGGTCAGCGCGACAATTTTATATCTGCCACCCAAGATTTCATTGCGAATCGCCACCGGGACTCCCGGCGTGGGATAAACTTAGGAGGGGATATTGCAAAACTGTCGCATATCTCGCTCACGGGTTGGATGGGATATCAGAAATTGGATTTTGCAATAGACTAGGGAGTTTTATCAGGCCGCAAGATATATATATCTTCTCTTTCCAACGGTCAGATTCGAACTTTTTGATGGAATGTGGTGGGTTAAACCAGTTATCGTGAATGTAAGTTCCCAATCCATCCATATGCGATAATCTGACTTGATACCATAATATCAATATCTACACCGATTTTCCAAAGAAGACCAAAAGCTGATGTCTTAACCCAAGGTCCTGGCATGGGTCTTCGCAGCTATCGCCACCGTATTCGTTATCCTCCGTTTCTACATGCGAAACCGCAATGCTCGATTCGAGGGCTACAAACTCAGAAACTGCCGTTTCAGGCCCAGTGATCTGATTATCTCAGTCACTTTGGTATTCTTCTATCTCTCGAATTTATCTGACACCGTTACCGTAATAATGGAAGATGGCTTTGACGATATGAACCTCGTGCCGGATGTCAATGATCCGAGATCAGCGTACCACGTTCTCCAACCGGATAAGTTGAAAGGGCTATTAAAAATCCTTTTCGCATCGCTCTTCTTCTATTACGGCGAATGGTGGGGGGTCAAAATATACCTGCTGGTGCTGTATAACAAACTGGTGCCGAAATCAGCGTTACCAAAACATCGGATTGCGCTGCACGTCTTGACAGGGGTCACGGTGGGGTCTGGGATTTCCATGGTGCTGCTGAATGCGTTCTGGTGTAAACCGGTTTCCTTGAATTGGGATATTTCGCCGACACCGGAAAGGAATTGTTTAGCGTATTTTTCGAGGGGGGCGTTTATTGCGACGGTTTCGTTGCATGTTGCTACGGAGATTTTGAGTAAGTTCTGCCCTTTATTATATCTTTCGCTCGGGTGGAATAGAATATATAGAGCCCCTGGCACGCATGTCATAGTTGCTGGGTAGCCTCCGATATATTAATCCCCCCCGAAACCCTTCAAAGACCAACAGCTTACTAACATCTAATTCTCAAACCCCTAAAAAGTATTCTCCTTCCCATTCTCCTTCCTCCACTTCATAAAAAAGAAGAACAAACAAAAATTCTACGCCGCGGCCGGAATGTTCGCGGTCGGCTTCATAGGTGTCACCATCTCTCTCAGTCGAACAGTCTACATCTTCACCACACATTACACCCCGATAATCAGCATCGTCAACGCCTGGGGTGCCCTCGAACAAGCAGTCGGGATCATTGTGTGCTGTCTCCCCGCTTTCAAGGCTCTGATTAGAACACGCTGGAGCAGGTTCAGCGAGACTAGGAGCACTCGGGGTGAGATCATCGGACAGTCGGTCAATTCGGCCTATATAAGAGAAATGGAGATTAGAGGGGTAAAACCATTGATGGGGTTTCCGGGGGCTACGTCGAGCTTAACGAGTACGGGTACCGGGCAGCACTACTTGGGATCTATTGGCGGGGGCAGTGGGAGAAGAGGATCGGTAAAGGATAGGGAGAGCGCCATTTTGAGAGTAGATAGTTTTGAGAGGATGGAGGCTATTGCCGAAGCGGAGGCTGCGAAGGCTAGGACTACGGCAGCCGAAGACGGAGTGCCGTAGCTCTGGCCCTCTGTCAGCTCGAATTATGTCTATTTGCGATATATTGGCCTCTTAAAAGACCTGACATCTCGAGACTGGGGTGATTACCTTCAAGCGCCCTAATTGCGTACCTCTCCAATATAATTAGCAATTTAGCACGGTCGATTAAAACTCTTGAGATTTTCACACCGTATGGAGAACTCTTTAAGTCATCTAGTAGCTATAGACAGCCCGTTTTGCATATGACAGAGTCCACTCAAAATGCAGTCGACATAGCTGGCAGAGTCAGATGTATGGCAATGATTGCCTTGGGTACATGCATAAAAAGGACATCTAGCTGTGCCTTAACGAAACTCCAAAGATAACATAATAAACTTGGCCAATTGGATGGTAGAGCGACTAGGAACAGTGGATTGGCGGCTAATCGGCACTAAAACTGGAGACGGAGCATGGCACTGCAAAGACCATGCAAACTTGTTCCATTAATTATAATGTCAATTTGCTGAGAGATATAAGTAATTGTTGATCTTGACATCTGAATATCCGCCAACCCATGGCATTTGAGAGGGTTGGCTGGAGCTGACTTGATTAATTCTCGATACTCCTTTTCCTCCAAAATTGATCTCTCATATATGTGTATGACTTCCCAATCAGCTCCAGCGCTGCGGGTTTCTGCTTACGTAAGATGACTGCGCTCTTCTCTTGACAATGCTAATGTCACTGGGTCTGGCAGATACCACAACACCAAAAACATGTTCCTTTTGTTGTATTTTCTGGTATACGTCACACTAAACATTCTGCGAGACCGGATGCTGAGTGGGTAACGACGCGACGTGCATGGTAGACGGTTTGCCGGCCCCCTCCTTTTATCGCTTTTCTGCCCTCTGGACAATTTAATAGGAGCGAATTCCATATAGGCTCGTCGTGCCGTACTATATCTCGATCAAGCATGTGGTAGCATGAACCGCCAACTCGTTGGTTCTGCAGCTCCGGATTCGCAAGGATAGCCCAGTGTCGAGGGCAAGTAAAGACCGAAATATCTCTTGTGGAGTCCGTTAATGAACGCTAAATCTAACCCGAGAATCCGGCTCCGTGTATAAATATGGGCTTACTTGTCAATCAGGAACTGTTCATTGTTTGTCACGCGGTCAGATCCAGCGGAGCACTAGATTCCCGCCTCGAAATAAAGCAAATTCATATTCATCGATCAACGGAAGGCTATTGTCATCCCCTCACAGCCACAGCGCGCTAGAACGTGGTATCAAAGATGCCGGTTCACATTTTAGACCTACTCGACGAGCTGCTTTCCCCGATCCTAGATTCTGACGTCGAGCAATCAGATGGTTGGGCAGGATTCGGCCCCTGGGTTCTTACCTGTCGCCGTTTCTACCGACTAGTCTCGCCTATACTTTATCGACAGTGCATCGTGGAAATCAACATCAAGCTCGACGAGGACGCATATTCCGTGTCTTTGAAACTTGGCGATGGTGGGAAACGGGCCCTCTCTGATCATCATAAAACAATTGGGCTCAACGGTAAAAATGTGGAGTATGTCAGGTAGGTATACATCTACAGCGCCAAGCTCCTTGGGGGAATCATCCTACTAACGACAGGGATCGGTGATAAGAGAGCTTGAAGTTCGGACATGGGAGAAAAGAGACTACGAGGACAAAACGCCCAATCGTGGTCGACACCAGTTACACTCCCAAATTGAACTAAACGATCTTTTTCTCCTACAATCACAATTTATCAATCTTCAGTCTTCAAGCTACATACGCAGGTTGGATATCTCGACCCCATTCGATTATTATGTTCGCAGCATTGGCATGGTCCTGAAAAACAACCCATATTTGACCGAGCTTACGTTGAACCTTGACTACAACGAAGCCGACCTGAAGAAATGGAATAGCTGTAACCCGAACGCCATACAACCCGGCAAATCAGACTCATACGCCCGTCTCAAGCACTTAAGCATTATTTGTTCGGGAACGAATCTCGAAGGTCCCATACACTTGTTCCCACTGGACGCGCTGAATGAGTGCATGGCACATTCGATCAAGAGTGTTACAAGCTTGTATCTTGGTTTCCGATTCTACCAGGCCGAGGGACGAATTTCACGCTATCGTGAAGGACTAAAGAGAGACATGTTTTCCAAAAATACTGCCAGACGCCTATGGGATTTTCAAGAGCTTGAGAAAATCTGGGTTTTGGCATCTCAAGTGTCTGGGTTCGCACTCGATGAGTATATTAAAATGGATGTCAGCAAGGTTAGGGACGTGGCGCTCCGCCATGACCGTTTCGAGCCAGAAATACATGTTAGTATTCTCCTAGGCCCCCTATAACCGACCAATTATAACACCTGAAACCCGTCAAATTGACGATCTTGATTGATGATATCCCAACGGGCGCTAAAATTTTACTACTTACCCCGTGGTGGCCAACTTAGTCAATAATGGATACGGTTATTAAATTTGTCAACCTTAGGGTCATTCGGCTGCCAAATCTATCCCAATTCTCTTTGGTTACCGCTGCGGTTGCTATAAAACCCCAACTGCCAATGCTCCACGAGCTCGAGTTCAATTTCATGGGATCACATCGTCGTTTTAAGACCTCTGGCGACCTTCTTAAGGCGCTAGAAACCGAGTTTGGTTTTGGCCCTATCTTCGAGCGTGTGCACCAGCGCGAGGGCTTTAGGGGCAAGGACTACTTTAATATCTATTTCAAAGCTGCGGACTAGTTACTCCATGTTCGCACGTCGGGGTATACTTTGTGTCATTTTAACGTTGGATTTTACTACTAATGTAGTTGCAGTTGATTCGCGCCCCGAATCGATTTTCGCATGCACGGTCCCTTTTTTATATTCTGTACAGCAGAAGAGTACTTGAACTATCGTCACGATTGTAATTATATTCTCGCACGACCACTACCCCGTCAACGCTTATAGGTCCTAAATCCCGATCCCACGCCTATTCGACTTTTCTCCTTTCCCATGTCTTTCACCAAATGCAAGTAGTCGGCGCGGCTGTAGCATACTGCGTTGTCCAAACGGTAGTGTCCGTGATGGCCACAGGCAGGTTGGTCACCGTTGACACAATCGTCGTGAGCGCAGTCGTTCCACCTGGGGTCGTGACCGTGCGGGTCGTCGTCGTAAGTATGACTTTGGTCTTCGTGAGAACGTGACCCGTTTCGTATGTCCAAGTCGTGTCGAAGAAGAGTGGGTTGGTCCAGGTCGTTGTGAGAGTCTTTTGGATGGTCTTCGTGCACGTTTTGGTGAGGCATAGGGATGCTGGGGGGGTTCCGGGGAGTACTTTTGTGGATCTAGTGGTGAACCAAACGAAGGTTGTGGTGGGGCCGGTAACGGTGGAGGTTATCGTAGTCGCTAAAAGCGTGAAGATTAGTCAATGCATTGGAATTCGGAATATCAAACAGCACATTAGACGGGGTTTATAGGTGTATTGAGCCAAACTTACCAGGGATTGTGACAAGAGATGGAGAATATACGGTTTGCTGGGTGGTGATGACGCGGATCTCAGTCAGAGACTGCGTGGACGTGATGCTCCCCAAGGACGAAACTCCGTTAGTTACAGTGGTTACTGAGAGTGTCGTCGTAGTGGTTTCGGTAGCGAGCCATTGAGAGACAGTCGTCTGAGTAGGTCCCGGACAGAGAGGGGATGGGGTCGTCTTCGCAAGGGCGCCCGCAGCGAGCAAAGCTACAGAGAATATTGCCGGTAGGTTCAACATTTTTATCGGATATGATTGTGCGAAATGCAACAAGTACTGCGGTATTATAGTCCGTTGATTGCTTTAAAGGCCAAAGCTAACTAGGAGACCGGAGCTATCCCACATTCGCACGTACCACTGATGCGGCGATATAACATCTTAAATAATTTGTTCCATCGCGATCCACTTAATTAAATTTATAAACCTAGCTTAAGCTCTGGGTAAGGATCAGGATAAACGTCCCGTACTCCGAACCGAAAGGTCCCTTTTACCCTGTCCAGTACGCGAGGACGAAAATTGGTAAGCTCTGACTACCTATACCGGATGATCCCCTATATATGTCTTATAGGCGAGCGAGATATATGCACAGGAATCGAGTACCCAAGCCCGCAGAAGCTTATACATGTGGACATTGCCAGCTAGTCATGTCGTGGCATGACGTTTTCGTGGTTTTGTCGGCCGAAACATGGATCAAGGGACATCTGATAGAGCTAACTCAGTCAGCCTGATGAAGACTATACAAGGGCCTTAGGTTTCAAAGTTCTTTTAACCCAATGCTGGAATGGCCGGTTTGCGGGGAGGGTTGACAGGGGTCTATTTGAGCCGCCTCTTCAGTCGGGTAAATTGGAATCGGCATATGTCAATCTATATAGCTATAGTACGCGTAAGCGAAGCATCCGGCTGGGAAATTCTGCAGAAGACTAGGTGATTCAGGAGTGTTCTTGGAGATCGACCCACTTTTTCTCATGGTCATATAACTGCCTCAGCAATACGGCTCTACGAAGCGTTCGCCGAGATCTTTATACGTATTCCTGGAGCTCCAGTATGAATCACGGCATGATATGGCAAAACTTGAACTCTCTTTGGAGCTTTATGCATATATGCGATCCATCGGTCATGCTACTTCTTTAGATAATACCGTCCGCATTTTGTGTATTCGATCCTCTGAAGCAGATATATACTTATATATTACGGTACGGCGGCCATGAGAGCTTCGGCGCTGCACAACCAGTTTGGTGCTGGCCTTTTAATTGATTTTCACCTATTACCTTCCACCAGGGCTGGTAGCTTCTCCTCCCCAGCTAATGTAGTGATATCTATCTTTACATTTATTTGATACTATGTCCATATGACCATTGATAACATTTGTGCAGGCTATAGGCTACGGATTATCCGTGGGTCCGGCCAGCTAAATTGATGATTAAAAACATGGCTCTAGAGTACTATGCTTTTGCAATTGCGCTAAAGGCTATAACAATGGCTGACCGTCGATATCTACATATCGGTTCTTAGTCAACTATCTCGGATCTAGATATCTCGAAAATTCCCAGTTCTGGATAAGAACGCAAGTTGAAGACATGAACCAAAAACAATGAGGCTATATATCCCGCCTTGAGCTATAAGACGAACTGAGGTTTACCAACGGGACCTTGGGATCCCTATTTTTGAAAAACGATCTAATGAACACCTAATACATGCATTGATAGGCTAGGACCAAGCATTGCATCGTCCTAAACATCCGGGCAAGTCAGCCAACAATTGAATGTTAATTGACAACTGCCGAAGTGCGAAGCACGATCTTTGTTGTCCCAGACCACTACAAATGGCCTTTGAACCCGAAATTTCTTCTTCGGATCTCTCTCATACCTTCCAATTTTCGTCTGATCGTCGCCTTCCGTTTCCGACACGTGTACGTGGCGGCCAAGGCCTCCTCGGATCGGTAAACTCCCAGAAAGACAATCTCTGCCGCTTCCGCCTCCCCTCCCTGAGGTGAGGGGGCATCCGAATAGAGAAACGCTTATTGTCCCTGTAATACCTAATACGATCTGGTATTTGCTTTACCGCGTTACGATAATCGTCTAAGGTGTAGGCTGGATTTGTGAATATCTCGTTTGGGGGCCGTTTGAGGTACGCTATGCAGTCACAGCCTATAGAAACAAAATATGATAACGTATGAGTTAGCAACCAGAACCATATCATTCCGACAGCGTCGCTTGAATATTAATGCCTATTGACGAAACACGTGGCGGTGCTGTCATACCTATAAAGGGCGAGTCGACGAAGCCTACTATATAGCTATACGTACCTAAAACTACCTTGCATCTGTTCGCCTGCCAAAACTGTCTACATCGGTACTCCTCGGGATTATCCCGGGAAGGCTCTCCGGCTACCAGTTCCGCCGTCTCTGTCTGGCAACCACAATATTCTTCCACTCCGCCTGTTCGCCTAAAATCCAATGGAATTGTACATCTTCTGCGTCAGTGATATTAAGCCACAGCGAGGCTGGTCGAATCTGGTCCCACATGCTCCGGCCCAGGTCCAAACTTTGAAGTTCCTCATCACTCGGCCGGAATCCTTCCAATCCTCTACAAGTTTGAAGGGTGGTTTACAAATCCTAAATAGGGGCGTCATGTAGAAACTCGAGGGAGATAACGAAGCACGCTTGTAAAGATTCGGTTGCTGCTGTTTCGCCGTCAAATTGGATGCAAGCTTTGAAATTCTCGCTTCCTGCGCGTAGACTGCTGTAGCGAATACTTCGAGGGCCATCAAGCTAACAACAAGCCTAATCAAACGAGTAACGTTGGTGAATGGATTTCGTCTGCCTGGTGGCAGCTTGCACCGTTCGGGAGAATTTTTCCAGAACATGGTGCGGAACCTGAGGAGAGTCTAGTTAGAGCACACCCATGGCCGACTGGCGTCTGAAATGAGACTAGGATATAGCTCTCGATCCTCACATAAACCTTAAGTGGCCCTAGTAATATGAGCCCTTGGCCTAACCAACGCGATGCAGCTTCCGCCTGCAAAATATAATATAATTCTTTGAAAATGATATATGTTCTGGAAAGCTTGTTAAGATACTTTATAAATTTAGATCTATAGACAGCTAGCAGAGCCCGGTGTCTTTGTTTGCAGGGGTGAGGTTACGTTAGAGACCGATCAATTATGCGACCTAGACACGCTTACGGACTCTTGTGCACCTTGAGGTAGCAGTACCAGTCAAGGGGAAGGCCATTATATACGTATCCTGGCGAGATCAATGAGAGAATATAGATAATAACGAGGTAGATTGCCATGCATGCACACGTATGCTTTCGCTATTACTAAGGAAATAAAATTGAACAGAACTGGCTTTAATTTGCGACGACAAGGCAATGAGGTGCATGGCTAGGGGAAATAATTTAAAGATGCAGCATTATACTTTATTGCACGTTGTAAAGTTGGATGCATGAACGGGGTTTGGTTGTAGGTGGTCGCGTCGTGTGTGTGTGGGTGAGGAGGTGTCTACTAGGCATAGGATGGTATTATTATAATTACGGATCCATCTCAGAGTTCTCTGGTCTGCGCCTATCTAAGCGCGAACCCGATGCCCTAGTATTACCCGCAGCGCCTTTGACTATTTTCAACTGCTCCTCAGTTTCAATACCCTGCGTCTCGCCGGGTTTCAGATGCATCCAAACTTCTTCTTCCATGCCACCTTTTCGCCGACGATTCCATCTGCGCCTCAATAAACTTGGCAGTTGTGGTTGTATCCTGCTGCGCAAATCTGTTTGCGCCTTGAGGGTTTTCGCAATACCACTTTCTGTTGGCCGTCTCTCAAACCGATTTTTATCCTCCCAGCCTAGGATCTTTACATCCAACACCCCTTCCTCATCTACTCGATTCCACTTCGCCACGTCAGTTGGCATCACTCGTTTCAAGAATTCCAAGCTTGCATTTATGTTAATATCGATCGCCCTCTCCGGATCCGCGCTGGCTTTCAAAAGTAATGCGCACAGCCGGGGGTAGATGATTGTGAAATCGCTTTGTGATATGTGGACGGTTCCCTTTACTGTCATCATCCAACAGTTCTCGTTGTTCTGGGAGGCTTCCTCGAATACCTTCATGACCATTTCGAAGTTCTCGTCCCAGTGCATGAATGCTTCGCTGTTGATTCCCAACAGTGGTGTTTTTATCTTCGCTTCCCGTGACTCCGCCTCTTGAATCGCTGCGCCCCAGGGGTCGTAGATTATGCCTTGTAAAGAATCGAGTTCGTGGCCGAAAATTTCATCTGGATGCCGTAGAACTTCGATTGTTGACGCGGCACCGAATGAATGACCAGCCACCGTAACGTTGTCGATTTGAATGCGATTTCGCCATTCTTCCCAGTCGACACCTTCAAGACCACGACTTGACGCACCGGCCGCCCCTTTCTTTAACAGATTCATCTGGGATAGAATTGCTCCATCCCCAGAGTTTAGTAGTTGGATGGCTCTATAGATCTCGGTCAATTCGGCCTTTCGCATATTGATCTGAGCGGCCCGAAGGTCGGCGTCTATTTTGTTTGTCGGGTTGGTATCATAGGGATTATTCTTGGGCCAGAGATAATCCACAGTTCTATACTTCCTCCTTTTCGAGGCCGTAACAGTGAAGGCTCTTCTTTTACGATGAATATACTTTCGCTTTGGAGAGCATTCGTCCACCGGATCACCTCTTATGCTATTATTGATCGCCTCTGTTGTCGCTCTCGCTGGTCTACGACCCAACCGCTTTGCTCTCTCCGTATCAGCGGACCAGAAATTCGGATTCGCGGGTGATGTTGGAGTCTTCGCCCGGGAAGCGGGAAGAACTTCTTCCCAGAGAAAACTGGTTTCCGGTCCATAGTTTACCACGCTACGAGCACCGCTGCCATCACGATGCTCAGGTGCGACCACTACGAACCCGTAGCTGGCGAATTCCCCACAGACGGAAGAGTAAACTGACCGATTGCCACCCAACCCGTGAGAGAACATAATGAGAGGGAACCCGGGTTTGGTATTCTCGGGTTGACCTTCTGGGCCCGTCCCAGCCGTATTTTTCACCTTCTCCCCACCCTTACGAGCGGAATGAGGCGGTGGCCAGTGAGTCGCCAGTTTAGCGTTCCGATATGCCGGAATTTTCGTAAACCAGGCCGTCAGTCCGAAGAAAGTCAACATAGCAGGGGCGGGGATATTGCTAAACTTTGCGTAACCCTTGGCGGTCAGGCTCCGAGGACGTGGTAACCATGTTGCCCGTGACCACGTGTGATGCTCACCCGAAGGATCCTTACCAGTCCCGGTCCCCAAAGCGGCGGGGTAGTAGATATTGAAGAGAACGGTTTCGAGGGTCAATGCGTGTCGCCCGTTTCGTTTCGCGGGACCAAAAGAACGAGGCGAGGAGACCGGGAGCTCCAGTTCCATTATTCCAACCATGTAAGGGCCGGAGTACTGAGGGAGACTGTGTAAGAGTATATCCCGGGCGTTGCGGGGAGGCCGCGATTTAGGAGGCTTAGACTTGGGCAGGGTGTCGCGAGCATTGGGGTTTCCGCGGGTGTGCTCGCGACGGCCCTGCTTCATCCACGGGAAGACTCTACCGGGCATCGCGAACAGTGTTCTTTTCTTTTTTTCGATCCCGGTTGGGCTGGGTTTGAGAATTGGATGTATATAGTTCGAATACTGCACTGGAATGAAAGCAGAGTAACAATTGATCCGATTATGCATCCGGCTGGAGGGATCATAAATTTAACAGTCCACTCACTCACTATCAGGGCCGAGCTGCACAATGACGTTGGCCTTCTGCTGGATTCTACTGATGACGTCAGCACACATCGATTCCTACCATACCAAAGGACGTACTCAAGTAGGTACCTAGCCTATAGGCTTTTGAGTGCTTACTAGTATACTACGATTCGCTGAATGGTCTGTCGTAATTCTATAAATTTTTTAAGTAGGTGCTTGGGTACTGTGTCTTGCAGGGGAAGTTATTTCCAGCATAGCCATTGCAGATTCGAATTGTATCTATATATTAGGCATGTGTTGATGTTCTCTAGCGCTAGGTGCCCCGCCTTTACGATCCATCTAGAGGAAGGTCACCAGAAGGCATGCATATTTCCGGACCGAATACTATTTAACAATATGTAGCGTAACCTGCGTCTAAGGCAAGCACGGTGGGCTAAACGACGCCACGATATCGTGATTTAATAACCAACTAAAGCCTTCCAGATCCTACAATCTACAACTATTAAGATGCTACCGACTCTTTTTCAGACTAATATTCACACTAACCTACCCTGGAGTCCTTTGGATATCCTAGATACGCAATTATACTTTATGAAATTAGTTTAGGCATCCAGCTGGATTGATGTCACAGACTTTCGCTTTAATCGCATTTTCAATCTTCTCCTGACGATAAATTCATCCACGAAGCAGACGAAGACCTATCTCTGGTTTAACATCAAAATAAAAGCGGACGCAAAATTCAACTCTACGCTTGATGAAACGACCCAAAAGCAAACAGTTAAAGGGTTCTAGCCAGGAAAAAAGAAACAAGCACAAAATGAAAAAGAGTAAGAAAGAAAAGCTGTTGAGAGGGAAGGATTTGGGAATAAGACGATAACGTTATAACAGGTATTCCGTTGGGGTGGGCAATCCTGCTTTCAATCTCTACCTCCAGTCTGAGATTTAGGTTTGCCCTTTGTCCAGGATGGCGGGATTAAATAAGTGGTAATCCCCATGTCGGCCACGGTGGTCCCGAAGCGCTGTCCGAATGTGGAATCGTGGGAGAGGAACGAGAGGCTTTGATGATAATCTTTACAAGCCAACATTAGATCGTGTAAGCTCTTGGATAGCCAGCCTTCCCAGCCTATCGAATGATTAAAAGTTAATGTTTGTATCCTAGTTGGATGGAAGTTTAGGCGGCGTTTATACATACTTTTATTGGATTCCTCGATTTTGCGAACCCGAACTTTCGATCTTGGGGTTTCTTCGCTGCTCTCTCCAGGTTTTCGTATGCCTGCCTAAGAGCCTGGTGCGCAATTGTAGCGCTACCGGAGCCGGCGCAAGCCCCTGACAGTACAGTAACTCCCTTCGTTGTAAGCCCACCAATCACGACTGTATAGTCTAAAGACGGAACGATTGGTGGACTAGCTGAATATCCTATGGCAGCAGATTCGCATGTAGCTAGCTTTGTCGTGTTTGCCAAGAGCTGCTCCACCCACTGAGTAGGGTTTCGCTCTCGACAAGGCACCGATGCATCCGAGGATATTCGTATCGAGTAATACCTTCCCAAGTCTCCCTTTCCGGACCAACTCGTTTGAAAGTGGATAACCAGCGACCTTATACTGACTACTTTTGCTGGTAGACCCGTTTAATCGGTAGCAACAAAATTTGCTCGGAAGTTTGGCCGGGGGCTAGGCTATATATCGATCATACTAGATTTGTCTTCGTCGTTAGTCCCCGGGTGGACATATAAACATGTGGTTCCTCGAGAGCTGGCGAAGAAGCCCAATGCGGCAACGTCGGTACAGAAGTATCCTCTAGACTTATAGCGAAGAAACTGGGGCTCTAGCTGGGACATCAGATTCGAGCAGGATCGATTGTTAGTATACTAGGTACTTATTTATGTTCGATCCCACGATCGATATAAAGACGAATCGAGATTACTTTTCATTAATAAATTCAAAATATGTCGGGCTGGTGAGTGGCCTTTCACCTCTATTTCTATGCAATATTGATTCTCAATATTCTCTTGCCCCCCCGACAACGCTGCAACTTTCTTCAGATCAATTGTTATTTCTTGCAGGAAAGCTACTTGCGATTTTTGATGGCGGTTCTAAGTTGAAACTATCAATCGCCAGCGCTCTGATAGTTTGAAACGTTTGAAAGCGTTAAACGCCTACAAAAAGAGGTGAAATTTCTCTACTTTGCTTGGTCTCCCGTTTTAGGATCATGTGACTCGAGGACCTGATGGATAGACGGTTGGATTGACGACGGGGTAGTTATAGTTGCCTGTCCGCCTGCCGAATTGTGTATACGCCTGGCTGTACCATAAGCTTAAGCCGCTTCAGCGCATATAAAATACTAAAGGTATGCTCCTGGCAGGTGTAGTTATGAAATTACAGCCTGAGGCACTCGGCGCGGTTACGAAACTATAAGATCACATAATTTAGGAACACTTTGTACTTAGGTGCTTTGGGTACGGTGAGTATGTATATACGATAGATAACCTTTCCTTTAAATTCCTACGTATGCATTTTCGCTTCACAGTGCATACACAGTACTATAGGGTTTCAGGATTCGAGGCTAATGATTTTAAATTTTGGCCACCCCTTATCACTCAACGGGCTATACGTCAATTATACATATATAAGCAATCTTTCTAATTGTATGCATGTATATACTGTACTAAAGAAACGTTTTATAGATGCCCCGTATTTACGGACGCCCTAACTACCCCAATATTAAGGCTCCGCTATCCCCAACCCCTGAGGCGACGGGAATTCCTGCTCACAGATAGCTAGGTTGGCTCGTAGGTTGGCATATAACTGGTAATCAAGTTGAAACGTCCCTAAGTAAGTTGACGGGCCGCGGGTAAAGGCGATGGATAAGCGAATTACTAGGTTATACCATAGGGGAAATCGAAGATTTTCTGGGACGGAAAGTGTACCTTAAAACGACCTTCAGATGAATTGAGGCATCTATAAACCGTCTTCAAATTTAAAGACGATCCCAACAGCTCTTCAAAACCCCTACGGCAGGTACGAGGTACTTACGTGGACAGGCGGATAGGAGGGTAACTAGGGGTTTATCGTAGCAAACGGAGTCGCCAGAAGGGCAAACTCCAACACGTATAAGGTAATTCATCCTCTGCATCGGGGCGATTGTAAAATAGTGTCGGAATCTAATCGTCCCGTACAAGATACGGTGCCAACGCAGCCCCGAGTGCTATTTCTTTCAAGTCTGACTTGGTCCAGACCGATTTCTCCGAACTGGAAACCTCCGCCAATAACCTTGGGGATATTTCCCAGTCAAGGTTTAGTTGTCGGCTTCCGTGAGAAAGCAGCCACGCGCGAATAACTTCCTGATACTTTATCCATGCTGCCCGCCTCGTCGCCTCTAAACTCCTGATAAATTGCCCATAATCCGGTGTTAAAATGACCCTTTCTGTGGTCACTGTAGTCTCGTGAAGGGGTGCCGGGCCCCGGTAGTAGATTCTAAGATCTAGGCCGACGCCATATTTTGGACCATCGCCATAGCCCATCTGACCATCGTGTGAACGCCGCCCGGGCCCGCCTCCGTCGCCCCCATCGTCATAGATCTTTACCATCAACTCTTTATGGAAGAACTCTTCAACGACACTCCCAAGCTCGACATAGTCCTCGTCCGCATCTCGGACCACGGATATCCCCATCGATATGATTGATCTTAGAGTCTTCGATAATTCCTTGGCGGCACCAACAAACGATCTGCACTGTTCGGTTCTTCCTCTAGTATACTCAGGAATCGAACAGAAAGTCATGAATATTTTTCTGAGATCGCTGGGGGAAACACCAAGTTCCAGGCAAGTGGCGAGCCCACTCAGGAATAGTTCAGCCGACCAGGACTTCTCCAGAACAATAGCCAGCGGGAGTGCAAACGCCACAACGTCGCTTAGCTGGACCTCCCAAAATGCTTCCCCCTTCGTCTTAAGAAAGGTGCAGATTTTTATAAGCTCGTTTTGGAAGAAACGTACGCAACCATCCTCGCCAATATCAACGTAAGCGCATCTTTTGTAAGGCCCTCCAGCCCTGGCTTGGAATAAAGAGATTCGACAAGAGTGTAGTGCCCAGCAAAGCTCGCAAGGATGATCAACCGAGGCAAGTCCCGGAGATCTGGTGGCATATCATGAACGATTCCAGATATTTGGCTGTCCCCTACCCAGCCAGTGAGGAAATCGGTTGGCAGAAATATTAGGGGCAGAGCGACGTACCGTTCGATAGAAGGAAACGAGGATATGCTGAGCCGTTCTATTTCTCCAATGAAGCGCTTCAACAACGCTGTGGTAACCTCACTCGGGATTAAACTCCCTTTAAAACTTGGTAAGTTAGCCAGTGAATAAAACATGGCTACCTTACCATCGTTGGTAACCCAGCGAGCTGTGGAGATGTTTTTTCCGAGCGCCGCAAACGCGAAGCACCACATAATATTCCACCACCTGTCATCAGCAGTTTTATTAAAGATGTTGCGCCAAGATCCGTTAAGGATACTCGCATCCCCATAGAATAGAACATGCTCAAATAAAGTGACCGGTTCTAGGAATTGTCGGTTTCCACGGCATATTCTTTCTAAGGCATGCATCTGGTCCCTACAGTCCATCTCCTCATATATTTCATTAAAACCCCATTTCTCCTCCTGAAAATCAATGTTCTCCAACCTCTCATTCCTAAATATCGTATCCAGGAGATGGGATACCGCAGCCATGTCCTGTGTTCTAAGTGCATCTTTTACGACAGGGAGAAGCTCGGAAAATTTCCCACCAACCTTTCGGTCTGGAACGGGCCTAAAGGGGCTGGGCTCAAAACTAAAGGTTTGATGCCCCGACATATGGCGACGCAATTCTCTATCTGAGGCAAAGCCTATCTGAGAGTAAGGACAAGTTGGAGTCGAACATTTGAATTGCCGAGAGTGGGAACCTGCGTGTTCGGTCTGTTGGACGCCGTTGGTGAATCCGATGTAGAAATGCAGACACTGTGCATCTGTGCATCTAAAAAGCGGTCCGTACATCCGAGTTAAGGATTGCAAGGTTAAAGAGTCGCACTTCTCCGCATGCCCACAAAGGGCAGCGTTTAGCTTCTGCATGACGGAATCTAAATGGGATTGGATGGTCGGTAGTAAATCAGCACCGGCGCCGTCATTGCGCCCCAGATGTTGCCGAACTGCTTGAAATAATTCCAAGATTTGGTCACCTTCAGTGCCCTCCATAGTATCCCAAAGCAGCGTGTCCCGTGCTTCGAGGAATGGTGGATTATGGGGATTGGTATTCTGTTCAGCCCAGCCTTCCGTTTGAACACTGGGATCACCTATGCTGGATAGCACCCTGAGGAATGATATTGGTTTATCGTCGACCGTTATCTTCGGGTCAATATCCCCGGCTCCATACCGCAAATGGAGCGTGAGGTTCTTGCAGGCGTATGAGAGAAACACTAACCCACCGGACTCTAAGAGTGCCTCAAATGGGTCATTGCTTTTTAGCCATAGTCTTAGATTGTTCAAGTAGTTGCAGCAGAGTGTGCCGATGCTGCGATGGACTTGCACTCGGCGGAGCCCCAGGACGTTATCCTTCTCAAGGAGGTACCTGGATGACTAAATGTTAGCCTATACTTCCATCACACGTTTGGGTCGTTTATGGTTGTTACTCTTTCAGGGACGAATGGACGAGAGAGACCGTATCGTCGTTCATTATTTCTACGAGGGATCCGCATAACAGTCCCAAGTTTGATTTCTGCTCCGTATGTGATGGTTTGGTATTCGCCTTGACTACAATCGCTTGCTGGATCTCCAAGACCCGGAGAGCCCTCTGCCCCGCCACCAGTAGTTTCAAGACTCGTTTGGCCTGTTTGCGCATTTGTTTTTTCAAGCCAGCGATCCTTTGTAAAGACCGATCGTAGCTATGCATCCAGAATGATAAACGTCAGTATCATTGCTCACCCTCAAGACTTTAAATTTATAGATCTGAAAAGGCTTAACCACCGTTTTCGACCAAGTTTGTAACCTACATTTGGTCCAATCCGTCTGGTAGTTCATTTATGAAAGTTTCAACAGAGAGGCCAGCTGACATATCAGCTAACTCGGCGAGAACCAGCTTGGCGTACAAGAATATTCCTATTATATTAGCCGCGGTTAGTTCGCTACCTCTAGAAGATACCACTGCACAACACCTACCATCTGCCTTGTCCACTATAACGTTCAGATATTTCGTTGCGGTAACTGTATCGTATCCACAATCCTGGACCAGAAGGTCAATATTTTCCGAATTCAAGGCGAAGGCCGCAATATCCTGACGATTTTGAGCATTTGATATATAAACTTCCGCAGGTTTCGATTTCCTGGTCCTTGTTCGAATCAATTCCTCTGGTCGACAACTGATGAAAATCTTAATGTCCGCGCAGTTCTGCAAGAACTTTTCTATAATCCCGAGAAAACTTCTCATCTCCACATCATTCGACAACTCATCTATGCCATCGACAAACAGGAATACCGGTCTGTGAAAGTGAAAGATTTCTTGCAGCAAGCTTTGCAAGATCTCATTTGAGGTAAGTTTTTGGACATACTCCCCGCCTAGGACTTCGAGGATAGTTTCAGCGTAGTCTGGGTACTTCGCTAATTGGTCATATAGGAGGCTTTTCAGGGCGGTGTTGCAATCGTTATTCTGTCGGGGTTGAAAACCGAGTGCGAGATGTGCCAACCTATATTTTCCAGGTGACGGCCCCGATTCATCCTCCAAGAAATTGAAAATTATGGAAGATAGGGTAGTTTTACCTAGGTCCAAACAGTCAATGTTACCCTAAGTAAAGCTCTATATAATGATATTTTTCTGCGACACCATGATATGTATTACGTACCAGCGCCGGGTATACCATACAAAGCAAATACTGAACCTGATTGGGACTGGAGATCTTTCCACGCGATGAAATCAGGATGGTTCTTTAGCCAATCCCCGCTTGCCGGATGCCGATTCGAGATTTCCCGCGCTGCCTCGAGTCGAGTTGTAGAGAGAGCTGGCTGAAGTTCTTGGCGAAATAACTGTAGGGTCGTATAGAGACGGTGTCTTGCCGCCTCTTTGAATCCATCTTCTGCCATGCGATGAAATCTTATTGCTTCGTCGAAATGGGTCATGGAAACCGCATCTAGCATCAACTTTCGATCGTTCTCCAGGTTATCAAGGACTGCCTTAAGCTTCTTATCAAATACTGGGGAGTGTATTCGCAAGAATTGCTCGTAGCTATGGGCTATGTTGCGGTGAAGATTTAGCTAGTTTATCTTTGAATATCCTTGTGGCGCCGTGGAGTTCCAAAAGCGAAGTTAAGTTGGGGGAAAGTCTAGATCTATATATAGAACCCTTACTTTTTTTCCCGAAGACTCGTATTGCCGTCCATAATAGCTCCAGGATATCCTCGTAGACCCGCACCACCACGCCCCGGAAACGGTTGTCGGTACTCATCAAGGTCGTGCATCTTTCGAATATCAGGAGCTTTTCACCGACTGCTGACAATGCGTCCAACAGCTTATCAATGGCTGTTTGCCATTGGGCCCCGACCTAGTGACATGTTAATCCATCTTTATACCATATCAAGTTCGCGAGCCTAAGCTACCTCATGTTGAGTGGCCGTGCTTACCTGCAATAAAAACTTGATCGGTCCCTGGTTATAAATTTATAAGCACACGCCCCATTAAACCGGCTCAGAAGCCACAGATATAAGCAGATTGATATATGCTGAGTCCGGGATCAAACCGGAAACTTAAGTTTACAGTTTGCAGCCGAGATGCTTACCCAAACGAAGCACAATATTTCGCTCGTTTGACCAAAAACCTCAATTACGCCGGCGTATTTCGAAAGCCCATCGATAAACGGTCGTAATAGCCCAAGCGCTTTGTAGGACTTGCGCTGTTTCTGTTCCTCCTGAAGTTTTACGGCCAGGACTTCGACATCCTTCCTAGTCGTCGATCCGAAAAGGAGTTTCTGTTCCGGCGACAATCGGTTTTGAAACCTTTGCAATGCTTCATCGAAGGGAACTAGCTGGGGGGTTGAGGGCGGAATTTGCAAAGTTTGAGATGACATATCGGTGCAGCCCAATATTTTGATTCTCCCCGCCCTTGTTGAATAATGTCAATCTCCACAGCATATATATCTGATTTCAAGGAAATCGATTACTGTTCGGCAATCCAATGTTGAATACTAGAATCCCGTAGCGTCGATATACTTTTAGCTATGGTGGGTCCAAGCTGTCCGGTTTTGCCGGCCTGACTATATAGCTATGCCCTGGGAGGCTTTTGATGAAGTATCGATTTTTGAGCCTCAATGCGGTTGCGGTTGTGGGAGGTTGGCGCTCCAGAAGAAAGAACCAACCACCGGCTGCCACACCCCGATTGATACGCCAGCCCGTCCCCGCGCAGGCAAGGCTTCCGATTTCTGCACAACAACTCAACCCCGCCTTCGCAAGGCATACAACTCGGCGCACTAGAGGATTCGATCGACCCTGCATCGCACGGTTGAGCGCACCCTGGCTAGCCCTGCTTTGCATATGGGTGCACTATGGAGGATTCGGCGAACGGCAGGCGGCCTATCCAACACTAGATAGTTAAGTTGCGCAAGGCTGTGCACTATAGTGGGCGTGGCCCGAACGCATGCAACTCCCCTAGGATGGGTATCCGAGCTCGAGTTTGTCTGGATATATCGATAGCTAGCCTTGCTCTGTTGCAAACCTAGGTCTTGGATATCGTATATCTACCATGTATCAGGTTTCATCGACAGCGTCGTACGCCCGTATGTGATACCGCGATCTCGACAGCAGTTAAAACACCGACAGCGTACGCTCAAAACGTGGTCGACGGCTAGCGCCTCCAGTACTCCCAGATCTCTAACATAGTAGTATCCGATCGACGGACAGCATAAATTTAGCACCAACATATTCCGCAGTCCGCGCACACAATATGAGCATCTCTACAAAGAGACGCTTCTCTGAAATAGTCACTCCGGATGCTGATGACCTATCCCGAGAGTATCTGAAAGTGTAAGTGATATCGATTCAGAGGCAAGGTACCGGTCGTTCCAGAAGCCGTCCCAGAGCTTGAGTAATATCACTCACCAATGTAATGAAACAAGTGCTAAATTCATCTGCACTACCCAAGGCCCAAAACTTACCACTCGCGCCTACCGCCATACTTAGAGTATGGAACAGATTCCAGGGATACCTGTTCGCCGGATTCTTACTACGCTTCACCAGGGAACGCCACTCCTAGAGAGACCGAGCAGGATGAACTCGAAGGCGAACTCTCCGAGGCGGGGTTTGCCGATCAAAACTTGACTAGGACCAGCGACAATCGCGCTCCGGATCCATTTAAACCTCTCGCCTGTACGAAGATAATGGATCAGACATCGCAGAGCCGCACTACTCATTCACAGCCCGAGATGGATAATATTAGAGCTAGCCATCGCGTTCCTATTTGTCTAGGCTCAGTATGAAATATCCCCTAACCTGATATGATCATTCAAAAACTGTAATTACAGGGTAACTCGGGCTCCGAGCACGATTATTACTATCCAGCCAAGATTTGACTAATTATAGTTATCTTTGGGCGTTTAGATCTCACTAAACGCCACTTCTACGAGGTTGGTACCTACTGCCTGGACAATGGGAGAGGAACTTTCCCTCTCATCGATTGGACAATCCATTCAGTTGTGGGGCGGTACTTCCAAAAGTCAAAAATATCTCGGGACCTTAGAGCAGCCTTCTTCTGATATCGTGAAAATTATTATCAGGGGATGCAATATTCTCCCCAATCTATACCTATCAGGTTACAACGTCGATGAATTCAAATCCATGGTCGAATTGAAAATTATCGCGGACCTATACTGTTTCAAGGACCAGGAGCTCGGGATCGGGAGGATCCTGTTACAGAACGAATCATATTTACAGGATCCGTACAAAAATAAGAAAAAGGTTAAGTATTGTAACCCGCACAGGTTCCAAGTCTCAGATAGAGAAGTTATCCAACAACTCGAAAAGGAAGGAATATGCGTCTCTTCACCAGTTCAACAAGCCAACAAACCCGAAGCTCTAGGCATAGTAGAGCTTCTCAAACGAAAGAATGAAATCTCAGATCTCTTTACTACAGGCTCCGACCAAGTTCCTGAGTGTTTTGACTTCCAGATCAGCACGGATATAACCATTGCGCTCAAGCAGTACGTTCGCTAGCACCTGACCTAAGCTTGACTTCTAAAATACGAGATCTCGAGATTATCAAAACCCATACTGATATATTGCGCCATATATATTCAAGCACCAAATTCTAGGCCTCAGGTGGATGCTTTCTAAAGAAGGATACCCTCCAATAGCAGGCTACAGTTTAAGGGCTAAAGGTGGTATCCTAGCGGATGAAATGGGGATGGGGAAGACTATCACTACCCTGGCACTAATCATGACAAGTAAAGCATTGAGCTTACCAAACGTTACTGGGACTCAAGCCACCACGTTAATTATTTGCCCAAAGTCGGGTAAGAAAACCATATTTGCGATGTTTCAACTCATTCGCCGTCCGGGTGGGTAGTTTCGAGGGGCTGAGGCTAACTTTCGAGCGTGCGTGCTTAGTTATTACAGCATGGGAAGACCAAATAAAAGATCATACGCGGAACATCAAGTCCTTGCTCTACGATCTGGGCGAACGGTTACCGAAAGAACCGCATTTTCAAAATTACGATGTAGTTATAACCACATATAGTGCGGTGGCACACTCAAGGTCTCGGGCCCGCCAGTATCTCGCTGAATTCAACTGGAAGAGGGTGGTTCTGGACGAAGGTCAGCCCGTTTCCCAAAATATAATGGCGTATTTAAACACAAGAAGATATACTGATACCTCCCACGGCTGCAGCGCACACAATTCGTGAGAGGGCGACTAAACAAGCTAAAGCGATATTTTCCCTGAAGTCGGACTATCGTTGGTGTCTGACTGGTACGCCTGTCCAGAACAAACTGGACGACTACGGCTCTCTTCTCGAGTTTATCCAGCACGAATCAACCGGGACTCGTGCAGCCTTTAGCTCAAAAATAATAAAACCATTGAAACAGAGAGACGAAAATGCACTTCGGAAGCTCCAAGAATTAGTTTCCGAGACTACTTTGCGAAGGCTAAAGGCCTCATCCGACCTAGACCTACCACAACGGGAGGATAGGGTACACAAACTATCTTTTAGTGAGACAGAAGACAGGATACACAAACTACTAATGGTATTCGTCCGCGAAAAAATCCAACAGGCCGTCCGAGACGGAACACTCAACAGTACTGGTGTTTATGTTGCACCGCTGATACTAAGGCTGAGGCAAGTCTGCAACCACGGAGTTCATCTTCTTCCGCAGTCGCTCCAAGATGATCTTCAAAATTTTGAAACCCAGCAAGGAGCCGAGTTCGCAGTATCAACGACATTCGCGGAGGTGGTATGTGAGATTTGTAAGGGGGCCGAGACAGCAGATATCCAGAGCTTGACGACGTATGGGGACTGTCAACACACGATCTGTGCAAAATGCAACAAAGATGCCACGGAATGCCCACTCTGTGTTTATTCAAGCCGGGATAGTATTTCAGCGGCCATAGAGCCATCCACGAAAGTTCAGAATCTAATAAAGAATCTCCAATCGGGATGCGACGGCAAAAGGTGAGTTTTTAGATAAGCTGGCTTAGTCCCCTGCCAAATTTCTAGCTCATATATCAGGACGACTTGTTGATAGATGATTCATTTTTAGTGTCGTTTTCAGCTGCTGGACCAAAATGTTAGATCTGGTGGAAATAGCGTTACGAAAACATCGAATCGGGTTCGCACGAATGGAAGGCTCATTGACGACGGCAAAACGGAAGGAGTGCTTAGACACGTTTCGAAATAATCCAAATTGCAGGGTTTTCCTGTCGACTATAGGGAGCGGGAGTACCGGGTAATTCTCTCTTATCGACTTGCGCTCCCGTACAATAATGTCTATTTGGCCATTAATCAAGCCAACTTGTTCAGCCATTTGGTATTAATTCATGAATACCAGCTAACAAAATTTTGAAATAAACTTGCAGACTTGACCTTACTGTGGCCTCGGAAGTGCACCTTCTTGAACCTCAGTTCAACCCTATGCTTGAAGAACAGGCTCTCGCCCGGGTCCACCGAATTGGCCAGACCAAACCAGTTACAACTATCCGATATATAATGAAGGATTCCTACGAAGAGGTAAGTCGCCTCCTCCACAATTCGTTGACGTTGCGGGCATTTAAGCTTGGGGCCGTCCCTTTGGCGTGTCTCTTCGCGCTGTTTTTACTAACACAACGACGGTCTCGACCCTTGCAGCAAATTTTGGAACGACAAAATCAGAAGCTTCAACTCGCAGAGCTCTGTGTCTCAGGATCCATCCAAACGGATGGACCGGTTGCAAAATACTTAGAGGTTTGTAATGGTACTGTCGTGGGTTTTGTGACATGTATGATGAGGCTAATACTTGATCCCCCAACAGTGCCTCCAGGCAGTCATCCAATAAATAGACTCCAGCTTCATAGAACTAGCAAATTCCTTGCGATATATGATATCTTTCGGTAAAATATTAAATCCAATCAGTTATATATAGATTTATCCATATCCTCCTATCACATTCCATTACCCAATTTCATTTGGCTACTCCAAACTAAAAATCCAACTCCACGTCGCGTCCGGCCTTAGAGACAACTGCCCTCCTCCGACAGAACCAATTTCAACCACACTTAATTGCGAATTAAATAGCAGAATAATTATTTCATTAAATATCAATATTCGAATCCGGTAGTATTAAGTGACTAGTTGTAGCTATACATAGCCATTTCCCAACGATATTATAATCCATAACACTATAATAAACAAATACAAACGCCGTAGCTAACTAAATGGCTTTAACGAAATATACTTTCACAGCCCATATACCCGCTTCTCGGTTAATGGATTGACACTACCCCCAGCAAAAACCGTTGACCTCAGTGTCAAATGCCCTACATTGCTCTCAGGCCGAACGTCACAGTACTGAACAGAGATATGCTCGCTGGCCTTGTTAAACTTATCTTCAGTCGCGTTGCAAAATCCACCTGGGTATAGGTCCGGTCTCGCAGCCTTCAACAGCCACCAGCTCTCAAATTCCACTCTGTTCACCCAATGCTTCTTAGTCATGGTCGTGGCCCATGCTCTCAATGTAACCAGAAGCCCGATAGCCAACGCAGAAACAGGCAAAACAGCGACCAATGTGACAGAAATGAATAGCTTTTTTGGCCCCGTTCCGGAAAATGATTGCTCCAATTTTTGGTACGTGTGTCTGGGGATGGCGTACGCTGTAAGCGTCCATTGATTCCTGATATAAGACGCAAACAGGTCTGAAAACTTTACGTCCGGCCCAGTGTTATTGGCGATGTATGAGACAGATCCACCCGGCAGAGAATTCTCTGAAACTAGGTTCCATTGCCAGCTGGCCCCGTAATTGAGCATTACCGTAGCAAGGGTCGGGCGGCCGTCGACGACTTCCCCCCAGATAGTGTTCGTAGTATGATTCAAGGGAGGCCAGAACCCGTGCTGCCAGCGCCCGCCAGTCTCGGCTTTAAAAATGCACCTTGACGCGGCCCCTAACAAGCCTTGCTTTGTCGCGCCATAACCTTTCAGATTCAGATAGGTACTCCCGAGATTTGTAACGGAATCCCCAGCGACCCCTTGAAGATTGGCCCCGTCACGCTCGTCCCGAGCCAACATGACCACATCGTATTCGCCAAGGCTGCTGAATGGGCCCGTTTCATTGATTCTGAGGAAGATGTGAACAATAGATCCCCATTGTGGCATGTTTCCGATATCGAGTATGGCCGCCCTTCTCCCATTTATGTAGATCGTGGTGTTCGAATTATATCCAGTCCCGCTGAAATCCGCAGATATCCTTCGATCCTGGCACGAAACCCACATAGCCATCCAAGGGAGATCGCTATTTTCTCCCAATGTCCAACCTTCCGGTAAAACGGCGAGTGTTACATTCGCTCCAATGCTTGAGTCACCGATATCCCCATACTTCCTAACCGTGTTCCGGCCTCCTGTCGCTACTTCTCCAATATAGTCCCAAGCATGACTAGAAGTATTCGCATTGATATTTGCATTTCTTGGCCCCCCTTCGCAGAAGTACGAACCAGTTTCCAATACTTTCTGGGCTGGGCACGCAAATTCAACGTCCGCAACGAGCGCGTTCATTTTACCCGTGGTGGGAAGAACATCGTATCGAAACGATGAGGAAGTCGCTATCATGCTGATTATGGCTATAGTGGCTAGGACGACGTGAACCTGGAAAGATCGGGGTAACGCCCCAAAATTCTGAAATTGCCCCAGCGACATGAAGTTGCGACAGACCGTTGCCATAGTTCGTGTGGTTACCGAGTGCCCAGCGATAATGCAGGGTAGGAATGAAGCCCAGGAGGATCGCACGAACGCCATGCCAATAATGATAGCGGCGAGTTTGCTGCCAGTGGAGATAACGATACTGGTTAATCGGGTATCTTGCATCGGTACAAGAATAGGACCGTGGATAAAGAGCCAGATAATTCCAGCGAGAAATGCTCCTAAAAATATGGCGCCAACAGGGAGCAGTACCAGCATCATGGTGGCCTGCTCATGGCGGGAGTTTTTACAGGAGACATTTTTATAATGATCTTGGGGCAGGAGGCTCTGTTGCGGAGAGTGGTGAGGTTTTGGTTCATTGACCCACTGGGGGTCATTGAAGTTATATCGGCTTGGATAAGACGACATTCTTTCGGCTTCCCTCATCATGTACGTCAGCTCGAAATCTCTTTTTGTTTGTATGATGCTTTTTTTTAGTTTCTTTGGAGTCTTACTTTTTGTCCAGATTCAGCTCAGCTAGTAAATAGATGACTTCGATTCCTTAATATTTTGAATGGTCCAGGGCTTATACTGGGGTTATCGCTAAAAGCCTAACCTGCTGTACAGGGCATTTTTTGGTATATCTTACTTGATCGCAGTTGGGTGTCAGTGTAATGCGGCGTGGCAGGTCGACGAATGGAATCCTGCATCTTAAATACTGCTGAAGGCTTTCCCCAGAAATATCCACCATATCGACATAATTACCAGCCGTGCAAGGCTTTCAGAATTCGTTCCGCTGAAAATATATAAATCTCGAAGCTGAATTTAGGATGGGTCGTATTCATCATCCCATGCTTGCAGCTGTGGCGTCGACCGGATCACCTTACCACGGCGCAACATTTCGCTTGGGACCGACCACATGGTCGCACCAAACGATTCCGCCGCGAAGCGAGCTCGCGAGACCGAATGTTGGAATTCGAATATTCCGAATGCTTTACTGAAAGCCCGCGAAAATGACGGTGTAGGTAGACGTAAAGTTGGAATCCACGACCAAAGCCTACGATTTACAGGAAGCCTCCAGTTGGCAGGAGAAATTTAAATCAGACAAATATTTTAAATGCTTTCCGGCCTAGGCGCCTGCGATGGCCGATGACCGATAACTGATTTTATTTGCAAACAACAAAACCCACTGACACAGCCGACTGGCTACGAGCGAGAGCGCGAGCCTACAGCCCGGTCTGCGAGCGTTGAACATATACATTAACCAGGTCAAGCCACAGTAGGTTTCCACGGTTCTGGGGTTTGGGCTTGCTCGGTCAATTGAGAACTCCTGTCTCGTAAGCCACAACTCTATGACAAGCCACCGTACATATTAATATTATTACCTCACAAAGGCTGCTTCTTAGGATCAAGATCTTCGGTCTAAGAGATCTGACAGCAAGTTCTTAGCTGGTCTCGAAAGAAGTCCCACATTCAAAATTTAAAACGATCCCAAACAGTTTCCCCGAGGTTGCCGAGCTCTTGGGCCCCAGTACATTGCATGTCCTCCTAGCTAGTAGTATCGCAAACGGAATTCTCCATCCCTTCTTGCCATAGTATACACTTCACAGCAGTAAGGTCTCGCAGTTCTGTAAATGCCCCGGATTTACAAGAACCGAGCAGTAGAGTAGTACAGTATTTGCAGAATATGTCTAGTTATTAACAGTGTAGTATACCAATGTATGTGCTCCCGGAGTTCCTCAATCCCACCTCTTTGGGTTTATTTCTATTCTGGTTATTCTCATGATGATTGCCTAGGCATATATAAGTAGGCTCCAAAATCTACTCGGCAGCCATCCTAAGGTATAGTGCAGATAACTAGCAAGCCGGCTAGAACATACCGCCATTTTCGTCTAGCTAATCTTCTGAGCTTCAAACCCGGCGAAAACCGAGTGCGACTCCGTTACTCCACCTCGTACCCAGTCTCTTCCAGCGTATTAAGAGTATACACCGCACGCACTTAAAAACTCCGTGATAATACCATACTCTTCCAATTACAGAATCTCCCTGCCGGTTAGAATTCTAGAAGAACCGAAAGAACAAAAGTCTCCAAAAATGACCGTCCCGTTGATCCGTGGCAGACCCTATACGCCGGGGAGAACGGGTTCGGCAGCAGGTCCCTGATACAAGCGAGCAGTTAAGCTTCTGTCAAGACCCGGATTACCCATGGTTCACGCAATAAAGTTGACGTGTGAGGCATGAAATGTGAAACAGCGCTACCACAGAATTCTTGCGTTCCCATGTGTCTTTTTAGATGTTACCACGGCCAGGGGAAATTTTGAGTTGGATTTCGGATGGAATGGAGCCGATGGTAGATGTGTGGATTTCTTCCGTGGAGCCGACGGTCGGATTCAGGAACAAAGCGAAAACCTCGAAAAGAGTATACGTAACAGTCACTGCTATTGTCTCTCAATTTAATGAGCCTAAGGGTTCGAACCTATTACTAGCTTATAAGATTAAGCATATAAAGCTACCGTTCAATCCAGTCTCTTTAGTATATATTAGGGTACTTACGATTGTTACCAGTAGCAAGGACAAAATTCCGATTTCTTCAGTACTATTCGGCTTCATTTTATTCCCAGCCTGAGTATATCGTAAAATTTAAAACCTTTCTCACATTCCCACGATAAAAATGGTTCGTGCTCGCAATTCAATTTTCGGTGCCCTTGCATCTGCAAACTGGGCTGCCGCAAACCTTATCCCAAGTACCCCGAGTTCCCTCTTCAAACGCGCGGACACATGGGGAGGCAGCGTCTCCCTTGGTCCTACAAAATCAACCATTGTCAAAGCCGTGACGACCATCATTCCGGGACCGGCACCACCTACTCAAAATGGCGTACTCTTTTTGTGGCCTGGTATGTCAAATGGTACCGGCGATTTGATTCAAGCGACACTAGAGTCCTGGCCATCGAATTCATGGTGTGGAGCAGCCGCAGGGCAGTGGTCAGTATTAGAATTCCCTGGAATATTACCATTTCAAGTACTAACCACGGCTTTAGGTGTGTACGAGCCTCCGTTTTCGGCTGGTTTGGACAGAAGGATGGCAGTCCCTCTCCAGTCAGTGGGTCAGATCAAGTTAGAATTGAGTATACACTCCAGTCCGATAAAAACACCTGGTTACAGTAAGTGTTCTGGCTGCCATTTAATCATACCGTTTCCATCGTGATAGAAAGCTAATTTATTATGCAACAATCCAGAACCGTTACAAATGCCGTAACTGGTGCCTTACTCTCGACCTACTCCAGCGCTTCAGGGCCGTATATGCGGGGCTACGGCACCGGAACCGAATGTAACGACAACTGTTCTGGCACAATCGCTGCGCAAAGCTACATCAACACTGTCCTTACATTAGCATCCGCGGACACGACTTTCGGGGGAACCATCGCAACTGCTGGCGGTGCTACCTATAGTGGTCTTACGAGCAGCGAAGGCGGGAAGGTGTGGTCTATTGCCTCAATCAGCATCCCTGCGATGTCTAAAGCCCCGACCACCACGTCGAGAACGACTACCACATCCAAAGGCGCTACAACCTCGACGAAGACGACAACAAGGGCAAGCACTACCCCTGGGTCGGGCAGTTGCTCCGCTGCACAGTACGCTCAGTGCGGAGGTTCCGGCTTCACGGGTTGCAAGGTCTGCGCCTCTCCCTATACTTGCAAATACCAGAACGAATGGTATTCTCAATGTCTCTAGACTTGTGGCCGCAGGAGTTTTGCGAGCTTCATAGTATTGAAATTCTTCTTCGTATATTTATTTTTGCTCACAGTAAACTGAGATGGGGATTGAGAAGCGCAGCTGAGGATGGTGCTTAGGATCAGCCTAGAATAGCAAAACAGGGGATATGAGTGAGGGTCAAAGTCAATGAAGCGGCACGGCCCCGAACCACCGACTGCGTGGAAATTCGTGCGATTTGTATATATCCGGAGACGATCCTAGACTGCCCGTCTAGTGCCTATCGTAAAGCGCCACTTCGAGGAGCATAAATAATATGTGTTGAGTCCGTTGCATTTAGAAGCTTGTTTCGAAAATGGACATTGCCAAGTCTCGCATATTTTGAGGCCGTGGATTGATGCTATATCGATATCCGCTCACGCTTCCTCTCTGTTCCCTTCTTCCCCGCCCTTCTTGATTCCATCGGTAGCGTTTTGGCCATCGCATCTGCTGTCCATCCTCCTATGATATGATTCGGATTTGCGGCGACCGAAATTTATAGCGGACACGAGAATTCCCTGCTGACGTCCACACACGATATTGGCCTTCCAAAGTCGCTGCGGACAAACACGCGAGACGCCATCGCCGTTCCTGAGCGCGACGGCAGAAGTTTATTCTGTATGAAGGCTAATCTTCCAGGCCCGCATTTTCGCATCTTGTTCGGATCCCATCGGGCAGGACCGTCGCCTGCCCATCTTTACGTAATTTTCGTGACCTGCCGTCTCCGGCTACCCACTCCCGAACAGATACAGTTAGAATCTTCCTGAGATTCCGTATTGAAAACGCCCGGCTCCATCGAATCCACTTCCAGTGCAAGCCTGATTCGTCCCGCCCAGCAAGCGGGACATCTTTCTCAAGACTCTCCACAGCAGCCCATGTACACCAACCAACAGAGTCTTTCGAGACGAAAATGCAGGTCGCACAATGCAACATTAAGAAAATGGCGGGCAGAGAGCTCGGCCTTCGCGATTCAGCATAAACCCACCGCCTCCGCCATCGTGGCGCAAAGAAAATATGGAAAACCATGAGGGCCTAGATGCAAAGCTACGACCTTGGGATCTCAAAGCATGGGATTGGCGCCCTGTCTGTGCAGGACGCGAGTCCGTAGTTGGTAGACAGAATGAGAAGGGCCGATATATCGATATGTATAAATAGACAGCCTGATCACCAAAATCTCCAGCTTTATCGGCCCAGGTCGCGACTAGATTACAGCAATGGCTTCCAAATCAATTGCTCTTTTGTTCGCGGTATACTGCCTTGGACAAGCAACATTTGTTCAGGGTTCACCAGAAGTTTCTTCTCTGCAATCATCCCTAACAATTTTAAAGGACAATGACCTCTTGGGTGAGTAGGCCCCAACTTCTCTTCTCAAGGACCAATTCCAGACTGACTTGAGCAGAACATCTCACCACGAGGACTGCGTCGGCGATTTTGGTAGAGGCTGCGAAGACTTTGGCAAATGGTCAGGCGGCTTGCGCCGCTCTGTCGGAAGGTCTATGGGCACCGGAAGCCCCGGGTCAATCATTCTCTGCGGGCCTGAATAACACGCTGTCCTACCAACGATATCTCAACAAGTTCTCCAAGAACGAGCTATACTGGATCGCCCCCGTCGCAAACAAGCCATGTCGAGCTATCAGCGGAACTGGAGAAATCAAGACACTGGACTGCGGCCGGAATTACAGGCTGCCGACACTCTGCACCCACTCCGCCCCGGTGAGCAACATCGACAGCAGCGACTCATCACCGCAATATCGGATTACCGTGAACACCGGCCAGCACAAAATCACCGGATTTCGGGACTCAGCCGGGTTCAGGTTCGACGGCGTCCGGTATGCCAACCCTGCTCAGAGATTCAAACACTCTACCGTCTTCAACAATCCGGGCAGTTCTGACGCCCTTGCGTTTGGAGAACAGTGCGTTCAGGGAAGCGGTGGTAGCGAGGACTGCCTCTTTCTCAACATCGCCACACCATACCTACCTCATGCATTTCCTGGCCGCTCAAGAGACTTGAAGCCAGTTATGTTCATCATCCATGGCGGAGGGTATGCTTTTAACAGCGGGAATATGGTTAACTACGACGGTGTCAATCTCGCTAGCCGAGGAGACGTTGTGGTAGTTAAGCTCAATTACAGACTTGGGGCGTTCGGATTTCTCGCGACTGATACTCCGGGCTCCGGCATCACGGGCAACTTCGGCGTCGGTGATATGATCACAGCCCTTAAGTGGGTCAGCGCCAATATTGCAGCGTTTGGCGGTGACCCAAGGAGAGTAACTATTGGGGGAGAGTCCGCCGGGGCGAACTCTGTCCTACTATTAATGGCCTCCACAGCCGCAAGAGGCTTGTTTCATGCTGGGATTATTGAAAGCCCAGTAGGAGGGTATACGGCGGACCAAGTCAACAGTGTTCTCCCAACCTTGGCGGAGTCCAACGCCTTATTCCAAAGCATTCTCACAGGTTCGGGATGCGCCGCAGCTAGCAACCCCATCCACTGCATTAAAACGATCCCTGCCGCCGATTTGCTTGCAGCAGATCAATTTCTCACTTGGTCAGCTGTGAAGGATAACATTATCGTCCATAGGGCCCATGGACTTCCAGTCACCGGGAGAGAATACATCGCGGATGTGCCCATAATTATGGGTATAAACCGTGACGAATGGGCCGTCTTCCTTTCTTCTGAGTTCTCCGGATACTCAGGGGATACATCATCAACCTATGAATATCTCGAGTTCGCAGGTACTAGCCAAGCAGTCTTTGGCCAGGTTCAAGAAAGGAATCTTACGGATTTTGCGAACCATCCCGCTTTCCCACTATACACCGGCGGAAATCCAGACCACGCAGCATTCAACCTCACAGTCAGAGTCCTCACCAATGGGTTCTCACGATGCAAAGCTTGGTCTCAGGCCTACCTGCTTTCGAAAAACAGAAGAGTCCCCAAGGTGTTCCTCTACGAATCCAATAGAACTTATCAACCGTCGCTCTTCACCGTCGCGGAGTGCGAGCCCCCAGCTAATGGAACTCCAGCCGACGAGTATTTCAAATGCCATTCTGGAATGGTTGACACTGCCCTCGGCGCGCTGATTTGGAGCGGACTGATGCCTAGAGATGCGCAGGATATCCCATTCTCGCAATTGATGGTCGATTACTGGAGTAGCTTCGCCTGGGACCATGAGCCTAATCCGAAGAAGAAATATCTAGAGGCTAGGGGCTACTGGAATACCTTGGGTCAGGTGAAAGGAGGTGGGGATTGGGAAGCTGTGAAGTGGAGAAACCCAACCCTGAGAATGTTGCAGTGGGACGGTTATCAAAGCGGTCTAACTGATACCTTGCAGTGCAATGTCATGGGCCTCGGTCTCAACTATCTCGAGCATTAGAATGATATATTATGTGTATATGTAGTCAGCAGCTTGTCGAATAATCAATCGTCGAGTACGAACACCGACGAAGATAATTTTAATGTCAGCGAATTAACATCAACAATTAGCGAGGACCTCGACAGTAGTTGCCGCAAAGCTGAAGTCTCCGATGCACCAACAGGCTACTCCACCCTTCGGCCGCTTCTCGAAATAAAGTAACGTAGAGTTCAAAATCTCATCCGGATTTGGGCTGAATCTCGAAGGTTTTCCGCGCGTACCTTTTCCACCAACACATCTTCCAGGCGAGTCGGGAGCAGAATGGCCGGATCCGGCACAGGGACAACCTCCCATAGAAGAACCTTTTGTCTCCGTGAGCGTAGCTTTCCAAAGTCACCAGTCTCCCACGAGATCTTAACTTTCTACATCCCCAGACGCCCAGTTCCAGACCTCAAATTATAATATTCAGGGCGGTTAAGTTCGGAGTTTGGTGCATCCTCGCGAGCTTCTCATCCTACTCCTCCTCTACCCGGCTGGGAAAAACTCCGATAATTTCCAATATCGTCACCGACAGCCCATTTTCACCTCTTAAATTATAAAACTTACAATCATTTCTAGGTTCGGTTCCTGGGAAGTCTGCTAGTCATGCTTCATAGGATAGATTTAAGCCTAAACTTTCCAAGACATACCAGTCAACGTTTTTAAACCCTTTTCCCCCACGCATATACCACGGTTGTTCAAAACGTCGGAATATCTCCTGCTCTGGCGGCCGTTTTCTTTTCTTATATAGTCAAGCTTCATACCCTATTTCGTCCGTGCACGTCCTTTCCTTATCATCATTACGCATTCCTTTTAGACGTATCCGATTAACAAATCCTCACTCGTACTGACATTGTTGAGGCTCCTTTGCCATCCAATCGATATAAAAAATCGTAGTATTTATGCAATAACAGAAGGCATGGCAGACGTCGATACTAGTTGGTTCTCGGGTCATGTCTTCCTTTCCAAGGCTGGTAACTACAGCTGGTCCCGGCCGGCGTGGTGGCCCCCGATGAATCTCGAAGTAAGCATATTTCCCATGCACTACTTTAGACCCTATATTCACACACTATATCGATATATCACCGTGGCTATTTAATTGGGATGGGACGAAAGCGAACTAACTATAAAATCATAGGACCCGGAAGACCGAGGCCCTCAATTGCTTTCAATAGCTACTGTTTTCACCACTGTGGCTTTTCTCACTGTATTATTGCGGGTATATACACGGAGCGTAATTACCAGGTATATGGGGTGGGATGACTGGTTTATCATGTTTGCCATGGTATGTTGCCTTCTTTGGCCGTATTGCGAGAGCGAGTCGCTCACCTCAGGGTTCGAATCACATTTAGGCCGCTTCGTTTGGGATGTATGGGCTCCAAATCGCTGCCATGAATGCCGGTTGGTACCACCACGTCTGGGACGTCCCGTTCGAGCAGTTCGTGATAACGAAGAAGGTACGCAGTGCTGTTGTATCTGCCGAATGGTATTCAAGTAGGAGAGGACTAATAGGCTGTTCACATTAGATCGGGCTATCTATCCAATCTCTGTACCCTTGGATCCTTGGATTCATGAAGATCTCGATTCTGCTCTTCTACCTCAGGCTCTCGGTTTCTCCACCATTTAGGCTCGTTGTTTATATCAGCCTTGGCGTAATGGCCATATACACGGTTGCGTCGTCTCTAGCAATCCTATTTCAGTGCTGGCCTTTCAATACTCGACTTGGAGATCCGACAGGTTCGTGCGTGAACTTCATCGCATTGAACTACACCATTGCCAGCCTCAATATTGCAACAGACGTGTTTGTGTATTTGCTGAGCTGGGTTATGGTTCGACGTAAGCCCTCCGTACTATCCGGTTCTAAGGAATTTTAAACTCCCTGCTAACAGTAAGATTTGCTATAGACCTCAAAGTTTCCACTGGACAAAAGATCATTGTCCTAGTCATATTCTCTGTCGGCGCCCTCGTCTGTATCTTCTCCGGACTCCGCTTCTATTATCTTCGAGACTATTGGAACTCATCAGATCCTACCTGGGTTGCCTACAACGTCTCCGCGATGTCCTCACTCGAAGCGAATGTCGCTATCATAACCTCAAGCACCCCAGCCGTCAAACCACTGATAATGAGGTTATTCCCGCACTGCAAATTTCTCAAGAGCCTACAGGACAGCGTTGAAGGGACCTACGGTCGTTACAGTTACGGCCCCAACAATGACGGCAGCGGTGGTGCGGCTACCATGAAGGGTGATGCGGAAAAGTTCGGCGGCAAAGTCGATACGACGCCTGTCCTTCGACCATTTGACAGCCACACTACTACTGTAGTTGGTAGCAATATCGGCCGTAGCAGGAGGGAACTCAGCGACGAGGACCTCGGCTTCCCAGGCGGGTTCGACGGTAAATACGGTCCACCGCCAAATAATTGGGACGATCATGCACCTGCTGGTCCGTCCACCCCTGGGAGCTCTCATGCTAGCATGGGCCTCGTTGAACAGGCCCCTGTACCGAGGATTGGCCAGAGGACCGGCGACATGGGATGGATTGACAAAGAGATCAGTATGGCATCCGACGGAATGAATCTCGAGAGTTTCAGGAAAGGAAACATGAACGCCAGAATGGATCTCGTCGATGCGCTTCGTGGGGGTCCGGTGGGGATCATACCGGAACCTCCCGGTGGGTCGAGGAGACAGAGCGAAGCGCCGTTTCCTCATTTCCAATGAATCATATCTATTTGGAGTTAACTCGCCACCGGCCCTACATTGTGGAGGTACATCTCTTAGATTTCCGCGAGCATGTAGGCCTGTTGGAGCGGATGGTGAGATGTATCCTGGCGCTCTTTAGAATTTTAGACTTGATATGTATACCCGTATGTTAAACGCATGTTACACCCCAGTTTCTTTACTTATTTTCATGGCGCTGGTGCTTTGCCGGTTTTAGTGTATATAAAGTTTCTCCCGTTTCGGTTTACGTCGTTCCCAACTACGATTCGACAGGCTCAATAGTATATATATTAAAAGTAATACATGTTTGAATAATAGACCTCACCCTTCCTTCATGAGCTCCTAGTATCGTTCCCGAACGTTAATTATAACCGGATCTGTTTCGCAGTTCCATAGACTCCTTGAATTGTACATGTCTGACGAAAGGATACCCAGCTACTCAGAGCATTGCAATCGCCAAAGCCATAAATATCACTTGAATAAAGATGTGGTAATTGTGGATTTTGTTACCCGTGCCTGGTCAACTTATGTCAATATCCCGTCGGAGTTTCACGTTTTATGGGCTGTGCACTTACCAGATGATGTTGTCGGTGGTACTGACCTCGTCTGCGATGTAGTCCCGGAAGGTCCTTCAGTCATGGTCCCGGAAGGCGATCCACGACTAGTAGGGGCAGAAGAAGCTGACGAAGTAGACATATCGTCGCCCGGGGCCAAAGTTGTTTCGCTGGGTAACTCGGTTCCACTCGTCGAAGTAGGCTCGCCAGGCTCTTCGGTATCGCTTGTAGAAGCTGGAGCAGAGACACTGGTGAAAAACGAGGTCAAAGTCGACGCACTTGCGGTAGGTAGGGAACTAATTTGCCCTGGGATGTTCCTAGACCCTTGCGGCTGGAGCTCTAGCTCCGAATCTCCAATCGGGTATGGTGATCCAGGAACCGCGCATATGCCGCGCCCTCGATTTAACGTTGTTTCACGGCCCACGAGGTCGTTCGTGCAACAGAAATCTGTGTTTCTGCCAGCAATGTAATGGACCCAGGTGTCGTCCGCGCAGACGTTCGCGATCTGTGCTTGCTCAAAGCAGTTTGCCTCTGTAAATATACGTGATCATGTCAGACACAGTGTCTAGTTTCATTTACATATGTATGAAGCTTTGGGTCCCATCTTACCATCGGCGCAGCAACCATAGAGGAAACTAGCTGGCCTGAAACGCTGGCACACTTGCCCTCCCGGACAGCATGCATGATTGTTCTGATTGATGCCGACGATGCCGCAGTCTACCAGCTGCTCTGGACAATTGCCGTTGTATCGGAGAGCCCACCCTCCGACAAACTGGGCACTGACGAGTTTATGTTGGAATAAGAGAAGTGAGAGGAAGATAAGTGAATGCTTCCCGATCATTTTGGGCTGGGCGGCACTAGAATGTTTCGCTTCTGCAGTCCTCGAAAGATTATATCGATATATTCAGTGGAGCAAATTTATTCCAGAGAAATTAGCTATCATTTGGTGCAGAATACGGTACAGTTTCCAAAGGTTGAGATTCAGGTGTCGATACCCGGGCAAAGAGGCTCTTATATAGACTTCAAGCCCTCCTCAATGTTAGAATTATAGCATTGCAACTAGAACCTCATAAATATAAACTGCAACATTTAACCATTCACAGTTGATACGCCCGCAGCTGCCAGGGCGTTCAAGCTCAAGCATCGAACCTCGCGGAGGCTTGTCTAGGCAAATACGCGTCCAAACAAGCCTTCGTCCGAACTTTTCTCCTACCATTCAGCCGCTGCCTAGACTTCGATCCCGGCCCAAAGCTACATAATACTACCCCGATAAACGCTTGGCGTTAACTTTTCCTGTCAAAAGTATCTCGAATTCTCCTTTCAATTCTTGTTGACCGCACTGCGGCTTGACTTCTTGCTCCCGTCTATAGGCTGGTGGTGGAGGCGAAGGCCAAGCGGTTGACCCCTGCCCAGTGCAGGGGTTTCCTGTGCTACCATGTATCTTTGTGCTACTTGAACACTTATCCAGCACGTCGACGGCAAGTTCCAGAGACGGGATCTAACAAAGCGAAAGCGGGGGCTCTGCCATACTGTTGCTTCGTCGCGAGTGTTCACGTGTTAGTCAGCACGCAGCGCTATACGTATACTAGGTACCGGCTAGTCGTCTAGAAATAACAGTTGCCATCGGCCAGCCGTCCGACGAGGCTCGAGGCTGAAGGCGATCGATTTAATATTTATTTCTACATAAGTACACGTGCATCGAAGTCTCGGGTTGGAATCTTCGGTGCATGCATGCGTGGTTGTTGGCTTCGAATGGACAGCTAGCCGTGGGGTACCACGAAGGTACAGTGGGGAGTTTGGATATGGGATATGGTCTCCTAGACCTGACGTTACGGCCCCGCGAATCACAAAACAGGCACATTGGTTCTCGAGCTCCGAAGTCGAAACCGGCGAGCACACATCTCCGAACAAGCTTTAAAGCGATGCAATGAATGGTATGTACCTCGTACCCCGTAGAATATCCCTCCTTCCACATTTCTATTTTTAACTTGCTAAGAATCGATACCTCTGACATGTCCTAAACTCCGTTATGAAGGTATTATAAGGCAGTATAGCCGGCAACTCGCATGGTGTACGAGATCAGAAACGAACGGCGTAAAAGGAAAAGTAGGAAAGAAAACAAACGTGAAAGGGTATAATACAAGAAAAGTAAAAAGATCAAACGGTAAGTAAACCGAATACTGATATATGCACTTCACCTCCCGTGTTCAAGCTATCCGCAAAATCGACATCACTCGTCAAGAGTCTACGGCTCTTCGTTCTCGAGAACCTTAGACGCCCAACCCTTTGTTCCTGCAATCTCGACGACACCGTTCATATTGTCGTTTCCTCGAACGTTGGCTTGGTAATACACTCGGACCTCCTCGCCATTTTCGACCCAGTTGACAACTGCGATTGGGCCTCCATCGACTTGGCCCAAGCTGATGTAGCTTGTCGTCACCCCGCTGACAAGTTCTCGTTCGCCAAAGGTTCCGATATTTGGGAAGTCCGGCACAGCTTTCTTAGACACGCCGAGACCACTGATAGCACTCAAGCGGCCAGCGTTATCGATATACCATATTCGAGTAGTGTGGTTCGTTGCTTCGTCAACAAAAATTCCGGCAGCGAGCCAAGCATTGTCCGGGATGGTCGATTGTTCGATAGTCTCCGCTGTTATCGCCGATATCTCGTTAGCATCGCTTCGACCAATTAGCGGAAGATAGCAAGGGGATCCATTCATACCATTGGAGATATCCCAGATACCGTCATAACCAGGATAATGCCTCAACCCGCCATTCCTACCCTGGTAAAACAGATGCGCGGTCTCCTGCAGCGTGTTCGTCGAGTTCTCCGGAGGAAGATGGGCAATAGCGATCTTGGCCTGGGGCGAGCATTGCTCAAGTTGTTGGTCGGTGACGAACCATCTCGGTGTCTTGTTCGCGTCGTATGCGAGTTCTCGTACACGAGCCGCGGCGCTGTCGACGTAGTACACACGGATCCGGTAGCCGGGACCATTATCATTCTTATTCCCCCACCAGGAAGCTCCGATGCCAGAACCTTCGGACACGAGGACGCCGTAGTTGGTAAGTGGTGCCAATGTGCCCATTTGCCAGTCGGTATCGACCGGGCTGCCGATGGCGTCGTACATGGTACCATTCTCAGCAACGTAGAAAAGGGATATCTAGTGGACCAATGTCAGCACTCTCTGGTCAGTCCTTAGAAGGCTGCAAGGAAAATCTTACCGTATCGGCATCCGGTGCTTGGACAGCAGCGATAGTGGAGTTCATTCGCGGTGGCGGGTTCAAACCCTCTAATTTACCAATCTGAATCCAACCTTGACCCCTGATGATAGTCCACATCCAAATATCGGGCGTATCCACATCTTGGAAGAGATAGGTAAGGCTGCCGTAATCCTCTTGGTTTGGGTTGGACGACTTGACAGCGGCAATCGTCCCCGGGGTTGCAATCTGAGGTGGAGCGCTCGTCGTACTGATTAAAGGAATGGCATTAGGCTTATGCATTCAAAGTCCTATATATGAATTGCGAGTCACGTACCTCGATGGAGACGCGCTCGTCGTCGACGGAGAGCCCTCAGCAGAAGTCGACGTCGACGACCCGCCGTTGGTAGCCCCAGAGCTGCTGTTGTTATTATTGCTCCTCCCTGCCAGCGCGCCGCCGACACCGCCTCCTACTGCAGCAGCGACAACCACAATGGCTCCCAATATCAGGACGAAGAACACCCATCTCTTCAACCCGCATATCCTTTTCTCTTCTGGTGCTAACGGAGGAGGGCCGCTGTTAAACTGTGGGTGTCCGCCAAATCCTCCAGCAGCATATCCATAATTATCCGTAGGGGGCGGCGGCGGCGGTCCAGGATAAGTACTCCCCAAACTGGCTACCGGTATTGGGGACGAGTGAGCGGGATCATTGCTCGGATGTTGAAGTTGCTGGAATAGTTTCTCGGGCGGTGGCGGCGGAATATCGACAACTTCCAGGCCCGCTTGCTCCTTTAAATCCCACGAAACAGAATAACGTTAGAATGCAGACTTCACGACGTCATTTTGGCGGGAGAAACGAAGAAAGCAGGCGGATCGCTCTCCCATAACGAGATATTTCGCTGATGAAGCGCCTTGCTTCTTGGCCCCTTACCGTCGTGTGGACAGGTTCATATCTCACCGAGTACCGATTCGCCATCCTCCTCGGTCCGTTCTGTTAAGCGTGAATCCAAGGCCCAAGCGAAATCTCCAAATCCCAATTTTTCTTCAGAAGCCTCCCAAACAAACAAAATCCAGCAGATTGAATTTCGAGATAGTCGGAAACAAATGTTTAAACAAAATGACGAAACGACCGAACTCCAGACAGATCGAATCCGTGAAAAGGTTCCCGTTGTTTTGGGGGTATCTTGTTGATATTATACTCGACCGGGACCTCCCCATCTGTCAGATTGTCAGATTCACTCCCCAAATCTGTCTAGTGTAGGATATATGGGACCAAGATGCCCGACTTTGACCAATTACTGTGAAATACGAGGACGGAAACCGGGACTAACCGTATCCAAGGACCTGTTCTTTTTCAGCCTCATACCCTTGCTTTGGGATCCAAATGGTTGTGGGTCTGACCTTACGGAGTCTGATTTGCCGCCCTTGTCCTCTCCACGTCTTCGATCACGCCAGAAGAAAAAATACCCCTGCCGGTGTTCCCCTTTCGTGAATTCCCTTCGTCAACTGTATTGTGTAGACTTCTATCCCCTTATCAAAAACACAACCGCCCAAAGACCGAAGAATCAGAAACGGTTCTGCAACATCGATATCTTGGGCAGACCCACAAGTACTGTCCTGTCGCCGTCGACAGGAATAGATGCGGACCCGATGTATATATGTACTTACACATATGCATGCATCTCGATAATGAAATCGCTGCCCGTGCATGCCCTTCTCCATGAGCTGGTAGACAATCATTGCCGCTTTTCGTGCGAAACCTCTAACCAGAGTCTCTTAAGCTACTGGAATTTCTGGATAAGTTCCACAGTAAGCGGCTCCACTCATGGTTCATGGGTCCAAAATCCGCACTAACACCACCGCGTCCCATTGGTCCTCTGTTCCCCGTCGCAATTTTTTCGTGAATGAGTTTCCAAATAAAATGAGGGAAGGGATCACGACACATGCAGACGAAAGGAATAGCTGCAGCACCATCGAGAAAATGTCGGCTATTAATATATTTTGGGCCCAAATCGACCGCAGAATGTCAACGCCGGGCCCTCTACCCCAATCATTAGCGAGAACCTGCATCGATGCCCCCACCGGGTGGCGATGTTTACTCTGCAGCTGGTTAGCATTGTTGAGCCGCATATTGGGATTGGGAGCTTGGACGAACTTGCCATTCGAAGATATGAAGAATCGAAGTTTCCATCAGGTAAGAGTACCAGATCCGTCGACTTTCCCCGCCTCGCTCGTTAGTCATCGATGCCACTGCGCAATCTCTCGCCTTGCCCGACGGCCTCAAGAACCCGAACCCCTGCTCTGTGCAATTTGATCATCGGGCGGGATGCTGGATCGAGAAACGGCGATGTGGGGTTCTCTCGAAACGGCTCAAAGGTGCATGTGGTGGCAGTCAACTCTCAGCCCGTCGAGGCCTCACGATCTCGTCCAACGACATGAAAGAAAAACTATGCCTCGCGAAAACCTGGCGCCTTGTGATCGAGTTCGTGCTCGAGCTCGAACTAACAACACCTCGACAAATCTTCAAACCTACTAAACCAGCCGCTGAGCAAGCTTGGCTCGAGAAAATAGCACCGAGGTAGCGCCCGAGCTGCGGCGTCCCCGCAGACGTCGGCAAAGGTCTATTTGTGGCCCGCTCAGGAGCTCGATTTAATATTTGCGGGGCCGGTGTCGAAAATAGTTTCATGGACAACACGACCGACGTATCGACAAAGTCTCGAAAGCCCCATAGAAAGGGCAGTGTGAATGATTCAAATCCTATCGGCTGAATCCAAAATCACGGGTGCCTAGCCCGGCTTGCTAATTCGTATGTGCACGCCTGGCATATCGGCCGACGTCCTGAGACGCCACAGGTAGGATTGACAGGCTTGAAGGCATAAATACTCCTTATAAGATAACGGGTGTATATGTGTGTGTCTACATAGACGGCAGTTGAAAGCAGGAAGGGTTAACCTGCCGAGACCCTGCAGGTTGAGAGTGGGTAAGCTGCTTCACCTAGGAGAGGTCCCTTGACTCCCTGTGGAAACAACCAGAGCCTCGAATTAATTTTACGAGAACCTGTGTGCATCACGACGTCGACTCGACTCATTCTATCAGTCGTATTGATACCGTATATAAGTAAGTACTTAATAGGGGATGCGTAATATTAATACCCCTCCAACCAGGCTCCTGGGCATCTGGGTGGGGACAACATTTCGCGTTACACAGCTATGGAATTCGTAGGAATCTCATTTATGTATTATCCTTACATGCTTAAGTACTTACCTAGGTAAGTACTTATGCATACGGCCAGGACAGCAATCCGTATTCCAGCTACGGAATACTTATCTTATCACCACGGGTGGCAGTAATCATGAACAGAAATCTTCGTAGTAAGAATACTGAGATTTCAGTGTGCTGCATGCATATGTAGCATGTCTCGATGCAGTGGGCACAAGGATGCCAGCCAGAATTCCCATCCCATTTTTAAGCTCAGCATGGCCATGGTGGAGATCAATCAATCGATTCTCGCAAGAAACCCTGTCTTGCCGTCAGCCCTACATATATGGCATGCGGAAATTACGAGATACCTCACCCTCGAGTATATCTGAGTTCTCCAACATATCCCAATTCACACAATACTATATAACTATAATGTCCGTGGCACCTGATAGCTTATGAGTCCTATAGCAGTGGAAGCTTCGCCTAGAGAAGGATGGATCCAGCAACGATCCCAAGCCGTATAGAGATCGAAAAAACAAATCTTCTTTTTTCTCTCGGATGTTGCTACGGATCCAGATATTGAGACAAGGTTGGAAGTCACCTCTGAAAAGTACCAGAGTTTTCGTGTCTTCTGGAACATGCCCGAGGACACAAATCATTCGGTTTAACGTTTGGATCAGGGGGGTTTTCTTTCAGTCCAAATCATCTTGTTTCGATCCATGGAGTACAAATCTGGATGGAACGAACCGTGCGGCTGAGCCCATGTCATGAACTGAACCAGCACTCGCTTGCGGATCGCATCCGACCGAGCAAAGAAACCACCAGACAGATTTTGATCTCGACGTCGGTTCTATATATAGCGGTAAAATAGGATCTAGCCGTATAAGGTGCTTCATCGAATAATAATCTCCATGGAATGGTGCTTAAAATACATGTCGCTATCGATATATTTCATCTCTTGACAGTTTAACGTTTGTTTTGGGCATGTGTGTTCGCAATGCATTCCTAATTGGAAAGAGAATGGGTTTTAGCGGGTGAATTTCACCCATTAAACTCTCGCCAGCAAAACTCATGACGAATCTGGCCTGGAGACTCTTACCTCGTATATCAGCTCTGTGCAGCCTTACCTCTGTGCCTTCTCTCACAAAGAAAACATCAAGGTCCACAATCACATAGGTAGATACTCTCGTACCTGAATACATGGACATAATTTATCAGAGTTCAGAGACCCGAGCCCTTGCAATTGGAATCACAAAGGGGTTATGATATATACAGCCAACAAACCCGCACGCTGGGCTTATGAATACACATTATCATCGTGGACTCTATGAGATTATGATATCTTGAAAAACAAAATGCAGGGCTAAAAAATTATGCTACTCCTATAAATGATCCGCACGATGTAATGCAAGAGGTAGAGGCTTCAATAGAATCCTTCCGTCCAACAGAGCACACCCTGTGCTCCGCTTCCCTTATGAACAGCCCGTTCGTCGCAAACGCGCCCAACGTAGTTCCTCACATCATCCATCAACCGCCTATTTGCACAACAAGCGACCACCGTCTCCCCTTCGGCTGTTTCAATCGGTGGAAGAATCATCTTGGAGATTGATGGCCGACCACAGCTGAATTCGATATCATCGGACGAGAAACCGCAGGTGCAGACAGTCTCACAGCAGGAGTTTCCAGTATTGGCGGCACAGCAGCACGCTGTTACTTCGTCGTCTAAGGATGAGGAGTCGCTGGAAGATGTCGAGACTGTGCGCGTGTGGACCTGGGCTTGCGGCTGTGGTGCTTTCGTTTCTTCTTGTTTCGCGCAGCAGGAATCTGCTGGCGGCTTGGATAGTACCGGCTCGGTGAGTGTTTTACTTGCGCAACATGAAGCATTCGATGTCGGGTTCACAGGAGTAATTTCGTCTAAGATTTCATCCTTCTCCTTCGCCTTGAGCAAAAGATTTTCGCTGCCTTTACTCGCCTCCGAACCCGTCCCACCGACCGACTCCCCATCGTCACTTCCGACTACAAACTTCCCATACTTGGTGGATTTCATGGTTCCACATGTCACCGCAATATTGATGAGGACATCGACACCCTTGGCCCTCGCCTTGTTACCCAGCCTCGCTAATCTCTTCGTGAGTAGCTTGAGATCGCTGACATGTCTGACCGTCCAGTGGAAGTGCACCCGTCGCACACAGGCCGGATTTGCTGCAATTTCCTCGAGGACCGGGAGAGCGAAGGTTACACCCGTCGATGTTGCTATTAAGACAACCGTCTCGAAGGTGGTCCAGGCCGGCGGTGAGCCGTATGGGCCTTCGATAAAGGCTCGAAGAACGACAGGCGCATTATCAGCCGGGCCACATTTCCGGTGTAATTGTTTGGAAAACCCGGCCCTCGAGCTAATCAAAAGATGAAGGTCTCGACTACCATTATGCGTAACGGCTGCGTTTCCGAGTTCCTTGTATTCCTTTCCGGGCAGCGGAGGGGCTTCGTAAGTGTTGGAGATGGAGAACGGGTGGGATTCGAAGGGTCGGAGGGAAGGAATGGAGAGATAAATGTGCTGTCCCGCTTGCCATTTCATCTTAACATCCTTGATAACGACTCTGGTTAAATGTTCCTTCCTGTCCAAGATATTGATCTCAGCGGTATGGCCGAAATGGAGGGAGTAAGTTGATTTAGTCGAGGACGTTGTAGATGTGTAAACATTATTATATAGGAGGACCATAAGCCGAAGAAACCGATCGAACGCGATGAACGCGATGCCGAGATATACGTTATACATCGCGGACTTTGGAACGTGCATATAAAGACACCAGAGAAGTGCACCGACACTGGCTAGATGGTTTAGATAGAAAAGCTCGTATGTGAACCATCGTACCGGAGCCAGCGAGGTGAACATAATCCACCCCAGGACTCCGAACCCGCCGAACCCATACCGAACCATGGGCATGATCTCTAGTTCAGTCTGCAAGAAATCCGAAAGATCCCATCCGCGCCAGAATAGCGCCATGTGCACCAAAACCGAGACCAAGAGAACTCTACCAACCCAACGGTGAAGCCAGTTAATCCGTTCGGCGGGGATGTTGGTGAGAAGAGTGAAAAGAGAGAGCCGACCACTGATTAAGAGAACGAATGGTATCTGCGTTACAGAGACCCAGGCAGCTCGGTATGCGATTTTCTCGTAGTACCAGTAGCCTGAAGTATAGACGTTGATGGAAAGCATGATGGCAACCATAGCCATATATATGAAGACGACAACCGAACGACCAAGAGGGAGAGGGGTAAACATCGCCAACAGCGAGTTCTTATTTGTGAATGAACGGACGGAAGGGAGAGCAGCCTCCCGTGCGAGGGCAGTTGAAGTTGCCCATATCTGCCCTATCCGGGTTTTCACCCGTGTAGGATGAGGGTTGTTGTTTGCAGCAGCCTTGAGGCGTGACCGGACGAGGATTCTGTCGACGATGTTGAGGATGGTGAGAAAGCCTATGACTACACCGACTATGATCCAGTACGTTTGAGCAATATCACGGTTGGTCTTGCTGAAGAGGTTGTCGCCCATATCACTCGGCATCGTGGCGGTTTGAAAAGAGTCAGCCGAACGGCGAAGGTGCGAATTCTCTTATATTGGGTTAGATTAGATCGGATCAGAGAAGGAGATCGAGGAGATAGAGTCAAGAGGGGCCAGCTGTGTTGTCGAGGACGTTCAATATCTCGTAACCATGGCGTCCAATCCCAAGTTGGTCCGATCCAGTGCGTATCCTTCGGTCCGACTTCAAAGTATCGCCGCCTTGAGCGACCAACTTCCTCCAGCTATTTCCCGTGAACGTATGGTGTTGTACCGCCGTATTGGATAAGATGTATGCAATGGGATATCCGGTTTAAAGGTTGTTGACGGTGCGCCCCGAGGTGCCCTAGACCGTTCCAGTTGCCGGATAGCTATAACTGCACAAAGCTAGTTCTAGGCGTCTGTGCTGTGGCCGTTCACCCAGTACAAAATTTCGAATGATACCCTATCACGGAACGGATCTGTCACTTGTGATATATCGATATATCGATCTGGTAGCTGCTACTGTTGGTATTGTTGGAACTCGTGCCACCTGACCGTCGGTTCACCTACCTTCCAGCGCTCGACATGGGGAAAATATGCAGGTTCAAGTGGAAAGGAAGGAGGAATTCTTGAATTGAAATATCCTTCCAGCGGGCCACTGGAGAAAAGCTGGAATGCCTAGAGCCAGGAGTACCGCAGGCCACATGCTTCACTGTCTTGGCTGACCGTGGCGCTCAACTGCTCTGGATTCAACTATTCTCATTGCCAGCGCGCGAGACGCTGTCGTCTCATATCCGGATATCTGCGACAACGGCTTCATCCTCACAAGAAAAAAAATACGACTTCGAGCTCAGAGCTGTGCTTTAGTATGGTGAGAAAACCCAACGCTTTGCATCACGAAAAAGAAAATTCAGCTCAAAACCCCGCGCAGACTTGCAGGCGTCTAAACCATTTGTGGTAACTGGGGCAGGCCTCCAGCCAATCGGGCGGCCGTTTGGGTTGCCCTGTTCGCAGCGGAGGACCCACCTGCCTGCGCCAAAACCCACGCCGGCGGGGCAACACTGTCACCTAGCTTGAAGAAGTTCATTGATACAGTTGGAACTCGAGATATATCCTCATGAAGACTCGGAACTCGGGAAAACATTTGCTTAGAATCTTACGTATGATGAGCAGATTTGAGAGTGAATTCTGTGGAGAATTTCCCAGACTTTTGTCTTGTGTCTCTTGGATTTGCGATTCGAGGGAAGTTGAAAGAACGGATGTTGACGGATCATACAGTATTTTTTAGATTGGCAGTGGTCTAGAATCGATTGGTGGACAAAATAGGAATACTAAGTACGGAGTATACTTTCGTCATCGGCCATCGGCCATGGCATTTCCTTTTCAGCGCATTTCCCAGGCACCAAGCACGCGCACCCTTGTGATGCATGATCCGTTCAATTAGCAGACGCATTGAGATTGCAAAGCTAGTATGTGTACCATACCATGCAATCAAGGAGACCAGCACCCGCAATTTGAGGTTGCGGGCGGCGTTTCTTCTCGCATATAAAATCTGGCCTGCCGCGCCCAGACTTTAGTGACGTTCGCCTCTTTGCTTGTTCTTTCTTGTCTCTCTTGGCTTCATTGATTTGCCCGTTTCCGTTTTCAATCGATCGCATCGACGAAGCTTAGAGTTTCTCAACCTTGTTGCATTTTATAATCTGCAACGCAAATTAATCCCTATGTTATTCAAATCGGTCTCTTTGTTCGCGGTCATCCCTCTCGCTGCCGCCCATTTCCTCCTAAACACTCCTCCAACTATTGGCTTTTCTGACGATGAGGAAAGCACATACCCCTGTGGTAGCTTCGACGTTACCGATCGCAAAACGGTCACAAACTTTCCCATAGCAGGGATTCCTATATCCGTTACATCCACCCATCCAGAAGATACGTGGTTTTTCAGAGCGGCACTTCTGAATGATACAGAGAATTGGATCGACCTCTTGCCGGCTATATCGCAACAGGGTACCGGTGACTTTTGTAATCCCAATGTGAGGGGTCCTGCTGCATGGGAGGGAGAGGATGGTGTTGTGCAGATTGTGGCAAGTGCGCCCGATGGGTTTCTATTTCAGGTATGCCTATATGATGAACCGACCTGATTATAATTTCCGAATGGCTCTGTATATGCTAATTTCTTTTCTACGGTACAGTGCGCAGCCGTCAAGTTCGTCGGAGGGTCCGCCGCGGCCCCTGGAAATTGCAAGAATGGGTCGAGGGTTACGGTATCTTTCACGAATGAGAGACTGTTGTTGAATGCGAAAGTCACGAGTACTTCCAATGGCCCTCAGCCTACGCAGATGTCTACTACTGGTACCAGAGGGGCAACAGCAACCACTTCTTCGCCGGGGAGCACTACTACGCCCAACGCCGCCGTAAGAAGAGATGGTGGATTGGCGGCTTTGGGTGCTGGTCTAGGAGTTATTGGATTGTTGTTCATCTAAGCGGAGGATATTGATATTGGCCAATCTCGTGATTGAAGTTGGTCTGTGGTGGTAATAGTCAGCATATATCTGCATAAGCATGATAATTACTTTACGCTGTTGTATCGCTCTCATTGTAACTGTGTAAATTTACCGGAGAGTCTTGCAATATCAGTCATATTAACCAATCCATGCGGGTGTGCAGTTCGGGTTTGCGAACCGACGTTAACTTTTAGATACAGAACAGCTTTTGATAATATCCTACAATCCGAACACCTCGATAACTCCTCCCTAAAATTCCAATCCCAATGGTTCCAAAAGTGCAAAATTCAACCTCATACCCGAATGACAAAAACTTTTTTTGTTAGAACGGAGGAGCTTTGTGCGATCCTAAACTCTTTCTGCTGAGCGCTCATTATTTCCGGAACACAGGCCTGTGCTTAAGTAGTTAGCAATGTTATTTCGCGGCGACTGAGAGGATAGTCTAGAAGTTTGGGCCCACATTTCAGTGATAATCTTGCTATCGGCTGCTCTCTTGGCTTCCTTCCACGCTAGAGGGGTGCGAGCACCATCGCGAACGTCTTCCTGGCGAGTGAGATCCTGGCCCAGGATTCTGTTGCTTGATGCGTCTGCAGGGGACGCCTGTGGTGAGAGCGACGAGGTCGTTCCGCCTAGGCTCTCGCGCATGGCAGAGGTTACTTTTGAGGACTTGGAGGAGTTGTTGACCATTTCGAAGATATTTTTCTTTGAGGTTTGACCCTTCTAGGACTCTCGCGTTTCTGGATATCTGTATTTTGATTACTGCTTCTTCGTGGAAACGATGATATTGTAGTCTACTCCTCGAAAAGCGACTTCGTAGTGCTATTGGACTATTCGTGTGAGGAGAAAAAGCGTCTTTTATAACATCTTCCAAAACTCTAAATCATGTCACAGTCGAACCTCCGGCCAGCTGATCCTCACCACCACCTGTTCAATGACGCAAAAAATAGGCTTTTCCTGCCACTCGCCCGAAAAAACCTCGAATAGAATTCCCTTAAGCACAGCGGCCATTCAGCGAGAAGAAACCGTTCGCGTATCTGTGCATTGTCACCACAAGTCACCACATGTTATACGTTACCACACGTGGGGCAAACGAACGGATACGATCTATTTGGTTGGGTGCGAATCCGGAGAACATGTCCACAGAAACCTCCTTGACGGGACGATCTTACAATTTCGCAAACAGGCCGAACTAGTTTGGTAGACGAGTTGGTGGCGGGTTACGCTGGTTGCAAATCCGGGGTAATGGAGGGTGGTATGTTTCTTGGATGCTAGAAAGTCAAGGGGCAATTGGTCGAGCTACGGGGTCAGTGTGTGGTATTTTGTGTGTTGTCGATGAACAAACTTGTTTTGGGGGTCTACTAGCACTAGTCCCAGTCCAAGAGCTCTCCGAGGAAATGGCAGAGGCAATCGATCAACCGATGCCGCGGGGCCTCGACATTCAAGACGAAGGGATATTTGCTTAATTAGCCTAGGCCAAAGCTAAGAGCCATGTTGCTTGTTGTCATTATATGTCCTGGATCTTGGATTCGGCTAGCTGCGCCCCACCTGACCATGATATCAATGGAGATTAACAAGAGCATCGGTGGCGATGTCTGCGGCCGATTGCTCGGTCGCATCGATGGTCTGAGCTCTCTACTTTATTTTTAATTGATTAAGCTTACAAGGTCACACGACCCGAAAGGAATCGTCAGGGCCCTTCCTCGGTTGGTGGAAATGACTCAGGTACGAGGTACTATACCTGTATAGTGCGATACAGGCTCGCTTTTTTGCCACGGGAAGTAGATTTCGAGACTTCATGATGATATCTGATGTCGACCAGGCTATGGGTCTTGAGAACGATGTTTTTTTTTCCCGCTGACGGAACGTCTGATACCTAAAGCCTGCGTTGAATACTATACGGTCAAATTTGATCAAACTCTGTCCCATCGAGATATACTCGAGTACTCGTTGAGGTGAACAGTAAATATCGAAGGCCCGGACCACCCAATGGGCATGGCATTTTGGATAGCAAAATGGGGCAGTAATTGTGCAATTGCATCGTCGAAAATGTTTCCAACTTAGGTGGTCGAACCAAAGTCAGACCACTTGTGAGGGTAACCAATGACGGAAGCCGATCGAAACAGGTGCCGGGGGGTTTGTGTTCCCGATCGCGACCTCGCACTCGGCCCCACCCGCGAGCCGAGGCCATGTTTCTTCGAGTGCGAACAACTCTGTTCGGGAATTTTCAAACAAATCTAGCATTTCGGTTGTGGGCTTGGGATATAAGTGTCTTCGTTCTTCGACCGAATCTTTGTATCAATGAGATCCCTGCTGGTTCTGGATTGTAAATTCGAGGCTTCCCGTGAAGTCATGAAGTATCCCACATTCCTGAAATTTACTGAAGTGGTCTGGTTTGTGTGACCAACATGCATATCCCATGCACGGCGAAGGTTCTCGAGAGGGGAACCCGCAAGGGACCGCAGACACGGCCCGCCCGCGTAATTAACTAGCGAGATGGTGTCCTCAAAGCTGGAGCGACCAACCTCTAAGCTATTTTGGTTTCGGTTCCGACTACCATTTTGTGGCCCTCCGATCGGTTCCATCATGATATCCTCCATAAGATAGTATCATGATTAGACACGTCACCAAACATGAGATTGAGCACTGCGTATGCGGAAGCGGCACATTTTGTGCTGACGCCCGCATACATACTTAAGTACCTAGCGGGAATGGCAAGAATTCAAGAGGCACAGTTACCCAGTTGCAGTATTTGTGGACAAATCAGTTGCTTATTCTTGGTTCACTCAATGCATATATGGCTGTGGGGGGCACCCAGGGCACAGGTGGCCATTTTGGGTTCACTCAGTCAATTTAAATGATCTTTACATGAGTGAGAGAGATACTATGTTGTCCATATACCTGCTGTTTGCCATTCAATTGATCAATCGAGTCACTACAACTCCGCATCCCGCGAATTCGCGAAGAGTATTGCCATCGCGTTTGTGTATCGTCGTGCGAGGATGTGAAACGTATGACGGGTTGCATTCTAGCGCTATAGCGACCTCGAGAAATCGCGCGATGCGAACCAAGAAAGCCCGTGGTTGGGTTTTTTCTCCGATTGCGATCGATTTGACTAGTCTAAATAATCATGCATATCGATGAGAGACCGTGCATAAATGGATCAGCCATGGGAAAGATGGAAACCCCCAGTTCGGTCTAGTCGTTGTTAACTTGAAATCTTGCAGTCTGCAGAAAATATCGAATTAGCTTTCGCTAATCTCCTTTCGGAGAAAAGGCGTGGCTATGGGTCCCGGCGGGAGGTTACGTTTGGCGGGGGAGGGTTTTTGTCGATAAGAGTTCTGAGGAATATAAATAGTGAGAGGTTGCCCAGCGTTCAGAGAAATTTGTGTATAGAAGGGTACTGAACTCCTTTACAACTTGCGTGAAAGTGGTTGAGTATCATCACACAACGGAGGTAAAAAATTTCAAAGCCTCGAAAATTCACCTTCTAATTCCATTTCATTCGTCATGGCCGTCCCGCAAAGTTGTACCGTCCTAGTCATTGGGGGCGGTCCAGCTGGCTCCTATGCGGCAGCCGCTTTAGCTCGTGAAGGAATCAAAACCGTTCTGCTTGAGGCGGATAAGTTCCCGAGGTTTGTGATAAACCTAGGCTTCCTAGTCTTGGATTTACATTGGCTAGTGCGTTAATATCGATTAATATTGTCTGAGTGCCCCAGGTATCACATTGGCGAGAGCGTGGTCCCTTCATTACGATACTTCTTCAAATTTATTGATGTTTATGATACCTTTAATGCCCACGGATTTTTTCACAAGGTATCCAAGCAGTCAGATCTTTGTAAATTTGAAAACACTATATATACGTACATGAGGACAAGGAACTGATAAAACTCAATTTTATTGACAGAATGGTGCAGTATTCCGACTCACCCATGATCAGCCTGATGCCTGTGAGTCTACTTCGAGCTTCTGCACAAGTCTTCATGCGTACTTCTTTATTAGAGCTTCAACTAACATTCACGGAAGACACCGATTTTATCGCGGAGCAAGGCCCGAACGGATACGCCTGGAATTTAATTCGATCCGAATCCGACGATATACTCTTCAGGCACGCGGGTACCTGTGGCGCTCACATATTCGACGAAACTAAAGTCGATGAGATCCAATTCGAGCAAGGTACCACCAATGGAGTGACCCCCGGTCTGAATGCGAATAGCAAAGGGCTCCCGTCTTCTGCGAGGCCCGTGTCTGCTACATGGAGTCGGAAGGATGGTACCTCTGGGTCTATCAGCTTCAAGTACCTCGTAGATGCTAGCGGCCGTCGTGGCATCGTAAGCACCAAGTATCTCAAGAACCGAAAGTTCAACGACAACTTTAAGAATGTTGCTAGTTGGACCTATTGGAAGACGGACAGGGTGCATGGTGTTGGTACAAATAGAGAGGGTTCGCCCTACTTTGAAGCGTTGAGCGGTAGGTTAGCTGTCTATCCCATTTCAAAGCGGTATAGCTAGGTGTCGAGTTGGTATGAGTTCTAATACTGGCGTATGGTTAAATGCACAGATGCAAGCGGATGGGCATGGTTCATGCCATTGCATGATGGCACTCGCTCTGTCGGAATTGTTCAGGACCAAAAGATGGCAACTGAAAAGAAGCGAAGCATGGGACGCCCATCGAGCCTAGAGTTTTACAAAGAATGTCTCGCAATGGCACCTAATATCACGGAGCTTCTTTCGGGTGCGGATATGGTCGACGAAATAAGATCTGCCTCAGACTGGTCATACACTGCGTCGACGTACCATCTAACCAATACACGCATCTGCGGCGACGCTGGATGCTTCATTGACCCGTTATTCTCCTCAGGAGTTCATCTTGCCGTGACGGGTGGCCTTTCTGCTGCGGCGACCATCGCGGCATCTATTAGAGGAGATTGCGACGAGCAGACGGCGGGTTCATGGCACTCGAAGAAGACTGTCGAGAGCTACACACGATTTTTCCTGGCCGTTAGCAGCGCGATGAAGCAGATTCGTCAGCAGCACGAGCCTGTCATCCAGGACATGAATGAGGAAGGATTCCAAAGAGCATTCGATCTCTTTAAGCCCAGTAAGTCGGACGTGTGGATCGGCTGCATTATGATCCCCAACTAATTGCATCCGTGTGTGTCCCCGCAGTCATCCAGGGTACAGCCGACGCCGATGCCAATCGCAAGGTATCCAAAGCCGAGGTTTCGAAGACCCTCGAATTCTGCTTCAAGGCATTCGCCGACGTCCCAGCGGGGAAGAAAGAGGAGGTATTCAAGAAACTTAAAGCCCTCGGTTTCTCGTCTGGAATTGAATCCGGAGCCGTCCAAGGTTCTATAGAAGATCTACAAAAACATTTCACGCCGGACGAAATTGAGATCTTGGAGATTTTGCGCAGCAGGCGTATGATACGGGATGACTTGTTTGAGATTGACAGTTTCACGCTTGACACTATAGATGGATACGCGCCGAACATGGTGCGAGGGAAACTTGGGCTTGTGAAATCTGAACAGGCTAAGATTGACAAAGTTCGTCTGTATACGCCCGAGTTTTTTGAGGGCAAGACCCCGGGGATCAGAGAAGGCAGCATTCACATGCCTACTTCGAGGGTCCAGTTTGTGTGACATATTATCATACTATCTATTAGCTAGATCTCTAGATATATGTTGGAAAAGCTCAGAAGCCAAAAGTTTGACAAAACCACAGTTCTCAAGACAACATACGTCGTGTTTCTACTATGGTGGGCTTTAATTTCCTTTAATATTCAGATGGCTATCCTTCTATTCAATTCGGCTTGTGGAGGGGAACATTTAGCGTCTGATTGACGACTGGCCAGCTGGACGATTCTCAAGGGTCTTAAAGTGGGTGGCTGGCGGCTGTTGCACCCGATAGTGTAGGTGCTTGGCACACCAGTTCCATGTTGGATAGACCTTTATAGTGCACCGTAACATGAATGACGTGTATAACACTCCGCTTCCCAATGTTTTGGGTCCATTTCGGATCCCAGTCTCGTAACCAGACAAGTCCGTTCCTAGGCTTACCTTGCAGACGCATGTGCATATGCTGCGTGATGCATCGATTCGATGTGGCGGTCTCCGCGGATCCGATTCTGATGCGGCAGACTGGTATGCTCAATCCAATACACCGGCTCCTGGCATGCCGGATCATAGAAACTGAATCTGCCACAGCACCACATAGGCCATCACGTGTGGTGGATCGGTAGTAACAATCATACGGGGACGGCGGTGTGAGTGACAGCGCTGTGCTATCTAAGCCCGAAGATTTCAACTGTGCATGTGTGGTATTATTTGCGTTGTTCAGATCTCTCGGAGCTGATCGCTCGATAGACGGCCCATCCTATCTCAGGGGAAAGTAATCATATTTTATAAGAGCGGTTTAGGGACTCTGGATAGATAAATACGAGTAATGGCATAACTGGTGGGGAAGTATTCCATCTCATTTTCTTCCATCTTACAGGTGTCGGATCCATAGTATACAATCTACTATTGACTATATACACTCCAACTTAAGCGTCTCAAGTACAGGTCCAGTCGCGGGAAATACCAGAATCGGCAGCCGAATTCCCACCCTGGAGCGACAATATCATCGATAGAGATTCCAATAATGTCTTATAGCCGAGCTACTATTACCGAACGAGTAAGGGGTAGCACGCAATACCCGAGGCTTATTGCAGCGGCGGTCGAAGGTTCGCGTTCCCTCAGACAATCATCATCTAATCCAGTCCTGAAATCGAGCTGTCCAAAACGACCGTCCCTGTCAACGCTCACGACTTACGTGAAAGTACGGGATGGATTAACCGGCCTAACGCCGCTGACAGTTATCAAGGCCGAAAATTTCCCTTCTAACGTTCGAAGGATTATACTTGGGTTTCTAAACTTGAACGACCTGCAACATTTAATCTTGGCCTCATCTGCATTTCGAGCGTCCTATCTCCAGGATCTTGGCAGGATTACGGAAAGGATTGGGAGGAATTCGTTTCAATACGACCCCAACTTTGCAAAATACTTTCCAATCGACTACCCGGGTTGTTGGCTGGAAAACAAGAATAAGGGTTCCTTACCTTTTCCGCCATGGCAAAGGTACCTATGTCACCTACGCCTGCTTCTCGATATCGAACGGGATCTGTTCAAAGTCTCCCATTGGATTCACTGGGGCTCTTCCTCCTTATCGGAGCCTCACGAAAAAATCGATAATCACAAAAGGAAGCACCATCGCGAAGCGAGCTCCTGTCCTGTTCGCAAGGGGGGTAATTACCTGTGCGGTAGAACCTACTGCGTTCTCATTGACTTTGCGCAAAGGGGTTTATACGGCCCCACTGAAACGACCTTCGCGCTTCCAAATCCGTGGGACGAACGGAGAATAGTTACGAGTGTCCCCGGCCGCAGTATGCTGAGAAATAAAGCATCGACGTCGTCGCTATCACCGACGCGCTTCTCTACGATTAGCGACAGATATAATAGCCCACTGAAATCAAAATACGACCCCGCATTCCGGTCGACTGCAGAGCGTATCGAGGTCTTCTTCGTCAACAAACTCTGGGAAACTCACATTCATCCCATACAACTCCCTTGCTGCTGGAACGATAGACACGGTGGAATGACGGTGAGACAGAGGCCGAGGAGGTTTGTGCAAATCGCACCGTTCTGGTTGATGTTGGAGTTGTTCGAGTGTCAGGGTACTATCAGGTGTTTGAAGTGTGATCCGAAAGGTGGGAAGTGGTGGAACGATGCATATGCGTTTTATTGGGATTTGGCGACTTATTGGGCTGTTAATGCGCCAGGATTGGTGGATTTTTATATGAAGTGATCGGGTAGAGGATGCGTTCCAGGCGACTTTGAGTCTTTCTGGTGGAGGGTCCTACATAGGATGAGTGTGTTTTCCTACCGTTATCAGTGCTGTGACAAGAGTGTTACTTTGGTACCTTTCGAGTAGGGGTGGTATCCTCGTGAACTCGCGAGCTTGGCTGACCAAAGTTGGTTGATATTGGGTTTATGAATTAAAAAAGTACAAAGAAGGAAGCTAGCTATGATATCGTGAATTCATGCATGAAAGGAAGCAGTACAATTGTACAACCGAATCGCGAAAGGAAATCCCCAACGAAAGTAGACTGGATATCTGAGCCCAAACCGTAGACGTATTGCTGTAAACAAAAAGATCACTCCCCTCATAAAGAGCTCCAGTAGATCAGCCGGTCCGATATGCCATGAGAGAAAAAGGCAGACGAAAAGATCGAAAATGTGCAACTATAAATCATTCAACCTCTACTACCGTTGAAATCCCCGGGATACGTTCTAGCCTATCCTCATCCTCGGCCTGTAGTCTTTTTAAGTCCTCTTCACTTGTCCTCTCCACTGTGACCGACAAAAAGGCACATCCGGTAGCTTTATTAGTCTCGGTCCCCTTGAACCTGTCAGTTATCGCCTTCCCGAATTTAACCCCGTTCTTCCCGAACGATCTGCTACTCCTATTCCCTGACTTACTATCCCCGCTGCTCCCCGTGCTCTGCGACCTATGATGGCCTGGTTTTGAAGGGTGGCCCGGGGTGGTTGGCGTAGGGGGTAATGGAGGGTAAGTATCAACCCGTTCGTATTCCGCGCCAGTCTGGTTAACTTTAATCTTGAACTTCCTAGCGTCCGGCCCGCTGAGGTCGGCGTTAAACCCGTCCTTTTCGTTATAGTTTATTTCAACTTTGTAGGTCCCGTCCTCATCGTTCCAGTGGTAGACTAATTTAGCCTTCGGCCCGACTTTTAAGATGAAATCGAGGTCGTCGTCAGAGTCCGTGCTGTCTTCTTTGTTGTCGCTGGTTACTAAGACGGTTCCCGGGGAGTTCTTGGAAAGGTCCTTTGGTGGGTTTATGATTTCTGGGGGTACGGAGATGCCGCCGCGGACGTCGTATCTGTACCGCCGCATTATGCGGCTAGTATGGTTGTGGAGGATGACGGCGAAAGAGGTGTGCAGGGCTGCTGAAGGGAACACATGGTTAGTTATATTCGAATATTCGTACAAATGTCGTTCAGGGCTAGAACTTTGATTTACTTACCTGGAGGCATGATGGATAGTTGTATTCCACGTCGATAACTATGATGTGTATATCTCTATATGATTTATGTCTACCCCGAACCCGTAGATGCCCTGAGTGAAACTCGCAAGATAAACCCCGCGTTCTGTGTGTTGGGTGTGAGGTGGTGGATTATAAAGTGGGTACGATATAGGGGTCCGAACTTTGTCTTGTGATTGTGATAGTGATTCGGCTACTTGAAACTGCAGCATTCAGATGCAGGAGAATGGCGAGGGGGAACTTAAAGGGGAGAACAAGATGCTCCGACGTAGGAAAAAAGTCAAGACAAAGATCTTTTGAATATTAAGTACTTGAGTACCTGATGTAGTCACTGGCCGAGCTAGTTACAGAAGCATGACGGGGGAAGGACAAAAAAAGGTCCTTTTCCTTTTAGTCCCTGTCGAAACCAAGAAAAGATCATAACCATGGTTATAATCGCTAAGCCGGATCCTGATACGGTCGATATTCAGAAGGGCTACCCGAGAAAGTGGACCTCCCCGTTCGTCGACGGAGGGTTCCCGCACTCGACGAAACGAGAGCTTTCGAGCCGAAGCGCATCTAGATCTTAGTGATCTTTTTTCGCCGGTCTCTTCTTTTTTGAGCTTCGCTAAGGATGTAAGGCAGTTTAGCCGACTATTGTTGTTTTGGCTTTTTCCTGGTTCTTGTGACCGATTCATTGTTTCTGTGGATATATTTGCATGGTCGATACGGTATTTGGAGTTAGCTCAAGTCGTCGTTTAGGCTGATGAACCTTTTTTTTTTTTTTTTTTCCCTACGTATACTGGCACCTTTCGTCTTTGTTCTAAAAACTCCGATTGTGGGAACCTATTTGGGAGCAGGCGTCGACGCTTAACCCTTTGTATACGCACCAACCGCCATCTTTCTCAACCAGCTGGTCTGGAGATGGTTTAGTGATTTCGTAATTAGTTCTCAGATATGCTTTATGAGGAGCCCGCCGGGTTCGCTTGGGATGAAATATTTCCTGATCCTCACGTATCTTCCCACTTTGGGATCTTTCTATAGTTTCTTCTTCGAGCTCTTCAAGGATCTCTATCCTTAGCGCCCATCCATATTTGTCGCGAAGGCCCACACTTCTTTAACTCCGACGACTCTTCTGTACTTGCGAATCTCGCCGACCCAGTGGCTTGCAGCCATCAATAATAGTATCACGACATTAAGTAACCCGCATGCGACGAAGAACTGCCAGATGTTAGGGTTTTCAGCCGAACCGCTGATTTCGCTGACGTTCATGCCGTAGATGCTGGAGGTCAGGGAGATGGGAACGAAGATGGATGTGAAGCTGTTGGTCAAGGTGCTCCAGCGGGCTTGACGTTGGCGATCACGAATGGAGGCCATGTTGCGACGCTCTTCCCATAGGAGGTCGGTTTGGTTTAGTAAGTGTTTAAAGTCCTCGATTAGTTCGGCTTGAGTGTTCTGGACCATCTCCGAGGGAGGGTTTGCGGATGTCGGAGACGGATCCTGCCAGCTTTGGGTGCCGTAGCGCTCGATCATGGCTAGCGTGTGTTGGATTTCTTCGACGTGACCTAGCGACGCCTCGGAGATGTCGGAAAGGCGACGGTCCTCGGTGCGAATGGTGTTGATGACTTCGTTCCAGCAGTGGAAGTTGAGTTTTAGCAGAGGACAGAAGGCGTAGAAGGGGGATGTGGAGGCCTGAGTGAGGTCTGCGAGGCCCAGAGCGTCTATGTAGAGCTCACGGAGGGGCCGTGGTTGATTGAACGGGGAGATCTTGGAGGATGTGGGGATAGATTTTGCGGACAGGCCGGGGATAGGTTGGCCGAACGGGGGAGGGGGGCAGAGGGTTCGAGGGGAGAGTTGGATTTTGGCATGAGAATTGAAAAGGACCACTCCACACCATCCTCCACCTTCGGGATCGTTTTTGACGTATAGGGAGACCCGAAAGAACTTGGTCTCAGTGGTTCGCGAGCGGGTGGGCCTGAGAATTGTGAAGCCGATCCCCGAGAATGGAGCTCGATGCCTGTCTGCCGGTGCGATAACCATATAGGGTCCGAATAGGTTGGAGGCAAAGAACCTTGGGTCCATTTGGAGGTGCTCCCCCAGACAATCGATCACGCTGCTCTGTAGGGAACCCCCGTGCTCGACGAGGTACATCCTTACTTTGGCATTCCCTCTGACATCCTTCTGGAGGAAGTTGTCGACTTCCCGTAGCGAGTGTAGGTCTTGGACCAGTTCCACCTGGTGGTTGGATTTGATGTCAACGACGGAGACTGCTAGGTTGGTATCCTGGACATCCTTCTCCATGTAATCGTCTAATGTCTTGAGGTTGTCCCATCCGGCGAGGACTAGATTGTGGACGTACTCATGGTAGTTATTCCGCTGGGCGACTTCCCAGGAGTAGCTGGTCCTATGGGCGGTTGGTTTCCTTCGAGCGCCCAGATGGATCTTAGACGGTCTAGATCTCGGCAGAAACCGTGCCTTCAGCCTAGACCCAACGGAATCCAGAATCGGAGTGTCCGATGGACCGGCGTTTGGGATCGCGCCACGGGCGTGGCCTGCAGTAGCGGTCGGTGGAGATGCAGAGCCTGTAGCAGGGGCTGGAGATGTCGTCTCCGGAGCTGTTTCTGCAGACGTGCCGCCCAATGGTGGGATTTGTGCCTGTGCGACGTTTGCGGGACCGGGAGGACTGCTATTTGTACTCATCTTTGAGGCTTTACTGGGTGCTATGTGACTGATGAAGTCGTGCGAGGGTCTTTGGAGAATCTGGAGATGGTGAATATCGCGATAGTGCTTGATATGATGTCTGTTGGAGGAGTCATCATCTCGAATCTCACATGGAGATGAGGTTTAAGTAGCGACTGTTGTATGCGCCGGCCTTGTGCGCCGGCCGATTCATTGATCCTGTACCTTAAGCTTACTTAGTACCTCTGCCATGATCCAGCTATTCTTGTCTGTGCAGGGAGCAGCGGGAAGATTTCGTCATCTATGGCATCTGCCGTAGGTTCCGGCAGCCGCTAACCGAATCGAACCAGAGCTCATGATCATGGTATGTGCGGCTGCTGCATCCATTCATGCATCTCCAGGTGCTATGAAGTAACGGTCGACGGTCGAGCAGCGGGATTAATCGCCACACTCGAACACAAGCCTTTTCACGGCTTCTTGGTGGTTGTAGGTCAGAGGATACTTTCCCAGGTGGTTAGTGCGGATGCGAGGGTGCCCCTGAGCTCGGGTGCACGAGTTCGGTTGTGGAGATTTGATGTCTTGGCCTTGTATTGAGGCAGCATCGATGCTCGAAAGACCCTTGCTTGATCTTGTTACTTTGTTGTACACCTCGAATACGTATTCGGTAGATGGGAATATTTAATGAGCTGCACATTTTATCTCGCGGTGAGGTGAGATGCTTCCCCGTACGATAGGAATACTGTAATACCCGTCTCTCCATCTGTTGGGTTTTTTTTGGCGTCCCGAGTATAGTGCTAGGGACGAAGTGTATATGGCCTATCGAGTTCTCATGCCCGGCTTCGCGCGTGCCGACCGTGTAGATGCTGGAGGTTACCCGTCAAACTCAGTGTAGAATTATAGCCTCGAATCCAGGCGCTAGGTAGAATTAGATTAATTCGATAGATCCCACTGCATACGCGTCCTTTCTTTCTCTATGATAATCTAAATACCCCACTATCAATCTTAGTTTGAGTAAACCAACATCAGCTATCAGACCTGCTAGATTTAACCAGTAGTTGTCTATAAAGTGCTAGTGGGTATCGATCAACCGATCCATCGATTCCACCCGGCCCTCTCCTCGCAAATTACGATAGTTCTATATAGTTGTATAGATACGTATACACCTCTAGACCGACACCTAGAATTCTGGAATTTAACCTGATCCCCAAAATTCTATTTACCTAGCAAACAGCTTGTTTGGAATCAATCTTCCCCGTCGTCGTGCTGTCAGTCTTGATACTGGCCTGAGCGACCACCGGCTTCCTAACTAGCAAATCACCCACCATCCTCGCGAAAACCTTCGCACCGCAAGAGTTCAGGTGCGTGCTATCGCCACTCTCATAATCCATCTTGTGCGCCGCCGTCTCCCCGATCCCGTTGAGATAGCCAATAGAGGTCTGTAACAGTTCAATATACTTGACACCGATCGCGTTCGCCGCATTGCGGGTGTAAACCATCCACGGCTCCAACGAGTCGGATACTTTCCCGCTGTTGAACCCTCGGCGGGATAAACTTGTCACGAATACTGGGATGGCACCGGAGATACCCTTGATCTCGTTGCCCATGTTTTGGAGGTTGGTCTGGAATTCGGATTGAGACAAGACTTTTTGGTCGTTGTGCCCGAACTGGATCAGTACGTAGCATGGTTTCTTTGCTGCCTTGACCGCGGTGATAAGTTTGGCCCAGTCGCCCAGGGACTTGAAGGTCACAGTTGTAGTTCCGGAGTGCGCAAAGTTGGTGCAGGTAACGCCGGAGACCTGAGAGCAGAACGCACCGCCCCAGCCCTTATCGTTTGTGACGGTTGAGTCTCCAGCGAGAACGAAGGAAGCAGCAGTGGAAGCTGTACTAGCTGCTGTCGTGGTTTTGGAAGCCGTGCTGGCCGTCGTGGTAGACTTGGTGGTGGTTTTGATCGTGGTCGCGGCGGTAGTGCCCTGCGTACCTGGAATACACTGGCTGTACCCTAGATATTCGAACCTACAAGATCAGATATCCGACCGATTTTTCTGCATCAAAGGGAAGAGCTGGACATACACTCATTGGAAAATACACAGGTGCTCCCCGATACACATGTGGTTGGTCCGGTCCTATACTCTTCCAATCAGTTCTCACCCTATCTAATAATAAACAAGATAAACGGAATTGGCACTACCATCCACTTCCACCACCTATCGAGCGTATGTCAGTATCGAAAGAGACCAGAGGGCAAAACTTGTGCCAATAATGATATCTATGTGTGATACTTACACTGACCCCAAGCGGGGGATTGACCGGAAACACCCCCCAGGAGTCCTACTACCATGGAAAATAGGATCGCAACTTTGGCCATCATGAAAACCCCAAATATCTCGAATACCAGATTTACGATACCTAAATGATATCTACAGAAACATCTGGAAATATGAACCAACTTAAATACCGGCCATGGCAAAGCGAGCGGCGTAAGAATCAAACTTCGTCCGTCGATCTTCGCCTTATAATCTTACGCCCCGATGTTTCCGACAACTTTGTCCTAAATCCAGACGTGCAGTGGTTTCGGCCCCGCTCTTCGCTTCCACCGCGTTTCTCAATCCGAGCCATGGTAAGGTCAAACGTGGACCCATGCGCAAAAGCCAGGGGATCAGTGACGGACGGTCCGGTCAATTCTCTTCCTCAACCATGAAATTTATTTAGTTCCATAACAAGGGTTTATGAAGGAGATAAGCTTTCCATTTGACGTAGAACGGCGGGCCGGCGTTCCCCTCGGACGAACGGGGTTTCAACTACACTCGATTGAGTCACAGCGGTTCTATTACTTACGGCTACACCTACACATAAACCCCGCGATACAGCTATAAGGCTACCTGGTTGTCAATCGTTCTCGGAAAAACAATGCGGGCGTGCAATGGTAGGTGCTCCAGTAATGTAATTGCATATTAATATAGTGCATTGGCGGGTCCCGGCTGAGAAGCTAGAAGGGATCAGTGTATCCTGCCGTGGAATCGCCCGAAGCCTTCAAAGACGGCTGAAATTCTCGTACTCTGATTCGAGGGAGAAACTTGGCCGAGAAAAACTTGACTTTTTCCTAGTGTCGTGAGGCTAATATGGGTAAATTGTTCTTGGTTCATTGGTGACTAGCGCCACCATATGGACTTTTGAGTTGCAACGTTGCAAGTTGTCACACCTGGCGCATGGCGACCATTGCAGAATTTTATTTCGTGGCCATTAGAGTGTGCCTTTGTGCCTTTGACAGCACGTAACATTCAATATTTCGTACATTAACCTGCAGAAAACGAAACAGATGTCTAGGATTGGTGCTACGATTGTACGACCTCACCTCGTGTGAGGAGCGGATTGGGAAGATATCCTATTTGGGAAATGCAACAGCACGACTGCGTTGGCCGCGAGCTCCTCAACATTAGTTGTCGCGCGACGTCACGATTCAAGCTCCAAATAACCTTCCCTGCCGCTACAGGTCTTCGATCTTCAGGGATACGGGCGAATGTCAGATGCTAACAAGTTCTCTCTTTCGGGGTAGGAATGCTTAGATTTCATAGTACTTTACCGAGAATAGCAATATGAATACCTGGCCGCAGCAAGCTAACGAGAGAGCTGGAAATCGCTCATTTCAAGTGGATAAATAAATAAGCTCCATACATCAAAGCCAGCAAAGACGAAACTCATGGATAGTATCCTTATTTACCACGAGAATGAGTGAACTTCCAAAGCGAACACAGTCTTACTCCCCCTTCCAAGTCCAGCAACATTCGCTCTAACATCGTCGCACATTCCATCTGGGCCACAGACAACCACCCCGACCTTGGCATATCCAGCCTCCGCCTCCCTCAGAAGCAGTGTGTTGATGTCTAACCTTGCGCCGATAAGGACCTCCTTGTCAGCGAGGCCTCTCAGGACGATATCCATCTCCTGAACTAATGCAGCCGCGCTGGACTTGACACTCCAGGCTAATTTCACATTCGGATGAGCATGAATCCAAGCTACAAGTCCCGTGATACCGATACCACCTCCAATCAACAACACATGATCGCACTCCATAACCTCAGCGCTGGGAGTTTGCGGGTATGGACCATCGAGCAATGTCAGAAGCTGGGAGTCCTGCTTCAGGAACCTTGTGAGTCCGGCACTCTTCTTGATAATAAGAGTTACACCCGTTGTTCCGACGACGCTATTAACGCCGTTGTGCGAAGCGCTCGTCTGCGTTATTATGGGGGCCTTTTCCGATCCATGCTCTTCACTCGAGTTGTCGGCAGCAGGTAGCACTGCAGAATGTTTATAGCTTCTGAATAAAGTCGTCGAGTTCACGGAAAACGGGTGGTTCTCCCATGGTCGCCATATATTGAGTGTGGGGAAGTATGCGTACGCAACGTATCCTGGCCTGCTCGACCATCTTACTCCTTGAATGTCCACACGTACGTGATCCGCACCCAACTCTGTCACTACAGCTCGACGAACACCATGCTTCGCGATTCTAATAACCCTGATAAGACGATCAAAAAACCACACGGCACATGCAGCGTACAGCCAGTTGTCATAGAAGTTGAAGCCCCACTTCAAGATAACATGGTACCAACACCCAGCAATCACGAACACCGCCATCAAGATGTGTCCGATCAGGAAAATCTCGTACGATAGCCGACGGAAGAAAAGCTGGCTGAACACGAGCATCGCGCAGACGAGCACGGTTGCGACGATTCCCCATCGCCAGTACGGTTTCAAGGATTCGACCGGGTAACTACCCGTTCCTTGATACGTTAGGAGAAGTACGATACTGTGGATGATGGCGTGAAGGGCGAATATGCGGGCGACCCAACGGTGTAGCAGGATGTAGGTTGAGTACGACCAATTTGTAACCCAGAGAAGGAAGTTGTTGCGCCCTGAGAAGAGGATGACAAGGGGTAGTAGCGCATAACTGATATGTCCCGTGCGGTAGCCGATGTACGCAAGAAGTTCCTCTTTCGGTGGAAACCACCACGGATGGGGTTGAGAGCGATGATAGTTGACGCAACTCAAGACGACGTTTAACATGAAAAACATGGCGATATATAAGCTCTGGCCGATGGTGGGAACATTGCCGAGATCAAATGGGAGTGGCCGGTTATGGAACGTCCCAAGTGATGAAGGGTAAATGAGGTACGGTTTAATTTTATTGGAAAGTTTCGTCATATAAGGCAACCGCGTAAGGAGAGTAAGTAGGATCGGTGTTCCGAACCCGATTGTGACAAGAACGAACCTGAACAACGTCAGTACCCGATTATAACTTGGAAGTGGGGAGGAAGGATTAAAACTTACGAGTATCTCGCCTGAAGCATCTCGATATAGTCAAACATATTCATGAAATTCTTTTGCATCCGTATGGTATCCTCACTGACGATAACAGTCTCATTCAATACGAGCGAAGAGTTGAAGATCGTGGTTGGGGGGTCGACTATCTCCGCTAGGGCTCTAGAGTAATCCCACTTCGGCAAGACAGCCTCGTTCCCAGTCACCTTGGTAGCCCAAAACTCTTCCCTTCTCCATGTGGCTATATTGTCCTCATTGCATGTTATATTCATACAATACGCTAGAGTCGTAAGGAAAGCGGTGCTATTAGCCCGGCATTCTGGAGAAGTTGGCCCGGCTCCATGGTCATGGCCGCCCGAGTGATCGGTAGAGGTGCAGGATAAAGTGGCACCGGAGATGGAGTTATAACAAGCGAAGCCGCAGACAGGGTTGTACCAGCTGAATCCGTAGCCAGGAAAATATGCAGACTCGAGATGGGCAGCTTCACTAAGCCATGAGAACAGAAGTAGAGCCCAGATCTTCATCTTGTTCTTTGATAATATTGTGTGGACGGATGAACAGAGAACAGGCTTGAAAGCACCCGCAGCTTGGCCTGAGAGGACACACTGAGGCCATCTTTATACCTTACTGCCCGCGCCTTCAAATCCACTGACTTTTCATTCCGAATGGGATCCTGATATATACACCAGCACAACATTTCACCATTTGCAAACTAAGCATTGGGTAGTGGGGTTATTGACGCCACATTTCTTCGTCGAATTAGAAGTTATCATTTTCTAAGAAGCCATGCAGGGTTGTGAGCAGATTTGAGCAGGTTTAAAACAATTCAACCAATCGCTAACACTCCATGTTGGACGGCCCTTAGCGAAAACCGAATCCCAAGTTCTTGGCTCAAGCTTGTCGGTTTTCTCGTGACCTATGTTTCTTGGTCTTATTACCATGATGCGCAGAGTATGGGGCAACCGGATTACGGGTTGAACGTTGGCAGGTCCGGCTGATGCACATGCGTCCGCGGAAACCAAGAGATAGTATTGGCACGGACCGACTTTCTACCTAGATCTTCTGCAGCAGCTTGCAGACACGAAATTCTATTAATCTAGCGAGCGCGAGAGCCCGTAGCTCAAAATTGCAAAAGCCCAAGTCGAACTTTTATGGAGGGAAAGTTATCACAAACCGCGTCGTGAGTAAGTGCCGACCGTCTGAGTCGGGCCAAATGCCGCCTAGTCATATCTATCTAGCCAGATTGGAGCCATCGCCAGAGAAAATTGGTTCTATATATAAGCACTTAAATATCCATTGAGCAATTGAGTATTAGCTTAAAACGTTGTATGTGGGTTGCTGCACGGACGAGGAAGTATAGTGTATGTGCGTGGTATCCAACTTCATCTCGTCACACCTGTCTCAGGTCGCCAACTTGATTCCCAAAGGCGGCCACTGTACGCACAAAGGTTTTCCACTGCCCCGTTGCGAGCGGGTGGGGCAACATTACAAGACTAGCTAAATTTTCGAATGTAAATGGCGTTGTGTAATCTAGGAAGCCATCGTAATCTAGAACCACTATAGAGGGTCACATCGTTTGCCTCACGAATTCGCGAAGGAATGATTGATTGTACATGTACATTCTATTCGTTTCAATACTCTTCATCCTCATAATATCATCTCAATTTAGTTCATTACTCGTTTATCGATCCCATAAATATGGAGACTGTACAGCCATTTTGAGCAATTGCTAGGGACCACTCACCCTTCACTCTAAGTACTAGACATTGGGGAATATGCAAGACAGGAGATTAAAGTCCGAGGTGTAACTACATCCACCATAAGTATTTCCGCTAGTGGTGCACCCAGCACTGATAAGCTTCAGCTGGGACTGGCATAGAGAGTTTTGGACCGGGAAACCGCCAAGTTTGATATTCAAAAGGAACGTGGTGGCCTTTCCGCTAACTGGGAGCACAACAGTGTATGGGTCCCCGATCTCCAGCCACTTGTTAGTGGTGGTTACTAGCTCATTGCATGCGCTTGTAATGACAGTATCGAGGGTAGTACCGCTAGCGATCTGTGTGGGCTGTGGAATTGGGGAGTTGGATCTGACGCATTGGACTGTTCCGCTAGCACTAGGGAACATGGATGGTGCGAGAGAAACCTTAGTTGTGGTGGCGGTAGTGGTGGATGGGGTTGTCGAACGTGTAGTCGAGGGAGTCGTGGATGGAGTCGTGGATGGAGTCGTGGATGGAGTCGTGGAACGAGTGGTAGAAGTCGTCATTCCTACTGTCACTGTCTTTGTAACGGTTACAGTCACAGGGCAGGCGACGGTTGGACAGGTTAGACCAGAGGTCGTCCTCGAGCTTGTAGTGGTGGGAGCTGTGCCCTTGTTTTCGGTACAATAACCGAAGCCGACTATAATACCCTGACAATTTCGGGTAAGAGCGGGATTCTGTTCATTCGCGCTATGTTAGCTCCACGAAGAACGAGTGCAATTTTGATATGAAATTAATGAACTTACCCATGCGAGGAAGTCTACTAGCGGTACGCCGTCGATCTCCGCAAGAGTATTGCAGTCATCCCCGGGCAAGGCCTCAATCCATCGAGAACAAGTCGGAATAATATCAGGTTCAGTCGGCCATGGGCCTAATGTTGGTAGGCTACGGTTAGTATTGCGTCTCAATCAAACTAAACTCCACATAATCATAAAGGGCTATAACGTTAGCGCAAACGAGAAGATAATATATAATTCTTACTTGTATCACGGCGCCTGTAGCTGAGGCTCGCGACAGTCTGATGTATCAGAGCAGCGGCGGCGAGCAGGGCCTGGAGCTTCATGCTGACGACTTCGAAGACTGATGAAAGATATCTAGGACAAAGAAAGAGTGTTTCCTCGAAGCTCGCGCGAAGACTGGTCGACCTCTGGAACCACAGTCAATGCCACTGTGAGACTTGCCTCTACCTAAATACTAACAGGTTAAACCATCTTTGGGCAGGCCTACTTTCTTAAATGCAATCCCACGATCCGCGTCGTACAAGGAATGTGTGCAATGATGAATTACTGTCCCCGCGAGCTCCGATTCCTGCACAAGATTGATCTAGCCGGCCCCATTGTCATACGTATCCCAGACCCGGAAAGTCTGTAGAACTTGAAAGAGTTCTAGGATTCGGTCTTTTGAATTTTTGACCCATTCCTCCCTGCCGCAAGGTATCGATACTTCACATTCCTGGTGAAGACATATCGATAATATATGCATGCTTGGGCCAGGCACCGCCAATCGGCAGGGGATCCTTGTTCACGGCAAATGGCAAACACCAAAAACCGATTCCGACCATTCAAAGCTGCTGCCTGATGAAAAGAGTATTGACAGGGTCCTGGCTGACCAGAGCATGGTTCCTAAGCTTATAGGTGGTACGAAGCTTTGCCTTGGAGGGCTCCACGTCGAAAGTTTAGCTTCGGATCGTCATCCCACCGACGGAAAAATTAAAAGAGGGGCACTCATTATCACGATTCTATCGAGATACTCTTTTATCTTGGTCAGCTTCTTTGAGGGCTATTGTGCAGCTAGTCATGACTCTCTCTACATGGCCTGGATAGCGGTGGGGCTTCGCCGGGTTCCGACTAGACGAAAAAAGTTCGTCGGGAATATTACCCGGACAGATTTTCAACCGCAGTGGGTCGCTCAGGTACACCATGTTCGGGCGCTTGCGGGTGAGGCTCACACCACACGGGTATACGTTTGTCCCCACATATGCATCTGCATCCCCATGGTACCCTAGATGAATGGCTTCCTGCAACCTTAAAGTAGACGACAATAAGTTTATCGGAAGAACCCGGTCGACCAGGTGTGTCGAGATGATAGGATATGCTTCGCTAGAACCTACGAGCTGAGACAGTGTTCCAGCATGTGAAGGAGGCCAGCTAGGACTTCATGCTTTTGGGGTTGCATCTCAGAAGGTTTTAAAATCTGACGCTCATTAATAAAAAATATTATATCGCCAAGAGTCAGAATTTCACTTCGTCGACACTGCGAGGGACTAGATGACCGGGTAAATACAGAATTGTATACTTATAATACTCCGTATATGCGCTGTGTAAAGAACCCCTGTGGAATGGTGTCTCTTTCTTGCCTTCCTTAAAGAAAGTTTTAGCCTCATACAGACAGGGATCGGGCCTCAAAGCTCAGGGGTGCATATAAACATTCTTCGAGTTCCTAAGACTTTCGGCAGTTGAAATAGTTTATTTAGCCCACGGGAAGGCACCTAGGCTTCTCGGCCGGAAGCAACCAATGTTGCAAATGAGCTTATTATCTGGAGGACTTCAGTATGTAACCCATGTACGTCAAAACAGGGCCTCGATCGACATTGCAGGATACATCCTGTCAGACCCCACCAATAGGAGTTCAACGCAGCTCGGGGAAGCAGGCCAGAAAATTGGATTTTATCGTCGGTCATGTACTCAATATGCATCGGCTCTGCGGTGGACGAGCCAAGGTCAGCGTCACAGCAAAATTATGATTAAGTTGTTAATTAGAGTCGAGTCGCAGTGCACGTGTACGTTATCTCGTAAACCAGCTGCGCACTTGAATTAATTCTTAATTTGCGTGTACGTGTTGCAACCGACTTTACGATATAACAGCTCCATCGGATGTCCCGATTACCATCTTACACTTCCTTGTGGCCGTGCAGTTAGACGGCCGTGTATTACTAGCCCAAAATTGTCATATGGCGCGGCACCGGCGACAGGAGATTTTTCTAGGCCAAGAATAGGTAGGTATGGTGGGTCAGGTCGGCGCACAATATTTCGAGGGGGTATACTGGTATGGGGTTAAACGTGGGTAGCCTGGTCCATGCTATGTACTGGTACCTCGGCCATGCTGTTGCATTCTGGGTTCCTAGAAGGAAGCTCGTGGTCATGGAATTTCGGCAAAAAATTCCTAAGACACAGGTGCGGATTTTAGAGCCGTCTTGTCATCAATCATGCGATCTGTAGGCCAGCTCATGTAATCGTATTGAACAGGGGGGGTAGTCTAGGGATAATGTTACCATGCATCCTTATAAGTCTTCGGCCTGACCCTGAATGAGCACCGGATGATCCAGCTCGAAACCTCCTGCATTGTGTGAAAGCACAGTAGTTTCCCCTTCAAGTCTGTTGGCTGCGACATTGTGCAACTTTGTACAGAGTAGTCAATATGAGGGGTCTATCTTATCTCCCCCTCTTTCTTACTCTACTGTCGATTGTCAATGGAGCGGTTACCAAAGAGAAACGCGTAGTCATCGAAGACAATGCGGATCTTGAAGCCCATCTTAAGCGGACATTTGGAGCGCATGATGACCATTTCCCGGAAGGCCACGATAGACTCTATCCGCAAGATGACGCCTACAACCATCTCAAAGACAAGCGTGCTGTCCCTTCTGAAGTTGAGGCCGCCCGCGGTATCATCAAACGGGCCCAGGTCGCGCAGGCCAAACAGAATCGCAATAGGTTCAGAAACCCAATTCGGCCGACATTCAAGCTAAGACCATCCCCACAGGCGCAGAAAAGCTCACAGAGGGTAGCTAGCTCTGATTCTGGGGACCCTAATATCTCTGCAGAAATCACAGAAGCTGCAAAACTCATCGCAGAGTTTGAAGCACCCACATACAATGAAACTCTACCGGATCTCGGCCCTGACTTTCCAAAGCTGGAGAAACGTCAGGGTGGTAGTTTCTGGATGGAGGGCGTGGCCCACGGGGCTGTAGCCATTGGTGGCAGTGCCGGGTACCAAGTGTTCAGGAACGTCAAGGACTTCGGCGCCGTAGGAGACGGTCGAACCGATGATACCGCAGCTATCAACCTTGCCATCTCTAGCGGCGATAGATGCGGTAATAACTGCGGCTCCAGTACCGTCAAGCCAGCTTTGGTATATTTCCCAAGCGGAACGTACCTCGTTTCTAAGTCCTTGGTTGGGTACTACAATACACAATTGGTTGGAAATGTGAGTATACATATTATTGCTTATGTATTAGAGATATTGACGAATTCGAGCTGATAGTTGTCTCTTGGCTGTAGGCAGCAAACCCCCCGATTATTAGAGCAGCAAGCTCCTTCGTCGGTCTCGGTGTCATCTCCTCCAATGTGTACGTCGAGGGCGCGAACGGTGGGCAATGGTACATTAATCAAAACAACTTCATGAGACAAGTTCGAAACTTCATCATCGATATGAGAGCCATTCCAAATGTTATGGAAGGGCAGGGAGTAAGACCAGCCGGTATCCACTGGCAGGTAGCGCAAGTACGCACAACAAGTTCTAAACATTATATACGCTAGGCTGGTAGCACTAATAGTGAGGCCAGGCTACATCCTTGCAAAATATTCAGATCATCATGTCAACTCGCGCGGACACTACTCACCTTGGTATCTTCATGGAAAACGGGTCAGGTGGCTTCATGAGCGACGTTACTTTTAGTGGAGGTGCAATTGGGTAGGTTCTGTACCTAGGTTACGGGGACATCTGAGCAGTCATAAAGTTAACGACCTCGCGAAGTGCATATCTTGGAAACCAGCAGTACACTATCCGTAAATTCAGCTTTACCGGCTGCAAAATCGCTGTCGAAACGCACTGGAACTGGGTGTTTAGCGCCAAGTCCTTCTTGATCAATAACTGTCAACTCGGGTTTAATATCTCTGGTGCGTTCAGAATACCGTCTCTAATTCGTCACATTCTAGTTTGAATTAACCGTCTGATCTTTCTTAGCTGGCGCGGGAAATGGCCAAGGAACTGGCTCTATCACTATTATGGATACTACCATCCTAAATACTCCGCTCGGAATCGCCTCCTTCTTGAGCGGCACAAACCGCACCTCGCTCATCGTTGACAATCTTAAACTCATTAATGTTCCTACGGCAATCACAAGCAATGGAGCCACTGTTCTGCCAGGTGGAACGACCATAATTGACTCTTGGGGAGCAGGTATCGCGTATGATGATTCGGACGCCATTGGATATAGAGGTAAAGCCCAACAAGGCGGGGCCGTTCTGTTCGGAAATATCGCAAAACCGGCAGAACTCCTTGACAACAATGGAAACTGGTTTGAGAGATCGAAGCCACAGTACGCAGATGTACCTGCTAGCGGCTTTTACGACGTAAAAGCTAGGGGCGGCGCTCGAGGTAATGGTCGAAGCGACGACACGACTGCTTTGAACAACGCTCTTGCCGCTGCAACGGCTGCCGGCCAGATTGCATATTTCCCACACGGTATCTATCTAGTTACCGACACCGTCTTTATACCTCCGGGTGCAAAGATTGTCGGAGAGGTTTGGTCGCAGATTCAGGCTTCCGGTGGCAGATTCAATGACGCGGCGAACCCACGGGTCATGCTCCGAGTTGGCAACCCAGGCGATGTTGGTAGTGTTGAAATTCAAGATCTCATCTTCGGAGTGAAAGCACCAACAGCCGGTGCTATCCTGATGGAATGGAATATCAAAGCTAGTGAGAAAGGAAGCGCAGCAATTTGGGGTAAGTCCTTGCTCCACATGAGGAAATCGCTCAAAGCGGAATCTCTTTAAAATAACACAATAACAACACAAGTCAGGTGCTAACATTGATTGCATCAGATACCCATTGGAGAGTCGGCGGTTCGATTGGGAGCAATCTTCAAGCTGGCCAATGCCCCAAGTTAACCGGACAAATAAACCCCAATTGCATCGGTAAGAGTGAACTTTCTAGTATCGAGAAATCGCTGTCTAGGAACGAGGCTGACAACAACGCGGTTTAGCCGGCTCCATGCTGTTGCATATTACACATGGTTCGACAGGTTATTTCGAGAACGTCTGGGCATGGACTAGTGACCACGATCTTGATATCATAACCCAAGATCAAATCGATATATATGTTGGGCGTGGTATCTTGATTGAATCTCAAGGCCCAACATGGCTTTACGGCACAGCTTCAGAGCATAACGTTCTCTACCAATACCAGCTGCAAGGTGCCAAGAATATATTCATGTCCTTGATTCAAACAGAGTCCCCATATTTCCAAACCTCCCCAGGGGCACCAGCGCCCTTCCCTTACCAGGCTGGAAGCTCTATCCCGGCCGTCGGAAAGAGAGATTTGCAAGACGTGTTCGAAGGCAACGTCAGTGTCGCCATTGATGACTTACTTCAAAAACGCCAGACCTCCCCTCTCGCGGCCTTTACCCTCGACCCTGGTTTCAGGGACTGTAACCCAGCCTCAATCACTTGCCCTGTCTCCTGGGCTCTTCGGATAGTTAGGTCCGAGGACGTTCACCTTTATGGCGCAGGGCTTTACAGCTGGTTCCAGAACTACGACCAAGGCTGTCTCCGTAGCTCCGGTTGCCAGTGGAATGTTGCTCAAGTCGATGGTGCGACAAAGAAACTTAGGATGCAGAATCTTATTACTGTCGGTTCCTCAGTCATGCTTAACAACCCTCTGAACCTCGCCATCTTTGCCGACAAGACTAGAAATGGCTTCGCCTCCTCAGCCCTAGCCTTTGAGTCTGTCGCGGGAAGCGGTGGCAGCTTCGGTGATGACGGAGGTACCTCTGTCGGCTATGACGGAGCGAATGGTGGTGCCGATGAGCTACACGTCCGAATTATCTCTACCTCCCGCATTCCGCCTGGTGAGGAAATGGAGCCCGATCGTTCCAATCAAAAGTATTACTGGGAGGCATATATCGGTGAAGCTGGCACAGGACTACGAGCCGGTTGTCTCTACTACGAAGCTCGCGAGCACATCGGCCAGGTTGTATCTCCTAAACCAGCTGGTGTCTATGGTTCTTATATTGGCCCCCCCCCAAAAGGCCAAATAATCGTCCACGGTAACAAGTGTACATACGAAACCACCTCGAGCACCGCTTTCTTATCCTTTAATGAAGGAGATAAGTACGGTGAACTTTCCTGCGAAGGTTTCTCTTCCAAGTTCAGCTGCTATAAGATCGGTGGTCAGGTTCCCCGTCAACCGGATACTTACTGCACCGGCAACTTCTGGTACATCGAGGGTGTCAAATGTGACCTCGTCGGCTACAAGAGCCTCGAACCCAGAAATAAGAACTTCTTGGCGCCAGCCGACATTTCACTTGAGTTCTTCAGAAGATGGTTGAGGAGAAATACGCTCAATCCGACCCAATCATTTTATAGGCCAAATAGACAGTTATTTTATACCCAAAGGCGACCCGAAAACCATTGGGACGGAAGGCCGGGGCTCTCTGACAGAGCTAGACATCTGGCCGCCCGCGTCGGGCTTTATACTATTTGGGTATGTCTGCCTCCCCCCATGACCTCTAATCAGTCCGTAGGAGCATCTTCGCATGTATTCTGACAGCTGGGTAGGAAGGTTGGCCGTCCGTCCGCTATGATGGCCAGCACGCCCGCGACAATGACTTCTACGATCTCGAAGGTTTCCTCCGTAACATTCAAGCAAACCCGCCACCTCACACAAACGGGAGACATGACTACTTCATGATGATGTCTACTGTCTTCGCCGAACAAGCAGAGGGCACAGTTTGGGTTATGACCGAAGACCCTCGCCGAATCATGATGACAAACATCTGGCTCAATGCTGAGTACAGAACCCTAGCGGAAGGTGGCCGCGACTGGGTACAGCGTATTATTGCCGTCGACCTTGAGGGTGGAAACCCGCATGTCATCTTCTCCAGATTCCCAGACGGAGTCGAGAACCGTGCCAGCCCATCAAATCCAATCCGCTGGACCGGACCGATGCCATGGGATTGGCCCGTAAGGGGTCTTCCACCAGACAACGACGGCCCGCCAAGGCCAAGCGGCAGTCCATCAGCTGGCAAACGGGATAAGGTTTCCGAGAAACCAGTGGTATTTGATACCCGTGATAGACGTGACGCTCGTGAGATCGCAGAGCGCGAATTCGAAAGGTTCATGGAGCGTTCACGACCCGCCGATGGGTCCCTGGCGCCCCCAAAGACGCCGTCGGAGGCAGCTCTCAAGAGAAGGCAACTTGAAGGGTACATCTTCGAACGTGTGGATTACGGTGCTGACTGTTTGGAGACCATGTACGCTCTCTGGGGTAATATGACCCATGTTTGTGAGCCCTTCGACATGATCTTCTCAACAAGGAGTTACGAGAAAATTAAGGGCACCTATAAGTGGAATGACTTCTTCGGTTAGAATGTGTCATCAAAATCTTCTACCCATCGCATCACACATATTAGCTAGTAGGAGCTCACTATAGTTTTGAAGGAGGAACTCTATTCTCATGATCAAGTAGCGAGTTTTAAAATAGTAATTTTAGTTTAGAGTAGTCTACAGCTGAATAGAATATAAAGGGACCTAAGTCTAACTTGCCATTACTCTCTTCTAAAATCCGAATAAAATCAAGCTTACTAAAAATAATATCAACTTTCAACGCAAGATTCTAGCCTCTTTAATTACCACAAATTAGCAAGTAATTTCAGTACGCGTATCCACCGACAGTCCATGAGAGAACCACACACCCCAAATGCACCAAAAGAGTGTTTTCTGCTCTTATATGACAGAGGGAAGAATCCCGCACATCATTTGGCCTCGTTCCAAAAAGTTGGGGTCTGGAGACTAATGTAGTATTAGTCTTCAACAGGTTCCTCAGCGCCTTCCGGGTCAGTGCTCTCTGCATCAGATTCCGTTCGGAAACCTTCGCGCAGACTATCACTTTCAGACTCTTCATCGTCCAACTCTTCGTAGTTATTGTTATAAATATCCAAATCAAGCTGAAACCGCTTCTTGTCTGCTTCAGATAGCTCTTGGTCGGGTTTATCCAAGTGGCTATCCTGAAGATCGATCCTCTGCACGAGTCCACTGCATACACAATCACAATCACAATTAGTACACCGTGGCACGATAAGATCTTAAGACCATTTAGTCGAGTTGACACTCGGAGCTCGCACGTACCTCTCAATCAATCCTAGCAACATAGGATCAGTATATCTCTCCTTGAAATGTGTTAGATCTCCCTTCTCGCATTCCCCGGGGGGATTAAAATATTCCCTCGCCCTCCCTTGTTTCGCTAGCCTAACAGGATGAGAATGATCCACAACCCTTGCGGCAAGAGAAATCTTAAACAGAGACCTGTTGTGAATAACATCCTCGAACGTTCCCCCGACCTTGAAGCGATACACGAGCACCGGTTTTGTTTGTCCGAAGCGGTAAGCTCTTGCGATGGCTTGTTCTTCGTCCTGGGGTGAGAAATCGAAGTCAAAGATGACAACCCTAGACGCAGCTGTTATATTTAACCCAACCCCACCGGCCTTGGTTGAGATAAGCATGATGTTTGCTCCTTTTCTAGAATCGAAGGAGGTTATCAATTCCTGTCGGTCCTTAGGCTTCGTGTGCCCGTCGATACGATGAAACCGAGTAGATTGAAGTTTCAGGTGATCCCCGATATAATCTAACGTCGGAATCGAGCTTGAAAAAACAAGCAGTTTTTCGTTCATCTTCTCGCTGAGGTGTAATATTTCAAACAGGCAGGTCATGCGGTTGCTATGGATTGGAGAATCAAAATCTTTAATCGTATGCGAGTACTTGCAAAGGTTCAGAAGAGTCTTTAGATGAGCATCATCCAACAAATCTTCTTCTCTGATTCCGTGAATAGTAGACCGCGATAAGCCTATGTATACGTTAGCTTGGTTGACAGCCAGGAAGAGATGCCTATCTAACGCTATACTTACGGCTACTCCAATTTATTTCCAGACCCTCCTTCTTCGCCTTTTTATCCGCTCTCTCTTTGAAGACCTCTAAGAGGATCTTTGGGTGATTGAGCAGTGTTCGCAGGCATCTCACATGATCAAAGAACCCTTTAATCTCGAGGTTTTCGGGCGCCTGACTGATAGAACCGGATGTAATGTTTTCTTGAACAACGTTTTGAGCGAACAGTGAATATAACTTACGTTGAATCTCAGTGAGTTCAACGGAAATCAAGAATTCAGTCTTCTCCGGAAGGCGGTGTTTAATCCGTGCTAGTCCACACCGATTCATCTTGGGAGACATAACGTGGCGTAATACCTTGAATAAAACGGCGAAGTTAGCACAAAATTCTTGTGATGAGCCTCAAACAAGGTCAGGGACTGAATGGAGAGAAACTTACAGCAAGGCGTCTCAAAGCAACCCTCCGCTGGTCGGGAGATGACTCTTCGTATAATCCAGCCTCGATTGGGGATGTAAAGAACATCTTGAACTTCCCTTTCGGACCCAACATTCCCTCCGCAACCCATTTAGTCAGGCAATAATATTCTGTGAGATTGTTAGCTAGCGGAGAGCCGGTAAGTGCAATCCTTGAGTTCGTGACGATTCGGCCAAGTGCTTCGGATATACCAGAAGTCTGGTTTTTCATAGCATGTGCTTCATCCGCAATGACAATATTGGGCGTTTCGAGGACGATTCTGCTCAACTCCATCGCTAGTTTAAATATCTCTTCTTGTTCCTTCGTCATGGTTGGTTCTTCCTTTTCCTCTTCAGTTTCTTTACCGGCGGCTGTGTCTTCACTCTCATAATCGCTCCCATCATCGCCCCCGTCATTTCCATACTCGTCGTCCTTTTCCACCTTCCCTTCTTCATGTGTATCATTTTCACCGTCTGTATGGGTAACCTCGGCCTCTCGAGCTTTTGCACTCGTTCTTGTAGTTCGAAGTTTCACCGTTTCTGCAGCTGCCCCGCCCCTTTCTCTCAGCTGTTTATCTTTACCTAAGCTTCCCAAGGCAAAGTCTCGAAGCATCTGATACCCTAACATGAGGACCCCGCCCTTTTCTTCCCACTCTCTCAACATGCTGACGCGTGGTTTCGGGTCTTTTAGCTGACTTGGTATATAAATATTCAAGAGCTGCTGATCGTTTGATTTAGGAACCCACTTCGAGAACTCTTCCTTCCAGTTCACGAGTAAGCCTGGGGGTGCCACGATAAGAACGTGTAATGAGCCTCTCAAATGATTGGGGATCTGCTCAAGCACACCCTTTTCCTTGGACTTGCCGGCCTCGGAAATAAGATATAAAAGCGTGATCACTTGGAGGGTTTTGCCCATACCCATTGTATGTGCGAGCAGGGCGCCCTCATCCTTTTGCACCACTTCGCGCCAGAGAAACTGGATTCCTTCGACCTGGGAATCAAAAAGTTTGCCGGCAATGTGGTGAGGGAACGGGATGGGGTCGAATTCTGGCCCGTGGCCAGGGTTCACGATGATATGAGGAGGCGTGGTTTCTAGCAATCCGTCGCCATTTTGGAGTTCTAGTTCCTCAGTGGTAGCACTAGGTGTACTATCTGTAACTTGATTGATTTCGTTGTCAGCAGGTTAGAAAGGCTTTTGTCAACGTGTAAAATCTAAACCGTACCTACGACATCGATGCTAGGCCCGGGTGACGAATATCCTAGATAAGACCGCGTACCAGTCTCGCCGCCGCTAAAGCTAGTGATAAGTCCTGCATCTTTGGTATCTGAACCTATGTTAACATGTTAGAGACATATATGTGAGGGAAATATAGTCAAGTTTACACTGACCAGTCGGGAATCCGTCTTCCGTGACGGTAAGTCTACCAACGGGACACAACTCAGGCTGGGGACTACGGCCGCCGCATTCAGAGGAAGGAGGTGTTAGATCAGAGATCCTAGGCCTCTTTAAATCGGGTAGGGGAGCCTCAAGTAGGCGCGCTTTTGCCTTCTCCTTGGAAGATACCGTCACCCGCTGCAGATTTTCAGCCATTAAAATCGCCTAGTGTAGCGGTACAAACTACACGCTTATCAAATAGTCTAGAAAAGGATTGTTGAGATAGTTATGTGAGCCTGACTCGATCTCGAGGGCAAGGTTCGTATTGGTGGGAGACAAGCGATAGAGGAAAGGAAGCTACAGAGCCGCAGATATAGGAATACTACCACGAGAAGGTTCTCTTTGTATAGATTAGTCTACAACAAAGGATACTAGGGATGGGGAGCAGCTCGTAGAAACCAAGAGAAGACACGCACGCTAAGATATACAAGAGTGAAACAAACGAAGCTTTCGTCGGAACAAAAGAAACATCCACAGCAGTTTCAAACCCTCTCTTCACTACCAGCTACCTGGTGCCCCACCCGCCGCCGCACTACCAGGTTAAGATTAGACTGATGTACAAACACCGAATTAAATAGCGACCAATCTTCCGCGGGGTCTGCCAGCTCAAAGCTGAATCTGAGCAGTAGTGTTGGTATCAGTTTGTATATTTCCAGGAGGCTAATATTCCGCCCAATACACTGTCGAGTTCCGCCGCCGAACGAAAACAATCCTCGATTCATAAGCTTCTTCTGCTCCTCGCTAGATTGGATCCATCTTTCAGGTCTCCAGAGATCTGCGTCTTCACCAAAAACCGTCGTGTCGCGGTGCATAGCCCATGCATTTACACCGATTGTTGTCCCAGCAGGGAACTCGTTCCCGTATAGCGCAATGGGTCGAGTGTTGACACGCTCCAGAGGGAGTCCGATGGAAGCGTGTATCCTTAGACCTTCTTTGATCACGGCGTCTAGGTAATCCAGGGTTTGGGATTCGGGCCAGGTGACAATCGAGGATATTTGACCAAGTTGAGCTGCCGTATCGATCTCCCTAACAAGCCGTTCCATTGTGACTGGATTTCGAAGCAGGTGATAAAAGATTGCTCGCAGGGTTATCGCCGTGCTATCGCTCCCAGCAACGATCTATTGAAGGATCCAAGTTAGCTTCCGCGTGATTCGTCCGAATCGATAGGCAGCCTTACGTTCGTATTCGTATACGCCAAAACCCGAAAGTCATCCACAACATCCGGATACTGCTTCCTAGCCGCCAAAAACCTAGATAGGAAATCTTTCCTCCCATTTTCAGACAGATATTCCTTGTCATCGTACCTCACGCTTCTCAGCCTCTGCTGCATCTGTGCCATGGTGAACTGCACCACGGGCGATGTCGAAGGTCGGGACTTGTATTTGTGATACGGCTTGATAAACCATTTGTCCACCCACGGAATCTGACCCAATATCTGAATTCGAGACAGGCTATGAAGCGTCTGTATGATCCCGCTAACATCTTCACCCTTTTCTAGGAAGCCAAACTTCTTTGAGAAGGTCATCTCCCCGATGACGTCGAAGGCGTAGTATTGCAACCAAATAGCAAAATCGAGAGTTTGACCGGACATCTCCTCGAGCTTCTTGAGAAATAGCGAAGTTGTATCATCCACGAATGGCTCGTATTCAACAATCGTGGTCATGGCATAAGCTTTGGCGACAGGTTTGCGTAACAGCTGGTGGAATTCCTCATTCGTTGTGTTGAACATGTTCTCATACGGCTTCCCACGAACAATAAACTGCTGGGGGGTATAGAATTCGGACTATTCGGGCGAGATGGAATACTTGTTAGCCAGCTATAATGTGTTCGCGTTTATCGAGAGGCGGGAGGCGGCAGAGGTAGTTACCTTGGGGAACTTGTCCTGGACATTGTAGATAGCTTGGATGGCATCCAATCCGGATACGCTGACACAGTTCGGGCCAACCCTCACGACGTTGCCGTATTTCTTGTGAAGCCTGACATAGGTATCTTGAGCATCACCTCTCTTGACATAGTACACTCTCCAGAGGTTCGTCAGCCCGGCCAGGAAAGGTCCCGGTATCCGCCGCAGTCGAAAATGATTTCGGAGTAAAATGGCGAAGACGACAAGAACCCCTACGAGGAGGATGCGTGAGAGCAGTTTAAGCCATCCGAACTCCATTGTCCCTTGTTACTCGAGTACCCTGTACCCCGCGCACCGTGTCTCCTCTTTATTGCCCTTCCTCTCCTTTGTTCTTTTAAAACCTTTGTTTTTTCGAATTCTATTATTTTAGTCTTGTGAACGCGAACTTAATATGGGGCTTATTATAAGGGTGCCGGAAATGGAATAGCTGATATCTTTGTAATCGACCTGATGGAAATTAAGAGTCTGTGTGGCAGGCCCGAGACCATGAATTCGAGGCTAGGCCTGAGAACCAAATCAATCGAATGCGTTGCGGGCGAGGTTGCGAGATGGTAGCACAAAGATCAGTCTCGTAACGATCAAGATACAGTGCATGCAGAGAGCATGAGCAGTTGGCCAACGTTGCGTTGGAGGGGACGCTTTGAGCAAGAACCGCTCAGAAGCAAAAGTATGTACTGTATTATATATATTTATGTGCTTGATTGAGAGTAAAAACTAAAGGCTGAGGTACCGATTAAAGCAGAAGGAGAAGAGAAAAAAAAAAGAGGAAGAATGGCTGCCAGCCCCAACGGATGCGAAGTGAGGAGGGACTCTCCTCTACACGCATGCATGCATGCATGCCTCTATTATAAGAACTTCGAACGTTTAGACTAAGAATGCCCTCACAGAGGAAAGGCAAAGGAACAGGAAAAAGGAAAAAGGAACAGGAACAGGAAAACCTGCCAGTAATCGCCAAGTTTCAGTGGCTTTCTCCTTCACATCGACATCTAGCTAGATTCAAAAACTCATCGTGCGTGCGGTTTAGGCACTGATTGCCAGCTTTTCCCAGCTGAAACTAGGATCTCGCACTAAGTACCCACCTGCTTGGTAATTGGGTCCGACAATCCCCACGAGGGAGTTGAAAAAGCTACCAGGAAAACGGAAGCCGGTGCTAGTTCTGGCCATGCAGATGGCATGCTAGCATTCAATTCCTCGAAGGTTTTGAGTTCTGACAGGGGGGTGAGCTTTGCCTGCTAACCGGGCTTAGTGCCCCAGGTTTGACGCTAGCCTCCAGATCCCATTACGAACATTGAAAAAAAAAAAAAAAAAAAAAAGCCGCAGACGCAATTCACAAGCTATCAAATATCGTATCTGATAAGTACCTCGGGGCTCATTTCCTTGCACCATGCTTGCGTGCTCCCCTCGGTCGATATATCAATACCGGCACCTCAACGGCTCGAACGGCTACCCAAATGTACCTTGGCGTCTACTCCGGATAACAACGTGCAGCCAATAAACGAGTACGGGGAACAATGTATCCTTGCTGCCGACGTCGAGTCCCACACGAACAAATCATAAAGCTTGCGTCTACACATGTGAATGAATCCGTTGCATATCTCCCCAATTTCGAAGCTTGCCTTTCGCATATGCGGCGTGATACCTGCTTTATATCTCACAACAGGCAAACAGGCGGATCGGGCGGAAACTGTCAGTTTGCGAATGAATCGACTGGACTAGGCGGGTTTGGGAAGGTGGGGGCGTCAGCGGCACAGCTCTGGACCTCCGTTCATTGGTTTGCTCGAATGTCCCGTCATATGAAGTCGCAAACGTTACATCACTTTCGAGAAAACGCCGATTGACGGGTGTCAAACGGAGTAATTTAAAAGCCATATTTATAGCTGTGGATACTATCGTGGATTGCTCTTCCCGATGGCTCCACTTTCCATGATCCTCCTCAATGGAACTCGGTTTTGGAGGGCTCCGTCGATTGCTCTATCGTACCACGTCTGCGTCAGCTGGCGCTACTGGTGTGCGCACAATTGCTCCACGTACAAGGTGTTCCTTGACGGCTGTTCCGGTTGTCCAGCTTGCCGTCGGCAAATTGCGTCCACGTCGAATGACCCACTTTCGACCCTGGTTTGACCCTTACACAACAGCTTGACAGAACTGGGGTTGAATCAATACCCACACTAAATACATTTACGCTTTGAGGAAGAGAGTCTGTGACGGAGAAAAAGCCCACCAAGGTCTATTGATTCATAAATTTATAAAGGTTTTAACAACTGTCCTAAGATCTCGCTAAGTAACGGACGTAGAGCATCACAGCTACCACAGCCAAGCCACCGTAAAAGACATGAAACCGGTTCGAGTTCCCTAAGCCCTTGGGCCTTTCAAGGCTCCTCTTCACCTCCTCCTGAAACCTAACTTTTATGCGCTCCTCCTGTGCTTTAAGCTGCTCCCGCAGCATCATAAACTGTCCCTGACAATCCCGCAGCGATAAAATAGGATCCGACGACAACTGCGGTTGATATACCCCTTCTTTATCCGTCGGCCAAGCGTGCAAGCCCCGAATTGTAGCCATCAGGTTCACCATCGGGAATTCGGCCTCTATTTCCTTCCGAGCTGTTAAAAGGGCTCTCGCTGCAAGCAATCCAAATTTTGTTGTCCCTCTCCCATCATTAGAGTATCGCGAGCTTTTAAGATAACTGGCGAGGCCTGTATCCCTACTTCCACATCGGCCTTCATCCTCGGAAGCGCTGTCCGAAGCATAAGTATCATCTTCCGGCCAAATATTCTCCTTTCTCCCTATGTTAAAATAACCTTTAAAGAACTCCCAGACTTCGGGATAACGGTCACGAACGGCGTCGGAGGTACTAGATTCTATATCAAATTGCTCTGGCCATGGACGACCCAGGTCACGAAAATGGGCTGTGAAGCCGCGTTTTCCGGGTGCTGGCGGGCGCCCGTACGGCAACTTTGAGGACGGGCGCTGGAAAGCGAGAACTTGAAGATAGCAAGGGACATAGCCTTCACCATGGAAACGGCATATGTACGGTGCTGTAAACCACTTGATCCACCGTTTTCGGAAATGCGTCGCTGTGTGAAGTAGTACTTGGCCATTCCGTCTCACCTTCATGCTACTTAAGAGGTAGAATGACCGAAGGGCGGGGAACTGTGGTGATGGAAATTTTGTAGTTAGCTAAGCGGTAGCCGGACGGTTGATCAATAACTAGCTTACTCGCGGGGCCCAGGAGGTCCATCTTTCTGGAGCCTCGATGGCGATAGCAAGGTGCTCGAGATATGGGAACTCTGAAAGAGCCTCGAGATCCAGTTCGTCTTCATTATCGGAGCGAATAGGTATCTCCAAAATGCGCCAGGTACGTTCAGTTTGGTAAGCCAAGTGATCAATTCTATAGGCGAGTAGGTTAGGACCATCGTCCATCGGAAGTCCATAAGTATCGCTAGGAGGGCGACGGAGCCATCGATAGTTGACCTGTATCCAGAGTTTTTTCAAGGTCCTTGAATGCCGCTCTAAGGCTCTCCTTCCTACATATGTAGCACCTTCATCCCCCAAAACGTCGAACGCCCAGTGCAGAGAATATAAACTATTTCATAGATTAAGAAGCAGAGATTCCAAACGCACCGGGGGCTGTCCGTTCGTCCCGTAATACGACGAGTATACAGCCAGTTCCGTAAGATTGTCGAATTTTGCCGACGGTATCTTCCAAAGAGCCAATATTTCGTCGCAGGCTATTAACTCCATCTTTTTGATATTCTGAAAAGGTATTAATTTAAGCTCGTCTGTTGGAAAGGATCTAAAGTTCCGCAAGCTGAAGTGCTCAAGGTTCTCAAGAATCCCCACCGACTGCGGATTAGGAATCGGAGGGGTCGAAGAGTACCGTGTAGGTTCGAAGCTAGCCGTTAAGGACAGTGATTTCAGTTGTTTAAGGTATTTTTGGCATAAGACCAAGGCAAGGCCGATGCTAGATAAACCCGAACCCGATTTCCTGACCGATATAGAGTCGACTGAGGGTAGGAGAGGAGCTGCTAGAATTTTCTTGACTGCCTCGCCTCTTATGCGTTTAACCTTAGCCCGAGTCAAAGGTGATAGATACCTCAGAATAGCTACTGAATCCGTTCTGTGATGTATCGCGTAAGTAGTTGAACAAGTTGAACGAGGGGTATACGCATAGGACACTGTACTCTATGAATTCCAGCCTTCTCTGGTCTAGCGATTCGACAAAGGCGGCCAAGTGCACAGCTCCTTCGTGCTCCAGTACAAACCCATCGGGTACATCTCGAGCTTCAAGCGGCCTAGGGCCTCCAGGCACCTTCATCCAGTTCCTTCTGATCGATATCCGCCGTATGAACCCGAGACATCTGTGCTCTTCATTTGCCAAAAGAAGGTGAACTGTTGGTTCACCGAACCCTTGAGGCCCAAGCTGAAGAATTATATGACGGTACGCCTGCGGGGCAGAGAGCCCCCAAAACCGTTTGCTAACTAAGCAGCAGGAACCTAGACCGCGCAAAACCAGAGGAGAAACCTGCGGATGATTCGGTGTCAGGTATTTTCTAAAGGCGGATATATATATACCACCACCCTTTGGACCGCTTTATCCGAGGCAATTTATATATATAGTCGGGGACACCTTAACTCACCGCGACATAGCCGATTATCTCGACCAGGATCTCGTTCGGTAACTCATCGACAAGGGCCATACTAGCAAGCTATCAATGTCGACGTCTCCGTCAATCGAAGTAATTTTGGTGTGCACGAAATGATTAGAGCTAGTTAGGTGTAGAAAGTCACCAGCAGACATCGGACAAGTCCAAAAACCTTGTTATTGAATTCCATCGCGCGCGGGGGCCTGTATCGATCCTGGAGTTGACATGCAAGTTTTGTCGGCTTGGCTTCCAGATTCCAACAGCACCACTCCGCATTGCAACACCAGTGAAGAATCAATCATGTAGCACGTCGCTCTTCTAAATGATCAGTCAACCAATATATAAATTTTGTGCATGAAAAGTACTAGCTATATACAATCCACCAACCCCGCCTCTTCGATCTCATCAATATATACATCTAAATATTTACAGCCGCTTTTGAGCAGAAAGCGATACAATCTCTTATCTGCAATCGCCATCCCTATCTTAACACGTATTTACAGGTTCCCCACCCCCTCGTCCTCACCGTTGAGGCTCAATCGTCACTTAAAGTTTAAGTGAAACTCTGGAGAATTGGAACATAAGTGCTGACGGCGAGACCATTTGGTGGCTCGATGTTCTGGAAGTAGTTGGCCGGCCACCATGGACCAGCAGCCCACCAAAGAACACCAACCCAGGCACCAGAGTTCACAGCGTAGGTAAGACCATCCTGGATAGCCTGTTTGCACTGGTTGTTGTTGCCAGCACCGACCTCACCGAGGATGCACTTGACATTGTTCTGGAGACACCAGTTCGTAGCATCGGTAAGACGCTCCCTCAAGATGGTGGCGGAAACGCAAGTTTCACTGGTACCGGAGGAGTCGCTGTCGAGGTACTGGTGCATCTGGAAGATCATATTGTTAAGGGGGTCCTTGAGTTTGATCATGGTGGGGGCGTTGACGGAAAGCCAGGACCAAGCACCAGACCATTGGTTACCCTCGACGAGGATGACATTGGTAGCACCGGAAGCACGGATACCATCGATAGCGGCCTGGTTGAGGGAGACTACGAGGTTCTGGTCCATGGTGTGGTACTCGTTGTTGGTGTCGAAGATGACACGGGGGTTATTCTTATAACGGTTGGCAACGTTAGTCCACCAGGTCTTGAAGGCGTTGGTGTCGGTGATGATGGCGCCGTTGAAGCGGCCGTAGTTGTGGGGGTCAATGACGGCGTAAGCACCCTTGTTGGTGACATAGTTGATAATGGTGTCGAGGCCTGAGATGTAGGCGCTATCAAAGGGGCCGGTGAGACCGCCAGATGTTGGAGGAGAGATACGTTCCACTATATAACCTGTCAGAACAGGAACTACAATATTGGTATTGTAACGAAGAACACTCACTCTTGGTATTGATACGGAATGTATTGAGACCTCGGGCGACGAAGTAGTCGATAGAGGATGGGGATGGCCATGTGTAATGGGTCCCCAAAACACCAGGGATGGAGTTCTCGCCGAACTCAGCACCGGCTTCATTGACACCAACATATGTGAACTTCTTGGTTCCGGTTGGGGAAGCACTTGGAGTGGTGGTGCGAGTGGTGGTGGTAGACGTCCTCGGGGTGGTGGTAGGAGTTCTTGTGGTAGTGGGGGTGGTGGTCACGATTCTGCTGTTGGAGGTCGTAGTGGTAGTCCTAGCAGTGGTGGTAGATGTCCTGGCGGCAGTGGTAGTAGCAGTGGTAGCTGGTCCGCCAGGCAAGCACTGGCTGTAGTAGGGGTTCAAGCTGAAATAGATACGATATGATGTCAGTATACCAATGCAATGATCCATGATGTATCGATATATTGGCTTATGCATATTGGGGAGATATCGATACTTACACTGAGCAGTAGTTTCCAGACTGGCATGTCGTTGGGCCGGTCCAGCCAATACCACCGCCTAAATCCAAGCAATCGTTTTATTAGTTCATCTTCTTGTCATACAGCTATATCAATTCGACCTCATGAGATCAGGCACAAATGGGGTGCATCTGTATACGTACATTGTCCCCAGACGGACTGCTGGGCAGAGGCAAGCGCGGCACCGCCGGCAATCAAAGCTGCAATTTCGACCTTCATGATCGTTCCGAACAATCGCAATCGAATCCTGTGCGAGAAAAATATAACAAAGGTACTCCCTATCCAGCACCCTATAACTACTTGCAAGTAAGATGGTGATGAAGTGGATAGAAAAGATTCCAAAGAAGACGAGACTGGCTCACTATATATACACGCAATTGGCGGCCCACAATTAATCAATCCTCCAAGGAGATCGCGATAGACACCCTGACAGTGATCTCATGACGCCTCATCTCGCATTCCCTTCCCAACCTCCACTCCTAGTCCTCTGGATAGCGCACTCTATCGGCTTCCACGCCCATGTCGACATATCCAACGGCCAGGAAAAAAGTGTTGGAGGAGGTCTTGCGCAACAGTGCCGGGGCCTCCTTGGCCCACAGCCTGTTTCAAGCGGGATCTGGTTCCGAACCAAACTCCACCGCCCAACCAAGGCGCGCAAACTATCGCAGGGCCGCTATGACCGTTTGTCGGTTCGTTTCCTATTAATATGGAGGTACGGAACATTCCATGGCCCTTCGGTGCCTGTCATGTGGTTCTCAACATCACTCGAGGCAAGGGTACCGATGGGGTTGATGTCCGGTTCCGTTTCAGAACACTGAAATTTCGACCTTATCGACAAACATACCTGGTACTAGGTTCGCTCTGGATATGGATCCCCTCCTAGACCACTTGACAATGGCGACTACGGCTACGGCATCTTTAATAATCTTCTCCATTCTTGGAAAGGCTCCGCGGCCACTTGAAACTCAATACCCTAATCCTTCCTCTATTGAAGAAAGTCAACGGAACCACGGGAAGCAAATTTCGAAATAAGCTCTCTCAAGCTTTCATGACGAGGGATAGGTGATTTTATATTAATCACTTGCTTCGGACAATCTCATTCCGTGGGAAATCGTGCTAGGGGCCCCTCCCCATGTCCAGATCCAGCCTTCCTGGCCTGGATTGAATTCCATTAGGCAAAATGCTCGGTAAGACGTACCCGTTGACTAGCCACGAAAGTCCGCGACGAAAAGATCGGGAAGATGAGAATACAGTGATTTAGGTGCCCATGGCCATATCTACATGATAGCGGGCGTACATTGAGCACGTTAATATATTAATAAACCCAGATCCTATAGCTCGCAAGGAACTGGCATTCCCCTTGACCAATTCACATATATGCCCCGGCGCACTTGGTAAGGATATATATACTATCGATATGTTGTGACCGCCCGGCTATAAATATAGAGTCCTTAAGATCTCGTTCGGCCCCATCTCGTCCGTGGAACTCGCGTTGATACGACTGCATGCGTACTGGGAACTTCGGATGCCTCATCCTGAATTCTCATTCTCGACCACCCACAGACTGGACGTGACGAAACGCACAAAAACTCCGATCTTCATCCCATCTGTCAACATGCACGGCTCTCGGACGGCAGATATCACTTATATAACTAAAACCTGTATTTTATAACCCCATCCTGGTCCGGGATATAAAAGCCACAGAAGATTTCGGACGCATTCATCGCGGTTAGGAGAAATAGATCTAAAACGGAGATATTCGAACTATTGGCACAATTGGCGAGGGTCCCTTAAGCCTGAACGCTGCTGCTCATGATCAGCTCCGCCGTTATCTGAACTTACGCCTCGAATATGCACGCTTTGTAAAATACTAGCACTTAAAGCCCCAGATTCCCGATTTCGTATGGGCCATTCGCTTGCAGGTATAAATAGCATCAATGAATTTGGTGTAGCTATTAGCTAACGTCAGCTTAAATCGTCAACAAGCGTTGACGTTGCAACTTCTGATCTAACTTTATACATCGAACCACTGACGGTTGTATAACAGGCGGCAGCGGATAAGGCTACCACTGTTTGGTAGTCGGTAATCCTCTAGTGAGTGTAGGATTCAATCACACCAAATTTCGGGCCATGGTGTACTACGTACTAGTATAAGATTCAAATCACAAACCGTAGTGCGATCAAAAAATTAACCATCCATTTGTTGGTACGGGCCTATTTTACTTCTCGAGCTCATGCTCACACCCCACTAGATTAAGTACTAAAGTAGTTAACGGCACGGGTTTGGCACAGGAATTCGAAGAGCTTGCATATTTCCGCCTTGAGAAAAATATAATCAATAGCCAGGACTTTTTTGGTGTATATATATCGAGCTGAAGAACCACCTGGGGCGAGTCTGGCTCCACTTGTCTCGTGAGACCCCAATCCCGGCGACGTTCCAGGCCTGCGTGAATTCGTGAAGCAGTGTCCGATTTCTGTCGGAACAGCACAATATCCCATTCGGATGGGCAGGAGTGAAGGTATGTTACTCAATTGCAAGGTGTCTTATACTGTTACTCCACTATAAGGGTGGCCTCCGTTTCGTCACGCACTATTTTACCGACTTCTTCGATTGAAATCCATCAATCGATGTGCCTGCGTCGAACCAGTTCGTGAACACATCAGTCTTATATGACGGCTGTAACGCTAAGTCCGGGTCCTGCTAGGAGCTTCCAGCTCCCATTGGACGCAGCTAACAGCCGTTCAGTGTAATTTCCTTTTCTCGTGTAACCACCCGTTCGAACACGGGGCTTACGTTATAGGCCGTCTGTGCGGTGGAGACCAAAAAACTCACATCCTCAATGGTTGCTCCCTTGATATAACAGTTGGCAGAGGTTTTTCCAGCCACATCATTGTCAGCGAGTCGTCTCACCTCCAACCCATATAAGGTCGGTAGGTAAGCGGTCACACTGTTCAATTGACCTTTCTATCAACTGGGTAGAGCCATTCCCTCGCGCGCCTTCATTTACCTAAAAAATGGCCAGGAAAATCAAGCAGATGCTCATCCTCGGAGCCACAGTTTATAAATTAACCGAGAATGGCTACCTACTTATATACCAAAGATATTCGAAAAATTTTGGAACCTGACTACGTCGAGGTGGCTGAAATTTTAAGAACAAAAGGAAGAGATGCAGCAAAAAAGGCTCTTGCTACTATTCTTAAGAAGAGAACTCAAAGGTCGCTCGAAGTCGGGGAATATAATAATGCTAAATATGATTTTTTTTCCAAACTTACCGCTAAGCATGAGATTCTAGCTTTCGAGGATATGGAACAGGGAAAGGATGCCTTGAAAGAATTTCATAAACGAATAACCGCCCCTCCCGGTTTGTTCCCGTTTATTGCGGGAAAGAAGATGGAGGCAGCATTGAGGCAGGTTGAGATGATTCAGAAAGAAAGCACCAAGTGGATCCCGCACTGGTCTGATGTTATCGAGGAGAGGTCGCCGCGCCGCCACGTGCGGACAGACAGGTACGAAACCCTGTCCCTATATATCCTGGTGTTGTTATTCTAACCTGGCAAAGAATATTCCGAGACGAATCGGCCGTCTATGGCGTATCTTGGGTAGACGGCAGGACGGTTGTTAGAAATCTTGTTACTGGATGGGTCTTGCACGCGAAGGGGAAGTGTGATGTGGCCTATTTTGCTGAGCGTATAGGCGGCATGGATATATACGATAAGGATTACGAATCGAATCGACAAGATGTTTGGGTGAGAGTCGACCTCAACACCGACGAAATGAAGTGGATTCTTCCGGAAGACATACCTCGTTCACACGATGAATCAAAGTGGCACCTAATACCGAATCCATCGGCGAACAAGGGCAAAGTAGGGGGAACGGCAACCAGGAGCGGAGAGCCCAGGCTCGTCAATCTTGATAGGCATTCCTGTAGTATTTGCCATATTGTGCCTGACATCAGCATTGACATGCTCGTCACCGACCCCAACCTCACAAGGCAGTACGGTCGGCCGATTCCCATGAGAGGAAGATGCGTTTTTGATAACCTCACCAACGGATCTCGCATGATGGATTCTGACACCTTGACTACCGACGGTATTGGTGTTTATTGGATGGTTCATCAGCGCCTTATGCTTGTGTTTGAACAGCACAACGATAACATGAGCACCATGTGGTCACACCCTTCTGATGGAAAAGTAACATCATTTTGTCATTCGCCTGATGGTATCCTTTTCATCTATAACCCCACTCAAGATCGTATAGAACACACAAAGGTTCCAGCTTACAATTCGAACCCAAGAATCTAATTCTGAATTGGGTACCAGTAGTGTGGGATCAAGGGAAGGTGAAAGGGATGGCGGCAAGTGCACGTGAGTCAGCCCTTGTCGTTCACAATGGTGTTGATATAAGAGTTTACCCTACTGCATCAATGGAAGGCCATAACAGCCGCTGGGAAAGGGACGGGATGTAACTTCCTTCAACGGGGCCAGCAGAGCTCAGTCTTGTACCTAGCAGAGCTATAGCCTGCCTGCGTGCACTATATTGTTGTATCTGAATCTTACGAGGTATGAGGGGTTGGAAGTGGTTTTCATATATGCATACCCTTCAGCGACCTCTTTGTGTTGTCCGTTTGACCTTTGAGGTGGTGCTCGTAAGGCAGGCCTTTGGTTTTGGTGGTGCTGGTGGTACCCTTTGTTGGGGACTATTTCGGTTCTTCGATACCTCGTTCGCTCCCACCTTATAGATGGATTGAATTCGACGCTGGGGCCATAGGACGGGCCGAAGCCGTCGAGACGTCCCTGAGTAGTCTGAATACCCTGGTCCCTGAGCATCGTGCAACAACCAGGGGATGTTCGGATTGAGTTAATTGCATGGTTTTAAACGGTGGTAGTGGCCAATGCCCGTGGCGGGACCCAAACCAATTCTCAATGTCTATCGATATTGTGATAACGCCACTGACAGATGCTAATTGCCTAGTCTCGTTCCCAGAGTGCCCGTCAGGCCACAGAAATCTAATTGCTATCGATAGAATCCCATGAAATAACGCCACATGATCTCGAAACCCGTGTAATAATATACATTTCGAATTTCCCCGACCCCCTTGAAAACCCCTCAAAAGGAAAAAGAAACAGACGCGCCGTTAAATGCTCCTCTCGTTTTGTACCAAGATGAATGCGTAAGACCCCAAGTAAATAAAAACTCCAGAAATGCCATCATGACCCATAAAATCCTGTTAATAATGCCAGAAAGATTCAACGCCTTTGGAAATACACGCAAAACTAAAACCCAAATGCCCCGTGAGAATATTCGTGAAACTTTTCAAACGGGCCGTAATACCCATGCAATTCGGATGGCCCATATGCTCTCACACATGCCTTTCCTTCAATCAGTGCCACGGAAGAATCCCGTACTACCATACATATACAGCTGGACCGTAACGGAAATTTGTGTCCGGCCTAGGATGTGTATTCCATGGTCCTGCGTGATATGCTTTGCAAGATTCGAGACTAGAGCGCTTCCACCAGAGTCTACAAACCGCAACGATAGCAAGTAGCCGTGAGGAACTCTCGTTCCTGGCGGCTCCAACGACATCAGGTAGAGTTTACGGCCCTCTCCACCCCAATACAATCGCTACTCTGCAAGTATCCCACTCGCACCGACTCCAAACCATCCCACACACATGTCGACCACATCGTTGGCTGTGTGGGCAGGGCCCCATGCCCAATCTTCTTTGTCGGGCCGTTCGCTCCCACTATCAGAGGCAAAACCATCCTCATTACCATCGTAAAACGCTTGATCACACCCACCGGACTGAGCGTCGAGTGAATCGGCGTTGCTCGCACCGCTATCGAAGTCTGCCATCTCCTCACCCGAAGGGCTTTCATCGAACCGGGCGGGAGGCAAAGGCTGCGTGGGATGGGAGGAACAATCCCTCGTCCTTTTCTTGGGATCCTCAGTGCTTTTGGGGACCGTAGCCTTTTTAGCGGATGCTGGTCCAGTGATATCGGCGAAGAGCGAAGCAGCATTACGCCTAATGCTTCGCCGCAAACGGGATTTTCCAAGAGCTCGCGGCATATTCCCATTCTTTGGGACTCCAGCTATACCCTTGGTGGAGATAGGGTCGCTGGGACTGGGGTGCGACTTGGGTGTGAGAGGAGCCACAACGGATTCTTCCTTCGCTGGAGATTCCAAATTTGATTGGGCCTTCTTCCCATCCCTCTTAAGAACCTTCTTGGTAGGCGCCGCCTTTGCAATCTTCCTCCTCGATTGCCTTGCAAGAACCTTTTCGCCACTAGTTGCACCAGTGTTTTTTCTCTTGGCAGTCACCTTGGTGGTCACCACCTTTTCCTTCATGGAAGTCTTGTTTTTCTTCTTATTGATGCCGGTAGTGAACTCCGGAGAGGTAGGTGGAGTGCGGTACTGAGAACGAAGGTTGTATCTTCTCTCCACGGACGAAGCTTGCGAATCCTGACCAGCTGGATTGGTAGCAACGGTGGTGGCCGTGGCGGCTTGCGAAGCTGGAGAGTGATCATTTGGAAGACCCTCGCCACTTCTCGTAATCCTAGCCTTCTTCTTTGTCGGTGCACAAATGTCAGCCAGCTCGTCTTGGTGATCCTCCTCCAACTGAGACGGAGACGTCTTTCTCTTCTTCGATCTCATGTTCGTTCGAGTTCTCTTCTTCTTCGCACCGTCGCCGCCGTTGTCCTCTTCCTCGGAACCGGATGCATGATCTTCTTCCTTGATGCACGCTTGAGCATTTGGATTCGGCTGCTTCTTGGGCGATGGCGGGTCCCGGTCCCACATCTCAAATAGGGTTGTAACCTGCTGTCGCACGGTAGCAGGGATACCGACCGCGAATGGTAAGGTTCCTTTGGAATTTTTAATTTTTGGCTGATTAATTCCTAGCCCCGCCTTCAGAATCATCGTCGTAGGTGCCCCACCATACGCTCTAGGGAATCGGTTGGCAGCGTCTTTGGGCTCCATCCTCGGCATCACGGACTCCTCAAAAAAGTAAGGCATGTAGAGGTTCGTTGGCGAAGCGGTGGCGTATTCTGCAGCAGTCGGGACGCTTCGAGGCCTGACAAGACCCTCCACAGCCGCCTTCAATCGGGCTTCGTAGTCTGCGGTTTCATGGTCGATAAAGTATTGCATGTTTGTCGGTAAGATGATCCAGCGAGGTTGCTGAGAATCGTACACACAGTGGCAATTTCTACAGAGGGTAACAAGGTTCTGTGGAGATGCCAAATGGCGTAGAGTGGGAGGGAATATTCCGACTATATCGCGGTAATTGAGGAACTACAGGAACCAGTCTTCTGTCAGAAACAGTTACAAAGCCAACGAATCAGGAAGCCAGGGACTATTCTCTTACAAGATCACGATTAGAAGCGACGACGTTGTGAGCTGTCTCCAGTACTATAGGGTTTGATAGCGAACAGAGCCAGCACTCTCTACCGTCGCGGAACTTGACGACCAACTTTTCACTGTCGTTCGGCTTCGAGAAACCCGACGATAGTGGGTTCCTAGTCACAGATCTATCAAGGGTGCCTGTTTGCCGTGGACGGGTGCCGGTGGTCCTCTCGATGGAGGCGATGCTGGCAGCGAGTGTATAGGTAGACCGGACCCTTCGGGAGGGGCGTTCGGATGCGGTGATGGAGGCATTGGCGGAGAAGGAAAGACCGGGCAGCGACCTTTCATCGTCCTTATCCTCCGAGGGTTCTTCAATGACGTCGAATTTACGCTTAGAGGTGCTAGTAGAGGATTGAGGCTTCTGAACTGGTTCGTCGATATGTTGGGTGGATTCTGGGGTGGTGTCATCGAGAGAGACGATAGGTGATGGAGAGGGTTTTCTTCGACCGCGACCGGGGCCGCGGCCTCGCCTTGTTCTTTGAGGTCCGACCATGGTAATGATTATGACGGAGGAAAAGCATTTAGAAGGGATGGAGGGCTCGACGACGGTCGGTGATAGTTTCGATGATGGTAGTTGTTTAGATGATGGCGAAGATGGTGGCGATGGTGGTCGTTGAAGGTTTCTTGTTTGTGGCAAGAAGTAAACAAACAGTCCACCAACAAGAAAAAGGGCCAACACCACAACACCACACCAGCCGGGTCGCCAGGACTACCTGCCCGAATCGTCGACGAGCCAGGACGGATACAGACTCCACGACTCCATTCTCGCACGACCGCGATCGCATATGTTCGAAAAGCTAGTGGCTTCGTTCGGAGGCTTCATTTCGGAACATCATTTGGGAGCCATCTACGACACAAAATCAGGGATTGCATGGTGCTAGATGAGCCTATGTATATATCGACCCGAAATCAAGCTCATGCGGCCGATATAATACGGCCGTCATGGTTATCACTGGGCGACAACGACAGTTGTAGCCTCGAGGAGGAGAGCTTTAATATACCTTCAAACGCACGCTCTGTTACTGGCGATAACGACATTTAAATATTTATAGGAAGGGAAAGGGTGGATGGAAAGTGAGTTTACAGGCTGTTCATTCCCTGACTACGTCGTGTACTGCATGCGTAGACTGGCGGATATGTATACTTAAGTATCTGTCAAGCTGACGAAGGTTGAATCCATCGTAGTTCCCGCTATCCGCCCTTCTTCTGTACGAGCTTGATCAATGTCGCCAGATGGGACTTCTCCCTTCTGTGCAGCACTTCAGAGGCTTTCGGAACCCTGATATTACACACTTTGCAGTTCCAGAATCCCCCTTCGGTCTTGGAATCAGCTGGTGGCGGGTCAGCTTTTGATTCCGGCGGGCTAGCTTTTGGTTTTGGCAGGTCGGCTCGTCCTAACGGAGTCTCTTTAACCTGCACCGCTGGAACTGTCGAAACCCATACCGCTGGCACTGCTATGGTAGTCGGTTTGGACTTCTTTGCGAACCACGGGTTGGTACTTGGTGGTACCACAGCTGGACCCGTCGGTTGTGCTTCCCGCACAGATTCTTCTTTCAGACCCCGCTTCATCTCTTCATGTGCTGACTTTTCCCTCGCCTCCTCCTCCTCCCCCTCCGTGTCGGTCTCTCCGATCTCACCCTTCAAGCTCTTCGCGTACCATATACCCAGCTCCCTGCAAGCCATCGCATCCTCCAAGCTATCATGGACCCCGTTTCCGTGCCTGGTCCTCCCAGTTCGTATGTGTATCCCCGTTCTCAGCCTGCACATTGCCTCCAGGCCCGTACCTTCATCCTCGAGCCAATCATCTAGTTCATCGTCCCCAATTCTTTTCACCCTGCTTTCTATCTCCTGCGTGTCTACGATCGCCTTATGCACCCACCTCAGACAGAGGAAGTCATTGGTCCCACCGTGAACGAAAACCAAGGTCTCCGGTCCTACGAACTCAAAAATCCTTTCTCTGGCGGCATCACGGCCTAGTATCGCCGTCGAAGCGTTCGCAGCCGACAGGATGTCCTTGTACGTGATCCCGTGGATATGGGTGATCATGTTTTTGATCTTTGCAAACGGTTTTACTATAGCGTCGATGAGAACTTCCCGCGTGAAGAAATCCACGAGAGTTAGCTTGATCAGCTCCGGCTGGTCGAACCTGTTGGTTGCCATCTCGCAGTCCAGTGACACCGCCTTTCGAGATCGCTTGCACCGGCCCGAGGGCTTAAATGGCGGCGTATCATGCAGGTCCCAGAATCCCTTAGGCAGGGCTGAGTCGCTAGTCCAGTCATGACTTTGAAATACGCGGCAGCCGGTGGGCTGCCCGGGGAAGACTACGGTCGTTGAACGGCAGCAGGTCCAAATCTACGGTCACGGAGGCCACCGAATAAGAACTGGCACCTTATCAGATCGGCTGGAAGGCTTAAGGGACTACCTGTTGCAGCTTTTGGCCAGGGTGTATCCGACATCTTAGTTGTTCTTTATAGGCGACTGAGTCATCGGGCTTTAGAGCAAATGCTGGACAAGATGTTAGTCTATCGCCCGGCCCAGCTTCCCACGTATATGCACATTTCGGAGACTGACCCTCGCATCTTCGACAGTACGATTCATACTTGTGCAGAAGCTCCTCGCGACTATATTTTTCAGTCCGATACCCGTACCGTTTATACTTTTCGAGAGGGAGCAGAAATCTCTTCAATGATTGCTCTTGCTCCGGTGCGAAGGCGTATTCGCTCCACTGTTTGCCTGGGGAAACTGCAACACCAGGCATGATGCCAAAGTCTATACGTCTGTGAATATAGAAAAGTGATAAATATCGGACTGAGAGACGCCCTACGGAAAGGTCGATTGGGTTTTATAGAAGAACGAGGGAGACTACGCCAAAGACGCAAGCTTGACGGATCCTGATTAGCTTGTCGGTTGAAGCCGCTTTGATTAGGTCAATATCAGGGCTGTTGCGCTTCTTGTCAACTTTTGTTGTGGTTCCTAGCCTCCTACAATAGCGTAGCTTGTGGATGGTCTATAACAGCGCAAGATAAAATGGAAGAGCTGACGAACGGTTGAAAGGAAGGGATATCCTGCGGAAAAGCCTTTCAATTACTTTGAATGGACTAATAGGCAGGCCAAACCCACGTTTTGAATTCGAATCCACAATACTTATACACGAGACAAGTCTCCTGACGTTTGCCTATTTCAGGGGCAGCCAGAATTCGATTCGGCAGACGCAAACACCGTTTTTGAGGCGGCCCATCTGGGGACGGGTTTTTGGACAGGAAAAACCCACCGATCTGGGTGTTCGATCCTTGCTCTTCAACACCTGCATTCCGCCGGGCCTGCCTCAGGCATGCCCTGCCCTTCCTGGGAATCGTTGCGTAGAATGATGCCAGACGACATGCATATATCCGGCTCGTGGAAAGAACAAGTTGCAATTGTCAGTGTGATGCACTGGCACTTCTTAGGATATCTCCCCGAAAGATATCCTCGAACCGTCGAGATCGTGATATACAAGTATGAACGCCTCCGCCTGGTTATATTGTCATGAATCAGGAGCACGAATTCGGCCAATGGTCTGAGGTTTGAACTGCGTGATGAGACAGGCTCCAACCCTCATTGCGTCGTCGACATACGCAAAATCTCGTTCCCAGACCACGCAAAAGCGAGTTCACATGCCAAGCTAGGAAGCCCAGGAATGCGAACGCTCGCACAATCCAATCCTACTTTCGAAATCGTAGAAAAACGCAAGCAGGCCAACATCGTATCCCGCAGGCCGGCTAGGACCTATATCCCAACAGATACCAGCCTGCCAGCCGGGTCACATGCCTGACCTTCCTTTTTCTGCACTGAAAGATTCTGCAAGCATGCCGTTTTGACCAAGCCAAACTCCGCAACGCAAACAGCTTGCCGTTGGCACTTGTGGTAGCCCGCGGCACCCGTCGGTAAACTGGGGATGTCGGAAGAAGTGGTCGCGTCGGGGCACTCTAATGACATCTTCAGAAGACGTGGTTTCCCGCCCATAGCGTGCATCAACGGCTCATCCCGTCCACGGTCACACCTAGTTTTGAGTCTACGGTTCCCAATAGGCTATATAAGGTTTATCAAAGTAAACCATGACCTCAACAAAAACCTTCAAATTCCGACCGGCGACTATCGCAGCCGGCGACGACCGCTGGTTCGTCGAGGCCTGGGACTCCACACTCCCATACCTCGCCTCGATTGGCAGCGCTGACCAATGGCGCTACACCCCGAGCCAAGAACCAGGCGCCGTCAACAGAGTCAAGAAAATCGTCGCCGACAGCGACATATCTGCGGAAAAGTACCCCGTCGATTTACCGGAGATATTGGACAATGGACGACCACCGTTGGATTGGTGTAAAGCATACGTCGCATCGGTGGAATTAAAAAGGGAGGAGATACCCACCGTATTGAAAGACAAGTATTCTACCGTAGACGGAGCCGTCGTTGATATTCCCGTCGGGGCAATGGTGCTCAAGGGTGAATCACCGGAATACGTCCGCTCAGTTATACCACAGCAGGATGATAAGGACCCATTCACCTTCTTGGCATTCTTGATGACAGACCATAGGGCTGGGTATCTCGCGAAAGGGTCCGGTTCAGCGTTGCTCGCTATCGCCAAAGAGGAAACAACAAAGTTGGGGTTGAAGAGACTTTGTGGGGATTGCTGGAGGGGGAATGGAAGACGGCTGGTGGGGTACTATGAAAGGCAAGGACTTAAGGCTATTGGCGACTTTAGTGTGCCAAAGGGTGAAGGGGAGTTCTGGGAGGGTGCTGTGACTGAGTGGAGGGCCTAATCAGAGGGAAGGAGGCAGTCCGTGCAGTACTGCTCCGTTAGTATATAAACAGCGCTCGATGTTATTTTGCAAATTTGCCGGGTACGGGGATATTTATTGATAGCTATGCATATGTAGCGTAGCATAGATGGTCCTAGATCTAGAGTTACGGACTGATCGATATCTATAGACTCGGGCTGATAGCTAGCGCTAGAAACGTTAGACTCTAGCTAGGTAACACTTAGACCGGGCCACTAGCTCCCCTCAAAGATTTTGGACCTTGCTCCTAATGATACCCATACACAACTTCCTCCGGCTCCGCAAGGCACGCTCAGCTGATCAAGGATATTAACGCATGTCAGATACTAGATACTCTGCAGCTGCGGCGCAGCTAGATGTACATAGCACTCAGCTTGATATACAGCACGAATACTCGAATGCACCCAATTCATGAAATCAAATATCAAGACAGTGCGCCGGTCAAAGCCCCTGGTCCACCGAATGAATAGCTCCAGATGTAATATCTACTCAGCCTCAGAAAAGAGGATAGATCCTCCAAGGGCTTCGATAAGCGTACGGTTTTCGCATCACATTGAGACCACAGAAAAATACAACGATGTGGTTTGTGTTGGGAGATCTCGAGATCCGATAGGAATATGGCACACTGGCCCTCAATTCAACTTACTACAAACCTCCTAACCGGGTACAAAACCACACTGCAAACTACCTTTCATGAACTCAGCTATCACTGCAGGCACCACTAAAACACAAAATCCTCAAATACATGTCCGTTTGATTCGTGAAATTCGTACCACAGCAAGACACCGGCCGGCCGATACCTTTCCCACCTTACTTGGTGGTCTCGATCTCTTGGACAGTGGGTCTCTCCTCGTCCTTTCCACCCCCAACTGGGACATCATCGAGGTGGATATCTCCACCAAGCTGCTTCTCAGTAGTCTTGCTGAGAAGCTCGTTGTTCTCAGCACCTTCGAACAAGAAGGCCAATTCTTCGAGGGTACGTCCCGAGGTTTCCGGGAACATAAAGTAGACGAAGATGATTTCAAACCCGAGCCAAACGCAGTAAGTGATGTAGTACCTCCACTGAATATTCTGAAGGGCGATCGGGTTGACGAAGTTGTTGAAGAAGCCGGCGGCTCTGCCGAAGACTTGGAAGAAGGCCTGTATGAAGGTTAGTGCTAGTCCGACAACATGGTACCCTGACGGGACTTACAATTCCGTTAGATCGAATATGGTACGGAAACAATTCAACCAGGTAGGCTATAAAGCATCATTAGTATCTCAGACAATCGCTTGTTTCATGAACGACCTTCGAAGGCTGAACTCACTGTAGGTCAAGGCGTTGTAACCAACGTTGTAGAACGGATCTGGAATTTGATATTTGCGTTAGTGCGACTCAAATACACACACATCGATCACCTCGCGGATGTCAATAGGCTAGACTTACTGTACATGAATATCATGACTAAGACGACGATACCGGCGGCCTGTTGCTTCGTCTGTGCATACTGCGAGGCTGCAATCGTCCAAGATATATATACGCAGAGCAAACCGCAAGTACAGATGAAGTACGCGGTTCTTCGTTTCAGAAGTCTTGGTATGGTAAGCGCGATGATAGAGCCGTTGACAAAGCTCCAACAAGTTAATCCAAGGTTGATTCTAGTCTGTACAGACTTCCTGGTGATACCAGCTTGGTTGAGAATTTGAACGAGATAGTAACTGATGAGGGTGTTTCCAGACCACTGTGTGAAGAGACCAAGGAAACCAGTGATCGTGGCACGGCGGCGGTTACCGGCGGTTCTGAAGAGTTCCCTCCACCCGAGTTTAGCGTGTTCGAGTTCAAGCTTGATGGCAGTTTGGACCTGGACGATCTCAGCATTGACAAGCTCGTTGCTAGCGTCGCCCTCTGCGTGGTATTTGATAAAGAATTCCCGAGCTTCTTCGAGACGATCTTTTTGGATCAACTGTACAATGGACCGTCAGACATACTGTTTTGAACCTAGCGAGATTTTATATAAGTACTTACGAAACGAGGACTCTCAGGCATCCAAGGCATGAATATAATCTGCATCATCGACGGGACAATTTGCAGAAAGCTGGGGATTCTCCAACTCCAGGTATTGGGCATGGCGAATGTACCGAGAGTGATTGAAGCCGCAATGATAGCTCCGATGAACCATGAGGCATTGAAGACTGAGGTCAACGTCGCTCTTTCCTTCGGATATGCGGTTTCACCAATGAGTGCGGAAGCACCGACGATACCGTAGGGAATACCAAAACCGAGAATGATACGGGAAATAGTGAACATGGCGACTGTGGTTATTCAGTTTATTAGCCCCAGGAATCTTTATCAGTGCTGGAATGGATAGCTAGTGGGGAATCGGGTCGAGCTTACAATTCTGACTGCAGCCTTGGATGATGGCACCGATGACCATGATTATGGATCCGAAAAGAATGGTCCACCTTCTTCCCCATCGATGGGAGATCAAGGGAATGAATGGCAAGCCGAGGATAGCACCCAAACTGTACGAAGCGCTGAAGAGGCCGAGCCTCGAGCCTCGAGGGAAATCAAAGTACTCATCCCAATTCTGGACAGCCTGAAGACCTGTGACCCGAACGAAACATTAGATTCCGGCTCTACTAACTCCAAAAAGGATTCAGATCGCAACTTACCGTTCATCATGGAAGAGTCGAAACCAGAGGTCATCTCAATACCGATACATGTTGGAAACATGATAAAGTAAAGAGATCTGAGGTTCTTTTTCTTGTACCATGGAACCTTATCCTGCTCAACCAAAGCCGTCACGACTGGATCGGCCGGGTTACCGATATGCGCCGACGCGGGTGCCATTTTGTCGAGTGATAATACTGATGCTTGCCAGTATGTGGAAGTATCAATCTGGCGCAGGGAGGGAGCTTGCCTTATCGACACGCTTATCGTCGATAAAAGGTCAACCCCGAAGGTGAGCTACCCACCTGGCCTTTATATAAACTTCCGTCTGGTGAACCAAGCTAGAGTGAGCTTCCCCAGAAATCGGAATGGCTCCCATGACAAGTCATGGGGCTCCCTCTCCACAAGATCCTAGCGAGTAACTTCGACGACATCAATGTCTTGAACCTAACCTTCGCCTTGCCAACGAGAACTAAGGTAATACTAACAAGGGTTCACTACCGGCAGGTTGGACATCGTCGAATCGAGCCAGAATGCCCATGTCGTTCGACCACTTGACCGACCAGCCCTCAATTGATCCGATTATCACAACATTCGCCAAGACGGAGAAAGGCGCTTTAGGGGACCTGGATATTGAAGTATTGGCCTCACATCTGATCCATTCCAGGACTCGATTCGAGAAGAAATACGAGTCTGCCCTGAGGAATGGACCACATTGTGGGCAACTTGTTTCAAATGTCACACAAAATCAGGATTGGATAAGCATTATATCGCAGGCATCTAATGCAATAATACTCGAGAAGCTATAAGGTTGAACAACCCTCCCCGGCTAAAAGGCGACTACGATTGCGATATAGACCTGCAAATTGTAACAATGTCATTGAGGTGGAAACGTTACATGCGAGCAAGGCTTTCCCCGCAAAAGAAGCGCCAAAATCTCTAGGAGAGGTAGCGATATTCGGCATACCCATGAGACGAAAATACAACAGATGTGGTCAAATTTTCCGGGTATCAAAGCAGCAAGCGAGAGGTTGGCTTCTCGGGAGAATGCTTGTCAGCTGCAGCCTGGGGACAGGGGAGCTTTAACCGGTCAGACCGTGAACATGTTGCCTTTCCTGATTCGGCCGAAGGGCCGAAAAACCGTATCCACCGACTGCATATGCTGATCTTGACTCGCGCGGTGGGTGCAGAAAAACCCTCATCCCCTTTGAGGGTAATGGTTGGCTGGTTTAGAGCTTCTATAGCTATATCGAATGCATGGCAAAACCGGGGTCGCCCAGACCATGTCGACCATGTTGCCCGGCTCAACCTATCTTGATGTCGAGCATCTGCCGAGCCTTCAGTCGCGCTCCGTTCTGCTCGCGGCCGGGCTCACGGGGTCTGAGTTCTACGCGTATACGTAACGGCGACAAGACTAACAAGCAATATATTCTAGTCTTGGCCGGTACTCGTCTACCGCCGCCTAGTACATACATTATTCAAGGTGTGGCGTCCCTGCCTAAATGGGTATTCCCCATGACGAGAGAAAGCTTCGCTGTAGCCACACACGCTTCTCTCTCCCACCGCAGAAGGCCTTTTTTTCCAAATTTTCACCCATTTTGATGGTGGAAAAAATATTTACCTGGAATGCCGTATAATGTCAAAGCGTCCTCGTGTTCATACTATCTTTCCGTGAGTTCGACAGTTGACCATAGAAACCTCGTAGAGACTTCGGAATTCGCGGAATGTCATCGGTTCTGTTATATGGAAACCGCAAGAAATCTGGAAAGATTCGCTTGGCTTGGTACTTGGCCGGGGTTCGTGGGGGTTCAATTGGGGTTTTCCCCGCAGTTTACTATGGGGAATATTCCGTTCGATTGGAGCCATTGCGGAACAGTCTATGCTTAATTATCGCAAGCCTATGTCTCGCATGTGAGTGAATCAAAATATTCCACAGGTTCCCCGAGCTAAAAACGCGACAGATGTTGCAGGTTGCCACCGGCTCGTATTTGGATTGCGGGGTGGGCCAGCGGAAAATATTACTAGCTGAGCAATAGGTAATCTGGACTATTTCATGGCTGATTTGGTGGTACAATTACCTAAACTTGGTCAGCGAATAACTTTCTCCAGATCTAGCTCGAAGACTTCATTCCTCAACGGCTGTTAGTCATGCATCCACTGTTACCACGAGTCGCCGGACTTTTTCTGCGGGGCCTTGTCCAAGCTGCGCAAATCGGCCGCTCTGACCCCGACCTACAGCTCGTATTGAGTGCTTGGCAGTCCCAAATCCACACTTCAGCCGTGTACCGATAACGTTTTCTGCCCTGAATTGGGACGCCATGGCGTCAGGTATCCATATCGATATATCCGGACTTAACTTATGGACGATCCAATATATGTATTACCGCCCAGTTGGTTTCTAGCTAGAAAAACATGCAACCCCAAAAACAGGTTTCGAAATATCAGCTTAGACGACGTGACCGAAGAGACGGCTTGAGGCCATCTACATCGTTTAGGATTCAGGCCCTGCAGATAGGACGTTTGCCGATGCTAGGGTCCGAGTCATGGAACTGGTAATTTTCGATAGAACAGTACATGGGCACGTGTACAGACTTAGGTATGTAAGTATATTAATATGGAGATATAACGGATAATAACTGTGAGCTATATCGACAGCCGGGGTAGATCTAAGTTCTTCAAGTTCTCTCCTGGTGTCTAGCTGACCCAGGTACCCGCACAGGCTCTTCGTCACGTATACGGTTGTCCCTTCCCACGTCCGTATCAATCTATTACAGAAGGACGGCTATTCATCTGCTTCCTATAGCCTATAGGCGCTTACACGATGCGGGCAGAATGAGCATGCACCACGGCAATGTCCCGGTCTTCCATCGCCTGTCCAGCTGGCCGGCACACTCTCCCAATTTTCAACCTTCTGGTTTTCGGCCCTGAACCAATTGATTGATGGGTCGCGGATTCACATGTATGAGCCAGATGATGCATTCCTCCTCTGAGTTCTGGCTACCAGCTCATTCTCACAGCGCTGGTGCGTCCTTCTTCTGTACAATTTTCCGCTGCCGATATATTTATTGTTGGGCTAAGCTGAAATAAAGTGATCAGAATAGATTAATTAACTGTGAAAATTTATACGTCATAGGGCCATGTATTTCGACGGCATACGTATAAACCGGTACCCGCACATCGTATAAACTCAATAGTTTGTACGTACGTACGCGAAGGCGTAGCGTCCACACATTAATCGTTAGGCTGGGCTTTTAAATTGAGCCTGTGACGTGTACGAACGCATGTCTGGGCAGCCGGACCATGATATCAGTCCTCGATCCAAAGCCATCACTATCCCGTATTCCTCATCTATGACGTGGAGAGACACCTTGACATCGCCTAGCTAGACGCCTTTCTCCTCCACAAAATGATTCAACGGACGCAAACCAGCCGCAGGTAACCATCATCCATCAAGGCATTAATTTCGCCTCACAACGGTCAGAATTAGCTAATGGTATTCCCATGTAGGCATAGAATCTATTTAGCAGGTCTTGAAGGAGGGAGCTAGCTGCCTCTCGATCTCTCCCTAGTGCTATAGTGTGCATGCGGGTTACGGGGCCCGGGCCGCGGGGCACGTCGCATCGGAAAGTGCCTAGAGGCTATCTGCCGTGATCGTTCGCGTTCTCTGAAAGCGGTGCAGATGGAAACCTCGACATCTCGGGGACAGCAGGTCCTACGCGCGCTGGGAGTTTGATTTGGCCGTCTGCCAACGCCACTAATCGGCTCCTTCCTCGGTATATCGAGGGTGGAGCCACAGAAGTGGCAGCATTCGCTGCCGATGCATGCCTACTCAATTATATGGGTATTCAAGGTTCGTCTAGACCGAAGACGGGTGCTAGCCCGTTGTCTTTCACTCATACATCTATATTAATATATATTTCTGGCCGGCTTAGCGCTAGCTCGCGACTATCTATATCGACCTTGCACTAAAACATCCTGGACTAACTAAGTGTGCAACTGCACGCCCCCGTGTAGTTAAGCCGCACACACTCGCCTTGCGACGCCATATACCTCACTACCGCCTACAGTGGCCAGGGCCGCAGAATTATATGCGTTCTCCCACAAACTTATAGTATCATGATACTCCTAGTAGTGTCACCGCACAGGAGGTAAATTCAAGCCTGTGCGATACAATTTTGGCCCTATTCCGGGGCAGATACACCGATATGGTGCACGTTCCCAGATAAGCAAAATGGATAAATGCCTCTAGAGTCTTACATATCGGACCTGAAAAGGCCCCACTCTAGAAGAGGGTGGAATACCATCTGGCTTTCAAAGGACACTATGAGATATCAATGTGTGAGTTGCCCGCACGCTTGAGGTAGGTCCCTATCCCCATGGTCCCGCAATTCGGCGATGGTTTCCACAGCTACGCAATTGCCTAGTCTGTACAACATCGTCACTAGAGAAAAGCTGTCTGGTTACGAGGCTGCTAGAAACCTGGCACTAACCTGACTCCACAAGCCAGCTACACAACAAACCTACACTCTCATCCTTCACCCCCATACATGCACCGCCTGCATCGTCGCCACAGCTTGCATCACCAACCTTCCAGCTTTCCATCACAAGAACACTCCTGATAGCTTGTCTAGCTTGGGGCTAGATACATACTGGCCCGTCCGGAAGGCCACAGCCCGAAGCACTGGTAGACCCGGACCCCAAAAGCCTGGTAATACGCGATCGGGGTTCCCTAGTTAAAGAACTTTCTAGAAACCTCTGCAAAGTGCAAGAGATCCAGGCGTGGCTTGTCTAAACAACTATCCTTCCACCACCTAGAAGGGTGAACCGAACCATCGGCGACGCCACCAATTTGCTTGACATATTCTTTGCTCGACGTAAGAGCGGTTTCGAATCAGCCATGGCGGCTCCGCTAGGCCTTGTAACGGAGGGAGGGCCCATTGCGTACAAAGTCGTCCCTCTCGTCCGATCCGGGGCATACGGCGAACTTCCTCCAGCAAAGTTGAGCCTCTGGGACGGCGAGGCGGGATCATGGGTTCTCGTTCTCAACGAAAAACTGACGCCATCAATCGAATTACGGTACGCCGTCAGGGATAACGGAATACACATTCTGGCTATCCAAAAGCTGAATCCTCAGCCGAAGGAAGAAGCAGAGCCGGAGCCCTTGCAATTTATACGGTTCTCATCGCTTGTCTTCGGGAAGCCCCCAGGCGCCGGTCCTATTCTTTATAACGTAAGAAAGGTCCCTATTGATCCACGTCGGCCCGACGACGGGCGACGCCTGCGTCTTGACTTCCGGACCCTCAACGGCGGCCTTATTATCGGAACTGAACCTTCAGGGAGCGATCACCTTACCACGCAACTAATGGTAAGGGACGCAGAGCTAGCTTTAAAGGGAATCCTGGATGCCAAAGCCAAGTTGCGTAGCTTCCAGAAGGGTGGCGGGGCGCTCTGGCTCAGGCTTGAGACCTCTCAGGAGCTCAACCCGCAGAATGATCCTTTGGCGACACTATGGTCGAGCAAGGCCATGTGGCTCGGGGTCAATGAACGCGTTCTCCCGTGGGTGGATTACACCGCTGGTGCCGAGCCCGACGAAACTGCGGTGACAGTCTCACAGACACCCACCCTGGAGCCTCAGGTATGAAACTCGCCTTGACAAAGTTGTATTTATCCGTGTAGTTAACCAAGAAAATACAGCTTGTTGATGAGATCGAGAACGCCGACAATAATTCGACGATAGAACACCAGGAAGCAACGGCCGGTGAGTGCCTTCATGAAGATCATTCGGGTGCATCCCCAGACGACACTTCAACCGCCCAGGTCATCTTTCCAAACCTGGAGACGTCGCTGGAGAACGTCACCGCTTTTTTTTGGGAATCCAGCGTTCAAAACTGGACCCGTATCATACCAGAAAAGCCTCAGAAGGTCTTCCGCCTTTCCATCAATCTCCAGCTACTTGTGGATGGAATTGAGCTAGGTCTGCTTCATCAAGTTCCGGAACCAAAGTCTAACCCTAATCCCTCTGTCCCTATGCCGATACAAACTTTGGGATCGATGAAGTGGTCCCCGCAAGAGAAAGCGATTGACGGCATAAAATATCATATCCGAATGAGGGAGGATGGAAAGGGCAACCAACTGCCAGTTTTTTACTTCAATCTACCGGAGATTCTTGAGATCAAAACTTCGGCGAGAGGTGGCCACATCTTCGATAAAATGATTGATGTCGCCGACGAAATTTTCACGGAGACCAAGCGTAAAACTCAAATAGAGCCGTCCGCTAAGAATTGGCTGTGTATTAAAGCCTCAACGGCTCAAAACCAAGCCACAGCCACGGAGGTTCTTCAGAGGGAAAATTCTTCCTTTACCCCTTGCCGTTCGACAGCAGTTCCCCGGAGACGGAAGCCATAAACGAGCCCTTTGGATCTTGATATGGATTGATGCTCCTTATTTCTTAGTTAATACGCGATTTTGATCTCTTTTCTTTAATTGAGGGTCGCGAGCCGAAAAGAAGTTTCGGCTTTCGACGAACCTCCTGAAGACTGCTATTAATATTCGCACGGCTGGGGCTTTGGGGTACTCATTATGTCAATCTTACGTGGCTCGTGCATGTATATAAACACAGCCGAAATAAAATAAATCAGGTTCAATATTGGTCTCTCAGTTTAGTTTCAAGCTATCGCTTATATATGCGTGCAAAGTTCCCCGTAGAGATACTACTGACAATACCGCAAGGGTATATATACTGACGTCGGTCGATATGGAGATGAACAATAATCCTGAAGTTCCCAAAGACGAAGAGACATATTAAGATTATACTATCTAAGGGGGGCCTTCTAACCCTATAAATATGAAGGCTCAGGGAGGCAGTTCTATATGATATTATAAGAGTCATTAGGACGCATATGACACAAAGGTAAGCCCTGCGAAACTTTCTTTGATTTACCAAATTGGCTATAACTCATATAATATGTAAACATGTAGCTGAGATTGCCTAATCAAAACCAAACGCCCATCGAAGCTTCTCCACACAAACTATAGTACTATAGTAGCCCTCAGCTGATCATTCTGTTATCGAAAGAGAAAGCGAAATCCAAAGTTGAGGCATCTCAGGTTGAATCAAATGGGGAGTAGTAGAGGCAGGGAATCGAGGTTCGACTGTTGTCGGCAGAAATGTGCATTACGGCCGAATGAAATAGGAAATATGGGCGCTCAATGCCGTGGGGTTTTCTCTTGAGTCATCGGCGCAGACACTCGGGATCCTCCGTTTCAGAAATATTTAGTGCTGTCAACTCAATGTCAGCATTATAAACTATCTATAGTTCGAAGAATGAAAGCCGTATCTATGTAGGCTGGCTTAGTTAACGTACGCCGCAGGTGCTGCAAGAGCAGGAGCCGCATTCGGCACCACCGCAGCAGGAGCAAGTGCATGGGTCCATTTTAAATTTTGAGTGGGAATGTAAGATATTAAGCTTAAAGAACTTTGGTGAGATATATCGAGTTTTGAAGTTGAGGGTTTCTTGGCTGTAGAGTAGATTGTTACCGATCTGATGAAGGAAGAAAGATAACTTCGAGGAGGGTTTAGAGACCCTTTTATAGAGAATTTCTTCGGTTTTCTCCGTCAAGTTGCTTTAGATTCCATCCTGATTGACACGTTTTCCATTATCGAAATCATAAGGCCGACCTCCGTGATCCTTTCGTTCTTCCCGTGTGAATCCGCCATATGCGCCATCAATACGTACACGACGGTAACTTTTTTCTTCAAAAGAGGCCCCCATCCTAACGATATCCGGATCGAGACAACAGCAACATTCTATCCGTTGTTACCAGCTTCTCAAGATACCTTAGTGCGGGGTATCAAAGCGCTGTGCCGCTCATGCAGCCCCCTTTCCTTCGCCGTTTGCCGAAAGATCTACTTCCCTATACTTACATGACGGGCGCTCCTGCTTGACCACCTCTGCTCCAATCATTTCTTGCATATACTTCCATGCCCTGCTATGCTGCCTATAGCTGTCGATCGATATAGCTGCCGGTATGTTCGATTCCAAAGCTATCGTACCTTCTATTTTGACGTCGCATGACCAGATCGATTGTGGGATCATTGACACGAGATGGATGGTATGAACGACCTTAGTCCCCCGCGTTTTGGCAAGGACCCTAGGCTCGGTGCTAATTGTAGATGGGCCTCGGAGATTGGTGGCCCCTGTTGACGCTGCTTCCATAGAAACTTTCTGTCGGCAGCGCTTGCCAGGAAGCTTTTTGAAAACACCCCCAATATATCACTAGCTGCTAGAAAAGGTATGTAATTGTATCCATGAAGTAACGTCGCAGAGTTAAATGCCGAAGTGTTCGATGAAGAGAATGGAAATATTAGATGCAAATATACCTAGATAAGTAACATGTCGGCGCCGCGGAACCGGGAAGCCAACCCTCGAGCTGTTCATTGACCGAACTGTGATATTCAGTGCCTTCACGAGACAAGTGCCTACCCGCGTATACGCAATGTACCTCCTTGAAAGCGGATTTGTTTTGAACGGCAATTCAGCCCGCACGGCGCCAATACCGAGAAAGGATGTCCTTGAAGCATCGAGACATCTACACCAACACATCGCCATAGCCCGTCGAAAGTGCTGACACGTCAACGAACCTTGCTTCGTGTAACCGCACTTTTGTAGAAAATCCTCACCCGTGTCTGAATGAGGTATTTATCCTATCGACTACAGCAATTAATAGAAGGTACATGTGAAAGCCCAGACCTCTTCATCGACCCGTTGGACATTTTCGACGAAGCCGAAAATTCAAAAGATCATCTTGCTATCCCGACGGGTAGTATTTGATCCCATGTGGTACTTGCAAGTGGGGGCACAGACGGCCACAGTGGAAAGTATTAGTCTACTGTTATTTTAGCGGATACCAGCTCAGGCAAGTGCTGCTTGTTCGAAGCTATAGGGGAAGCGGCAGAAACGGTCGTATCCGACTGACTTCATCCCGTTGTACTAATTAGGTGGCAACGTTATGGCAAATATGGTATGGTACCGTATCTGCAACTGACGCACGGCAGAGATCATGCAGCAGAGATAAACCATAGCGCTCGAGCCTGCATGCAGACCACGATGCTATGAAGTTACTTGGAACCGGTCGAAACCTGCAGGCGAGTAGGAGTTCGTGGGAGTTCCTCGGCACTAGTTGCTGGCCCCCGTCGAGCTAGCGTCAATACCCCCGCATGAAGCAATATCATAGCCCATGAGAGCGATAGTGTGAAAATCCAACTTCCCATCTACGGCGCAGCATATATGCAAAGAGTTCTAGTTTTTTGTCAACGATGTATGCAGAATAGCAGTTGCGTACCTATACCCCTACCATACGATATATGATTTTGGGACCTACCACCCGCATCGTGCTTCCAACTTCCAACAGCCGCTTTTGCGTTGTCGTCTTGGGGCTGGAGTATGAAGAAGCGTGAAGCAGCAACGACGATTTGAAGTCCACCATACCACGTCTCGATGTTTGGAAGATTTCCCAGGCCCATTTCAACTCTCGCAGGACCTCAACAATCCCCCTGCCGTGACGCGCAACCGCCCTTTTTTTCTGTGACACTAACTTTTGAGATTTCGGAAGGAAGCATATCAATTGCCATGTCATTTCCCATGCTTGATCGAAGCCTTATATATATTCTCCGGCCCACGAACATCCGAATTCACGAACTGTTCTCAATCATCACGACGCATTCCCCGGAGGGGCTTTTCTTGGATGACCTCTTTTGAGAAAGTCCTTGAGCGAACAGTCCGGGTGGAAATAGTCAGCCACCACCTATCAGGGAAAACTTTCCATGAAAGTGGAGCCTCATTTCGTCTCAGATCACAGCCGACCTTTCCCAGAACAGCATAGCGCCAATCAGCCAAAGTTCCGACTGCTACCTCATTTCGTCCGCTGTGCTTGTTGTTTCCCTTTGATCCCTCCTTGTTGGATTTGTTGGCTGAGTGGAAAGTCTTGTCCTTTGAAATGTGAAAAAGTGCAAAGGAATCGCTGGGGTGGGAGGGATTTTTTTGCATGCAGAAGAACCCCACGATCTGAGCCACCCACCTTATGGCTGCTTTTCAGCTTCGAGAAACTTACAGTCATGATTAAAATCGGCGTGCATGGCCATTTGTCATACTGTTCTCGCAACGGCCAGGATCCTGCTTCTGTTTAGGTCCATCAGAAACGTTGAAATTCAAACCCTTCCGGAATTCCGTGAGAAAATGCACGCGGCGAAAGACCCCAGACTACGAAATCGTGTGAGCTAGAGATTCCCTGATTGTATTAGCATAGCGAACGCAGCGTAGACCCGTTAAATGTCGGCCAACCTGAGGGATCATGCGAACAAGCAAGCTGGTCACTCAATGAATACCATAAACCTCTAACCGGCCGTATGAATACTATGATACTATTTCGTACCCCGAGAATAGTCCCACCCGTTCGCTCGTCTCTAGAGGGCACCCCACAAGCCCGACACCAGAACCCAAACTCAAACAGGCCACAAACACCAGCTTGTGACATTGAATTGTCAGCATGGATGTACTATCCAGCCCCAAGACTTTAGGCTTCCCACCTGCCGCTAGAACGTATTCATAATCTCATGACATATACATATTCCTTCCGCTTCCTGTCTACTCAAAGGGCAACGAAACATATCTTGATCTTTTTTATTCCTACTGCCTCCCCCAACTTCCCACCCCACGGGAGAAGGAAGGGATAGAAATAAGTAGGTAACAACAACCAAGACACGGGAAACACACCACGCCCGCAGGATTTATGGAGATTGACGAAGCGAGCAGCTGATTCCTCTGACCAGCCCTCGAGCTAGGTGGGAGCACCTGGGGGTAGAATCCAGAGTACAGAATGGAAGGCAAACTAGGAAACCGCCACGGGGGAGTGAATGCCATGGAAAATCCTCAGTAGGAAATCTAGCTCGACTCCCAAAACGACTCAGCAATAGCCCGCCCCTCTCGACTGGAAGCTCGACAATTCTACGACAACCAGCGCCAACATTCAGCATACTCACACAATCTGTCATGCCCATACAATAAGAGACGTATTGACTTCCTTCCTAGGTATTCAATCGGCCTACACGATACTCAGTTACAAACCATGCCTCCTACACGTGTCGAACCCGACGTTTTCGATAACCTACAGCAACACAACGCTACCCTTCGTCGATCGGATCGCGATATTGAAGGGTAGATGGGACGATATGGCCACTGGAAATCCATCGCACCATCATGCTAAACCTTCGACATGTTGAAAGGGAGAAAGAGCTAGGTTCGTTAATCATATCAGGTTTCCCAATTTTGACCTTCCCCCTAATTCCCGGCTTCACGCACGCAGAGCCGGTGTGAATATCGAAATCCGACGATTGCTTCCAAACGGTTCAACTCACTTGAATTCAAAGGGATCTATTCCGAAACTCTGGCGTACTCCACCGAAATAGGTTTATGTACATAAACTACGAGAAACATAAGGAACTCTTCGATCGGTGTTGCTTCTTAATATCTTCGACACGCATACTTTCGAAGGCGAAGCAACAACCTTAACAGCGCGGCGGAAGCCACTAAACTCGGGGAAATGAACATCGAATGGGCAAAGACCATTCTACGACGTATGCCAGACACATATTATTAACACAGCACTTTCTAGCCCCTCAGGAAATAGACCATGCACTCGCGATCAGACGAAAATGCTAAAGCAGGGTGGCTTTCTCGAGATCGGTACTCCTCCGTTTAAACGTCTACCTTGCGTTCCGAAGTTTTCCGACCGCTACAATATTCCGGATTGCCTTCGAACCTTCTATCACCGAGAAAGCACGAAATCCGACCGAAGACCTTCCGTGGGTAAACTCCGTCGACGTTGTGAGAATGATCACACCGGGGAAATATTTTCCGAAACTCAAAACACTAAGTTTCCAGCGTTCGGGATTCCCGATACTTACCACGGTTATTCGTTCACAATACAGGCTGGTTCTAGCTGCTTAATGGCCTCAGTGGTTTTCGGTCCCGATCAACGACTAGTTTACGAGACAAGTTCCGATGGGAGCCATATATGGCCACGTTTGTGGATTCTTGAAATTGAAATAAATAACCAAGATAGAGTGGGCTCGAAGGCGAACTCGGGTCTAAAAACAGATGAGGGTATATACAAAATCCGATCCCTGATGCAGCAAAAACCCCAATATATACAAATCCAAAATCCTTTCCCCATGAATACGAATACGAAAACAATAACACCATGCCCAAGCACCCATGCACCGAGATAAAATATGTACAAGAGATAAGAAAATGTGATGTAAGGGTGGGTTATGAATAGCAGATCGAGATGTCGAAATCATTCTTTAGGAGTAAATGAACTCCTGAGGCCCGTCGGTCGTAAAAGTTGAGGACTGCTCGGGCTGCCGCCATCGCCCGCAATGGAGTCTATTTCCATGTAAAAGGAACTCGGGTCGGAGCTTGGGCTACGCGGAATTTTGATAGGACCAGACCGTTTGATCTCAGGATCTACCGATTGCGGTGATAAATATGCAGGAAAGTAATCCTGGGGTTCCCTGGGGCCTTCAAAGATATAGCCTTTCCGTTCTTTCATCATGCTGGTAAAGCTACCCGGCGTCGATAGAGGAGTGAAGACGTCGGTGTGCTCGAAGTTGGGCGTCAAAAGCATACTATCGGTTAAGACAGTTGATACTGATTCGACTGAACTGGAGTATTGGTTGAGGCTGAACTTCGGCGGCGCCAAGCTGGAGAGATCTAAGCGAAACGCTGGACCTGGTGACCCAGGTGGAGAAACAGCGTACATCTCTTCGTTCTCCTCGTCAGATTCGTAGATTGTATAGAGGAACATAGGGTTCTAAGGCGGAGGAAGTCCAAGTCAGCTATCGCTTGCATAAGAAACCGCACCAGCGAGATATTCTAACCTCTTCAGCTTCACAATCAACGCACAGATCCGAAAATCGGCTTGGATAGGATCTCTGGCAGCTTGAGCATAGAGACTCCCGCCGAAAAGTATGTCGTGGCATCTCGAGTTCCGGGATAGATAAGTCGTACATCTGAGGCGTGGAAGGCTTAGTGACAGTCGATGCTTTACGCCTTTCCGTGAGATTTGGAGCGTATGTTTGCAACATTGCTATCGATCGCTGAGGGCCTACTCTAACTCCTGAATGAAGCACCTTATAAATTTGAACGTTTTTATACGTATAACCAAAGCAGGTGGGAAGCAGATGAAGCTAATTGAAGACGATGATGATTAGAAAAGAAGAAGATCTTCAGGGCATCTTATATATCAGCTTCAACCGGGATCCTGAGAAGCCTCGTGGCAGCTTAAAGTTTATGACAAGTCAGAATGATACGGCCGGAACTATTTCTCCAGGGTGGCTATGGCACCTCCGGCCAATGAAAGCAACCAAAGCTCCATCAGAGTTCTGGACCTTGTTCCCAAAAACTTTCTTGCAACAGACCTCAGCTAATCAATCGCCGGATACGGAACTCGTCGCCATCGTTCCTGACGGCGCGGAATGCTAACTTTATTTAGCGAGAAAGTTCAGAGATACAACAACCTCCTCGTTTCGACTTACCAAATTTATCCATGGCCAAGGTTCCAGAAGCACAGTATCTACTAAGGACTTTAGAAGTCGAGTCCAGAAACGGCCTGAAACATGTTCCAGACCTGTCCCAGACCTGTCCCAGACTCTATCGACGAATAGACCCGACGCCTCGCGATTACAACTACCACCCAACTCCGGTAACCGCCGCACCATATGCTCAGGCCTCCAACCCTTTCATCAATTCGCATTATACGGATATACCGGATAAATTGACCATCTTTCGATATTCTCACGCCACCAACGATTCAGTGGCGTTGTTGTTGCATTTCATCAAAGGAAAATGTGTTGCCAAGATCCAGATCGCCAACAATGATTGAATGCGGCTGATCTTGTCCCATACACCAGTCGCTGATCAGCCCACCGAATTATTATATGATAATATTGTTGGTACCGATGGGCCCAGCAAGGCGCATTCCTATCCCTAGAGATGTATCGCATAGTCGAGCTAGTCGACTTCAACATAGCAGAAAGAGAACTCCACCCAGCGACATTCCTTCGACTCCGTGGACCAATCTGGAACCCACGGATTCAATATTAATAACTACCTATAGTACTTAAGTATATATTATAATTCCATCCTCGCCTGCAGGTGCCGGTGGTGCTATATGGCTGTGGTACCGCAATTGTATGATATGACCTCGAGACTAAAATGGAATATTGTAGCCCCGGATCGAATAGCTGTATCGTAGTAACCAAAAAAGAAAGAAAGAAAGAAAGAAAGAAAGAAAGAAACCTCGACGGCGAGCTGCAGCATTACATCGACCCGAATATGGGGATATGTGAATTCGGAATATCCCATTTAACTTTGTTGCCGGCTTTAACTAAGGTTTCATAAAGACCTCGATACCTGGACTCTAATGTCCATCTAAAATCCGATTCCTGTGGGTGTGCGCCAAATAGTTTAAGGATAAGCCCTTGTTTAAGACCCCCACGTGTGTGAAGTTTAAACTTTTTCTATATATAAGGACCACATGGGCGCCGGGCTTTCAAACTGTCCGAAGCTCCTCATGACCCGACCGAGATCACGGGATCAACGATAACTTATGGCTTTTGCTCGCCTATATTTTCCTTTAAAGGTAAATTGCGTAAAGTATAAATCTACAAGACGCAGCCAGTCCCTACGAGTATAGTAGCGGCTCCTTAATTTCTCCCCCAAAGAGGATCGAGGGAACTTCCGGAGCCCAAAGTTCAATTCTGATAGGTATATTCCTCCCAAACCTCGTAGCGCGTGCGTTCATAGTTGTGACTACAGATCCTCCGATCCGAAACTCAAAGTCGAGTGGAAGCTACCTAGGCCCGACGCTCCGTGCTAGACGATTCCTAATATATATAATAATCTACCATATTTAATTTCAATCCCACCACTTACGGAGGCTAAAATATTGAGGAAAGGCAGTATTTACATTCTCAGCCCGCCGTGAGATGTATACAGTATTTATATATTCTGGAAAGCTAAAAAGCTGTCCCGAACCTTGCCATTACTATCCACGAGCAAGTTATTGGCACAGCTCGATCCAAGCCATTCGTTTCCGAGCCACGCCGGTTCCCAATAGTACAGACCGACACCACGATTGACATTCTGAACAATCCTTCCAACGTCTTGAATCCAAGTGCGTTGTCCAGCAACCGACTTAGGAATATAATTGGTATCCGACGGGAAAGAATATTGTGGACTTGGGCAGGAAGCTGGCCAATTTGTTTCAGCAACAACGAGTTCCTTGCCATACTTGCTGCTCAACTGCTCAAGCGAGTACTTCAAACTTCCCAAGTATGCGTTTGAATTATAAAATGGATAGTATGAAACTCCGATCATATCGAAATCGGTCCTCAGAAGAGGTCCCTGACTGAGAGCTGTATCATACCACCACTGTTGAGTACCCCAATCCCAACCATTGTCAATATGAATCATGATCTTCGGCTTTGGATTTAGATTCGAATCTTTGATACCCCAAGCAGCGGAGTGCAGGATCGACGCAATGTTCTTCCAGTTGGAGGTCCCTCCTAGCGGCCACAATAATCCGGTTCTGATTTCGTTACCAATCGAAATGATAGCCGGGTTTACCCCTTCACTATTAAACCTATTGCAAACATCTCTGGTGTAATTGTAGGTCTTCCAGGTAAGATCGTTGATGTTGGTTGGCCAGCCGGAAGGGGCATTCTAGATCCCAGTAAGTCAGATCGGACCGAATCTTGACTGTTCAGCAAGCTTAAAACGAGGATACACATACCTGGTGTGCCGGGTCGGCCCAGGTATCACTATAGTGCAGCGTAAGATAGACGCTCAGCCCGGCCGCCTTGACCCTTTTTGCCAGTCTAATGTTGTAGTCCGGATTATATGTGCCTCCAGAAGGATTAACCCAGACACGCTGCCTAGCGGAGTTGGCACCCGAGTTCTTCAAAATCCTTTCGAGAGGCTGTGTGCTCCCATCCGTCCACTTGAAAGACTTCCCTTGGCTCTCCAGCAGGAGTAGCGATGAGATATCGGCACCTTTGTATGTTAAGGCACTTGTGAGTGTCGCGGAGAACACTGAGGCCACAGCGAAAAGAGTTGTTGACCGCATTTTTGTGTTGATTCTAATTTAGTCGAGCTGGTGATCATTGAGAGTTCGATCGAGTCCCACAGATCCATACATGCACGCTCGATCTTGACTTTATAATGTTAGGGTCTCTTCAATTGTGAAGCGCGGGGCTTAAGAACGCCTTGCCGGATACGCTCGTGCCTTCCCGGGTTCACAATTGTGTCATTCCGTGGGAATATCGTATCGATTCAGTGGGAACTCTTGTGCGGCATCCGGCAGGGCTCATATCCACTACCTCAAACGTGGTATTCTTGCATGCAGAAGCGAAGCTTGTGCACGCGAATTCGGCTCTGCGGGCGAAATTCCCGAATGCTCGATTTTCAGGCGGTCCCGGTACCATCCTGGACCTAGAAAATCATCAGATATTTCTTCAATTCTCCGCCAACCACAGCCAGAAGCTTCATGCTACCATCTAAGCCTTCCTAGTCTTGTTTCGGCTGTCAAACTCGTTGGCTATAGAATTAATGTGGCCATCGGCCCGGCGCTTTCGCAACAGGAATTCGCAATGGCGATAGCTCGCAATTAGACAAAAATGACAAATCGCTCATATTCTGGTTAATTTTTAGAGATCGTAAATGAGTTTGCAGCCTATTTCGATCCATGAAGCAAGGCAAATCCTTGGAATTATATTTATAACTAGAATTTACAATAAAAAGTATGGAAACCTGGAAGGAGTTGCAGGGGTGGCTGTCGAAGCCATGGTACGGATCAGGAAAATATCTGGAATACGCACGTACCGGATGAAGGCATACACGATACCAAATGACCAACATAGATTGAAGGGCAGTGGCGCTCTGTGGATAATACGCCAGGGTAGTTGGATACACAGGGGAACCTTTCTTTATCTGGAATCAGCGGAAAGGTGCCGATACAATTCGATGCGAAACAAGTACCTTACCTCCATAAATATCAATCCGACCACATTTCCAAAGAAGCGGAACTGCATGCTTAGGGCCCTATATGGCCATGCTGCCAACAGCCATACTGTGTCATCTGCATGCGTTCGCAGACTTTAAGTATATATTTCGTTCCTTTGAACTCTTAGTGCTGCGGTAGGAGCTGAACGTAATTACGTAACCGACCCGTGTTTGTAACTTCTGATGATGACATTTTGGCGCAGCAGGTATGTACGCATAAACTCTTCCCAAAAAAGGATTGTACTGCAGAACTATACGAAGAGCAGGTGAAATTCTCGGGAAGAGTCTCCTTGACAAGACATCAACTTAGCACTTAGCTAACCGCGCTCGATATCGATCGCGCCAACACTTGTGTTGCGGCTGTTGGGTGCCGATGGTACCATGGTGGGACCAAGCTGACCCCATAGGGAAATTAAAGTGTCTATCCATTGGTAGCCTGTGGGTGTGTATGCTACCTGCAAGTATCTATTAATATTAATATAAGCTTGTGTACCTTTTAAACAGATGCATGTTTGACGCGATATTAATGATAGACTTCGCAAAGAAACGTATTGATCAATTGATAGTACGTATCTTGAGAGTCGAAGACTGCGAACCCTAGAACGGGGGAATTCAATTGTAGACCTAGCTAGGTGCTGTGCTGGTGGATATATCGATATTGATAGATAATCGTGCAGCGGTATGGAGGTCTATTATATTAGATTGGGTTAACCTCCTGGGGGTGGGAGGCGGGGGGAATAAGCACCTCCAGCCTCTATCCTGCGGACTTAGGCGGCTTATATACAGATATCTACCCAGAATAGGGTTCGTAGACGTGCTAGATAAATACGTTTGTTAGAAGCCCAGAAATTCGCAGTCTCGGCACTAGACAGGAATTCGGTGTGCAGGTGTGATCCACGAGCTGCAGCGCTGACGGAGGTAGGGCTCTGTTGCATAACCACGTAGCTTACGGGATATCAATTTGAACAACTGAGTATGGCCATACTCAACTGCTGATAGATATATGAAGCATTATACCAAGTTTGTTAGATACGCCTCCCTACGAGTTAAATATGCATCACTATATAACAATCGGCGGGTCCGAACGATAATACCTCCTCCCTAATATTCTAGTGGTAATTGTGGGAAATACGTCTTGACATGTCGACATGTCACCAACGTATCTGCTACCTGATGATCAGCATGCAGACCAGCAGCGCGTAACTTGATCGAGACTCTAGCATACTATATAGAAATATGCAACTTCCTCCTAAGGGAATGGAGTCGGCTAACCGGATAAAGGTAATTAACCTTTAGTAAAACTAACACCAACGACGGGAAACTCATGAAATGTTTGGGCACCGGTCACGAGGCAACCAAAGGACAATTCTGCCGATATCATCTCAAACCGAGGCACGTTGGAGATCGAATTTTGTAAATCCGACGACGAGTTTGTCCCTCAAGCAGAAAACTTGAAAGAGACCGAGACCAAACAGTCGATCTCTGGCCATCGAGGGCATCGCGGACTGCCAAAACCCTCAAAGCTACTCTCGTCTCATTCATTTCGAAGTTCCAGCCGATAGCTAAGTTAACAGGTCTAGAAGATGTCAACTGTATCGCGGGCATAGACGCTCCGTTCATCAGAACCCTGGGCTACGTTACAAGGCGGTTCCCTGATATCGACAAAAGCACCGCCTACATTTTCGTGTACCCGAAACTGATTATCCGGTCCAGCTGTGAAATGCTGTAGCCCCAAAATCGCCAAGTACCACCCAGAGATACGATTTCCTTTGCGGGTCCCGACGGAGTTTAATTTTACCGTCAATAGGGAAATTCCAGTAGCCCCAATCGAAAAAGACGGTTATTGGTAGCCCCGCAGTTGATTTACTGGTAGCGAGAATCTGAGCCAAATTTACTGAGATGTGGAGTCCCGACAGCTTGCACAGGCTATAGCCCGGGATCCCGGACCGCAGATGGTTGCGAATCCCGCCGGGGCCAGAGCCCAAGATCAATTCAAGAGAATAAATGTGTTGATCTGCTCTGAAACCGCTCCGCTATAAAGTCTACTTAAGGCAGTATGTTCTAACCCGTAGACCAAATATTGGAGGCTTCCACTGAGAAGGCCAAAGGATCCTAATTAGACTGCTGATAACCTATTTTCGATTGCCCAAGATGCTGTTTATAGCGGTCACAGCCCTTCTTTCGCTTGCGAGGATTGTTTCCGCCTATGCTAACCCTGGAGCCTGTAGTGGGGACTGCGGCGTTCACGACCCAGCTGTGATCCGCCGGGCATCGGATGGAAAGTTCTATCGCTTTTCCACTAACAACTTTATTTCCATCGCGTCTGCGACTAATATCGCCGGTCCGTGGACGTATCTTGGACGAGCTCTGCCTGGTGGTTCTAAGATCAGTGGATTCGCAGGGGTCGACCTTTGGGTGAGCATACACCGAAAAGACCGCATACCCATCTGTAAAGACGACGCTAACGAAGGTTTCAGGCCCCGGACGTCTATTATAACAATGGACTTTACTATCTATACTATTCCGTTAGCTCCTTCGGGTCCCAAAAATCTGCCATTGGTGTTGCAACATCACCCACAATGGATCCGGGTAGCTGGACTGACCAAGGAGCCACCGGTGTTGCCTCGAGCCCCGGGGCTGCATATAACGCGATTGATGCCAACATTGTTAAAGTTGGAAGTGACTTCTATATGAGTTTTGGCAGTTTCTGGGGCGATATCTACCAAGTGAAGATGGAGAGTAATCTCTTGAAGAAGACCGGGAACTCGTATCAAATCGCGTGGACCTCCTACGGAAATGGTGCTATGGAAGGGGCCTTTATCTATTACCGACAGGGATACTACTACCTCTTCACCTCATGGGGAAATTGCTGTCAACTTGTGCCTCGACCGCCAGCGGGTACGGAGTACCATATAAGAGTCTGCAGATCCACCTCTGCTACAGGAGGATACGTGAGTTTCCGAGCTTGCATCCGCGAATTTTGTCACAGATTGTCTAATCAATAACCCGTGGGGCCGTACAGAAAGACAAGAATGGCGTAGACTGCAAGCAAAGCGGGGGAACCGTCGTTCTTCAAAGCCACGGTTATACCTACGCACCTGGGCATGGGGGTGTCATCGATGTTCCCGGAGTAGGTTCTGTGCTTTATTATCACTACGGTAAGCGCCCAACCGCGAATCTTAGGCGGTCACTGCTGCCCGATTGCCGTCGACGTCCAGTTTACGTAGCTACATACTGGCAGAGTGTTGGATTTTGCTAACAAATGTGTTGCGGATTTCCTCAGTCAACAACAACCAAGGAACCAATCAGGCAGCCACCTATTTCGGCTGGAACGTCATCGGCTGGTCCGGTGGCTGGCCCACTGTCTAGACCGCTGGGTTCAAGTGTTTGGGGGTGCGGGGTCAGGCTGGTGTTTGCCGTCGACTCCTTTGGGAGCAACCTTGAAGTTCACTGTAACATCAACCTTAAGGCCTTGAGTTGGGCCATGAGGCTCCGTTCCGTATATATCGCCTGCTATAGCTATCGATTGAATTCGATTGAATTTAGCCCGTCATGGGGGAGAAAAATCGAAGAAACGCGTTCGACGCTCCCTTCAATCAGCGCGGGGTGCTCCCTAGTAAATCCATTAGAAAAGTTTAGTACGCAAGTGTATCAATTGTGCGACGACCTTCGATCGAAGGAGTGTGGAAACAATACAATGCGTTCTTTACGCCTTGGAATCGCTTTACGAGCCTTAGGTTTCCCTGGTCCAGCTTTGAGGCTACGGCCTCCGCCGTACACTCGTGCTCATAATCCATTGATTTCACAAGTGCACAGGTGTCATCCGATGTTCGCAAGTGTGAGCCTAGGCGCCTGCCTTTCGAAAAACCGACGTCCTTGTGTGACAGACATAGTATCAGATTGCGCCTTCATGACGATATTCTATACCGGGGTCCTCGATATGCACTCCCATCAGGGAATAAGAAGCGCGGAAAAAGGAAAAGCTCATGAGCTCGAGCTCGAGTGCTAACGGGTCAATTTCTCGGAAAGAATGCGCGTTGACGCACTTTGGTATCCCGCGAATTCGCGAACCCCATGCATGACAGGGCCTATCCTGAAAGATCGAACCTATCGATATGTTTCGAGTCTGCGGAGTTCAGTCGGGCAAAGAGCTTTATTCTTTCTTGTTGGATATTCCTTGAGGAGAAAATTTTTTGGTGTAACTTGTTTTCGGACTTTGAGGATGGCCGTGTTGGCGGGCATTGAAGATCTTAGAATCAGCGAATAGAGACATCGGCCCGCTGGATCAACACCGCAGAATGATGTCAAGTCGCGGCAGGGTCCTCGTCGATGTGGGGGTAGTTATCGCCGGGTTGAGAAATGCGGCCGCGGCACGAATTAACCAGAATAGTATCAGGGTTTTAATGTCCTTAAGGAATATAAATTCCCAGGAACCGCTTCGCGCAATCTTATAGTTCTAGAAATTGGCGTCTCGTCTCAAATATCGAAACGGCTTAACGTTCGCCACATTCCGTCCGTATATCCCAGTTTAGTCGTTGAAAGGAAAACCTGCTCCTGGGTGAAGTGTCGCTTTTCATTTGGCAGTGCATCTCAAACCGCGGCCCAATCCGGAACAATATATAATGCCATCGAGGTCTAAATCTTCGAGAAAAGGCCATAGGCCTTCCTTGCCCCGAACAGCCGGAGCCAGGGATGGTGGTCAGGAGCTGTGTCTAGCTCATCAAAAGAAGGCCAACGGCGGAATAGTTGGGAGGCTCCAGGTTAGTGCTTTGATCCGACGGCCTTGGAATCCAGAATCGCTGGGTGATTTGATTGAAACTAAAGATATTGGCTTCGAATACGACAGGGAGTTGAGGATATAGTTTTCGGTGCGGTCGGGGAGCTCGGCCATACACTTGTTGGCGACAAAAAAGGTGCTCGAAAGAATGCTGAGATTTTCGAGGAAGGCATTGATGCTTTGCTTGGCCGGAGAACTTGTGAAGATTCGAGACCGGCCCCTGCGGTGAGCCATCGGAGTATTGATATATCTCTGCTCAGGGACACATATTTCGAGGGATACGACGCTGGCATTCATGCAGGTTTGTCCCGTGCCGAAGCAGAAGCATCTTGGTATTACAATCAGCCTAGGCAAATGGGTGAGAATAGGGCTGTCCTCATGGCGAAAACACAGTTCGGTAATGCAAAGACGTTGGAACAGCCTTGATGTCCCGACCAAGCCTTTGATCGATTGGATACTGCTTCGGAATATTCCGGTCACTAGCTTCTCTCATTCTTTTCGACCTTTCATTTCTTCACTTTTATTACCGCTATAACGTTTCTTATCCGAGGTGAAAGAGAGAACGTTTCAAACAATGGCATGGCTAGGATGTTGAATCAACATCACAGGAAACTCTTTTATCTTGCGAGTTTAGTAACCACTTCATGCGCCACTAGCGTGGTTGCGTAATGGGCCGGTTGACGGTCCTACATACTTAAGTATGCGTTCAGATTGGAATTCCTTGAAACGTCTACAAGGCTGAGCTCCTTTCTGCCTTGATTGAGGAAATATAAACCTAAAGTAATCTAGTTTTTGGGGATTTTGTCACTTGATATCTGCATGAGCGGCAGGTAGCTCCACCCTCCTGAAAATAGAATATCAACCATTGTCGTAACGTTGTTGTTAGTAACTGGCGGCTGAAAACTCAAAACTTTCGACCGCATGGAAGGATCCGGTTCTGGCCTCAAATCTCAGAAACATGCAACAGGGAATCGGGAAATGAGCCTGAACAAGCTTCAACGATCAGACCAATGCACCCCTGAAATAATCCGGAAGTCGGCCTAAGGAGAGATCTATACGCTGACTAACGTTAGGAAAACGCCTCGGAATAAACCTGCCATGGAGTCTATGATTGCGATCTGCACAACAAAGGGAGGCTCTTCAAGGACTCTCGTTATGTTGACCCTTTCATCCCTTCAGACTCATCGACAGAAGCGCTGCTGAAACGACAATACGGGTCCATATTAGGACCAAACGCGCAGAACTCTCTTCTGGAGCTGGAAGGGTTTCCTGCAAAGAGTATACCTAGGTCCCACCGGGTGCGTCGGCGGTGCACCGCTGATATGCAGAGTTTGATGCATGTGTAAACCGTGTGGAGGGGTAGGAATTTATTCCAGGAACTCTTCGGCTAGTTGGGATTTGGTGGCAGCAATGCGATGGAGGTCATGAGGCGTCTACGGTCTTGGTCGAGCTACGATAGCCAATTATATTACCTTGGTACGTTGGCCCCGTATATGTTTACTTTGCTTACTTTCGGATTGGTAGTACTTCGCGATACATATCGTGGCACACCATGGCTATGGCCGCTGACGCCCATCCTGCTGCATGTGTAGCATGGAAAGGCTTTCCTGTGGATGTTCCGACGGAGGGAGAATTCTGACGAATCCCTGCCCTGAAACCTCGTCGTGGCAGTCTCTGGTTCCGCGACGCAAGACGAAGACCAAATGTCGGGTGTTATACTGGAAGCAAGCCAAGGGAGACGGGATGGGTCTTCGGGGACTTTACGGGGATCCAGTCGACCAGAAGCAGAGTTCATGGAATGCCTGCCGTTTTTCTGAGAGTTCTTCGCTTAGATGGCCGGAAGCGAATTTGATGTCGAAAGCAAACAAGCAACAAAGCAACGCATTTTCCGTCGCTTTCCTGCTCCAACGTTCCAACATTTTGTATCCATCCTGACTAAGTTCTCCGGGGCGGAAATCTTGAGAAAGGGGCTTGCAACCGCTTTGCATTCCATTTGCAAAAGTGGTTTTCGTAGCCCTCCTTTCATTTCCAGGCTGTGAGCCGTGGTTGGCCAATGTGTGCGATATGACCAAATGTGCAGCTGTGCTAGTACGGTTTTGGCTTATCGTGCAGGGGATCCCCACCATGAAGCGAATTTTCTCGAGAGTGGAGACCTCTGGTGGTGCCCAACTGGGTCAGAATTATATCGTTTGGATGTTATTAGTGCATCTCAGGTTCAAGAAAGTGACCAAGCGCAAATTCGAGGACGAACCTCGATCCAACATGCAAGGACAACAGTGCACCGAGGCGCCCTTTGTGTGGGCTTTTTTGCTTTTCTCTTCCATACATGCTCGAAGGCTCTCACTGTATATAAGCTTGGCTGTCTCCTGCATTCGCAAGCAGAGTCAATTCCACATATCACTTTAATCATCTCTTTCATCCTCTCGTGGGCATAGTCACCTTCATCCTCGCCATTTTATATTCCCTTCTCTCCTTTGACACCTTAGACGATAATCCTATATCTTCGACATAAAAAACAATGGCCGCCCCACAACAGAATACCACCGTCTCGACCGCTGTCGACGCCGATGGTATGTAGGATCATTCTCTGGCCTTATATAATTCGGTTTAAGCTAATGAAGCACTCGGTGGACAGATATCAATGCTTGGATTGGTCGATTCAAGGACACCTTGAACAAGCCAGAGACCATCACGAAGCCAACCACTGGACCAAACACATGGACTAGCTCCTTCCTTGCCTGTTTCACTCCAGTTGATACTTGTATGTCGTCCTGGTTCTTTGAGAGCGACTTTCATCGCCGCTAACAATCCTCCCGAAGGCTTGATTACCTGCTGCTGCCCATGCATCACTTTCAGCAAGACCCACCACAGACTGCGAAAGGACCCTAACTTGGCTGGTTTCTCCCCAGTCAACACCACCGTAAGTCCAGTCCCGGGAAATACGATCCATCGATGTCTTCATATGCTCACATAACGAATTAGTGCTTGGGTTTCTGGCTCTCCGGCTGCATCTGCCTGCCATGGCTCTTCCAGCTCATCCAGAAGGGTGAAGTTAGGGAACGATACAACATCCAGGGAGACTTCCCAATCGATGCTTTGAAGGCATGCTGCTGCTTGTGCTGCGACTTGGTCCAGACCGACAAGGAGGTCGCCCACCAGATCTCCCAAGGCAATATCCCAGCCGTTACACAGGAAGTCAAGCCAGCCGAAGGAATGGCATACCAAGCCCCAGCAGCCCCAGCGCCCGCCCCACAGTAAACGATTCGACACTTTGAACTTCGACCTTAGAATGTATAGTTCAATTTAATACCCTAATAATATTTTTGTTGGAAAAGTTGGGCTACAATGGAGTTGGGTTTTGCTTACGCTTTCATGTGATTGTCGATTTCCTTCTATCGCAATGATCACTTCCCTGTTCATCTTAAAGTTTTTTTTTTTTTCCTTCCTTCGATAGGACCCTTTTTTTTTTTTTAACCTTTTGTCTATACAAGAATTTCGGGCGTGTCTTCGGACATATTTCTCTGTTGGAACTCCTTGACTAATGATGTAATTCCGGGTCTATGTTTACATTACATATGATAATCAAATTGAATTCTTCGCCCTAAGTATATCTTGCCTGAGTATGCAATGCGTGGGGGAGAGGATCTTATGGCCAGAAATCTCACCAATTTTGGTTATCCGAAATGTTCCTGTGCATTTCGTACATCGCCGCCATATCCGGCCACTATCTGCCGTCGATGGGTGTGGCAGCATTGAATTCAGTGACGCCAAGAGTGACTTGCAGGCGCACAGAGGGTGCCACTTCGAACCTTTCCCCAGCTTCCGATCAAATGACCCTAATGCGAGCTGCAGAGGGCTGCAGAACAACGGTTCAGAGCGGAGAAGTCCACGATTGGCGCAGTCTGTTGCATTTCGCGCATGAACAACAAGGGTCCTCACAGCTGTGCCTCGGCGTCCTTAGCTGGATTATTATCTCTGCCGTTTCGAGCAATGCATGATGACCTCTCCAACTGGCGACGTGAAACTTTCAAGCAGCGGATTAATATTATAATGGGTGTCATTCAGTTCATTTTATGAGCAGAGTTGAGATTAAGCTACTTGGTTATCCGAAGCGACACTCCTCGGACAGGATTTGGGGCCCTAGGAAATTAATTAACTAGCGAGGGGCACAGTCGCATCCTTCTCGTCGTCAGCTTTTGGTTTTGAGCTCTCCGGAAGAGAGGCGTCGGCTGAGTCCGAGGATAAGATAGGTGTTTCATCGGTGGCAGCTTGTTTAGTTGCAGCTTCCCCTGTAGTTGAGCCCTCCGCCCCACTCTTTGTAGCTTCGGGGCTTTCCTCCTTCTTATCTTGCGATTCCTCCTTCGTATCTTCAGTCTCATCCTTCGGGGGGTCTTTCTTAGCATCCTCCCCTTCTTCCTTGACCTCCTTAGCCTCCTTAGACTCCTTGGTCTCCTCGGTCTCCTTAGTTTTCTTATCTCCATCCGCTTCATCCTCAACATCCTCCCATTCATCGTCTTCCTTTGTGTCCGAAGCAGCCTTCTTACCCTTCGACTCTGCATCGTCCTTCGCCTCTGTGTCGTCCTTCGCTGCGTCACCCTTCGCCTCTGCGTCGCCCTTCGACTCTGCGTCGTCAGTCTTATCAGTCTTAGTCACGTCTTGACTCTTGTCATCGGGGTCGAGGAGGAGTTTTGCAGCTCCTTTTGGACGGATAACTTGAACACTGATATCTTTCTGTTGACTGTATACCCTCAATCCGACAACCGCGACTGCGTTCCATAGGTTCTCCTCGCCATCGCTGTCGCCTTCTTCTTCTCCGGTTATAGGCACGAGCATGTAAGTGACCGGGCCGGAGGATTTCTTGTCTTCCTTTTCCTCTGAGGTCTCTTTAGACTTATCTTCAGTCTCCTTAGTCGCTTCAGTAGATCCCTTCTGCGCCGCCTTATCTCCTTGTGCTTGACCAGAAGCTTCTTTCTTGCTAGTTGGTGGTTCCGTAATATCTGAAGCTGGCGGTTCAGGGGCAGCCGGTGGTGCCTCGGGAGAGCTTTCGGCCTTTGGCGCCACGTCTGCGATAACCTTATCGGGCTTGGACTCCGTAGTATCAGTTGACTCTTTGGCTTCCTTGGATTCTTTGGAACCTTCGGTTTCTTTAGAATCTTTAGAATCTTTGGAGTCCTTAGAGTCTTTCTTTTCATCTTTGTCCTTGCTGTCACCATCCTCTGAATCTTCGTCGTTCTCTGTCTCTTCCTCCTCCGGATCGACCACGATGGTTCTACCCTTCGCGAAAGCCATATCGTATGACATGCCGACTTGCAAGAACTTCTTTCGATTGTTGACACTCAAGTCCGGAACAGCTTCTTCAACGCTCTTTCGTCCGTCAACTTTCACAGCGGTTATCTTATAAGCGATATCCCACAAACCGGCCTCAAGCTCGACCTCACAGCTGACTCCACGCCACATGTCACAGTTTGCACGGCTGCGAACAAGATATTCAGGATCTTCAGGGCGATGGATGCGGAAATGGAGGTAGAAGATGTATTCCCCCTCCAGACCCTTGAAATACCTAGTATCCAGCTGTTGCAAGACGATTACGACCTTCGAAGGCTCTGGAACGTTGATTTGGAAACAGTTCTTGGAATAGGAACTTTCCCACTCTACGTTCTCGGAGACCCAAGCCGATGCGACGGTCCAGCTGGAGTCGAACAAGCGGGTGCGTTCAAGGACAGAGAAAGTCCGGAGAAAGTCCTTGTCTAGAAATTTGAATCAGGGTCAGTAAAGGGTGCCGAACGACAGCGTTTATATAATGGTTCTTACAGGACATCCACTATTTATCAGAAAACCAGCGTTAGGAGATCAGGCGCACTAGAGATAGAAGATACTCGGGGAAACTTACGAAGCTACCATCGTCTCCAAACTTATGGTCTAGCTGCTCCATCCAGTACGGGGTCCATTCCTTGCTCCCGTCACTCCAGGCTCCCTTCCACTCTGATTTACCCCATGGGTTTCTAGAAAAGGAAGGTGTGATGTTAGGACTGGCCATATATGATATCCCGTCCCTGCGGACTATACTGGAGGTGGGTAACCAACCTGATTAAAACAAACCGTTGGCCGTCGACTTCGCGAGCCTTGAGGACGGAGTAGGCGTGCCCGGCATAGACGCCGTCACGCTCAGAGCCAGTGATCGAATCGATAGATCCAGCGAAAAGGAATTCCTCGTTGACCTTCATCAACTCATCCTTCCAGAACTTGTCCTTGCTTAAGATATCCTGGGACCACACTTCGGAGGTAACACCACCAGTGAGGTCTTCAACGGCCTCACTACGAATCGGTTAGTGGACTGCCAGAAGAAAACCGTAGCGAAGCTAGAATGGGACACACCCTGTGAATCCACCTTCGATGGAGCTGTAGTCGCCATGAGCTTTTGCATAGGCCTTCTCTAGTAGAGGCAACCAAGTTTCATTCTTGTCTTCGCAGCTTGCGAAGTATAGCGCGTCAGAGCCTTTGAGGTAGGTTTCGGTGTATACGGATTCCTTTGCGGTTTTGCCCCACAGCGCATATTTGAGTTCGGAAGACGATTCGTGATAGTCTTCTTGGGATAGATAGAGTTGGTCGTCGACGATGCTAGAAATCCATTCACCGTCTATTATATTTGCAACGGAATGTTAACACCATCCACCCAATTCCATGTGTATTGTACTAAGAAGGGTGCGAGAAATAACCGTACCTCTGAAGAAGACGAAACCGTAAACTCCCACTTCCTCGTCCCTTGCAACACAGACCTTTTCAATCAGGCCGGGAATGTTGGTAATGGTGGCGACAGCGGCAAGGAACCAACAATCACCCTACATTCAAGTATAGCTTGGTTAGATTACCTTCAAGGGCCATAGGTGAGCCGGGAAGGAACATCTCCTTACAGTAGAGCCCTGCCTGATGTCACCTGGCGCCACACCGTCCTTGAAAAAAGATGGGTTGTCGAATATATCCTGCAAGCGGAAAAAACAAAAGAGAAGAGATCAGAGAGTGTTCAAAGGGATATAAATTTAAATCGGTGACATTGGGAGATGCCCATGTTTACCTCGATTCTCTTTACTCCCTTCGGGCTCGCTGCATGATTGTACTCGAATCCATCGATACAATACCTGGGGTACGAGACACGAGGGTCATCACTGGAAAGATCGAAATAGTAGTCGCTATATGGTACGATACAGTCAACGCCCGTTTCCAAAATTACCGACGGGATGATTACGAAATCAATGCACTGGCTTACCGATATTTCTGATTCAGCTTGCGGCATTCTCGGGCGATTCTATCGACTTTCGCCTTGCAGCTTGCCGCCGCCTCGTCGTATTGTGCGGTGGCAGCGCTTGGGGCGGTAGGCCCGTAGGAGGATTTCGCAGACGCAGCGTGCGGGTTGAATGGCAAAACGATGGTGGGCCGACCAGCTCGATTGGTACGAAACTTCTTCCAGAATTTGTTCAACTGCTTCTGGGCGGACCCGGCGGGTACTTTCCTGCTGATCTGGGCCGCCGGCTTCGAGTCCTCATCTGCTGACGTTTCTCCTTCACTCTCCGAGGCATTTTCAGGGTCCTCGGCCGCAGGATCCTCGACAACGACGACTGCGGGCTCTTCGTCAGCGTCACCACGACCGGCTCGTCTCCCCACAGGTGCAGGGGCTCGACGCCCAGGGTGAGGCGCCGTTCGACGCCCGGAGGGCGTAGCAGGAGGTCGAGCGGGCATGGTAGCGATTGGCTGAACTGGTTTTCTTACGAGTAACTGGCGGGGAAAACTACTGATGCGGCATCTGAGTGCTTGCCTGCAGAATAGCATTGATTAGGTCTCTTGGAATTGACCATCCCAGGGAGTATTTATAACTTTATCGATCAGGAGCTGCAGCGCTGGTGTGGATAGACACGGCCTGAGGCTGACAGGATCTAATGCCCCCGCCGTGCTTCGGCTCTTCACCCGAATAAATAGCATTGCGCACACGCGTAGCCCACCATCAGAGTTTCAGAGATGACCCATGCATATCGCATGATAATATAATATCGGCATCTGCGTCGACAGGGTCCGGTGTCACAGATGGCGACCTTACCCCGCTTGGGAGTAAGAGTGTCAGCTATTTTTCGCGGGCCGCGAAGAGGCAGCAGGCCGGGACGGGCCCAAGAGTGGGAGCTGATGAGGGGGCTGACGCGGGATCTCGCTTTCAGGAGGTCGTCGATGGAACCCATCCATGTCCAATCCCCAGCTGAAAGTGGGGTTCAACACACGTATTGCAACATCCGGCTAGCGTCCTATGGAGTTGCTTCTCGAGCTCCATGGGTCAAGCATCATTCGGGCGAGGCCTTAGGATCTTAGGCATGCTCTCGCGGCTCAAGCAATCCCAAAACGCATAATCAACAGTCGGAAATCGACCTATCCTGCCTAAGCTTACGAGGTTGGTCCCGCTTTCGCGTTCTGAACGATATATAAAACCTGACGGAGTTCGCGTACAGTACATACGTGTTCGGGCGTGACCTGCATGTTCACGAAACAAGTGGCGCTCTATGACTCTTTACAGGGAGAGAGCATCCGAAGCCATAAGGGCCCCGAGAGCTTTATGAGAACTGACCATACCACTTTCAAATGAGGGTCGAAGAAGAGGCATCGACGATTCAAGCATCGACGCGATGTTCTCTTTGCTTGGCATCTCGACCCCATAGTCGCGGAGGTGCGATTCAGCCTTCTCGGTGATGTCGCGATCATAGCTATCCTTCACCTGCTGACGGATTTTGGCGTTCGACAGAACGTCGAAGCCTGCACCGGCCAAACCCTTTGCAACGTCCAAGGCTCGGTTGAAAGCATCTTCCGTTCCCGCGGCTTTCATGAAGCCCGGGGTATGGTTAACCGCCCCGTCACTGTTGATTGGGAAAGCAGCTTGCATAGCGGGTACGGAGTAAGAGACATTTCCTAAGTACGGTTTGCTCGCTTCAGTAATCGAGCGCGATTCGTAAGACTCTAAGCCGTGGGGTTGGTGATCACTTTACCCTGATCCGTTGCAGCGCCGGGCTCGTCGGAAATCTCCGGCAGGCTGTAGGCCGTATTGATAGAGAAGTAGTTCATCCATTCAGTAAATCGTTTACACAGAATATCGTTTGAAACGATGTCCCAATAAGCCAATCGCTTGCTATTGATACGTTAGCGAGTTCGACCTTGAAGATATTAGGCGCTGAGGAGGCATACTCGTCTGCCTTAACCTCACAACCGATTGCTTCGCCGCCAGCCTGAAAACATTTCACCACCTTTTTGAGGAGATCCTCTAGATCCTTCTTCTTCGCGGCTCGGATAGTGTATTCTGCCCGTGCATAGTCAGGAATGACATTTGCCGCAGTCCCACCGTGAGTAATGATTCCTGCTACCCTAACCGACGGATGTAGCTGTTGGCGCAGCGCAGCGATGTTCGTGTATGACGCGATACAAGCGTCGAGCGCATTGCGTCCTAACCAAGGTGCCATGCCGGCGTGCGCAGAAACCCCTGAAAATTCCGCTATTACCCTCTGGGAAGCAGTGCTCCTCGTAAACGCGACAGAGAAGATGTTCGGGTCTGAGAATAAGGGCCCGGGGTGTGCCATCAAGCAAGCGTCCACGCCAATATATGCCCCTGCTCTCAACAGTTTAATCTTTCCTCCACCCCCCTCTTCGGCAGGCGTCCCCAAGAGCTTCACCGTCCCGGGGATGTTCCACGCTTTGAGGGTTTCCCAGGTCGCAATGAATGCAGCAATAGATGCGGAACAGATTAAATTGTGCCCACAGGCGTGCCCGGGCTTGTACACAGGGGGGTCGGAGCCTTCGACAACGATCTTTGCAAGAGCATCGTATTCGGCATTGAACGCGATCGTTGGAGGACCTAGGAGAAAAGCCTGATTCGAATGAGTGGTAAAAGGCGGTATGTATGTCGCCTGGACCATAAAACTCGTGTCGATATTATATGCATGCCTGGTAACTTTATAATCAGACCCTAGAGACTCGAAGTAGTCGCAGACTAAGTCGTGGGCCGTTTTCTCTTTCCAAGCTGGCTCGGGATGGCTCCATATCTTATCCTCGGATTAGTTTGCGCTAGTGCCTAGTAAATTCACTGCTGGCTTTCGAGAAGAGTGTTACGAACCTCATCATTAATAATCTTGATATTTGCTCTATGTTTTTCAATTGATCGCCCAATCAGATCCTTGGTATCCATCTTCATCCTGGCTAGTACTTATAGCAAACTGACTCGGATTTTAAACGTCTACTGTTGTCAAGGCAAGTTTATCTGTGGAATGGAGATTTGAAAGGAAGCCCAAGTGGGGGAACACAGGGGTAAGTTGAGTCGAACTCGGAGGAAGAAATATATCAAGGGGCTGGGAATTCGAATTCGAAGGCGGAGGGGACTGGCTCGAGGCTGATAGATTCTGTGTAACGCATGTGCCACAGATAGCCACGATGGCGGATTAGGCGCTCTGTAATTGGTGAACATCGACGGCATATTGGCGAGTAGCCTAGCTGTGGTTTTCCATTCGTGCGCATACCCACATTCTAGTAAATTATTCTCAGAGGTTAGCCTGTTAGGCAATGGTTTTACGTAGGCCGCGAACGTCGAGATCATAATTGCTCCTTATATTGCTATGCAATTCAGACGGGGTACCCCACGCTCGCGCTCGTATATGTATGACCGATCACTGCAGGGCGTAATTATAACATATAACAGGCGGTAGTTAGATGGTATCGCGGGTCGGAATCGCGCAAATGCTTGACTAAGACATCCAAAAGCTTCTCTTCACCCTGAAAGAGAGGCTGTTCCGAATAACCGAGTTTTGCATCGGGCCATGTGACATCATGATTATTCAGCGGACAATTTTTGCAGACTTTGGTGAAATTTTCAACCGCAGGCCGATGGCGAGACTAGCATCGGCCGAATGCCAAGTTTCCCTTAACCGTTCAAGTTTTGGGATTGATTTTATGAAATCGCCATGGGTGCTGTACTACGGTGCTCTCGTGCCCTTCGTTCAGGCTTGGGGAACTGTTCGAGTCGTTCGAAATCCTTTTTTATATATCCAGTCTTCGAATCTGAATTTCGGAGAGATGCATTCCAAATGCGCAGACAGCGATAGTAACGCACCAAACCGATCCAAATTGAACGAACCAATCGCGAGGACCAACATTCCTGGTACACTCGAAAGGGAAACAGGACCTGAATCGGACAACACCAAACGGCAGTTTCCGACGGCTGGGGAAGAGGACGAATTCGCGATTGATGGAAATCGGGGTCAGATAATCAGGGGGGATCTAGAGTCCCAAGGACGCTTTGACGACCGAATACCGTACTGGAGTTTCATCTTGAATCAAGGCGCACTCACCGGCAGGATAATATCTCACAAGTTTCCAGGATCTGGAACCGATGAGGACCCGTACCGTGTAGAATATATCCCAGGTGACCCAAGAAACCCCATGCTCTTTGCTCCATGGGTTAAATGGACAATCACTATGGTTGTCGCATTTGCGACACTTGCCATTGCATTCGTGTCGTCCGCGTATTCAGGCGGAGTGCAGCAAATAATGGATGAGTTCAAGTGCAGCAGCCTTGTTGCAATTTTGGGGATCTCGTTGTTTGTGCTGGGTTTCACAATCGGCCCGCTGTTTTGGGCTCCGATGAGTGAAATATACGGTCGGCAGAAGTTGTTCTTCGGTATGACAGGTCCCCTGCATTGCTTGCGCTCACACAATAGGGTTCGATTGTAGATCTATAGATTGCTGACAATATCGCTTGACGGTACGCGGATGCAGTGACTTATGCCGCCCTGACCGCCTTCAACGCCGGTGCTGCTGGTGCGAGAACTATTCCACAACTCTTGATATGCCGGTTCTTTGCGGGTGCATTCGGCAGTAGCCCGCTAACCAACGCGGGCGGTGTCATAGCTGACATGTTTCCAGCGAGCCAACGTGGGCTCGCAATGGCAGTCTTTGCTGCCGCGCCATTCATGGGTCCTGTGCTTGGTCCTATAGCTGGCGGATTTCTCGGACAATCTGCTGGGTGGAGATGGGTGCAAGGGCTATTGGCAGCATTCTCGGGAGTGACCTGGCTGGTCATGGCATTTGGTGTTCCTGAGACTTATTCGCCATTGCTCCTTCAGAAGCGGGCTTATAGTTTGAGCAAACTGACAGGCAATGTGTATGTGAGCAAGCTCGAAGCTGAGAGCGGGAAACTGAGTTTGAAGGAAGCGTACAAGACAGCCCTATCTCGCCCATGGATTCTATTATTCCGCGAGCCAATAGGTAAGTATCGATATCACATTCCGAGTGTAGTTTTGGACATTGGTTTTTTGCTATCTGGGTTACACGTTTAATTATAATTACTGATAGCTCCTCTGTGTAACAGTCATGATGCTTTCCATATACATGTCCATAGTGTATGGGACCCTGTACATGCTCTTTGCTGCCTACCCGATTGTATACCAGCAAACACGAGGCTGGTCACAAGGCATCGGAGGGCTCCCTTTTCTTGGGGTGGCAGTCGGGATGTTGGTTGCCGTGGCGTACTCGATTCCTGAGAACAAACGGTACAACCGCATTGCCGATGAGAAGTATGACGGCTTCGCACCTCCCGAGCTACGACTCCCACCTGCTCTGGTTGGGTGTGTTTGTATACCTATTGGGCTATTCTGGTTTGCTTGGTCGAACTCCCCTGATGTCCATTGGTTCGCGAGTGTGGCCGCAGGTACACCTTTTGGCTTTGGAATGGTTATGGTGTTTCTAAGCGTATTCAATTATCTGATAGATTCAGTGGGTATTCTCCGATCGCTAATGATGAATCGAGGTAGGCCGAAACATCCAGTCGCCAAGTTGCTAATTCTTTTCCTACTGGGATAGTATACGATTTTTGCGGCGAGTGTCCTGGCAGCTAATGCTGTTCTCCGGAGCACATTTGGGGCAGTCTTCCCACTTTTCGCGGGACCAATGTACCGGAATCTTGGGATCCACTGGGCCTCCAGTGTCCCAGCCTTTTTGGCGCTCGCATGCGTACCGGCGCCGTTTCTTTTCTACAAGTACGGTGAGCAACTTAGACTGAAATGCAAGTATGCCGGAAAAGCTGCAGAGTTTACGCGAAAGTTACAGGAGCAATCGAGTGGTGGTGAGGGAATCACGGACGAAAAGTTTGAAATCGAGGAGGAAACCCGGCCATCGAGGGCTAATGCAGAACGCCAAAACTATCTTGGAGTTCCAGAACTTGAGTTGGAAGTAAGGAAAGGGAGCACGGAGTCTGTATCTGGTGGTGGGCTTAAACGCCAGCTCACCCATGAGACTACTACTTCATTCAAGAGCCAGCAGGCACATGAGCTAAAAGGATGGGAGAGTAATCCTTTCGATATTGACCGTGTCAATTCCCGTGAGGCATTCGAAAGTTAATTTTTAAGTTCGGTGTATATATACGGAAGGTATACAAAGTTTCGGCCCGAGCTAGTTGACGTTTGTGACCCTACATCCTCTTACTGATGCTATCTTGAAGCACTCATCTGTATTTACATCGTATATTGTGGTAGACTCCGGTACCCTTATAGCTGGTAGAGTCCGGTACTTAGCGTCTGATCCGTGTATTTTATAAGATAGGGAATATAGTTGGATTCCCTTCCACAGCTGATCTTGGCTAGACGGCAGCAACTGCAGGGCCTTTGCTGAAATTCAAGATCACACTTTTAGAACCCTTTTCTGATACGGATCGATTGTCGGCTATAAAACAACAGAATCCGAAACCATTATTGTGTTCCCGCTGCCCTTCTTGCCTCTCTTTTAAACAGTTGAACTGTACTTGAATGGCAAAAAAATCTTTCAAAGGTTGCCTAGCGTAACACGGTATTCATAGTTGACAGCGACTAGACACGCTTCTTGCATGGTATCATAAAGGATCGGAATCAACCCCCTGCCTTTTCCAACAAAGTTCCGTCAACTGGTATCAACTACCCCGGCACTATTATATTGGAAGCCTATCAAACCAACAGCGGCGCCACCTACATCATGTGTCGTGTCGTTATCACACATTTCATTTGCGGGCATCATCACGATAAAGTCTCGCCTTGTGATGGGATCAAGTTGGGGTCCGAAAAATCTAAAATGGGACGTCAATGCCCTCACTTCGACCCAAAGTTCACACAGATAAACAAATGGTAGATGCCATGACTGCGCTATCGTCGATCCGAACCTCCCGAGAGGTTTCAGAGATCCAAGCCGTAATAAGCCGGCCCAACCCCCATATAAGATACTAGATAGCAGCTCGTTAAGCGGTCGAATGCGGTCTGCAGGCGAAGAAGAAAGACATCAGGAGATAGCTGGGAGGCATGGGTTTTGCAGTGACCGTGGCGTTCCCGGTACTGATTCAGTCTATCAGAGTTATTCGCCACTGGTAGATATTGACGATCCTGGACCAAACTACAACTATGGTTCTAAACCCAGCAAACCTCGGCCTCGTGACTATAGACTGAGTCGTGTTTACGGCTTTCCCGGTTCACAAGCATTACCGCCCCGGCCGCCTCGAACACCTCCAAGTTCCCCCTCCAATGACCGCCGACAGAGCAGTGCTAAACAAAGGGCGACTGTATCACGGCTCGTCCTGGGAAAAGTGAAGTTGAACGGGTTTCTCGGAATACACGCGGTTTCGGATCTAAACGTCCCATTCACCACTGGTCTTGGGTTTAAGGCGGCTAAGGATAATGCTCGGGTATATGCGGTGGAAGTCTTGAAAACCCCCTTTTTTCACAGTTGTGTTTCTTTCTTTCCCGTCACGGCTCGCGAGGGTTACGCTGGGTTGATGGAATCGATCCCAAATCTTTTCGAGAGTCATAGCGGGGCGCCCGGGCTATGGTGTTGTTACATGTGTCATTCTGGCGAAGTTGATAACCATACAACTTGGAATTGGGAGTCGTCATTTTCCCCTGTTATACGTTAGTTCTCCATTTCTTGGGTTTAATTTCAGTTTCATAGACCTTTCGAATTTTCGTTGCATTGTCCTGCCGAAATCTCTTCTCTCTTCTTTGTCCTTTGACATCATTTAATCTCGTAGGAATTTTTTAGTATCGATGCAATGGAATGGCGCACCTAACTACTCCTCTAATACGATAGTCTGAACGGCCGTGGGAAGCCAGCACACCAGTGAGCGACAGGATTGACCAAAAATCGCAACCATTTGGTAAGGTCCTTTGCGAATAGGACAACGACCAGCAAAGGATCACCGAATGCACCGGGCGTACATTTTGGTGGATCTCAGACAAACACATACATGCTATAAGCAACATTTCAATGGGGCAGGGCCACGACACCCTGGTAAGTATTCGCGTTCTCGATTCGTGAACGAAAGGACCTCGTTAACTCCGTCAATGGAGGAAGAAATCCCGAATGCAGGGGCCGTCGAATGCCAGGAACCCAAAAGTGAGTGCGGTGTTATCGCGTATACGGAAAGCCCCCAAGCTAGGTCAATCTTCGTAAGCGAGAGACATTCAATAGGATGCTTGATTAACCGTTTCAGATTCCTTTTTTCTTCTTCCTCCTTTTGTGGTTTTCGGCCCAAGCTGTCTCGAGGCAAGGGAAAGCCGCAAATAGATACCTCATGCGGCAGAAGCAGCGAGAAAGTTAACAAAAAAATAGGCTGGTGCTCTTGGTTCGAAACAGGGTTTTCATTGAACGGTTGCTGTATTGTATGGAACAAGGCGGGGACGTGATGTTGTGAGTTCCCTAAATTAGTGGTTGTGGTGCTTGTCGAACAACGTGGTAGGTGTGTCCAGGGTATCCAATATGGAAGCTTACAAGACCGAGAGTTTTCTTAGTGCGGCCGGGCATACGGACGCACGTGGAAGACGAGGTGGAAGTGGAATAATAAAGTACCCAATCCCCCAGGTTTCGAGAATCCGGAGTCTCTATTTCTCGATTGTAGGCCTACATTCTTTAAATTTTCTTTTCGACTTCGTGGCTCGACAGATGACGCTGGGGTAGTCAGTTCAAAAGGATTCGCCAATTCAACATGTGGGCAGGATTGAAAGAGTTTTTATCGTATCAGCGACCGGAAAAAGTCGGCGCTTTCTCCCTCAGATCGAAATCCCCAGATACGGCTGGACCATCGGGTACTTCGATATCTGGAATTCCAGAAAAACTATCGTTTTCAAGAGTAATTAATCGGGAAACCTGTTTCGTAAGTCTTCTGGGGTTCGAAGGGTGACAAAATGCAACAAGCTAATGTGTTATGCGTTCGATCGTTCACCCAGCCCTGTCGTCTCGATGATTTTATGAACTACTTGACCTATGTTGAGAGAAACTCTGAGAACCTAAGATTTTATTTATGGTTTCGGAAATACATCCAAAATTTCGATGCCCTGAACGAGGACGAGAAGTCGTTATCTCCAATATGGGAATGTCCTCTCATGAAGGACAGAGCGAAGGCTGCTGCGCTGGCGGACGAAAAGAAGACTGCGGAAGTAGATAGTGGGTTACTCCTTGGAAGGTTCTATCACGATGAGTATATGCTAAGAGAGCGAAATATTAATAGTATCGACCCAACCTCTGAGGGCCGAAGTTGACCGGATCTCTCAAATGTTTCTCGTCCCTTTCTCGCCTTTCGAACTCAACCTCTCTGGCCGCGACCGAAAGGAAGTCTTAACCGCTTTATCTACCACTACACATCCGTCGGCCTTTAAATCCGTCCTCCCACAGGTAGAGACTTCCCTACGGCAGCAATCTCATCCGAACTTTGTGCGTTATGCACTGTCCACGGCAAACCACGGTCGCGTTGCAGCTATGCGGTGGGGTGGTTTCATTTTGATCTTGGTAGCTATAGCTCTCGCTATCGGGTTGTCCTTGGGCGGGGTACCGAAGTCTGTCAGGGTGCTCATCCCCGTTTCGGCACTATTCTTCGGCATCTGTTGTTTCCTCAACGGACAGCGTTCGGTATGTCTGGTGCTTTTGTCCTTGGGACTGCGAGATCGGTTTGCGTGGGAGAAAGATACGGATTGCATGTGCGACCGCCAAGTCGTCGAGTGCGACCTTGAAAAGGCGTCGACTATTAGCTTTGATATCTTTGATGGACCGATACCGAGGGATGAAGAGAGGGAAGCGATTATAAAGAAGTTTGAGAATAGGAATGTGATTTCGCATATGATGTTTGGATGGCAGAGGCTGGGAGGTATTGACCCGGAGGTTAGGAGGGTGCAGAGGCTGATTGTTCTGCAAAATACCGGCTTCTCTTTGGCGTGCTCGATCGTGCTAGGGGTTATTCTTACCGTTACCCCGAGAGGGGATATGTATTGAGGTATATTGATATTTACGCCTGTGATTGACTGCGGAACGAGCGCCAGCTACCTCATCAGGGTGCAGTTGATGTAAGAATTCGCAAAATAGATCTGCGCGATGATGGCCACTACCGCTATCTGGAGGCCCAAATGTTGCACCAGCTGTCACATTGACAGTCTCGATGCCAGCGGTTGCGACTTCGATGTTGTAACGATTAATTATGCTTTGAGCTAGAATGTAACGTGATAAAGCTTTATTCTTCAATCGTCTAGCCTATCGTGCCCAAGGAAGTAAGTTTGGAAAAGAGGATGGGGGAGATGTAAGAGCACGGACATAGAGTAAATAACAGAGGCTAAAGGACAGATGGGGGGTGACAGGAGTGTTAAACAACGTGGCTATCTTCGCTAGATACACACAAGCTAAGGCTTGAAATCCTCCTGGTGAGAGGTTTCCACGGGAGACAAAAGTTTATAGTCTTGTGACAGCAAACTCCAACCAACCTCTGGTCATAATATCGGCGCGTTCTGCGGCCGTGATGGACTCCTTAACATCCGGACTCAACTCTAAAAGATGGGCTTGGACATCCCATTTGGTTCCGGTTTTTTCACCAACCTTTGCCCAAAATTCCTTCCAAGTTTCGGCGTCATGGCGAAAGACTGCTCGTTTCCCGAGGGAGATCAATTCGATGCCGGGGGTAAAGCTACCGACTTGCCTGCCCATGATGATCGACCCTGGTTTATCCTTGAGGATAGAGACGATCTGACAGGCAGCTTCGAACTCTTGTTCGGGACTAAAGAGATGCAGGAAGCTACGGGCGCTGATGATGTCGATATCTCCCTTGAGCTTCTGGAAGAGGTTTTGATCGGTGGTAGCCCCTCTGATGGGGACGAAAGAGCTTAGGTCGAAGATATTACCTTCGAAGAAAGTGGATTTGAGTGTGTCCTCGTCGTTGAACAAGTCGTAGCTCAGGTCGATGAAGCCACGCTTCAAGTCAGCCCCGAAGAGGTTCTCAGTAGGGACGTTTGAGTAGGCCAGGGCACGAAGATCTTGGGCGAAGCAACATCCAAGATCGAGGTACTTCTCGCCGGCCTTGAGCTTCTCCAGAGCGGTAGTAAAGATTGGAGATTCAGTGATGGCGAAGTCCAGGAAACGGAAACTGCCGATGCAGGGATAAGGATAGACTTTCCAGGCCTTTTCCCTCTGTAGGTGAGAGAAACCTGATTAGCTTCGAGCCTGCGAGGGAGGCAACCAGGTAGTCGGCGAATCGGGACGGGAACTTACCACTTTGATGATGTGAGCCGCGACTTGGTCTTCAGGGATCTTGCTATAACTCGTGAAGAGCTGTAGGGTGAATGGAGAGAGCTGCAGCTTCTCGCCTGTTTGATACCACGCGGGGGATTTGGCCTTGTCATGTTGCTCTCTGGAAATCTCCGTCGAGGGTGACAATGTCGCTTCGCTTGTCATCTCGATAAGCTTCCAATGCTTTGAGGGTGTTCGTGACTCTTGGTTCCAGACTGGATGATGGGTATCTTGAGGGATTGGGCTGATGAACGTTGTGGTTCCTGGTTCGTCGAGGAGGCTGGATAGTCGATAACTGGTTGATGTCATTCAGCGGGGATGATGACGGTGGATCCGAGTCTTTTCTCTGCGGCGGGCATGCGCACGGCTTTACTTATCAACAACGACTGTTAACGTTGGCAGCCTACAACGGTTTCTCGGCCTTGGATTACTTTGGTGCCTGTTTCTCATTGGGTTTGAAGTCCTCGGCAACGCGTTAGCATTCCATTGCGGTTGCGGTTGGCGGGGACGGCACTTGAGTTATACACGGATGTGATGTGAATATGCCGACCGACCGGCTTTGAAGCTTAATGGCCCACCAATTAGGGGAACGGTGAATGCCGCCGGATGCTGTGAATTCCGTGCCGGGAAAATCCCGATCTCCGACCGAAAGTTGTACAGCCGGGGGGGCTAGTCTTGACGGAAAAACGGCATCTTGAGGCTTATGGATTTTCGCGCTGTCTACTGGCTACGATGGACGACGTCTCGAGGAATCCGCTGAACCTTACAATTCCTATCAAGCTCATGGTAGTTGATATCATTGGTGAGCGGCTAAAATGGAGCTAACTAGCTATAGCTTTCCTGCACGATCTCTGATCGAGTGTCCTCTCTAAGTTAACACTGTCGCTAAAAAGAAGAAAACGGAAAAATATAACTAAACAGCTCAAAAGAACAATTATCTACCTCTTCTCCCCAACGTAAAGGTCTGGCCTCTTCGCAGCGTTGTAGTTATCGCCCGTACCGAGCTTGACAGCAGGCCTTTCAGCGATTCGGTCGATCCACTTCAGCAGATGAGGGAAAGCTGCCATATCCTCGTCGGTTATCGCGCCGCTGAAGCTCCAGCCCTTGATCCATGGCCAGGAACCAATGTCGGCAACGGAGTACTTGCCGGTGCCGTTTCCAGCTAAGTATTCACGAGGCTCGCCGGTGTATTTACCCGAGAGGTGAATTTCGATAACACCGAAGACGCGGAGGGTTTCATTCTTGAAGCGGGTTTGGGCATCTGTGCTCCTTTTAGTAGACGTTTGGAAGGCCTAGAGGAAAGGGAGTACACCTACACTGAAGCTGGTCTGGAGGTGCAGGAGCAAATTTGTAGAAGTGGTTGACTTTCGTTTTTAAGCGTGGTCAGCGAAGGTGAAAGCTCCTATGCTCAACCGGAGAGGGGCATACCTTGTCCTTGATATGGAGCACCGCTACCGTGCCAGAAGTACAGCCACTGAAGCAACTGACTCTTCTCCAAGGGATCGGTAAAGCTAAATTGGTGATCTCTATCCTCACGTTCAACCAAATACAGAAGCTCGGCCGACGTTTCCATAACGGAAAATGACTTGTCGTTGTCAATGATGACGGGGATTCTGCCGTTCGGGTTCAATCGGAGAAACCAGTCTTTCTTCTGCTCGTTGGTGCCAATATTGATGATTGAGGTACCCCATTCCGTTCCGTAGATAGCCTTGAGCTCCTCGAGCAGGATCTGGACCTTTTGGCCGTTGGGAGTGCTCTGGGTGATCAGGTGGAGGCCCTGTAAGCGGACACCTATTAGTTCTCGACTGTGGTATCGTAGTAGTGACATCGTCTTTGAATATAGCATACCGTCGAGGTCCTTATGCGCTCTGGGGTCTCTTCGGTGTATAGTTTTGACGACATCTTAGGCAGGATGATGAGTTTTCGGGACGGCGGAATCGAAAGGTGACTTAGGCGTGGAGGAACGGCTGGCAGGAGCGGCGTTGGATTTTGTGCGTTGCGAGTGTTGGGGCGGATTCTGGCTGCGTTGCAGATATTGCCGGTGCTACGGTGCGGTGGCAGGAAAAAATTGCAGGTCGCGGATTTCGAAGTCGATGGCAGTCTAACCAGGATTCTCATACAGTTGAAGTGGTGCGGATATCGGAGGCAGGTCCTGAGGCTTCCTAGATGCGGGGCAATGTGAGGGGTTTTATACCACATCTGCACTTACCAATTGACCGCGGTCACCTACCGCAATGCAATGAGTCTCTCTAGCTTTGAATAGTCGACGCGGCCGGAGTTAACCTGATGATGCAATTTTCATTGGAGTACCCAAGCTAAGTAAGTGACGGGTGGGTAAGCTGGAATACAAATGCGCTAACGAAAGCTTTGTCATCCCCGGCGCGTAGGCGGAACCTTCTTTCTAGCCGTGGCAGAACCGTGGCAGAACCTGGCTTACGAGAAACCCTTCCAACATACTGGTTTACTAATCAAAACCAGCCGACCACGCCGAATTGAGGTTCCCATGAGCTTTTGGCTTGCAGGCGCTGGGGCACTCGGCCGAATTCATCCGTTGGAATTCGATTTCTCAGCATGTCTCTCAATCAATTATTACGGAGAAAATTACGTATTACGACGTCGTGTAGAACACAGAGCGTGGTGACTTGTTTCCAGGAATCCAATCTAACCTAGGAATTTTATGATGAATTTTAACAATTGTTGCGGAACAGATTTGAACCGGTGAGATATATCGTTCAATTGCAACATTAAGTGGATCGGATTCTATATCCTTTCCGCCGTCGCGGCAACATGCAACCCACCCTTCGCTCGCCATTTTTCTTTAATCTCTTTCTGTTTGAATACTTGGGATAAAGAATGGTGTCGATATATCGATAGCGTCAAAGAGGGGGTGGGGGGAGCATTCAAAAGAAATAAAGTCGGTTGGAGAATCCGACCTGCTTTACGTACTTCAGTATATACCCGCTCCCGCTGGTATAGTTGATTCGTTTAGAACATCTAGCCTACAGGAAGAGGGCTTGTCAGGCGTAATAGGGTATGTCTAAATGGCTTTTTGCCGTTTCCTACTTTCGTGTTCAGAAAGAGATGGCGTTACATATGCATGTTTACTATGCAAGCAAACTTGAATAATTCACCCGTGCTCTATGGTAACTTCTTCACTCAGTGCACTAATGATGGGTATACAGTTCTCCGAAATCGATATCCCGGACTAGCTTTATCGCGCTGAAGCCTTCTTTGGTCCGTACAACTCTCATTCATAGTAACCGATGCTGTATAGTCTAGGAAAGAGCCCACACAACAAGAACTGCATAGATGCCGCTTATAGTCTGATGACCATGCCCCCCTCACTATCCCTGATAACTTGCCCTATCCTTACCTTTAACACTTCGACTATCCGCGGGATCACGTCCGGTTCGTATGAGCCTTCATGATATGTGAAATTAATGACACAGTCCGCTCCCGGGGCCGAAGTAGCTGTGATGTTGAGCGCAAGACCAACGCAGCTCCTGACGGTACTTGACGCCCAATCTGTGGCCGCGAATCTCCACTCTCCCCCCTTGTCCTCCTCATTAGGAGTTAAGGATCCTAGGTTTGAGATCATACTGCCGTAATTTCGGGTGGTGGAGAGAGAGGCTCCGAAAACTTGTTCCGTGAAGTCGTCGATGTGAGCTGGGGTTAACCCGAGGCCAAGGAACTCTTGGATAGATCGGGTCCTCAAGTGTTTGTTCATGTTATCCTTTCGATACTTCGCCATTGCCCAAAAGGCGGGAATGTCTGTGTATATCTCTGCGTTTCCCACTCTTTTACCACTTGGTGGCTTTCCGATCCTAGCGAACGGCCTCGCCAGCCGTAATTTTGTCCAGGAGCCGGCCATATTACACATGGTTTCTTCGTACGGCCATTTACAAAACCCGCGGAAATCAACAACCGTGGTATAGCGCGCGAAAATTGCTCCCGGATAGATGTCAGCGCACAGGCCAACGTTTAGTGCCGTATCCAGGAAAGCTGTGAAGGTCGTGGAGTTGCTTCGGCATTCATCGAGGATTCGTTGCATTGTTTCCGGGGAGATGCGTAATGACACGATTTTGTTTATAATCCTCTCCTCCGGGGCAGCCATCTTCGTGGCGTCAGGTTTAACCAGCCACTTCTTGGAGTCCTTGAAGGTAATGTATTTAGGCCAGAAGAAGAACTCGACAACGATCAAGAGCAGCAATTTGATGACAAACCACACGATATAAGAGTGAGTGTGATCGCCAATAGTATTGGCAAAATGGTCTGGGAAATCATCCGTGCAAACTGCAAGCCGCTCAGGAGTCGGAACGCTGTGCTGATTCTCGATCTCGTTTAGAGCTGAAAGAAGTTGCCGGTGGAAATACATCCCAGACCGCCCGTCACAAACGATATGGTTAAACCCAAAGTATATCGTCTTCATGTTAACGACGGTAGCCCTCCAGTAGGGTTTCGAAATATCCCTCAAATCGAACCACTCTCCCAAGATTCGTTCCATGACCAGGCGGCTAGTTTCAGCGGGATCATTCTCATCAATTTCGATGAATGATACGCAGTCTTGGATGTCGAGGCTTTGGAACCTGGCAAGCCACAAATGGTCCTTGCCTTCCTCTGAAGGCTGCCGTACAAAGACCTGGCCGAGTGCCGGTTGCTTGGCGACTACTTTTGCTAGGCTTCTGATTACGCTGTTCTTACAGAGTCTTCTGGTTGGGTCGCGGGCGGCATACGTCGCTGAAACAACAATCGGTGCAATACTCCCAGTCTGCGTTAGCATATAGAAGTAGTTATCGATCCTTACTATTGAGGTCCGCGGAATACGGTTTTAGTGAACTTAAGTTTCGTTTATGTCGGAGGCTAAAGTTTGGGGATTTCGTGGAAAGGTCTTACCGGCTTTCCGAACGAGGACGAGGCCGTGAGGGAGGGACAAGTCGTGGCCGCCGCCCCGCGCCATTTGCTGTATCGGTACGGATAATGGTGTTCGAACGTGCAGGACTCCCTAGGTACAACGGCCGTGGTCTGGGTATCGCGGTATCGATGCGCATCGACGCAGACGCGCTGCTCTCTAGTCGTACAGGTTATTCGCTTCGCGCGCGTCGGCGCTAGCAATCGGCGAAGAAACTAAGCCAATCGAATTGTTCCCAGAGCTCAGGTATCGATATCTATGGGCTGCCCTTGCCCAGTATCACTGGGATTCTAGATCTAATGAGTCGAGGTCTGGTGTTGGGACAGGTTTGTAATATGCTTTCATGCGAATTTGAAAATTCGAAAGACAGGCTAGTTTACCTGCTGGGCACTCGCCAAGTATTTAAACCTTTCAGCTTAGAATCCACATCATGACTGTCACGGCAGATTTTCAAGCCCTGATAGGGCGTGCTGACAGGCCGGCTTTTTCGAATAGCCACCGAGACTGCGGGTGTTGGTCCACAGTTTTGGGGGAATGGCTTTCGCGTTGCACGAAAGATGGCTATCTTGGCACTCATGGCTCTTGCGGACGCGACGTGGAACTGTACTTCGATTCGAGAGCTTCCCTGAGGCCCTTCTTGATATCGTTTCATTGATCATTAGGCCTGAGCCGCGACTTTGATTCCGATGTGTATTTGGGGCTGCGGAGTGGTCCTCAGAATTAACTGCAGAACGCGAAGGTCTCTCCGGGGATCTTTACTAGTGCCGAGGCTGTGATTGGCAACGCAAGTTCTACAACACTTCATTTATTTTGGCCACGGCTCGTGTCGGACGCACCACGACTCTCAGAAAACCGTTTTCCTAACGTGAGTCTGGAAGGTTCCCGGAGAACCTTCCTGCCCTTACCATTATACTTGCAAACGCCAAGTGCCGACAAGTTTATTCAGAATTAACATTCGGGTGTTCCTGATCCGGATTGGAAACATCGGGCGAGTCCAAATCCGTACCAATGGCTCTCCGGTGTCCCTTTACAAGCGCGGATCCCTGCACCACAATATATAGTCATTGCCGGAGGGGAGTTTCCTAGATGCGGGGGCTGCAGTGGCTACCATTCCGGCAGATAAACATCGCTTGAACATGGAAATCTTAACTTTATTTCCGGTGCAGAAGGGAAAACGTTTGAATATAAAGTGATTTCCTCCCGAAACGGGATTCTCTAGAATTTGGTTGTTGATCATAGGCACTTCTCAATTTCGGCGGCCTTGTTTGCAAACAGTCTCAATCTATCCACCTCGTCCAACATCTTTCCCCCCGGCCCCGGAATAGACCTGGCATAATGTCTTCTACGAATGTTACACATGTCGTTAACGGTGCGGCGTATCCTCCGGCAGGGAAACCGGTCTCTGCGGTGTTGGTAATGATCACGATAACTGCGCTTTCGATTTGTTCGAGTATGTTATATATTTTCTGTCTCGTATAATGGCTGTGACCCGATAGACTAACCGTACGTACTCGCAGCTCAAAGAATAATGATTATAACATCATGGAAGAAGCTGACGGCAGTCAGATGGCGTAAGCCTTTTGCGCAACCCCTTGGTAAATTATCTAGGGATCGCGGTTAACCAATAGCGATTAACAGTCATTTTGTTCGTCTACCTGGATTCGTTTCTATTCGTCTTTTCGGTTGGAGTCATCAGCCTTGGATTCGGTGTGAATAGGAGCATTGGGCACTGTTCTGCGGCGATTATCATGTGTATCGTGTTTTATGAGACCACGAAAGTAAGTCAAATCTTGGGAAGTTTGGTAGTTCGATCCCCACTAATGAACATCCTGTAGGTTGTACGTGACGACCGCCCCGACTATAACTCTCAGATGTGGTTATCCAGTCTAGTCTTCTAATAACGTTAAACCGATAGTTCATTTACCTGCTTTTGGTAGAGAAAGTAAGACTGGTGAAGAATGCTTGGCTATCTCGACGCAAGGACAAGCTGTACCTGTTCAACAGCATGGGAATGTTAAGTTAGTCGTCTACTCGGAGCAGAAACGATGTTGCAATAGTTGACGCTAACAGCCCTATGTAGTCCCGTATATTGTTGTCTGCTTCTTGACACTGGCATAGTAAGACCTTACATCGGTATTTCCAAGATTTGATTGAGTCAAGACACTGGAATCTTGCTCGTGACTAGTCGCTTTTCATACTTCGATAATGGAGTTTGTCGTATCGGGATGAAAAAGTTCGCCCTACTCCCTCTCATCACGTTCGACATCGTCGTTAATGTAAGTGTTTGCCATCCTCGTCAGGGTAACGTTATACCTTTTCTATGAAGTGTTGATATTAAAATGCAATCACCACTATGTTAGGTATACTTGACAGCTTTATTTCTCATACCGGTTATCAGTAAGAGCCTGAAACGAACCCGGTGCCTTGATCTTGGCTGTTTAAACGTTCTGATACTATAGTATATCTATAGAAATCGCTCGAGGAAAAACTCAAAAGTCCCACCAAGCACTTCGCCGAATGGCCATCAAGACCTTTTTTGGGTCCTGCGCAACATTAGCATCCAGCGTCGCGTATGTAACCTTGAGCCGACCCCTTTTGAATAACAAACTGACTGTATATGGAACCTAGGAATTTGACAACTTTAATGGTGTTAAAGGGGGAGCCTGGGTGGGTTTGCTTATTACTCTGCAACGCCGACAGTGAGTCTCGAGTCGCCAGTCTCATGCATTGCTCATGGCCCCTAGAAAAAACAGGGCCCTAACAATAGATACAGTCCTATTTAGTGCTCTTGTTCTCCACGCGATCACAAACAAAGATCATCAGGGGAGCGGGGAAACCACCCGCGCTGCCTACGGTTCGGAAAATGACACGGTACTGGGGAATGCCACAGAACCAGGAACCCGAAGATCCTCTATAGTGAAAGGTCACCGACCTTCTTTGACTCCGAACGCAGCGTTTATCGGCCCACGACTTGCGACTACGTACGAAAATAATGCCCCTGACACACTAGCGGAGAAATCTGGTGACGCGAGTGAGCGGAAGGGGAGTGAAGCGTGGACATTTGGTAAGAACAGTAGAAGTCCATCAACAGCGACGGAGTTGCAGTTTGAAATCCAGCGGGAAGTTGAAGAGCAGACGCCACAGATGAGAACGGAGGGTCCGAGAAGGGTTTCGATGTCAGTACATGTGAGACCAATCGCAGAGTACGCAGAATACGATTCCGACGGACTGGATTTTATGACTTCCGCACAGGTTGCAGAGGACTTGTCAAATGGGGAAAGAGAGCAGCACACCTTGTCGGACGAAGAAGCTGCAGGGCGGTATGAAAGATACGAGGAAAGAGTTCCACATAAACTAGTTTGATCATTTCATTCAAAACGTATCCAAATACTTAAGTAGCTGCATCCGGGCGCCTGGACCGTCGGTGAAACTAGCACTTATTGACAGTTATATAAATACTTAGGTATGTATCATAGATATATAATTGACTACAATTTGCTATGCGGGCCATGGCAAATGATTAACTGCATATATAATGAGAGCCTCCTTCCTGCTTTTGCCCCCCATTTTGTTATCTTAATTATTAGCTGAGCAAGCGATAGTCGGCTCGATTAATGCATATCTCGGGACGATGTGAGAGATTTCGGGGACACAGAGTTTATTTACATTAAAGAGTGCGAAAACCCATGAGCTCACGTGCACTTAAAGCGATTGTAGTGCGGGTAGGTAGCAGCACAGCCACATGACACCTGTGTTCAACCATTGTAAGGTGTAGGGGTCCTACATGCTTCAGTTCTGGTTTCTGTAGGTATAACGCAGGTACAGCCGTTTGGTGGGCACTGGGCGGGTACCGTGGTGGTCGATGGTGGTAAACCCTGACAGCAACACGGGATATCGACAACCCGGATGAATAAGGGGCAGGCGATGGGTGGCTTGGCACATCGGAGATCGTTGCAAATTGGATGTCCAGTGGTAGCGGTCTTTGAGAATGGGCAGTCGGTGCATGGGGCAGAGGTCGTTTTTGGGGGCTGGGTGATGTGGCATCGACGAGCGGATATTGTCTTCGTCGCCGTGGGGCAGGCACAGCCGTTTGTGGGACAAGATGGTTTCAAGGACGTAGTTGTAGGTGGTCTTTTTTGGCAAACGCATGGGACGCTGACAGTGGATATGGTCTTTATGCAGGGAGTTACCGGAGTTTCGCAGCGGATTAGAGGACAAAAAAGACGTTCCGTGGCTGTTAGAGTGACAGAAGGGGGGCAAGATATGGCTGTCACGATAGCTACGCCATAACTAAAGTTTCAAAAGAACCTTATTTTAGCTTTGTCCATGGTATTTCATAAAATAGAGTACAAACGAATATTCCAAACCTTGACACCGCAAATATATATTCAATGATCGATAGTTGCATGATTCTTTGGTTGTCTCGAATTGTTAAAGGTGGGTTTCGAGAAGACAAGTCTTAAACGATTACTTGGATTGGAGGGAAATTTGGTGAATATGGGGCGTTGGAAACGCAGGTTACGCGGGGAAAAGCCATCGATTTATAGTCCTGTATGCCAGTCTCTAATGTAAGGGTCATTGATCGGATAGGCAAAGGAAGGGAATAGCAGCAACCTCCATTTCCTTACAGAGGTTTCGCCCGTGAGCATAGGCATGTCCATTGACGCATGCGCATAATTTGATATCACGATATTGGTGGTTACCTCTCTGAGCATAACGACATGCGATGCTCCTTCTCTACCTTAAGATCTCAAATTTAGCGCATTTGGTTTTTCTTAGCATGCGGATCGGGATACTGTGCCGACGTTGCTTGGCTCTTCGATTCTGTGGAACCCCTTGCTTTCAACCGCTAAGGTTATGCAACCGATTTCGCCAGCCAAAAGCTTGATTTTTAACCGATGTCTTAGCTTCGTCAGCCTTGAGTATTAATATAACTTTTGGGGACACCTACTCGGCGGGACGAAGGAGATGACTGACGTGACGACCTCTGCCGCTTGAGGTAATTATTTTTTTTTTGATATGGTAATTGCAAGTTTGTCCGATTCCCAGCCTCAACAGTGTTTGAACTGATCCTGGTCATGACAGGTTGAAAAAAACCTGGGTAACTTGTGTGATAAAGTAACGCTCGGTCCTAGCTGCACGCGGTGAATCCCTCCTAGAACCTTTCCGCTCTTTCCCGCGTCCAAGATCTAGACAAAACCGCATTGCATTGTTGCATCTGAGTATCCGGATTTCGATTCCGAGTGCAGGATTCGGACGATGGGTGGATGCTCCAACGAATGATTGGCCATTTCTCGCTGGGTATGTTGCATTTTGGAATACTGTGTGTTGTGTCACACTCGCAATTGGTTCTCTTTGAATTTTGTTTACGGCCTCGCCTCGTTACATCGTCCCGGCCTGGTGCAACTGGCTTACAGAGCTGTAACAGTAGTTTCGGGCCATACTTGCCTACTTACTTACATATCTCAGACTTAAGTACTTACTTAAGTCTATAGCTATGTAGTTAAACTGCTGCGCACGGAGTGCAGTGGACCTCACACTCTTATTTCGTCATAATATACTCGGAGCACCATCGCTATGCTGTGGGGGGTTCCCTGATGAGGGGTGCAATATGCTAGGCTAGCGAGAGAGAAGCTGATTTCAATTTTTCTGAGATAGTAGGTGTTGGGTAAATTGTTGAACTATGACCTGTCAGTTGGGCCTTGTTTCAGAAGAGACGGTGTTTTGTAGACGTTGACCAGATCGCTTCAGCAGTACAAGGTGATAGCGGAATCTTCCAGGTTCTGTGTGGCTCTATCACTAGCGGGTGGAGCGTATAGATTCGGTTTGGTCCGGACCTGGGTCCAGCCCCGTGAAGGTCAGGCCGGGCTCCATACGAAAGCGCAGATGAAGAGAAGTTGAAAGGTATAGAGATAGAGGCTGCTCCTTTCCAAGCGAATGGGCGAATCGATACAAGGTCGGGCGAGAAGGAAATGTGGAGTAGAAAAGATGTGAAGAGACTTGGGTTCAATCAAATACGACAATGGCAGCTGTCCGCGTGCTAAGAAAGAAGAGGCCGTGGACAATTGAGGACCCATTGTCAGAAAGATGTGTTTCCGGATTGTAAGGTCCGAGTTTTATGATGATTTCTAGAGCAGTGCGGTGCCAACGGGGCATCGTTGGTCCGCTCTGGATATGATTCCTGGGTACGGCTCTCAGCAAATGCACTTAAAATATTTGTAACTCGAAAGCTGACCAAGTACTATATTTCTGTCTGTAAGTCGACATCTTGCGACGAAACGTCGTTTCGAATGCGATTCTCGAATTTTGGACTTAAAACATTAAGATGAAGTCTCTGTTATTTGTTGAGTTGAATTTAGGCCGCTGCGCATGTGTGAAATGTGGTTCTGGCAGTGGTTCGGTCGCGGAACACAAACAGGATTCCTTGGTGGTAAGTCTCCGCATCCACATGGCCGCCAGGAGCCCCTTGTCTCAGCACTTACGGTTTAGCTCGCCTGTGTTATGCACACTTGAGCCAGCGGTGTTTTCGAATTGCTCAGTTGTTTTGGATGTGATCGTGCTTCCAACTCGCCTCGAATCACTAATGGTCTACCATCCCCGGGTACCTAAAATACGGAGCGGCGTTGCAGTCATCTAAAACGTTTTCATAAGATAAAACATGTCAACGAGGCTTAATTTTGGTGTCGTTCAGGATCCAACTGGCGCAATTGCGTGGGGCCCTGTTAAAGGTTTGTCGCATCAATCCGGCCGGGTTCTCCACGTCATCGAGTACTCGAGTTTTGAGAGCGGATGGTGTGATTTAAAAGGGCTAACCAGTCCACTATGTCAAATATCTGATAGCCTTTTGTAAGTTTTGAACGAACTTCCTTCACTACTTAGTGCTGGCCACTATCAAAGTCTAGGTGCTGGTCACTATCAAACCTTAGTGCGGGTCACTTTCATATATAATCCGGACAATCGAACTGGTGCGGGCCGCTAGGTATGTGCGTTGATGCAAGCAATATTGGCTGCCCTAAGACGGAGCCGTATATTGATATCAGTACTGACAGCGAAACGGGTTTTTAGTTCAAGGATGTTGTACGAATACGACAAACACGATGTCGAAGCGCCTAGGCAACGCTCAGGTTTCAAGCAACACCTTATTCGAAGATGGTGGATATATGCTTTAGCCTTTGGCTCTCTTATTTTCTTGATCGTTCTCCTTATCGTGTAGGTTGCAGAAGTCAAGCGAACACAACATTGTAAACTTTCTCCAACGTCGACATACTGATCGTATCGCATCCACTCGCAGGATATTCGTCGCTGTCCCGGCAATAGCACAGAATAGTGTCAATGGCGCAACGGTGCAGCTTGATAATATCGCGATTACGAACCCAAGCAAAGACAGTATCACAGTCTCCATGAATTCCACGGTTCATGCAAAAGTTCCTGTTGGCGGTGCGCGGTTTTCTCCCCAGACATTTGAACTCTATCTTCCAAGTTTAAAGAAAGACAATGTCACGAACACCAAAGAGCCACCCACATTCGCGACGCTCACAATCGGAGAGCTTCCGGTCAAAGACACGTTTACGATCAACGTTACTGGATCAGATACCAAAATCCTCCACCAGGGTTCCTACCAAGAATTTTCTACCCAGGTCTTGAAGAACAAAGTCGTGGATCTGGGTATAAGATCGAACCCGTCACCGGAACTCAATATCGGGCCTCTTAAGCTTCCGGTAAAATTCCAGAAGATCGTCCAAGTCAAAGGTTAATATAGGCCGGTTGGCTGCAACTGGAATATACAGAAAATGGTTCTAACAGGAGTAATAGGCTTTAATATGCTTCAAGGAATAACGCTCACTAACGCGACGGTACTGGAGACCCCACTGGAAGACGGTACAAATATGCTTACTGAGGGCGTAATTCCTAACCCGAGCTCATTCGTAATGCAAGTGGTAGGTACAGAATCGCTGGGTGCTAGGTGCCTAGAACTAGGGCATCTGAATCCATAAGGCCTCACGCTGACATTTTACATATATTTAGGGGGAACTAACAACAAATATTACCGTTGCAGGATTACAACTAGGCTTCTCGGTTATCAAGAATCTTACCCTTTACCCGGGCGACAATAAAGTCACGGTGCATACCCACCTTGATGAGGGATGGAGTGGTGGCTCACTAGTCATGAGTGTTATCTCACAACCCAATATCAACATCACAATGACGATTACGTCGGTTGTATCCAACAATCAGCACATAACTTGGTTAGAAAAGCCAATGGCCGACTTGTCACCATTTTATGCGATTTTAAATCCAGCCCCTGAGGCTTTGCAAGCGTCAAAAGAGGGAGACCAATCCTCTGGTTCGATGGATTTACCCTTGTTCCTCCCGACCGAGGGCTCAACTCCAGTTCCGTCTTCGACTAGTCTGGAACCTTCGACGGTGCTGACGACCACAACAGCACCGACGCCCACAGTGATCCTGACGACCACTGCAACGAACCTTCCGACCACTTCAGCGAGTCCGATTCAACCCCCCTCACAACCTGAAAAGGATGGGCTGCTGATACAGCCATTCAATCCTGCAGCGTTACCGACATCAGTCCTAGCAATCATGCAACTACCCGTCATTTCCTTGGGTTCCTGATCAACCCCAAACCATCTGGGTGGGTAAGTGGACGATCACGAACTAATTCACCTGGCGTATAATTACAAAGATACCCGACTCTATAATACTATTGCCCCATATATATCTTAATTTCAAAAACATTAGTTAATCTACGCTCTACCCGAGATGACTAACCGGCCTTGGACGGCCTAGATTTAATCAATACATGCGCGTTGTAATATATTGGAGTTCTGACAATTCGAATCCGAGCCCGAATTAATTGCTTGTAGCTTTTTTAGTTTGGTAAAAATATGAGCAGAGTAGGAGAGTCAACCTTTAAATTTTTTAAATCTGAACAGACCGCACTTGATGCCTCACAATATCTAGGTACTAAGTATATATTGAGCATTTAGGCTTCGACAGACTTCGGGCAGTTTTAAACCTGAACATTAGTGTACCTAATATATGGTTATTGGGTTGGCACTATCACCCTAACTAAGAACCAGGTATACTAAGCTGAAATATGGCAGTGCTGCAAATCTGGCCTATCTTTTTTTTTTTTTTTTTTTTGCCGTCCAACCTATTGCTGTTGAGAAGCATTGATTTTGAACTTAAGTACGTGGGCAGTAGTTCGCGCCCTCCAACAATTTTGGAAGACCTTACCAATTTCACTTTCTAAGCCACTGAGTTATTCAAAGGGCTTTCTGATGAGCCGAAACCGAATCTGGCTATACCTGGACCGAAGCTTTGTGCTTCACCTGCTTCGAGGTTCTGAACGGAGTGAGGTTTCGGGGTTTGCACCGCCTAGGCACATCACCGTATCTACTAGTCAGACGTTACTTTTTGCAGGCAGTCAAGGAGCTTAAAATGGGCCTACCATTCCGGCATATAGGATACATCAGTATCTATGCCCAAGTAATCTGTGCCTAGTTGTATTTAGAGAGTCTTGGGTTCCGATTCATCAGTATCGGGGGCGAAAAATGTACGTTGATAGTTCAATCATTCGACGATTGATCAGCATCCGGATATCTTGGGTCTTATCATATCAGCATTTAGGTCGGTTAGGTAGGATCTGTTGCAGCATCCATCGATTGCAACCTAAATGGGATTCGTGGATAGAGTTTTCCCGAAGTTACACGGGTAAATTTGTCAATCGTGCTTTGATGAGGAACTTTAATGGAAATTATGGCCCTAAAGAAGTCGATTATGGAAGATCAGTCGGCATTGTCAGGACTATGAGTTTCTCCATGTTCTTGTGCGCGGCTGTGTTGCGATATATATAACTGAAACTATGAGGGGGTGAGTAAGACTCGATTAAATTGTCTCCTTTTCACTTTGTATATATCTCACAATTCCAATGGAAGATGATGGCTCGAAGTCTATTTGATACTTGTAGTTCTGTTTAGGGGGTGTAGTTCAGAATGCGTCGAGGAGATTTTTGTCGGAGCTATCAAATTTAACAAAAGGAGGCACAGTGAAATTGCTGTAGAAGTCTATATAAACGGTGCTCCCGCTAATAGAGAGCTAAGCAGCGGTTGACATAGTTTGGCCAGGCATACTTAAGAATCCAATCCTAAATGTGGAGACCACAGAACTGTCGTTTATTCTAGGACAGCCACCGATCAGTTGTCCCTGCACATTAATGTTAATCTGTTGAGAATAATTCTTAATGCGATCACACTCTTACCGCTCCAGAGAGAGAACATTCCTGGCCAGCTAGCAGTCCTTGCCTTTTGAATGTCATCGAGAGGTTTAATACACTGTTATTTACACCAATCTCTTGGAGAGCTATGTCTTGTTTAAAGCGCTTCAGTCAAATCTGACGCAACATCTCTTAGAGCTATAGTATGTATATCACAGCCACAAAAACGCTGCCTAACTACAGGTCCTAAGCTGGCGACAAGACTGGGACCCAAGCTTGTGACAACTACTCAACACATGTTATGGTGTTGCAATTGCCTCTGCTAGTATTATCCTGGTCCCGGAAGAAAACAGGTCTCGCTGATGAATCGAATCTTAATTACGTTCATAATACATCTTGACGCTTTACTGAGTTTGAGGTGCCAGTTATTCCAATATTATTCATGGCTACTGAGTTACCTAAGTAAGTACTTAGGTAAGGAAGTATTGAAACGAAATGCTAATTTACAAGTTGGGGAGACCAATATGCCAAGTCTTTGATCATGACGTCAATGAAACCGTGTCTCCACAGAGCTTGTTTTCAAGACCCGTCTTGCTCGTCGATACACAAGGAAGGCCCTGGAAAAGATGACGCTAACGGACCTCGACAAAAAGCTTCTATTTCCTTATATTTTGCGATCGAAAGGATTATTGGCGTTCTGCAGAATGATGCTGTTTTTCCCTGACCGATTGAAATAAACGTTCCAAATTCAAATGATCATCGGCCCTGCGCCACAATTGTGGGGCCTGGTCGGTCTCAGGCTTTTTCGTTAACACTCGGTTTTTAAATCGCGTGTTATCGCGACGTCATCCATCCATGAGGATTTCTGAAGGATCACCATTCCTAGTTATTCCGCCCGCATGGGCCTTTCTTGTTAGTTCTGACGTTGAATGTTGATGGCGGACGGAGGTTGCGCTTTCACCCTGAGGGGTTTGTAGTATATAAGAGAGGCATGCCATATGGTGTAATAATTGTCGTCTTTCTTAGAGTGTTATTTTCTCTGATCTAGATTATTGAACCTTGAAAGGGAATATAATATCCTGTTCCTCAACTATTTATATCGAGCGTCAGAAAAGTATACCGAGGAAGATGGGTCTCTTCAGCACCACAAAAGAACCAGAACCAGTTCAGCAGGATGTCCCCCCAAGGCGATCTTCGACAATGAACTCTAGAACATCTAGCCGGAGCCCTAAACGGCACGGTAGCATTTTTAGTCGGCACCGTGACCGAGATTCATCGCCGGACAGCATTGACACACATAGGACGAGTTCGACCCGCGCGTCAGGGTCCGGTTTTTTCCACCGAGGCCATGGAAACGAGGATGCCTCTATCTCCGGTGCTCGCCAGAGGGTTATTGATGCCGAAGTCGCGGAAAGAGATGCCGACCGGGCACTTATGGCTGCACGAGCTGCTGTGAAGGACGCTCGAAATCAAGTTAGGGCTTTGGAGTTGGAGGCCAAGGAAGAGTAAGTTATTGTCAGCTCGGTGTACATATATTCAGACTTTATTGTAGCTAACGCACCGTACTTCTAGAGCTCGGCTCGCAAAGCTGAAGCAGAGAGCTGCCGGCGATATTTCGAAGAGAGCCCGACCGCTGGGCAAGCATGACCGCATCCTGTAGGTGGGCAGTTTAAGCCTACCTCCCGTGGAAGCTCAAAGGCTGAGGGTGCGAGGCGTTTTGATCGACTAGAAACGCCTTAGAACATTCCAGATTATTATCTTGAGAAAAGCGATTGCGATTTCCATCTTAAATTAGCGCTCGATGTTTTATATTTTCTCAGTTTATTTTATTTATTGCACTAGTTATTGTGTTAATGGGAAGTACATGATTGTCCCTGATGCCAAAAGAATATATAAGTATATACAAAACATGCTTTTATTATTCAACTTTTGATAGCCCTTCCCGTCGCTTGAACTCCTTGGGTATCTGAACAATGCTTTGCACCATCTAAATAATGATATTAAGTTGCTGTAGACCTGTTCGCGTTATATTCCCCAGGAACTTGAGCTAGTTTTTTGGTAGGGGGCGTTTTGTGGGTCGGCGCTATAATATTGCTCCGAAGTGTTCGCTTCCTCCCTGGCTTCTAGTGCTTCAATCTGCTTTTTGTCACGTGCAACGTATTGGTCATTGGGAATCGGTGGGAGGCATTCACGATTGAACTGAATGTTTCCAAATGGCCGTTTCGTGGGAGGGTCGATGATCTGATGTCCATAGTTCGCCAGCAATCGAAGGAACCTTCCGTGCATCCCGGAAGGATCAACCAATACTTCGGTTGTCATATACTCTTGGAATCCGTCTCGTGTCACAATCGGCATATAGTTGGCTTCGGTGATGTATGTAACGCCGAAGATACTATAATACTGAATTAAGCTTGTATTGACAAATGGGGTGGGGTTGGAAGGTGTAGTTTTTCTTGCAGCAACGTCGTAGCGTTTGGCTAGGAACCGGTTAGTGGTATTGATACAGTTAAGCGGGTGGCTCGTAGGGAGTATGGAGGAATCATACGATAGTTTCGCTGCTCCGGCATATCTAGACGCTCTAGAATAATCTTCATTTGGTCTGGGGTGAGCCCGAGAGGATCTTCGTCTTCCCCTGCAAAGTTGTAAACGCCGTCGACAAACCGTGTAAACGTCTCCGATGAAATACCGTCAATCGTTAGTAGGGTGCCAGACCAATTAGGGCTCCCATCGGCATTCTTTTTAGAAAAAGTATAGGATCGGTTCACACTTCCGGTTGATTTGTGGCCTTTCACATTTGGGTAAGTAGGCTGTGGTGGCACAATCTTCGTGTCCGCTGTAATTGAGGGCGTCGCCGCTGGGGTCGACTTTGGCGGCGTTGAAGGTTGGGCTGACGGAAGGTTGGGGATCGGACCAGTTTTTATCGCGGTTGAAGCACTCCATTGCGCAAGCATCGAGGGGTGGATGATACCATGGGGATCGTGGGGCCGTGGTTGCGAGCTTTCAGAAGCATCAAGTCGCTCCGATTGACCGACCTGGGGCTTGGTGGAGGCTGAACGTTGGGGAACATCAGACGACTTTATTTGCATCTGCGGCTGTTGCCATGTCGTGTCGGAACTGTCTTTCGTGTCACTCTGGCTAGTCGAAGACGTTGAGGATTTGTGTTCGAGCACCGAGGTGCTATAAGGATTGCCTGACAGCGCAGGATTTAGTAGAGGGCTGGGCCGTTGTGGATGCTGCTGCTGCTGGATGTTCGCAATGGGAAGGGTGGCTTGCAGGCTGGTAGGTGGAGGCCCATATTCCAAATTTTGGTGCTCTGGTGTAGTGGATGGTGGCCGGTGGCTGGGGTTTAGAGTTGACTGTGACAGCGAAGGTTCCTCGAATCGCATGTAAGGAGGAGGCGGTGAAAGTGGCGTCCTTGGGGGTCGGTTCTGCTCCTGATGAGATGGTGCTTGGTTCGGTGCATGGGCGTATTGGGTGACAGGTTGGCCAGTGGATTCTTGTTGAACAGGAGCTACAGCCGAGTGCTGGTAGGCAGGATGCGTCGCGGCTTGGATCGGGGGAGGGGCTGCATGCTGACCGGTAGGTGGGAGTCCATACTGGCCAAGGGATTGGTAGCCATACTGGTGAGGAGGTATATTTTGGCCCTGCGCCTGCGTGTGGGCCTGCGGATGCGGTTGAAATGTAGAAGCCGCAGTTGGCGTGGGACTGTATTGATGTGGATGGTGGCCGGGTTGTTGGAGGGGTTGTTGGAGGGGCTGTTGGAGGGGCTGTTGTGGTGAAGGGGCGGAGGGCGGGGCGTAGGATAGGGCGGTCGGGGGCGGGAAGTTGCTGGTGTTTTGATGGTGATTGTTGTTGTAGTGATAGATGGCGGGGTCAGGAAGAGGCTGCTGGGAATGGTACTGGGATTGTAACTGGGGAGGCGGCGAGAACATCTGGGGAGCCTGCGGCTGTTGAGCGTGAGGAGCGAATCCCCCAAATGGCTGCTGATTCGGCATCATCGGCTGCCCCGGCGGTGGAGCATAGGACCCAGTTGGCCCTCCATGATGTGTGACAGGTGCTGATTGGTGGTACCCATAAGGTAATGGAGCCCCGTAACCTTGCGGATGCTGTGGATGAGGATGCTGGTGTGGGGTTGGACCTGGTGCTTGGTTGTAGCTGTAGCCTTCAGAAGGTACTGCCTGCGTCTGAGGTCCTGAAAGAAGGGTCTTGATGGTATGTCGCAGCGACATTTGCTGCTGGCGGATCTATATATCTGCGCCCTTACTCAGGTGTAGAAACGGAATGACGAGATGGTGGTCTTGTCAACGAGGTTGTTATCGATGTCTAGCGGCTGAAAATGTGTTGTTGTGTTAGAAAGGCGGATCGGCGGCTCCTGTGCGAGAAGTGGAGCCGTGAAGGGTGGTGAATGTTGATTGATGAAGCTCTTGCGACTTGGCTTGGCTTGTGCTCTACTTGAACGCTGTCAGGGTGAAATCAATGTCGGTCGTTCTCAATAGTCCCAGCGTTACGAAATCGTATTGCTTTGGGATGGTGAATTAGGAGGAAGCTTTTTAAATGATGTAGTGAAATTCAAACTTAGGGGTTACATTGATTGAGAGGATGCGTTTTTGGACCAAGCCTGCAACACGGGAATTATATCCCTGTTGCGGTTTGTGGAACCAGCATTTTGTCACTTCGGAAACCCTTGGTCGAAGCTGGGCTGCTCTTTGTATTCCTTATCCGTTCCCCCCGTAGTTTAAATCCGACCAAAATACCGCCTACTTAGATCCCGATCATCTCAAGGGAATTTCTTTTACGAACTACCACCAGCCGACTGATCTCCAAAGCCCCGAGATGGCCTGCGCCATGACATCATGTATCTTAACGTTTGGATGATACGCATCCCTCCAAAAATACGTCTGGTCTGTCCCCGAGCTCTGAACATCCGACCTCAACCCGTAGGCTGTTGGATTGTCAAGCACTTTATTATAATCCGTCCAAGTATCGTATACAACGTAGGATGACTAGGAGACGCTGATTAGTTCTTTCGCGTAGTTTCCGCGCACTACAATCTTTAGGAGCCACAAATCTTACCCCTGTATGTGTATTTTTAAAATTAGTTGCGAAAGTTAGCAGCCTTGAATTCCAACGCGCGACATTCGTCTTGATGGCAGCGTTGCCGTACACCGCAGGCAGCTTATCGACTGGCGGGGCGTTGATGAACATGAACTTCCTCGCCCCGTAACTGTACAGAGTGTTTGTTTGGTTCATCAAAGATGATAGGATCCTGTCCGTGTACGTATCCATGTCTGTTCTTGTCATCGTGACAGTTATATCGTTAACACCGAAGAATAACGAGAATATTGTGTTGTCGCTCGCCCACGGCACCCCGACGGTTGCCCGGTTGGAATACTGCTGAATCCACATGTTAATTTCGACATCTAGTGCCCGTCCTTGCGTCGGATATGCTAGCATAGGGTCAATTGTGGCACCTATCCCGAGTGATCGTTAGCAAACTTCTTTTGGAGATAAAGAGATCTGAACGTTACCACTGATGCCAAGTCCGTAAGCGAACAACTCGCTCTTTCTATACATCGTGGCCGTGAGTCCGACATAGTTTGCGCCTCCGGAGGTCGTATCACCAGGAAATGCTGGATTACCCAAAGGATTGCTTGTGGATGGTTGGGTTCCCCATGGATTGAAACCAGTATATGTATAAGAGTCGCCACTTGGACGTCCTCTCGCCTTAGCCATGTATTCCAACCGTTTTGAATGTCTAGAAGGTTAAGAACACTCACAAGGCAAACCAATACTTAAGTGTCGGGCCCGCGGAGGATGTGGAACTCGAAGAGGTAATCGTCCTTGTTGTCGTGGCTGTAGTCCGAGAGGTCGAAGTTGTTAGCACTGTCATAGTCTGGACGCTAAACGCTGTCGTCGTCGCTTTACTGATCGTACTTGCAGTCGAGGCCGTCGATTTTGTAGTCTGCGTGAATGTACTCTTTGTCGTCGTACCCGACCCAGGAGTACACTGGGAATACCAATCATTTTGGTACACGCACACATATCCTGCAATACATGTCGTCGGACCAGTCCATCCATTTCCACCGCACTGGCCGTATGCTGATTGTTGAGCCCGCGAGCCTGTGAGAAGGCACGCTAGTATTAAAGCCTTCAGCTCCATTTTCTCAACCTCAAGCTACTCCTCTCGCGGTTTTTACACTCCCATCTTTGGAAGAAACTATGCGTAATGCATGCATTTTATAGCTATTACAATATCTTAATCATTTCTCACCAACGCGAGATGCTAATACGTTTTGATACCAGCCTTGCACAGTTCTTGCATCGATGTTACGGACGCTTTTGACCGGGTAACCGGTTAAGTATACTGCCGTTAGAGATCCCTTAAAACATTGGTTGTTTGCGGGGTTAATTCCCCACCATGGTTCGGACACCTTGGGTCCGGTTCTTCGCTCAAGTATCAGGCCGAAGCTGACGGGCCGCAGAACCGGACCCAATGATGGGCGAGTGTGTTGCATTCTGTTGTATGATTGCGTTGTTAGTTTGAACTGGAACGCAGCTCGTAGTCTCCAAATTGTTATGGGTGGACTTAGGATGTTGTAGATACTTAATTATCCTAGGCCAGGCTACGTGGTGGCTATCTATCTACTTAGTATCTACGGTAAGTACACAGGGCAGATCCCGTCCATGGGATCTTGGGGCCTGACTAACAATTGCCCGTAACTAAACAATATGTGTGTGGCGTCTCGTACCCACAGGTTACGAAACACCCCCGTACCTGATCCTTGGGTTCATTAACAAGAGCCGAGACGATAGAGTGAATCTGAACTTTTATGGATTATTTAAGTACAGGTGTATAATGAGTTTTTGTCAGCTATTTTTGCATGAAGCGGAGACATCGCTGCGAAAGAAGAGGGTCTTAAATGAAGACCCTGAACCGGATCTAGCAGGCCATGAGTATGAAGGCTTGATTACATAACATTGACTTGTATAAGAATACATCAAAACAACCAAATGAATAATTCCGCACTATAGTAAACTCTTAGATTGAAGTAGCCTTTATACTAGTGAGGCCCTTCAAAACAGCAACACCAAATCGATTAACCCTGCTACTAACTCATTCGAATTCACCTATCTTCAGTGTTAAATTGACAGTCTGAATTATCATATAACATTACCCCTTTCATCATCGCCAAATATCACAGATCAAGTCGTACCTAAGCTGAATTAGGCCATTCGATCTCTTTTTATTTTGGAGGATGTCAGAATGTGGTGCGAAATAGTCATCAGTGTCGGCGCCGCGTCAGACCGATTATCACAACGTACTGTAATGGTCTCATAGATCGGAAGACCGCCGCCTCGCATTTACGTGGCTGTTGAGATTCAATAATCTGTTATAACTTCTTCAGCAATTAAAGTATGGTTTCTAAAAGCCGTGCATACATCGAGGAGCCATTTGGGCGTGTAACGTGCATAGACGTTGTAAAAACGTTCTCGTATGTGGACATGTAAATTGATCACATTCAAAGGTTTCCATACTGCTACAGTCAATCCTTTGATAATCTTAACGACTCTATGTGGCTATATTACCTTGCCCTAACCATCTACAAGTTGAGCTGACCCTTTTGGCCATAAATACATGGTTCTGAAGACATATTAGAATGAATAACAAAAATCTATTGAATGGCACAATTATACCTTATTGTCTTATTCAAAAATATAACACAGCAACACAGCAACACAGCGGAAGTGCCGTGCTGGTATGACCCAACATGTGTTGCAGCGAAGAGATCTAGATTTTGAAGCTGAATACTATTGTTGCTTTCCAGTTGGGCTCATTTAAGCGCGTATAGTGAATAAGTTTTTTTTAAATGTTTACTCGCTGAACTGTGCGGCCGACGCACAGTGCTGATGTTGGTCAGCCAAGCGGTCTTGCGAGGGCCGGCCAAGTGAGTTGGCGAGCGGTTCTGATCCTGAAATCCCTCGAAATCGAAGATCAAGACGCACTAAAACACTTAGCAATGTATCTGTCCCACGAAGGAGCCGAATGGGGCCGGAAGAAGATTATCCGAGTCTGATTTCTAGTTATTTAAGAAGGGAGGCCGTTCAGATAGGCCTTCACCCTTTTCCTCGTCAGCTGTCACGTCAGCGTTCCGAAACTCCCAGATCATTAATACGTCGAAACAAGTTTACCTGGACGCGAACATGTCTTGGAGCTTAGTCATTTCTGGCCTCCTCCTGGTAGCCGCCGTTTCCGGGCAATCAGCCTCTCCGATTCCTTGCAACGTCGTACTTGAAACATTTTCCGATTGTGGCGGATCTGCTCTGATCGATGGCTCAAGCAGAGCTGATTTTGAGGAGTTCAACAGATGCTTCTGCTTGGATCCAAGCTATCCTAGCGTTGCTCGGGAATGCTTAAGCCAACTTGATCCAAACGATCCCTTTGGAAGGTCAACTGCATCCGCCATTCAATCTACCGAACAATTCTGCTTAACAGTCGCACAAATTCTTGCGAATGAAGAAGGGGAAGGAGGTGCTGCGCCTACAACGTCGGCGTCGCCTCCGATTACCACATCGAATGCCGAAGCGGAGGCCTGTCTGCCTCTTGACAAAGCACTCGTCTCTTGCAGCGCGACACAGCTTCCTGCTCTTACATCCGGCAATATCGCTAATTGCTTATGTCGAGAGGGTGTAGAAACTGGGATCAAGGCTTGCTTAAGCTATTTATCGATAGCTGAACCTGCAATTGCGACTGGGCTGTCGGTACTGAACGGGGGTTATTGTGAAGCCTATGCTACCGGATTCAGCGCCCCGACACCAACTCAGAGGGTGGTAGAAACCAGCACCGATACTAGTGAATCAGCAGCCACTAGCTCGAGTGCCGCATCTTTGATAAGCCCCTACAACTCCGTTCTGTTCAGCATTTTTAGTATCGTAGCGATTTTCGTTTAAGTAAGAAAGTCGGTTTATCAAGTTGAGATATACTCTGCGAGAGTATTTACACTCTAACAACGACGACGACCCCCTGTTATTCATTCATTGATCCCTCCTTGTACCTAATGATTATTCGGCAGTTTCAGAGACAATGCGGACTTACAGCTTTAGAAGAACTGCGGTCATACTGAACTGTTGGTAAACCCTATATAGTGAAACCTGACTGGCCCTGTCAAGAATCAGTGGGATGAAAGTTTTCTTGTAATCTGATTAAGATCCGAGAATATTTTCATCGTTAATCTATAACAAAGGACGCTGCTGATGAACTCAAAGTGATAATTTAATAGCGATAAGTCTTCAGATCTTAGGATTTCGAAGTGTGAATATGATGAACGATATAGTGAAGGCTGCATCAATAACAGCTTGGCCCAGGTTATGATTTTCGGTATCAGTTATCTTGGATGATGTATGAGCCAGAGGTAGATGACCGTTTACGAGGGAGTTTTCAGTCCATGAGTGACCATAATACGACAACTTGTCATAGATCTGATTTCAAGGTTGTTCAGCTCTAAGGACATAGGTTCGAATACCAATAAAGGAATATGACAGTACACTCAAAGGCTTCCTCTACTTCTCATAATAAACTTTGCCGGCGTCGATATCTTAAATTTTATGATTCCATCAGGTTCCATTATCAATGTTTCGATGTTAATTAAAAATGGCATCATTTCCCTTTTCAGGAGTGCACGGTTCTCTTGCTCCCAGTCGGTTGATCCTAACATCCGTTGCGTATGCATATTTTAAGTAGTCTGGGGGATTATATATCAGCGAGCACCCGTGTTTTAAATATCTTTACGTTATACGTTGGCATCTAGAAAGAATCCTTGCACGTCAATGGGGCGGATCGAGACCAACGATATACAATCAGCTTTACCCACGGGAAATAGCTTTGAAAGTGCATGTACTTTGCATAGCCTCGTAACCAGCCCCAAACTTCCTTGCGTATATTCGGGGGCACGTTATCATTAGAGCCAGGTCGGCTCCGAGCTCGAGAGAAAGTACCATTCCTGATTTTGAGAATTGCGCAGCTCTTTTATATTTATGTCAGGTGGCCCAAATTGAGTATTTGAGGCCTCGCGCGAGCTCGCAACACTCTCACGACCCAATTCTTAGATATACATAAGTATATATACGTCCCGAACAAGCTTGAACTGAGGGAATGGTCAAAAGTCTATGAATTAGCTTTCATGAGCCGCCAACCTGAAAAGAAGCCGTCTAACCTTGAGAAGAGACTGCCGTATTACAAATGAAGCCTTGTGGTATCCTAGGGAACTCAATAAATCCCTCACCGAGCTCTTAATACCTCAAAAATGAAGCCGGTGAGCAATGTACTACGATAACTGTCGGTACAAAAAGTTCAATTTCAGTAAGATTTTGGTCTTGGCACATGTTTGTGTGTATTAAAGGCAATCGAATCGTGTTCGTCTATCCTTCACGTTGGTTCCAATCCCAGGTCAGGATTCTTGACAACCGCTGAGAGGACAAGGAACCTTTTTGTTCCCAGGGTCCATGTGAAACTCCGCACCAGTATTTTAAGCGATCTTGCAGCTTTAGAAATTTTTAGGCGTTCTCAGGCGGTTATACCGAACCGGTTGCAGTGCTCGTTCGCTCGGTGCGAAATTAGCTTGACGCATCAGTCGTCTACCTTCCGTAACCGAATAGGTGACAGGGCCTTGATTCACCCTATTCGCTCGATTCCAACCCCATGATAGTTTCTCGAATAAGAGGGATGATTACTCGTACCAACCTAGGTGCTGACGGACAACCTGCGGATAGTTATCCCAAACAGTAAACTGTGAAAAACAACAGCCAACACATTTATGAAGGGGGTGCTGGTCAGGGTTCCCCTCGTGAACCGGATACAAATCAGCTAGATCCTGAGCAGCCCCAAGGTTACAATCAATCAATGCCACCTTCTCTCAGATTGACAATCTTGTAGACGATTTGATAGAGCACAATTTATCAATTATAAAAGAGCGCCATTCCCGTCCTCGAGCTCCAATTCTCCATCGACATCAACATTCCTTCACGGTCAGGCGGATAGCGTTGCAATTAGCAAAATCTACTCAGATATACCATAACAAATTCTACGTTAAAACTTCCTTTTCAAGCGAGATGGTTACCATCAAATCTTTAAGCGCACTCTTTCTTGGTGCCGTCATGGCCTCCGCTATCCCCATCGAGGCCGAGATTTCTGAAGTCTCCACAGTTAAAGTTTGTTATAATAATGAGCATTCTTAGGGATATTGTTTGTATACTTACTTATGACTATTGTAGGATCTTGCGAAGAGAGGAGACGCACCCGGTGATGTTTGGGTCTGCTATGACTAGTAGGTGTTTGGTGTTGGCTCTTTACCGTCCGTAACTAACGAATTACCGTCGTGGCTATAAGCGACTGGAAGGGGAAATGTAGCAACTTCGTCATCCCTTGGAACGGGTGTGTCAACTTCCAAGATTACTACCCATTCAGGCCGGAGGATCTTCCTGCTGGCTCAGGTCGTCGAACACCTCGCTCGATCGGACCTGCGCATAGTAAGAGCTCTTTTCATTTATTCTAGCTAGATACGGTACTAACAGATGCAATGTCAGATATGTGGTGCCTTGTTTACAGTGACTTTTGGTGCTCGAGTCAGTTTGGCCAGACTTTCGGTCATCCCGGTTTTAACCGAATTGATGGTGTCAAGAGCATTCACTGCTGGTGGTGATCCCACAGATCGGGGGTGGGGGTTTTACGCTGGTAATTGGGCCTCAGCATCAAGCGCACCACTGATATGGCGCGCTTTTGCACGTTGTGTTTGTACCATGGTTATTTTCTTCTTCTTGCGATAGGCCGGCCGAGAATCACCGCCAATGAACCCTTTCAAACAGAACTTCTTGGTTTATCAATCGCTGTTATTTGGTTGCTTCCCTGTATCTAATGCTTGTGTTTTTCCAGACTTCAACGTCTGACAAATAAAGAAAAGGCACGGGATTATCAACAATTCTGTCCGTTATCCGTTTCATGATGGAACTTCCGACGATATTGACAAGAATCAATTCATGTCAAAGAATCTCTCGAACAGAATAACATGAGAACTTGGCTTGAGATATCTCTGCATGATATATATAAGATCTTTCAAGTTTACTAAGTCCCGATTTGTATGCAATACTTCTGCTTTCTCTGCCGCAATGATTTCATAAAAAAGCTGGAGGGAGCTGAATCTTAAAGTCTGAGGTTATTCAATACAGGTGATGTTATATCAGGTTAGATATTCCAATCATATTTTCTAACCTTCAAGCTTGTAAGCCATGACATATCTATGAGACCCGTTTCACCGTTTGACATACTTAAGTAATCGCCAGTCAGATATTGTAAGATGTTTCTATTGAAGTAACCGAGGAACTACTTAGCAATTGGTAGTTTCGGGGGCGCACCATAAATGAAACAGAATCCTGATTACTCTGAAATGGCCTCGGAGAAGCTGATCAAAATTTCTGTCTTCCTGGCTCAAAAAGTTTACAGTCAAGAAAGCGCTTATGCCTCATCTTTTTCTTCTTCTGCCGCGACGGTATCTCCCTCCTCCTCCCCTTCTTCCTCTTCGTCTTCGGGAGCTAAATCTTCCGGTTCCTCATCTTCTCCTTCTTCATCTGCGTCATCTTCGATTGAACGAATTAATAACACAACTTCTGGCCTTATTTCAATTTGAGATATTATAGAATCGAGCTTACCTCCAACTTGTTTATTTTTAGCACCTGCTTTCTTGCCCTTCGCCTTCTTTTTCTTCGTAGCCTTTTTCTTCGCTTTTTTCGCCTTAGCCTTTTTGGGCTTAGAGGTCTTCTTTGCGGCGGCTTTCTTTTTTTTCTTTGGGTCTCGCTTTTCGATAACGCTGTTGATCTCTCCCAAGTCAACAGACACCGACCGTTTAACAGGTACGGAAGCTTCGACTCCTAGATTTTAAGTTAGCTCGTTGTACTTTTAGTGTTGAGAAGTGGAACGAGACCGACCTTGAGCTAACGACGATGAGGCTACATCCCGTCTTGCTTCTAGGCTGGTACTCTGAACAGAGTAGGGAAGAGCACGGCCTGAAATTCCTGGCAAAATAGCCAGAATGGCCATCGCCTTCACAGCAGAGACCGTGAAATGCATGTTCAACGAAAGAATGATTGGTAATTTTGCAAATTGAGGGGAAAAAAGGAGAATGAAACGTAATGAATGTGATTTGCCGTCGGCAGACTTTGAAAGACCAGGAAAAGGAGCGTTAGCTTTTGACGAGAGTCCGAAGCAACAAAGAGCAATCGGTGTGAGGAAACCCCCAATTTATACACGATTCGGCCAGTTAGTGCAGAGCGTGGGCAGCCCGAGAGCCAGAGCGGCGCAGGCGACTAGAGAGAATAGTAGATGGCAAAGCAGCTCCAAAATAGGCCATATGATAACATGGCGGCTGTGATACCTAAAATTGCGAAGCGACTAAACTCTAACGGATAAAATAAGATTTAGTTCAATATTCATCAGACTAGCTCCAGACACAATTCGGAATACCTTTGCTGCGAAAACGGACGACGCTCGATCTATCGTGTGATGATCATCCGGAGTTTGTTGCCGAATTATTTCCTCTGTAGCCGTACATTCCGGCTCGGAGGCCCTGTTTGACTGCACCTCATTTTTTTGTGCAACTCTAAAGTTCGCCAGTACGTAGAGACAGGGCTAGTGACCAGCCGGTTGCCAACCAGGTGAAGCTGCTGCAGGGGAGAAAGTGGGGTTCCGCATGGGAATCACGAAAGAGGATCTAATTCGCAATGTATTGCTTTTGTTGGTACCCCGAGGCTAGAAGTTTTCTGGCGTGCACACTGCCAAGCCTCGTAGGCAACACAAGTTGCATTTAATAACTGTGAGCTTTTGCGACGTATATACAATCTAACACATCGTTCAGAGGTCGCTAGCCCAATGTTTTTACTTTGGGAAGATTTTTTGAAATGTGTAGTGTTAGTATATATGTGCAAGGCGTTCTGCCGGATCATATACATATTACTAACTATTATTTCCAACTACGAGGTATAAGTTGTTGGAACCAGGCACTGGTTCCAACTCACCACACCAAAAAATTGTATAATCTTGATAAAAGAACCAGCATTGATTTTAGCACTAAATCCATTATTTTGTTTAATAAATTAAACAAAAACCTATTTTAATCTATTTATCTGTCACGACTTCCATACATCCAGTATATACACAGACTTTTCGATCTTTTATAGTATATCACCATATTTTATGATCTAATAGCTACTTCTTAAGTTTATTTATTGAGGCAGCTTATGTGTTATTGTATGATATTCTGTTTACTAAGCTGTCGCTCATCTACAAAAACTTTTGCAGTGTTTTGTGATATTCCTTTTTTATAGGATGAAGACTTTATCTAGTCCTATTCTTTAAATATCTATTGAGATGCTTCAATACTGTACGACCTGGTTCGTCAGCTATAAGGGGTTATCTGACGTTCATTGTGGCTAATCCAGTAACGTTGGGTTTGGCCGAGCACCAACATTATGTTTTTTTAGGTTATGTTACACCTGTCCCAGGTTGCCAAGACCTTAGCTTCCTAAAACAACTAGCTTCACTTAACTAGTCTTTCTCTCGTCGTTACTCTTTTAAACTTAAAAAATTAAAAATTTCATAAAATAATAACAAAATTTAGAATGTAATTTTTTTAAAATTATAAAGGTTTAGAATTAATAAGCTATAAAAAATATTAAATTAATTAATAAAATTCTAAAATAAATTAGAATATCATTATTTAACAAAATTTTTAAATATATGAAGTTTAAATACATAAGAATTATATAAAATATATAAAATATAAATATAAATATATTTAACAATTTATTATACTTAATATAATTTATTTGTTAAATTTATTAAATTTTTACATATTTATTGAGTATATATATATATTATATTAAATATTATAAATAATTAGGAATTTTAATTATTAAATTATTTATTTGTTACAAATAAATAAGAATTATTTGATTTATACAAAATAATAGTAAAAAGATAAACTAATGTTTAAAATAAATAAGAATTTGAAATATTATAAGAAAAATATTTTTATAAGATAAT